>OX461810.1:9651137-10872007 GCA_949802685.1 Dicyrtomina minuta | reverse complement strand
AAATACAAAATGACCAAAATCCATGTATTTCCACGCGTGCGCCTAGGTCATTGGAAATAAAAAAGGCAGAAGGTGCAGATGCAGGTTTGGACAGTAATTTTTTGCTTTGAATTTAGGCGTACGCGTGGAAATAAATGGATTCGAGTCATTTTGTTTTTAGAACGTTTCAGATATAGCTCAGTTTGCTTTTAGTGGAAAATGGATATGGGCCATTCTTCAATGACGATATATGTATCTACTCATAAAATAAAACGTTACAAATCGTACCTCATTCAATTTCCAAAACATTTTGAGCTTTCAAAAACATGTGAATAAAACATTTTACATTTTTGAGTAACATATAAATAGCAAATGGAACATTTTACACTTTTGGAAACATGTAAACAGAACAATTTGCACTTTTGACAAACATGTGAATAAAACATTTGACACTTTTGAGAAACATATAAATAGAGCATTTTGCGCTTTTCAAAAACATGTAAATAGAACATTTTTCACTTTTGGAAACATGTAAATAGAACAATTTGCACTTTTGACAAACATGTGAATAAAACATTTGACACTTTTGAGAAACATATAAATAGAGCATTTTGCGCTTTTCAAAAACATGTAAATAGAACATTTTTCACTTTTGCAAAACATGTAAATAGAACAATTTGCACTTTTCGAAAACATGGAAATAGAACAATTTGCAATTTTCAAAAAGTGTTTTTGAAAAGATCAAAATGTTCTGGAAAAGAATTTTTATTACGTCTTTTGTGGACGATCCCTAAGTGTACGTTATGAGTACAGTCAGTAGCATACGACACCCACCCAATGCAAAGGACAACGCGAAAGCGACCTCGACAGCAGCTACCAATCGTATGGACTTGCGACAGAACGATTTTAACTTACAACAAATGACTCTTCACCGACGACATGCATGAATGACAGGCATACTTTTTAAACAATTATTTGTAGTGTTTTTGCTTTAAACCCGCAATTACAACTTTTTACAACTTTTTTTGGTATTTTGAAGTTATTTTGAGATTTTGCCAAAAATGAATAAAAAACACAGGAAGGGACCTGGATTTTTTCATTTTCACATGTTAAATCCCATAAGGATTTGGCCATTTCGAAAGTCGACCACTTTTTCAAAATGCGCGCGCATTTTATGCGCGAACAGCGCAAAATGCACTCAAGTCTATATACTAGTGGAAGTGTCTAGGGTCAGTAGAAGACGTTTTGGTAACAATCGGTTAAATCCTAGAGTTACATGTGAAATACTTCCCAAGTAAGTACAAGGGTGTCACATTTACGTTTAACATAGCAGCCACTCCGACAGAAAAACCAGTCCCATTTACTGATGACAATTACGTGGAACGAATGTTTGCCTCCGTAAGGGATTCTCCTACTGTATTCTATATCTTATTTTATGTAATAAAAAAATTTGTTAAAAATTTGTAGTAGCACTTTAAGTACTTAGCATAGGATTTAATTTGAGAATAAAAAATCTTACTAGTTAGTTAGTTGCATACACATATTTTTGTAAAATGCTAAAATACAGGAAATTTTTTTCTATTATTAGACATTTGGATTTCTAAATGCTCTTATTCACGGAAGCATTTGTGTGATGGGAGCTTGCGGTCGTCGTTAATAAGATCTTTTTAATCGCATTGTTAGCTAGAACCATTGCATGAATGAGGATTAATCGTGCATAAGTAAGGCACTGAGGAATTTATTCTTACTGGGAACATTCCCGGCAATATTCCCCATGTCTCGTTTTGGCTTTTTTTAAAAATATTTATGTGGCTAAATTAAAATTGAGGGAACGGAGCGGGTCGGAGGCCCAAAATCTCATAGAAGTAGAAGATTTCGTTTTAAGTGCTAAGATGTCGTAATAGGATTTATATGAAAATATATTTATAAGTATATATATATGTATCTGTAAATAAAAGTGAAACGACGATAAACGACAAGGGAATATTTCATGTGATTAATATCTATGAGGAAGATTGTTTTAATACTTTTATAACCTCGATCAATCACTTCAATTACGTACAGGTTTTTATATTACATAATATGTTCACGGACGGAGACGAGTGAGGAAAAGAAACACAAAGAACGAGAAGAGGTAGGTAAGTATCTATTGATTGCGTGTAATTACCGGTGAGATAGGAAGTATCTATTATTGTCCCACGGCAATGTCCGATGGTATTCCAAGACCTCAGTGTCTTTGGCAGCACGGCAATAAATCCTAGGTACTTACTCGAGCGTTACGATTCTAATCCGCAGTTTTACGTCTAACTCTCTAACTCCAGGTCAAACGAAAATGACCTGTTAACTTTATTAAGTCTTTAAGAAAAGAAAAGCTAAACTGTAAACTAAGTCGTAGATCTAATGACTTTTAGTATTACGAAACAGAATCACTTGCGTCTCTGGATGATTTCTGAGAATGTTTACTTTTATACTCTGCTGTGAAAACTGAATCGTGGCTAACTTCTTTTCACTGTTCTAGTCTTGAAGGCAGGAATGAGAATTCAAGTGTAGGCTAAGGCTCTCCAAAACAGAATGAATGACTTGCTACTGTTACTGCTTTGAGTTCAACTTCTTTCCTTTCTACTAACTAAGTATGTATCCCATCGCTGAAAGCGGTGGTATTGGAATGTTCTGTTGTCTGTACTATCTACCTGTGTGCTACTTTTCTCGCACGCCTGTCTAAATATACCATAGCCTTTGTGCTATGGGACGGGCGGGATTTCTATTTATGGAGTATTTATAATAGAAATGGACAGAGGTGGAGTTCCGTCTCCACAAAATCCCTCCACACGCTATCAGCCGAGACCCATCGGCGGTCTAGGTTAGCGTGCGGAAAGTGTGCGAGAATGCCGTCTAGTTACATGAGGTATTTTCATTCAAAAGCTTTCCGTTCCAGGATGTACATTACATGTCTAGCATACGTCTCGTCTACCGTGTACAGAGTTGGTTGTACTTAATATTTAAGGTTTGACAGACATTCATTATAAAATATGGTATTTTGTCCACATAGACACATTACAATTCCAGTCTCATTGAGAAAGGATGTTCTAAGTACGTTACATTCAGTATTCAAAAACGTGGTAAGTCTTTAATAAAATGCATAGTGTTTTGAATTTTTATTTGTATTCATCCACCACTCGGTGATGATGGTATGGTGGGTATATGTTGGTGTAGATGTACCTATATAGGTACTTGTGTAGACTCGGAAAAAAATAAAATTACAATGGTAATCCCTGAATCACCCAAGTGCTCAAAAATAAAAGAATGAAATCAAAAATTAAATCAAAATATCTACAGGTTGTGCAACAGTTTTTAGTGTTTTGAAATTTTAGTAGTGTTTTTGGTGTTTAATTAAATATTTACGGTGGGATCTTTTTCAAAAGTATTTTTGTGTGAAAGAAAAAAAATTTTAGGTAAAAATTATTGTGTTTTCATTGTTGGTCGAGAAAAAAAATAAGTTTCCACAGAATTGGAGGTTCAGCCTCCACACTAATTTTTGACTTGAAAAGTTAAAAATTTTCTAGGGATCTTAATTGAGACTCGGAAATGGAGGATAAATCAAATTCGTGAACAGAAACTATTATCTTGTCCAACATATTTACAGGATTTTGGAGATAAAGACACATAGTTGTGTTTTGTACATTTAAACAAATGAACATTTCAGTTAAATGGATGGATATCAACAGCTCAAATATTCATAACTATATCACATATCAATAAATATCAACAGGTTGGAGCATGTCGATTGATATCACCAGCTCAAATATTTATAAATATAAACATCAAATATCAACAAATATTAACAAGTTGAAGTCTGTCGATGGATATTAACAGCTCCAATATTTATAAATATAGGCATATAAAATATCAACAAATAAATCATCATCAACAAATCAACATCAACAAATCATCATCAACATATACATATATTTATAGTGTTGTGTTCCGTGACGAGGCTATTCGAAGGTGAAGGAATCTTCTTCGGAGTCCTCGGTGGTGGGAGGGTCTTGGTGGGCTAGATACGTGGAGTTTCGAGTGTCGATGTAACTGCAGTCCCCATTACTGGTGTCGGAGCTAGGAGGGGAGTCTATTGCGAGGGAGTTGGTCGGCGAAGTCCTTGAAGGATTGTGTCGGTGGGTATTTTGGTTTGTCAGGGCTAGGGCGATAACGTGGGTCAAAGATCATTTGCTCCGCGCGCCATCGTGCTAAGCGCATCTCGTGGTGGGTGTCGCGACGTCGGCGAAGTTGCTCCAAAAGGTTACTTGCAGATCTCTCTCGGGTAGAGTTTGAGGAATGGGTGACAGGTGGAGTCTATGGTCAAGTCTCGGTGAAGGGCTCTGGTGTTGGCGGGTCCTGCGTGCTTCCATAACGTCTTGCAGTTGTTGGGTAGATAGACTACCTCGACGGTAATCGAAATTGTGGTGGGGTTGAGGGGCATGAAGGGTGTAGGGAGTATTGTCACGGGAACGTTTTCGTGGATTTTTCTGAAGGGTTTCAGGAGTAAGGATAGGAGGAATAGTGGTGGTGTGTGGAGTAGACTCCAATTCTGAGTTTGAAAGTGGTGTCTCTGGTCTACTCGTCTCCATTGTCTCTACGTCCTTCTCTGGAGTAGGAATAGTCTGACCGTGGCTGCGTCGGAGATTAAAAATTAGGTAATCCTGTTGCTGGTGGATTCGCTGAATCTCCATATTAGCTTTAAGGATTGATTTCTCTTCCATGAGCGGTGATTCATCATTACTGCTGTCATCCTCCAGTAATAGTGCTGCTGGAGTCCAGTTCTCGTTTCCTTGGACAACTGTGTGAGGCGGAAATCTTTCGATCCACTTTCCCAGGCGTTGCTGTGTGTCCAGTATTTCATCTTCCGATGCTGGAGCAAACCCACGGACGTTTAGCGTTGGATCCGGCCTCCTCACTCGTTCTGATGGTTCTGGTGGTTAAGTAGTTGTCTCGTCAAGGTGTGTGTGTGCTGTTTCGAAAGGGTCCTCGGAGTCCTCGGGCTGTATCATGTTGACGTCGGGGGCTGGAGGATCTTCGTCGTCATTATCGGTGTTGTCGTCATCAGTACTAAAAATGTCAGGATCTATTTCGTCATTGTCATCATCTGCCTCCTCTTCGGCTTGTTCAGCCTCCATAGGAGAATGATGGGGATCGTCCATATAGTAATCTGATGGGTCGTATGGTTGGTAGTCATCTGGCTCGAGGAGATTAATGGGTTCGTCATCCTCGCTGTCTGTGTCCACTTGGATTGGGAGGTGCGGTAAAATCTCTACTGCCGGTAGTAGAGTTGGTTCCTCCGGAATATCTCTGGCGTGGTCTCCGTCCATGGTGGTAAGTCTAATCATAGTAAAGGAACAAAAACACCCTTTTCCAAGTTACTTTACTTGTACCATACCAATGCAGTGGTAGGTCTCATGAATGTGGTATCTAAAATTAAATTCCCTAAATTAAGTCTACTCTATTTCCCAGGTCTTTAAAGGCCTGGTATGTGGTCGTATGGATGTTGTTCATGGAAATGCAAGTTTTGCTTAACCTATTGAATTTATTATTAGTAGGTGCTCCTTCCCTCCTTTGAGGTGGAATCATGATTCTTTAAATTCTGTTTGTTTGAACCTTAATTGTGCAAATGAAAATAATAGTTTCGAGAGCATGCAAAAACAGAGTTTGTGTTTTTCATTCATTTTAAGCTTTAATCGTATTATTATTAAAGAAATCCCAAGAGAATAAACTGGGTATAATATTGGTAATGAAAAATGGAAGTAAGTTCATGGTGCTTAAGAAACCAATTATTCAAGTACGCATATAGTAAGGAAATCAAAAACTTAAAATCTACGTAGTGTCAAAAATTATGAAATACAGAGTTGAAAAAAAATGAAAATTTTTCCTTGCAGAAATTGCTGAAGGAACTTAAAAATTATCTACACATTATGCATGCCATGTATCCATATCCAGAGTAGTAAAAGAATTAAACTGGTCTAATAGCCGTGGCCATGGAAATCTTGGAAGTGGGGACAGGCATAGGTTGGGTGGTGTCCGCCGCAAAAGAAACATCGTTGAGCTAATTCCATAATTCGAGCAAATTTTGCGTAGCTGATTCGGCGATGAGGGCATCGTTGCCAGTAGTGTCTAATATTTCCCTGCTGGTGTCTACGACGGCAGAGTACACAGTCATATGGTGTTCCAACAAAGTGGTTCTCGACTTCAGGTAAAGGAGGAAATGGTTGGACTTGAGGAATGGGAATATGGACTATCTGTGGTTGCTGGATAGGTGCGCCGAAAAGTGGAATGAGCTGAGGAAGTCCTGGGGCTTGATAAAAATATCCATACGGAACAGCAGCTGGTTGTTGGATATTGTTCTGAGGTTGCTGTTGTTGTGGAGCTGGTGGATCTGGAGCATTTCAAGCTTGTTGGCGCTGTGGCGCATCTGATCGAGATTTTGATGAGGCTCGATATCCGTCGTGATGTTTAGAGGAGTCTCTGGATCGTGATGATCTTCAAGGAGGAGTTGGAGATCGGGACCGATGATGTTGTGGTGGTGCTTGAGTTCTCCAAGGGCGGCCTTTTGGCCATGAATATCCCCGAATATCGTCTATGGGTTGGTCTTTCGAATGACTATCCGGTTGTCGATTCTTTGAAAAATTGGAGCTTGGTAGTTGAGCTCGGGGTCGCCATTGCTGTGTGACTTGTCTCGGTCCGAAACGGTATGGCTGGCGGAAAGTCGCCTGTGGAGTCGGAGGAGTATTTCTCGGTGGGGCCGGAGCCCGTAGTCGGTTACTGTATCTGTCATGACGGTTCAATGGTCGTGGTAAATTTTGCATTCGCTGTGGTGATGGTCTTGTGGCCGAACTTTGTAGGGATGGTGGAGTGGCTTCAATAGGGGCTCGAGGTTTTGGTGTATAAATTGCTTACCGAGGAGCTGTAGTGTTTAAGTCCGGGAGTTGATTAACAGTGGGAGCATTCGAAGCTGGTGCTGGTGGTGTTGGTGATGGTGCTCTTTGGAATGGAGCCGGAGCTTGTTCTATCGGAGTTGGAGCCGGAGCTGGAGTGATTGAGTCCAGGGGCTGAGCTGTGTTCGGACTAACTTCGATGGTGGGAGGAACTCTGGTGGGTCCTTTGCCTCTCATAATGAATCTCGGGAGGCCGACAGCAATGCGTGGTGGAGCTGGGCCCATCAATAAATTTCCCGTTGGTCTTATAGGAGGACTGAAAGTACCGTTCAGTCTTGGTGGTGTGGATGATGGAGTACTAGACGTCAATCTCCAGCGATTCAATTGCTGTTTTATCTCTGCAGATCGGCGATTTTCTTCATCCTGTTGTTGTTGAAGTTGCCGAATTTCATCTGGAATGGGCTCCAATTGTTGTGAAGTCCCTGGCTGTGGTTCAGGAATTTTCGGTGGAGATCCGCTCTTCTGTTTCTTCCGAATGTTCTCAGATTTGAAATCTGCAGTGCTCGTGGAGCGTTTGATGTTCTGAGCAGGAAGTCCTTCAAGGGGTTCAAAAGTCTCGTGGTCATATGGGGCTGGATCTTCAATGTCGATGTTATCGAAAGGCTCATCTTCGGAGTCATTATCTAAGGCGACGGCCTGATTTATGATTGGAGATTTCGGAGGGTTTCTAGCCGGTGTAGGAATTTGTTGAATGAATTTTTGACGACGTGGGGAAGCTGGTGGAGTATTTTGCATAATTGGGCGTGGATCTACGGGCTAGGGAACCATGTGTGTATAAGTTCCATCCGGTTGTCTGGCCTGGATATCATTGGGATGAGGAGTACCTTCTCTGGTCATTCGCATGATAAAGCGAGGTTCTTCAGGTCGGCCGGGTATTCTGTTGCGCAATTGATGTAGCATAACTCTACGGGATCAGTCTTGATTGTAGACGTATTTGTGGTCCGAATCTTCATCGTCAGATTCGATTCCATGATTTGCAAATTCGTTTTCCGGGTCGAGTTGGTCTTCGGGAATTCGCGGTGGTACGTGAGGGAGTTTGTTAGGGTTCGGATTAGGTGAAGGATTGGCCATTTTCGAGGATGTCTAAGCTTTACCCGAAAAAGAAAGAAAATTCCATCACTACTTAAGTAGGTGATGGGATAGTGTTTTTCCCAAAATCAAAAAAAATTTGTCTATCTCAAAATAATAGAAATTTCTAAATAGACTTAAGTGCATGCAGAAATTTTTGTGCAATTCTAATTGGAATCCTCAGAATCAGAGTCTGAGGTATCAGAGTTGGAAGAGGAATATGAAACTGGTTTCTGATATTGACATGCCATCATTTGCCCTATGTTTCCCATGGCCTTAACTAATTCAGTCATGGCATCCGTAGGTTTTACGTGACATCTTTTTAACTTTGCAATTCTTTTCTTTTTGTGCTTCTTGTGTACTGAGCCTATCTCTTTGCGCTTTCTTGTCTTTGGAACCTCAACATCGGAAGGATCTCAAGGTATGACTGCTTTTCTTGGTCTTGTTGACCTTCGTAAATCAGTATTTTCAGTAATTGACTCTGACGTTTTACTTTTTAATATGACCTTACTATTATTTCCCTTTGCAGGTGTTATCGTGACAGTATTATTTTCAATGACCGCTGTGGACTCTATGGTTGGGACTGTGGGAGTTTCAACTTCATTTTCCTTCAAGAATTCAAGATCGCTTTCAGCTTGATCAATATTTTGAGTGTTAGTAGTGATTGATTTTTTTGGTGCTGTGTCGATTTCGACTTCTTCGAGTACTTGTGTTTTATCATTTACATTGACCATCTTAATAATTTTTTTATTTAAAAGTTCAGTAATAATTAATTTGGTCTGTATTGTGGGCTGGAGGGCGGATTTTTCATTCCGCTCTCCATTCCAACTTTTTGGTGCTACAGGAATTTCTACGGGATTGTCTCGTTTGTTGTGGGAAATATCACCTAATTCAGTGCATTCTTTCCTTACATTTACGTGACAACTATAAATTGAGTGATTTGAAGTGTCTATAGAATCTGCTTAATAAGTTGGGGCTTCAGTGGGTTGTGCTACGTTAGAAATTTGAGACATAGGTATGTCTTTTGATGGATTTCGAAAAGAATTAAAATAGTGTTTAGTTTTCTGAAAATCAAAATCTGAATAGCGTTTGCCAGTAGTGATATCAATACCCTGAATTAAATTCCAGTCATCTTTTTCAATAAAAGAGCCATTAGAACCTAAGTGGTTCATGTTATGACTATTACAACGAGATTTTATAGCGAATGGATCATCAGCAATAGTGGTAGTCATACGTGCAGGATACCTATTTACTGTTTCTACGTCAAAATACCGTCTAGCTGTAGGAGAATTCTCAGAGTTATTTTTATTGGAAACAGAAATATTAGTGGGTTCCGCCGGCGTGGGAATTTGTTCCGCGACCGACGGTATTAGTGGTGGTGGTAAATCTACAGGTAGGTTAGAATTAGTATCGATAATATCTACTGCTGGTATTTGGAAATTTTCCAGAGGTGTATCGAACTCTGGTATATTTGTCGTGACGTGATTGGAATAATTATTAGTAAGCTGCTTGTAAGTGTTAGAAGTTGGATTTCGCTAAAATTGTTCGATTTCGCAATTTTAATTCATTATTTGGATCGAAAAAGTATTCTTGATTAAATATTCCGCGGGGATTACGTTGATTTGTGCCGCGGTATCCCCATCAAAATCTTTAAGTTCTGGGTCTGCCCAAGGTTCAGTGTTAAATGCAGCATCGTCAGGAGTATAAGTATAATTATTTAACCAATTTTGATCACCTAACGCGGGTTCCATATTATCATTAAGAGAAGGAATGTCGTCTAATAGGTGAGGTTTTAGGTTGTGTCCATTCACAATCTCAAGAACAGTTTCGTCAATATACTTAGAAAGGTCAGTGTCTTTATTGCATAGTAAGTACATATGTTGATTAGTAGCCGTACTATATATCTTATATAGACCTGTATACTTAACTGTAAATTTTGCTGCTGTGCCTGGTGCCTTATAATAATTTTTCTTCAGTACTAAATCGCCTTCGTTATAAAGAACTGTTGGGTGAGTCTTATTAAAAGCCATTTTACGTTTCAACTGATTATGACACGAATTTTCATGCGCCAAGATACGTGCCTTGTGAAGTTCATGAAATCTAACCTGTGTCATTTCGGGGTCATTTGGATCATGATCATCGTCGAGGGGTTTTCCTGTAATATAGCAAAAGTGAAGACTCCTACCGAACATTAGGAAATATGGACTATAGCCGGTACTTACATGTTTAACTGCGTTATATTCATTTTCTATATGAGGTAACACAATATGCCATTCAATATTATTATTATCGTACTTTAATTTTTTCATTATGCTGCCAAATGTTGAATTAACTCTCTCCACATATGCATTACTACTAGGATGGTGTGGAGAACTATGGATAGAAATCACGTTATGCCGGGTGCACATCTCATTGAACTTATGACCTGTAAACGCTGGACCATTATCAGATACGATACCCCTAATTTTATGTTTCGCTATTAGTGGTTCTAACACTTTTACCGTTTCAGCCACAGTTGTGCCTGTAGTTGGGATGAGATGCAGGAAACGAGTGCATTGGTCTATCACGGCTAAGATATAAGTTTTATTGTTAGAAGTAGTATTGAGTGGACCAAGGTAGTCCACAGAAACTTTAGCATAAGGAGTTGTAGAAGTAATCATAGCATGCATAGGGCCTGATTTCTTTACCCGTGGAACATTAAACCTTTGGCAAGTGTCACATGCTCGACACGCCTTGGTGACGTTATCCCACATCTGCAAGAACCAGTACTTATCTACCATAGAATAATATATTTTCCGGAAACCAAAATAAGACTTATTATGCAGTTCACGTGCTATGCGCTTTCCTTGGGCTACTGGTAATACATTTACCCACAACGGTCCCAGTGGCTCATAGTTTACGTGCTGTAAAATACCGTCTGTGTTGAGGCGGAAGTCATTCCGGTATTTATTTTTCCCCCTACAATTACTTTCTTCGTCTACCTGTAATGATTTAATTATCTCAGCTAATTCTTTATCTTTTGTCTGCATGTCTTTCAGGTTAATTATAGATTTATCCGTATCATTGCAATGTACTATATATTCCTCATCCTCAGGTTGCCTAGGATGTTCAGTCTCCGCCGTCATGCCTCTAAGAATGGCTACAGGGAGATTATCCGCTCGTGGAGTGCGACTTAAACAGTCAGCCATGGCATTAGTTTTTCCTGGTACATACATAATCTTCAGGCGGTATGAACTCAACTTGAGACTTCATCGCACTAATTTACTGGTGACCTGAGGTGTACGAAGAATGTTGACTAGTGCTTGGTGATCAGTGTAAACTAAGACTTCCCTTCCAAATAATAAATTGTAAAATTTTTGAAAGACGTGAACTATAGCATAACACTCTTTCTCCGTGACTGTCCACTTACTCTCAGTATGGGATAATGTATGAGAATCGAACCCAAGGGGTTGTCGATCTTTGTTATTCCCGTTAGTGATTACTTATATGAGAGCAGCAGCGACTTCGTAATCGCTGGCATCAGCCCATAATTCCAAAGTAGCGGTGGGATCCGGGAATGCTAATGCTTGAGCGGTACATATGGCTGTTTTCATCTCTTTCACCGCTCTCTGACATGCGGCATTGAAAACGAAAACTGCGTCTTTCTTTAATAAATTATATAGTGGCCTAGCAAATTTTGAATAGCCGAAAATTAATCTCCTAAAGAAACCGCTTAATCCTAGCCATCGACGTACGTCGGTGGTACTCTGAAGATCTGGAAAATTCATTAATACATTAGTGCGATCAGGATCTATTTCGACGCCCTGGCGAGTGACTTTGTGACCTAGAAAAACTATTTTGGGATGACCTATATAACATTTCTTGGGTAATAATCGTACGTTTGCTTGTATGCATAGCCATAGGATCTTTTCCATTCGGTCCATCAATTCAGTGAAGTCTTTACCTCCGAAAAAATTGTCTTCGGAGTAATTGTTGAAAAAGGAATTTTTATATGGAGACCATTTAGTGTCTAAAGTTTTCTGTAAAATAGCACTCGAATTGATGAAACCGAAAGGAGTACGAGTGGGACGAAATTGACCGTCTGACGTCATGAAAGCTAGTATGTCTCTACTGTCGCTGTCTAATTCTATTTGTTGGTAGGGATCACGAAGACCTAAATTGCAAAAGTATTCAGAATTTGAAAGAGATTTAAAAGCAGTGTGTAGAGGTGGAACGGGCATGGGTTCAGGTTTGACTTTTAAATTAATTTTTCTGTAATCTACAGTAGGTTTTCAGGTATTTCCGGAGGATAACATTTGTACCTGGGATACGTACTGGCTGTGAGAATTCTGTAGTAGGCCTAGTTGTTTTTGCTTGTCAGTATAAATACAAGTAATTTCCTGAAGTTCTAAACTTACGGATCGATGACTTAAGATTTGAGCTGACTTGTCTAACAATTCGACTGTGGCTTGTAATGTCTTACCAGTCCTAGGATCACGCATCGGTTCCAGAAAGTCATTCTCGGTCCAACCAAAAGCTTTGTAGTACTCACTCAAAAGTTCCCTAACCTTAATCTTTTGAGGTCCTGTAAGGCCTTTGAAAATCCTAAATTGAGAAAATTCATCATCAGTTAATGGTTGACTACCTTCCACACTCTCTGGTACCGGTGCAGTGTCAACTGCATCATTATAATCTTGGTCATTAACATGCATAGTAGGGGAATTGTCTTTATCTATCCTAGTAGCTCGGAGATAGTCCGTTGGCATTGTTTCATAACTGTAAAGGGTCGGTTGTGGTGGTAAAATCAAATCGCCTGTTTGTTGAGAATTCGCAACATGCAATACGCCTTTCCCTTTTGTGACTCTGACCGTATCTTGTAACACCATTAATCCTAGTTTCTCAAATAAATTGTAGTTAGGATGTATAGCTATTTGATCTGCATACTCGGGGTCCTCTGTATAAAAGGGAACCTCCGTTGCCGCGTCATCTTTAATGAGGGAGGGCCGAACAGTAAACAGTCGTAACTTGTATTGTTTATAGTACTCGACAGCTCGGCTGGATGCTTCGCTAGATTAAACGGATCGAACCTCCTCCAATAAAGATGAAGTTGTACTATGGACTCGTCTGATAGTGGTAGTACCTATAGACTCAATGTCGTCGATTGTGACCTCATTTTGACTAATGTCAATATTACCTTCAACCTCAATATCGTCGTCTTCCTGTATCCCATCCAATACCTTAGTTAAATCATCCTTTCGTAAAGGATTACATGCGGTTATCATGCTATGTTGAAGTCCCTTTTGTTTACGTAAATATGCGGACTGTAGTTTCATGCGTCTAAGTGCACCTTTACTTGAAAAAGCCTTTAATCTGCATAATTTTTTGGCGTCTGACCTCATGGATTTAAGAGTCCTTTCCTGAGCTGGTCTAAAAGTAATTGTGCCTAACCCACATTCAATATTCACATGATAGGTTTTAAGTAAATTACAACCAAATACGATAGGATCTTGAGCTTTTTCGACCACAAAAAATCCCCACTAGATCCATTCCTTATACTCATTCACAAAAAATTGTAAGTAAATTATTTTATCAATAGTATGTGCATTATTATCGTCTATGGATAAATATACAGTAAGTGGTTTGCTCCTTTTTATTTGCTTTTCTATTTTTAGATAGTTCAAAGTTTTTAAACTTACTGTACAAACAGTGGCTCCAGTGTCCACGAGAACTTCCAAAATATTTATATTATTTACATTAGTTCGGAACTTCATTTCACGTCTTATCTCCGTGGACTCATTACTGAATTTCCGTGCATAATGTACCTCGTTCTCAGAAGAAAAATCAAAAAGAATACCTATGGGTTTTTCGAAATCAAAATCATCAAGCTCCTGCCCTACTTGAAGTAGTGGATGACCTGGTTTATGACCCAAAACGTCGGCTACTTTGTTCTGCCTGGTTCCCAAGCTTCGCAAAGCGGCGTCGGCCTTGGCAATTGTTTGATACACTCTTGCCGGTTTGGGTGACTAAAAATAGACTTAAGTATACTCAATAGAAACAGATTTAAATGAATGCTCTGATGCAGGAGGCTCGGGTCTGGATATATTAACTATATCCACCCCTTCTAGTTTAAATTACCATTTCCTTGTGGTGCTTGGCCTACCTGGGGTGCATCCTGCTGCCTTGGTTGTCTTGGTTGTCTAAGTGGAATTTGAATTCCCTGAGCCCGATATAACTCGTGACAAGTGCGAAAATTATGTGTCATTCTACCGCATTGCCAACATGCTGATCTAGCTCCTTCTGCCGCTACACAGTATGCACGACGGCGCTCATTATAGTAAGGATATTTGACTACCGTAGGGTCATCATTGGCCCCACGTGGGACATTAGGATCAGGAGGAGCTTCATAAGGAGCTCCATTCACAGGATTAGGAGGGTATCTGGGAGCTGCTTGATTAACAGGGGCACCTTGGGCAACTTGTACTATGGGTTCACGTTGTGGTTCTACCCTAATCCCAGCATTTTGTTTGTGCTGGTATGGCGTATGGGCATGAAGTGCCCGCGCGTATGTACGTCCTTCAGCTTTCGGACCGCAATATGTAATTTTTTCAGTAGTAACGGGATCCAACTAATCATTAATTACGCCCGTACTTATAGCTTTGTCCAGTGTGGTACGAAAATGGTCAATGGTTGTACAGCCGATCATGTTGCTACGCATTCTTTTAGGTACACCTTTCAATAGTCCAACTACTAAGTCATTTGCACTCATTTTGGGGTCGATGCGTCTTAATACACTGAGTCTACCTGAAATGTACTCGGAACTGCTCATGATTCTATTATACGTTGTTTTGGTAAGTCTGCCTTGGACTTATTGACTAATGAATCATTATTAAATCTAACTGCCAAAGCAGTCTCTAACTTCCTCCATAAGTCTCTATTGATGTTTGGTGTCTGTCGTTTTAAAGCTGGTCTCCAGGAAGATTTCTCTCACTTCCACCATTCGAGGGCCTGACCGTCTAATACGCGATCTAATGCGTCAAACTTGTCGTAGTCAGTCATGTCAATGTATGAAGCGTCCTCATTAAATTTATATAGGAATGCGTCTACCTCGCTATCTCCAGAATACTTCGCCCAATCCTTAATGAGTTCGTTATTACGTATAGTACGAGCTAATTCGGCTTCCTTACTAGTTGGTCTTGGTGGAGCGAAAACTTTTCTAAGTGCTGCTATATCCTCAGCTGATCTACCTAGGAGACTTCTGATAGATGCAAATGCACTCTGTTCAGGAGCTCTAGTCAAATTAGGGAGAGGATTAGTCTTTTGGGAATCGAAGGGATTCGGAGGTAATTTAGCTGAAGGTTGGGTCTTGTTAAAATAGATTTGAGGTTAAGGAGCTGAGGAAATTGAAGCTGGAGGATTACCTTGCGACTGGCTACTCTCGGCACTGGGGCCTCTGACTATTCTGTCTAATGCTTTTTTATTCTGAAGGTCTTTTAGCTTTTGTTCATAAATGCGTCTGTCCTCGGCCTGTGCCGCGGTTCGCCTAGCTATGTACTCATCCCTTTCCCTCTGTTCTTCCTGAGTCAAATCGTCATCGTCAGACTCTAATAAGTCCACGTTCATGGGTGCGTCCAAGCCGAATAACGCTTGCTCTTCCTCATTCAAATTTGCCATTATGTAAAATTAGTAAACAAGAAAATGTAATTTTCCGAAAAGTTGGAGGTGTGGCCTCTACACTAATTTTTGACTTTTTACTTTGTTAAAAGTTATAAATAACTAAAATCAGCTTTTGTCACTCTATAAAATGTTAAAATATGCGATATTTTTCCCTCCACACTAAGAGTTGACTCTGTTAACTCTGAGTCTGAAATCTTTAAAATAGTATCTTATGTCACAAATTAAAAAAATTTCAAGCTTATAATGATATATATATAAAATATGGCTTTCGATTTTGGACGGCAAAGAGCGAGAATCACTGGCTGATAATTAGATACTTAACTATATCGATAATGTTACCTAAAAGAATGACAATGGCTTGTACAGGTACGTGGTTTATCCACACGTTTTCACAAAATTGAAGAATAATGAAAAATATCAATAACAAAAACATAATTTGGAGCATTTAGTACAAAATTAAAAATCGAGTGAGATCACGTAAGAGCTGAACAAGTATAATTAGTTCAAAAATCGGTAAATCGATGCGTCGCAGTTCCAAGCGAGCGATAATGATTATAAAAATTAGAAAAGTTAAAATTCCAACTATCATAAGTATAAACCTACTTTGGGTGGGGTGGGTTTTTACTCTTGGCAAGTGAGTTACGGGTCCCTTCTCACAACTGTCACCAATCACGTTTCACAATTCACGATTTAAATGTGTATATACCCATGAAAAGTCAGTCAATACCTTTTTATGTGATCCTCCGATGCAAAGATGCCAAATGACAGAAAAACAGAATATAGGAAAGATTTTGCTATTCTGTTTCTCTCTGGTCTCTTGTAAATTTTCACGCGTTCAAATCGTCGAAATATTAACAAAATATAGTCTATAAAAAAATTAACGTAGAATAAGGCTATTAAACAAAAATAAAAATTTTCAAAATTTTTTGAAATTTCGAAATTCTGGTTCGAAAATTCTTAAATTTTCACAAAATAGGGACAAAAACGAAAATTCTACCCCGCACCTATGATTTTTGAGGGAACAGAGCGGGTCCGAGGCCTAAAATCTCATAGAAGTAGAAGATTTCGTTTTAAGTGCTAAGATGTCGTAATAGGATTTATATGAAAATATATGTATAAGTATATATATATGTATCTGTAAATAAAAGTGAAACGACGATAAACGACAAGGGAATATTTCATGTGATTAATATCTATGAGGAAGATTGTTTTAATACTTTTATAACCTCGATCAATCACTTCAATTACGTACAGGTTTTTATATTACATAATATGTTCACGGACGGAGACGAGTGAGGAAAAGAAACACAAAGAACGAGAAGAGGTAGGTAAGTATCTATTGATTGCGTGTAATTACCGGTGAGATAGGAAGTATCTATTATTGTCCCACGGCAATGTCCGATGGTATTCCAAGACCTCAGTGTCTTTGGCAGCACGGCAATAAATCCTAGGTCCTTACTCGAGCGTTACGATTCTAATCCGCAGTTTTCCGTCTAACTCTCTAACTCCAGGTCAAACGAAAATGACCTGTTAACTTTATTAAGTCTTTAAGAAAAGAAAAGCTAAACTGTAAACCAAGTCGTAGATCTAATGACTTTTAGTATTACGAAACAGAATCACTTGCGTCTCTGGATGATTTCTGAGAATGTTTACTTTTATACTCTGCTGTGAAAACTGAATCGTGGCTAACTTCTTTTCACTGTTCTAGTCTTGAAGGCAGGAATGAGAATTCAAGTGTAGGCTAAGGCTCTCCAAAACAGAATGAATGACTTGCTACTGTTACTGCTTTGAGTTCAACTTCTTTCCTTTCTACTAACTAAGTATGTATCCCATCGCTGAAAGCGGTGGCATTGGAATGTTCTTTTGTCTGTACTATCTACCTGTGTGCTACTTTTCTCGCTCGCCTGTCTAAATATACCATAGCCTTTGTGCTATGGGACGGGCGGGATTTCTATTTATGGAGTATTTATAATAGAAATGGACAGAGGTGGAGTTCCGTCTCCACAAAATTGTGTGCGCAACGCAATGCAATGCATGCATGCTTGGTTACTTCAGAGGACAGAGGTATTTGTTGAATTTTTGACTACTGTCAAATGTAATAAATTATTAATATTTACAGTATAATGTAATAACGGATTGAGAGCCAAAAGCGAAAAATAAATTAAAAATGATCTTCGTTTACTACTTTATTTTATGTTTGTTTCAATTATCGGAGTTTTATAATTAATCAATTATATTAGAAAAGAAGTTGCTAAATTAAAAAACGAAGTAAATATTGTGGACATCCCAAAAGCAATAAAGCAATTAATTATATTGTTGTATAGCACTTTAATTAGTACGCAGGTGTATTTTATTCGGGAATTTTAGACCATTGCATTACTGCTTTTATGTGGATAATTCAGGCGACATGGATGACATGCTATTTTTTTACAGACCCACAAACTCTGACAACAGGATGACAACTGACAATATTCCGTTTTTCGAAAAGCGATCGTGATCGTCCAAAATGATTTCATGAAACTGTTCAAATTTTAAGGACCGTATGGCTCCTCTCCTGTGTCATCAGCTTTACTAACTAGTAAGCATTCACCGATATTCAATTCAGGTAGACACATGGACCGTACCGATGACGTCATTTAATGACGAGTCCTAACACTAACACTGGAATCGCAGTTTATTAGTGTATGGAAGAAACTGCTCGATTTCCTGATTCTCGAGCCGCGCGTGAATTCGAAAGAAAATCAGTATTTTCTACATTATAAATTATAATACAATGAAAAAACCCACAAACAACGTCCTTGAAAAATTCACATTTTCAGCGCCCTATTATGACTCCCTAGCCATCAGCTTAAACACTGCGTAAATGGCAGTTTTTAGATGCTGAGCTTAAGCATCTATTGTAATGGTCATGTCCGTCTGTCCGTCCGTCCGTCCGTCCGTTGGCCGTACACTACAGGTCACAGGTTACAACCGATTTTCTTTAAAAAAATAGTGTACGACCAGAAATGCGACTGGGCAGGTCTGTATTGTTTTTTAGTTGTAATTAGTCTAACCAATTATCCACAATAAATTGATTACTGGACCTATGTCAGAAATTTGTAAAGTGAAGAGGCTAAAAACGAGTGAACCAAATAGCTGAGGCAACTGAAAGAGGCGGCTGGCAAAGATAAAGCTGTCATTGTTTGCGTGCCAAATTTATCCTTGCCAGCCTTCTCTTTCGGTTGTCGCTACTATACATACCTACCACTGAACAAACGTACCTAGGTACGATCGGCGTACGCTTCTCACTCTTAGCATTCCCTTCCGTGTGTATAAATACCATACGAAATTGAATGTTAAGGTGCGTTCACAAATGATGCCATCTCAATTGATCAATTTTCTGACCCACCCACTCATTTTCACTGCTGTGAAACATAATGCAAACGGGAAATTAGGGATTTCTAGAATCATGTGACTAACACCATTTACGAACGCTGCCATATCAAAATGAACTATACAGTCAGTTATTCGCATGCACTTAGAAATGCATTGCAGGGGTGCCGCGCAAATCACGTCACGTGAAAATTTCTTTTAGACACCCCCTCCCAGCTGCTGTCGCATTCACATTAGGTAAGCAGGTAAGGGGTGACGCGCAAATGACGTCAGGTGAAAATTTCTTTTGATCACCCCCACCCAGCAGCTGTCGCATTCTCATTAGGTAAGCAGGTTAGGGGTGACGCGCAAATGACGTCACGTGAAAATTTCATCTAGACACCCCCACCCAGCTGCTATCGCATTCACATTAGGTACGCAGGTTAGGGGTGACGCGCAAATGACGTAAGGCGAAAATTTCTTTTAGACACCCCCACCCAGCTGCTATCGCATTAACATTTAGTAAGCAGGCTAGGGGTGACGCGCAAATGACGTCACGTGAAAATTTCTGTTAGACAGCCCCACTCAGCTGCTATCGCATTCACATTAGGTAAGCAGGTTAGGGGTGACGCGCAACTGACGTCAGGCGAAAATTTCTTTTAGACACCCCCATTCAGATGTAATCGTATTCTTATTAGGTAAGCAGGTTAAGGGTGACGCGCTAATGATGTCACGTGATAATTTCTTCTACCTGTCATGGACTGACCTAATTGTGTTATAGATGTTCAGAGATCTTTCATAATAACGTCCTTCAAATACCATAGTTTTTAGTATCCCAAGTCCTAACTTTAAATTTGTTTCCATCCTATTTTAACTACATCGCATGTACTTACCTATATGCATTACAAATATTCAGGGATTGTCCATAATGTCGTTATTTGTGAATGGTGCAGTTTATAAAAAAAATTCAGCTATATTAAAGTACATGCTACGAACATTGGTTTATGTGTTTTTGATTGTAGGGGAGCTTCCATAAATCTTATATTATCGTTTAGCGTAACATCAATTTTCTTGCGCCTTTGTTGAAGCTCAGCATCTACTTCGGGCCAACCCACGGTCGACAAATCCGGCGCGAAGCGCCAGATTTTTAAAATAGGATGTGATCAGTTGCCAAGCTGACCCATTGCCACTACCCATGACATCATTTACGGGCGATCCCTACCTTCTACTGCAGGAGTTTTAACTTGGGATAAGTCAGTCGGGAGACGAAAGCAGCCACAACGAAGGCGAAGGCGAAGGCGAAAACCAACCTTTTTGGCTGACTAGTGAGTAGTGAGTAGTGTATGCCTAATTCTTAAATACTGATCTGACTCATCTGACTGACTAGTGAAGTCAGAAGTGAAATTGTTTGTTTTATTTACATTTTTTGAATCCTATTTAATTTGAAAATTAGTTCACAACTGTGACTGTGACTGTGGGCTAAAGTTGAAAGTACACTTGAACTGTGGCGTGCTGATTTGAATTACGAACCTGAAATTCAAAAAGTACTAAAAGCGACGACTTGGACTAGGCTGATTTTTGAGAATTTGTTAATTAAACTACTGCAGCTGCAGCCTGCAGCTGAACACTGAACTGCCAACTGCTGGCAACCGACTACCAGACTACGGACAATGGAGGATAAATCCAAGTTACAACCTTCCGGGGCAGAGGTAAGAAACGCACCGAGCACTATTAAATCAGCAAAATGCTTTTATTTTTATATAATTATAGTTACTGATAATTAATTAATATAACGAGCAATTGAGCAATTAAGCAAGTAACATGACGTAGCATAACATATTTTCGACTGGTTACCTTCGGAAAGGTACCATTCACCATTGTTCTGTATTCTAGATAAATAGTTTAGTAGTTTTTTGCTGTTTGGTTTATTTGGTGTTTAGAGAGAAACAAAATTTGAACTTGTATTGGAGAATTGAAACTCTCTTATATCGTATTTACTATTTAATGTATCTCGGCGTTTACTTAGTTTTACATTTTTGAATTTACAACTGACTGAAGACAAAAGTAATCGAGGTTGGAGGTTGGCAGTATTGTCGCAGTTCGCAGTTGGCCGTTGAAATCAGTTGTAGACATGAATTAAACTTAAAGATATCCTTAAGTACTTTAACTGTCAACTACGATTGAAAAGCTACATCTACGTCTCCACGACAATGATGTTTTCACTTGATTTTCTGAAAAAGTTGACACCGTCAGCCAGCCAGTTCCCTGACTGATTCATCCACTGATTTGAACGGATAGGGAGTTATTAATTATTTATAAATGCTGGGAATTTCAAGTAAATCCCTTTTCTTCTAAAAATATAGTTTTTAACTATCTATATAAGTGTACGTTATTTGTTGTTGCCTTTAGCATTTGATATTTCCCATGGCGCAGGGAGTTTAAAGATTCGAGTCTATTATTTAATATCTCTTCAAAAATTAGGTCATTTAAAGCACTAAACAGGGCAATCTCTCCATGAATATAATAGGGCTTGACCTAATACCTATCGATGAATAGTAGCCGCCGTTCAAATGCTACTGACTTTGAAAATCTGTGTGGCTAATATTGCGGTACCGTGTTTCCTGCATTAGTACCACACGGATCTTTATAAACATACGGAGCTGTAATAGTAATAGTATGGTAATAGTACACGAGTCCGAGAGGCAACGATTCTACGACACTGGGTCGAAACGACATTTTGCCGTCCGACATTGCGTCAACGACATTGAAAAGCAAACGACAGTATAGGTCGACAGACATTTCGTAGTACACTCTTCGTTGACAGACATTTCGTTGTATGTATACTCTTCGTCGACAGACATCTCGTTGAAAAACGTTTAATTCGCTAAGACGGAGGACAATGAGCCGAAAATATCTTCCAACGGCATATTATTTTTGTGTACTAATTAGATCTCAAGCACTATTATTTTCAAAACTGCCAGCTTTGTGCAGCATTATGATGAAAATTTTAATGTAGTAGGGGAGTGCGTATGTGTGATCGGGTTCATTTTTTTTCAACTTTGAAAATCTGTAACTTTTTTTGTACTTCCTCCAAATTCACTGTTTGTGTACTCAAATACTAGCCAGTTATTTCTCTATATACCCTTAAAATATCAAACCGATAAACTGAAAATTCGAAGACTTGTACCAAATTGTATGAAATAACTTCGATAATTTTCGAAATTACAAAAATGCTGTTTATGTGATCACCGTGTCCCAAAATGTGATCATGTTAAAATTCCATTAATATTACAGTGAAAGTTAGTGCCTTTTATGTGATCACACTAGAAAACTTTCAGATAAGATGGAAAATGAAAGATAATGCGATATTAGGTTCCATTTATGAGAGTTTAAATAACACTACATGCGTAAAATACAAAATCACATGTTTTGGGGTGGTCTGCAAATGGCGTCACAAAATTAATGACATTTTGTCCCACCACTATTTTATCATTTTAGGGGTTGCCCATAAATGATGTCATCGAAGTTTCTCCATTTCTACGACCCTATGATTACCCTGTCATCAACCGAACCATTGTGTAGAATAGATGGATATCTTTAACATACGTTGTCATCAAGATCCTAGCTGACCCACTAACCGTACCCCTGACATCATTTACGGATGATCTCTTACCATTGAGCAAGCGACTATTTTAAAATGGAATGGCATCAGTCATCAATATCTGGCTAGACCAGCTGACCCGAACGATGACATTCTTTAAGGACGATTTTTAAGGGGTTACCCATAAATGATGTCAAAATCTTGGTGGGTAAAAATAAAATAAACCATAATTCGGCATCTGTAACATATGATAACAGCAATTGCGTAAATGATCGAGGAATTCCTGAACTAGTGGATTTATCTTGAGCTACACACCACAATAATGCTAACGATACACTGAATTTTAATACCCACCCATTTTTCTAATTTACAAAAAATCAAAATTTGCTGTAAGGGATGGTTCATAAATAATGTTACCCAAATTAACACTTTATTAGGACCCAAAAAAAAAAGGTCAAAGGATCTTTATTTGTAAGGGGTTTGGTGTTCCATTCACCCCATTCACCTCTATGTCATGATTGTCATGACATCAACATTACTTAAACCGCTATATGTAATATGTCTTCAAAATCTGACTGGACCCACTGACACCCATCCGGACGACATCATTTATGGACGATCCCTAATGATGTAAAACAGCATTGTCAACTTATTTTAATAAGCTGTTTGATAAACTGAGTTGATTCGATGCTTTTAGCCATCTGCAGCTCTGATCACATTTAGAGCTCATAGAATGATCACATTATAGCACAACTCCCGGATTTGACACTTTGACCTTTCATCTATTTTAGTGGGAACTCTCCGTACGAAAATCTCAAACAGTATCTTCAACTAGTTGGTAATGAATGTATCAATCACCTTGCACACGTTGTTTAATTCTAAAATGTACAACACTAGAAATTTTGGAATTTGAAAACTCGGAAAAAAATTCGGAATACGAGTTATTCTGATATTCGGACTTCGGCGATTTTACTCTGCCTAGGTTTTCAAAGTTTCGCACCCTAAATTATACTGTCGTTAGTTAAGAGTACAAGCTATCATTACCGGCTAGTAAAGGATTTCTGATGCAGCTTGTGCTTTAGCACCAGCCACTGATCACACTTAAGGTATGATCACATATACGCACTCTACTGCTACAGATATTTATGCAGGCATGTATGATAAGTAAAATAAATGAACCCAACATGAGTGCTAATTTTAAATTTCTCCATCATATCCAATATCAGTAACTGTAATTAGCATTCTTCTTCTTAAGCGTGTAATTGTCAGCCAATGTTAATGCAGTATTGCAGTGGTTTAAATGCTCAGTTTGACACACCATTTTCTAAAACAAGTTAATCGTAAAATTATTTTCAGTTGCTCCCTGTTCTTTTCAAAAGTTGATTATTAATTATCTCCTGCCTCAACTGTTAATAAAACGGCGTCGAATCAGGATTGTAGCACTTCCAGATCGCACTGGCTTGTAAGTAAAAAAAACTGGCGAAATAAAATAATTAGAATGTGATTTTTTGATTATTAGTTACACAAGTGACAATAAAATAGATAGGGTCAAAAATATTATTGTTACTCGTCGCAAAGTATGTGCTGTTCAGGAAGGGGAATAGTTGAGAATGGTAGCAGCAAATAGTACTAGGTAATGCAGGTTATAAGTCCAAAGAAATCAAATCTTTTGCTGATTTATCAAAAAGAAAAAAAGAACGCAATGCGTTATTTCATATTGTAATAAATCTATTGAAGAATATTTAGAGGGAATCGCCTTATTTTCAAGGCACATATCGCTGGTGAAGAGGCAACATGGCTCAAGTCCAGTGGGATTACGTAGGACTTGGGACATGTTGCCTCTTCGCCAGCGATATTCCAGCCCAAATATTGTGAGAAATGATAGCAATAGTGAATAATTTGTAGATTTTTTTATGCTTCTATTTTATTATTAGAATGGTTATAATATTGCAGAGCACAGAAATTCTGTACGCTTGTACTAATTAAATACTATTTTTTAAATTTTATCAAAATCATATCTGGTTGAAACGAGATTTTGTTTATGCCGGTTATCGTGTGTGCCTATGTGCTCCAGCCTACGTGTAGTTTTTATTTGAATTTTTGCTATGCATCATAACATACCTACACTGTCATGTTTTTTTTAATTTTTATTAATTCATAGAATGCTTACTTGTAGGTAACTTTGATATTTTGTTTAAATTGTGAAAATAGTCTTATTAACGTATTTTGTTGATTATACTTATAATAAGTGATAAATTAGTGTCCTTATAAGAACTGGGAAAAGTTAAATCAATTTAATATGTATAACAAGACAAAGTCTGATTTTTAATTCGGTTTTGCTCCACGGTAGGAAATCAATTATCACCGCTTACTGAATCTAATTCTAATGGCTACTTAATGTATGACGGTGTATTGATATTATTCGTAGTTTCTAACAACGCAATGTCAATGTCCATCGACGTACTGTCTTCAACTTAATGTCTACCAACGCAATGTCGTTCGACGTTTAGTCTCCTACTTAATGTCTGTCGACGCAACGTCGTCGACCTAATGTCGGTTCGACGAATTATTTTTCAGCAAAATGTCTAGCTCCAAAATGTCGTCGACGGAACGTCGTTTCGACCCAATGTCGCCAGACCGAATTACTAATTTCGTATTTCGCCAAGCTATTATATTTTAAAACACGTCGAACTGCGCGACGGTTTTTGTGACTGGCTTCATGAGTGAATGCTCTCCATCATTTTATTCCATATTTTGTAGAAACAAGGAAAACCGAAATGCCCTATTTGCAAAGAAGATGCGACTTTTGTTTGCGGTGGCTGTCAGTCAGTATCCTACTGCTGTGTGGATCATCAGAAGAAGCACTGGAAGTTGCACCAGTCGTCGTGTGTATTTTTCCACATCAAAAATGATCCGAATGAATTCACGGGGGCGGGGAAGTATTGTGTAGCTTCCCGGGATCTGAAAGCAGGAACGGTAATACTGGAAGAGCTTCCAGTGTTTCACATGCCTTTAAATAGTCTTGATCGTTGCATAACATGTGGGATTGATTTACCTCCGAAAAGTGAAAGAAATGCGTCGAATAGTTGTCCTAAATGCAACTGGCCCGTTTGTGGAACTGCCTGTGCTGAGGTAATAGTCAGTACTGGCTGTCATGCCGAATGCCGCAAATCATATTGTTTTCAGCATGCTATACAATTATGCACAAGTTGTTGAGTTATGTGTAAAAAAAATAACTATTATTCAGCATTTATTTGGGTTCTTGTTCTTTTTGTGTTCAACTCAGTTTCCAGTTCACGCTGCCAACGAGTGCAAGGTTTTTCTAGCCTATGGAATTTCTTATCCGAAGCTTATACCTTGCTCATCGATCCCAGGCTTTGCATTGAACCAATTTCCGATGCGAACTATTGCTGTCATAATTCAGAACCCGGAGCGGTGGAAGATGTTGTTGCACATGCTGAAATGGGTAGATATTGAAAGCGGAATCCTGGATAATCTGGTTGGTGAAGATCTTGATCTGGATGCGCTTAAAACCGCTTCGTCCCACATTCTGAACGTTACCAGAGAGGGCACGAGTCCACTGCCTGGAGTAATTTACCATTTATCACGACTTATGCTAACTCAGGGGTACTATATTTCAATTCGGGAAGATTTAGTAGTGCCCGGGTAACGCTCTTGTTTTGTTTTAAGAAATTACTGTAATGGTTGATCGCATATTAGTTGCTTCCTAATTTACAATTTAATTTTATATTTTCATCACTAATAGTTCCAGTTCGTTGGATATTCGACAACGGGTTGCAGCGTATTTGTTCCAGACAGCCCGACATTTTGTTCACTCATGTTCTCCCAATTGCTTTTGGACTGTTGGAACGTTTCCAGATTTTAAGATGCAAATCCGAACGAGTGTGTCTGTAAAGAAAGGGGAAAAGCTAACGGTATCCCGTTTCATCTATAATGAGGATTTTGGTAAGGGGACGCTAAACCGACAAAAAGTATTTCAAACCCACTTTCAATTACCTTGTCGGTGCAAATTGTGTCTGGATCCGACCGAATTCGGCACGTACCAGTCAGCCGTTGTTTGTAAACTATGCAAACCAGGTGCAGATACAAGTTTGGGTTTTTTGCTACCAGTTGATCCACTGAATATCGCTGATGACGCTCCGTGGAAATGCAACAAGTGCAAGAAAATAACGATTGCCTCGAAGTTTTATGGCAAACTTGAAGAAATTTCTCGTAATCTCCAAGAAAAATGCCATGCGAACACAGGGGACCCGATGGGGGACAAAGTTTGTGAAGCAATTATTGAAATGTACAGAAACAAGTTGGTTCATCCGAACCATTGGCTCATTCAGGCGGCAGGGAAACTCATTCAGTACTGCCATAATGAAATGAATATAGAAGAACTTTCTGGATGTGAGAAGCGCATGTATTTTTTGTTGGATATTATGGATAAAACCCTTTCTGGGACACTTCATGAGAGAGGTAAGTTTTATATGTATCTTACAAATCAAAGTTTGGTTACGTACCCACTTTTAAACAAGTCTTTTTTTGTGAATTCATTACTTCTCTAGATGTTAGTTTCTACGTCGCACGTTAATACTAGTGGCTCAAAGGTCAACGATGGACTGTACTAATTATATGAGCTACTATTAATTAATGATGTTGCACTTTTTTTTTAGTCGTGATTGTGACCAGTCTCAGTGATGCAATATGGTTGCGTCTATTCGGTCCTTTAGTGACTCCAAGTGCTCTGGAAGCATCTTACAAGGAAGTGCATAGGAAGTCAAAGGAGGATCTTGTGTCCATTTTAGCTGAGGCTGAGAAGTGTCAACACTTTAAAAAGGAAGCTCTGCTATTTTACAAACATCGACCTAATATTGGAAGAGGACAAACCGTGGATCACATGCTGAGTAGCCTACAGCGTGAAATGAAATGCCTGGAAGGTTATATGATGGTCATTCTGAGTCGGCTTGCTGAAATTGAAATGCAGCGTTTGAGCTTGGGAACAAATTAGTTTTTGGAGAAAATGTTGCTTACTTACAGGTCAAGGAATTCTTTTGGCACGTTCCACTATTAAATTAGTGTAGCAATTCACTGTCTACATGAGCTACGTTAAATTCGTAATATTTTTTATCACTTTTTGCCTATATCACCAAGATTCGTCGTCACGCTGTTTTGCGTAATTTTGAGTAAATCGGAATGGTTAAACTTGAAATGGATTTTCTGTAGCTTAATAAAGCAGCTCGCGTTAACTTTTGATTTTCGTGAACATCTTAGAGACAGTTTTAGTTATTGTCTTCAATTAAGTATATTTAGCATATATAGCTAATATATATAATAATATATATATATATATCTTTATATATAGCATAATATAAAGATATAGCTATATATTTAATTAAAACAAATAATTATACACTATCATTCACTAAATTGAATGAATTTGTGTTGTGGTCACTGTGATTTAGATTTAAGGAGTATTAACGATCGCCTTTAATGTAATACTTTACTTTTCGAATAATAAATATTCTAAATCAGTTATTTTCTCTTTGACACGTTGTGTTTTATTTAGTTCATGAAGAGTACAGCATTTAGTAGATTTACTTTCAAAATTATTCAGGATTTGTTTGTGAATGACCTACTTATTTCTTCGCACATGCTCTACACGTATTTAATGTATTATCAGGTACCATAATTCAAATTATTCAAAATTGTTGTCGTTTATCCTATTAAAATCCATTTTATAAGTTAGAAATCCTTGACCTTTACGCATCCATAGCATTCTGGGAGCTGTTCGATCATGCATGAGGTAATTTTCTTAAATGTTGTGGAATGCAATAATTGCTTTTATTTGTTCGAAACATCTTTATTTTGTCAAATTCATTTACCATTATTACTAGTCTTATTAAAATTAATGAAGCGAAGAAATTACCTATTTTGCCATTTTATTTTATCCATACTGCCGGATTAGGCGAATCAAACTATAACTACACTTTTGCTTAGCAGAAGTATCATCAAACTGTGTTGATTGTGATTTTGCACAATCATAAGTTCCTATGTAAGTAATAGCGGGTACCATAATGTTCCAAAAAGATCTCCGTGGAAATTATCCCAATATTTCCCAGGTGTCATAAAAGGGTCTGTTTTAGTGCGGGGATCTGAGAGATGCATATTTAAATAGTACACTGGGCGTACTATGGACGTCTATGCCGTAGTTAACCTATACAGCCACGTAAAATACTTATTGCGAACGTCAAATTCCGTCTGTTCAAAATTTCTGGGGTAAAGTAATATATATATTTAACAGGCCGCATTGCCACGGACGTGTTCACGGTTTCCGACCTGGTAATACACTGCTTATAAGTATTAAAAACAACCTAATCTTTAGGTCATGTATTGAATTACCGATATTTATTATTATTGTTATTATTAACAAATTCTAAATTTTAGTCTGTCATAGCCTTTTATTATAAAATGCCTAAGATTGAACAATACAATTCCTGCCTCCCCAATATCAACAACACAGGAGCTTATTCTAAACGTCTCAGTATGTACTTTCACTTGGTTTTCTTTTAAAAAATAAACCCGCAAAATAATTTTATTATAATAACTTACATTTAGTGAAGCTTAGCGAATGAAAATGAACTATTTTAATGTCTACACTGGCAATATGTAATTACAAATTGTAACAACTATTACGTTCATCGGGTTGATCAGTCTTCATTAGTGTATATACGCATATGCATTCTTTTAATAATGTGGCTTGTAATAGGGGAAATCCACCATCCAGGCCCCTATTGCATAAAAAATACAAGGGCTCACAAGTCCACAAGTTTATAAACTTGTAATCACAAGTGCACCGATTTGGTTGCATATAAAAATTGTAAAATTGTAAAGTTACAAGTACTTTTACTTGTATTTACAAGTAAAATTACAAGTGTGTGTTGCATAAACGCCTAAAAAATTTACACATTTGTAAAATTGTAAAAAATTTTCTACACATGCCCGGACCTATGTAAATTTTTATTTCAATGGAAAATGGAAAGCAAAAAAAAATTGGAGCTTCTAAAAGTATGGTTATCATAAATTTTATTATTAAAGCATAATACTTGAGTTCAAAAATATTTAAAAAACACGAAAAACCCCAAAAAGTGATCAGTGGCCAAAGTTTAAGCAGGTTCGCTGCGGTAGATGCACTTGTGGCGGAACGTATGGTCGGGAATACAAGTTTTGGCGGAAAGACTCCCATTCGATACTATACAACTCCGCACCAAACTCTTTAGTTTTTAATCTTAATTAAACTATTTAGGGTGCAAACGTCCACAAATAACAAATTATGGGGGTTTGCCTTGATTGTAAGCAATGACAATTGCTTTGGCAAACCAACATTTTGTAAAGGTAAAGCGTTATTTGTGGTAAATCACTGCAACAACCAGGCGGAAGAAATTGGATATTCACGTGAGGTGGAATTAAGTAATAAATATTAGGAGACTTTATCTCAAGTCAGGGCTTAAGTTAGTTACGAATGCAAAATTAATGGTTACCAATAAATTAATAACGAGCCATCCTAATCTAAATACTGTTTCTATTTTTTGTGAATGAACAATACATTATATTAGAAACTAACTTTCAATGCGAATTTGAATGTCAAATGTGTTGACGACATCATTGCACTTTAACTATTTGAAACTTTGATTGATTGGACTTTATAGCAACAGAGAGGGTAACGATTATTTAGGCCGATTTGGCTCATAGCCATTCTTTCATCCGTAGCAAAAACTTCGGTTATTCCACTATGTTACGGAATCCATTAAAACGAAATATTATTTTTTCGAAATTCGAAACCAACACTAGAACTCAGAAAAAATAGTACAACAATAGTGCTTTTAGAAACTGAAATTAATGGCAAAATTTACTCCAGTGCCGCAGTTTACCGTTCAACGTCACTGGACACCGTCACTCTGTCATATTTTGCTTATAAATTTATTATTCCTCTTTATTTAGTGTAGTGGCATTTAAGTATTGTCTGATTCCAATTTTTTCGTATCTGTATTGCTATTAAAATGTTTAAATTTTATTTAAGAATGTATTGTCTTGTATACTGAGCTGTGAAGCTATTGCAATTGTGCAACAGTGACTTAATAAAGTTTTTCTCTCTTTTAGTTACAAATTCTGCACTTCACACTTAACCCTGATTTTTTCCTTTCAAAACATGAAGCATGGTACTACTAACTAACATCGTGCTTCATATTAAATAATTAGCCTAATGATAGCAGGATGAGGTAGGTCAAGCTTTATTCCTTTAAGTGGAAAAATCGGGGGCAAAGGTAGAATTTAAAAGTAAATAGCGTTGTACGCAGTTACGGCTTCGTCCAAGTCCAAAGCAAAATTCAGATTATAATTGAATTCAAAAATCATTATTTAAATGTTACTTAAACTTAAGATCAACAAGCGATTAAGACAAGAGTAAGTATATTCAACCCAGAACCGAATTACAGAGTGACGGTGTTCCGAGTGACACTGCACCGTCATATGTATTAAATCATAATTATATCATATGGTTTAAAAAAATGTAATCCAGTTTAACATAACACTCTTTAATGCAACAATATACAATTTTTAAATGAAGCTTACCAATTAGCAATTCGTTCTAACGATAAGAAACAATTTGAACTGCCAATTCAGACCATCATCAAAGTGTCATATTAAATCATTAAAGATGGCTAGTGAGTTTTTAGAACTGCAATGTGGCTTTGTTTTATGATTTATTCAGGAATCATTTCATAGTAATAATTACGGAACCTGTTTCACTGTCAACTCATTGTTTTGTATTGATCAAATGAATGAAATCTATAAGGTGGCTCATCTAATAACGTATAACAATCAAAGTATGTCTTAAATATTCAATGTATTGTTTTAATTACTAAAAAGTTGAGATTGAGTTGGCGAGGAATACGGAGACAAAACAAAGTAAAACTACTGCATTAACTTTTAGTTGAGGAACACTACTATATTAGGTACTTATCCGCTAGTATTTTATCTCCACATTTAAACGTATCCAGAAGAACTTAGTTTGACTTGAATAGTTAATGATAATTAATTAGATTAAAGATTAGGGAAAAAATACACGAGAAGTTACGTTGTGGAGTATTATACAGATAATACTGCCTTCCTCCAAAACTTGTTCAGCTACTCGCCACGAGCCCGGCAAGCGCTACCTGTAAGCTTGGATTTCCCCTATTCTACCAAAGATAAAGATGGTATAAAACAGCAATGCATATTAAAATAAAAATTGAGATTGGATTTGGAGAATTGATGGAGAATTAAAAGAAGTCGCCAGTCGCCACCTATTTCCCACTGTTTTTAGTATAATTTTCGTATTTAGATACACATACATCACCGATGACTTGCTATTTTTCATTAGACCCACCCACCAAACTGTAGAAGCCACTAGAAGTTGACAGCAGTCCGTTATATTTTAGATTGAAAGGGCTTTAGAAGTTAGGTAAAGAATCGTCCAAATATTATGTCATCAAAGTATTCCAATTTCAAGAACCCTGTGATTCCCCTGTCATTAGACCCATTGCAACTACCGATGACATTTATGGGCGATCCCGAACTTCTTCTACTGCAGGAGTTATTAAGCAACTACTAGGGAAAAGTCAGTCGGGAGACGAGAACTAGAATGACCAGAGACGAAAGCAGCCACGCCACAACGAAGGCGAAAACCAACCTTACTGCCTGAATCTGATTCTGACTGGAGTGAAACTGTTTTTTTTTAATTTTTAAATCCTATTTAATTTGAAAGTTAGTTTACAGCTGTGACTGTGGGTTAAAGTACACTTACTTGGATTTTGCGGTGTGCTGATTTGGATTACGATTACAAACCTGAAATCCTGAAAGTAGAGAAAGCGACTCGGTTGATTTGTGAAAACTTAATTGTTGATTAAACTGCTGCTGCTGCTGACAACCGACTACGGACAATGGAGGTTAAATCCAAGTTAGAAGAACCTTCCGGGGTAGAGGTAAGAAACACCCCAATTACTATTAAATCACCAAAATGCATTTATTTTTAGTTAGTGATAATTTGTAAATATTAGGAGCAATGTGAATTTAGCACGTCACTCACAGGCACAGGTAAACTAGTAAACATGACGTAGCACCGCATATTTCGGCTGGTAGCCTTTGGAAAAGTACCATCAACCATTCACCACTATTTTGCATTATCATTAGGTAAACTAGTGAATACGTTTTTGCTGTTTGGCTTGGTGTTTCAACTGACGACAAAAGTATATAACTGCAGTTGGCAGTATATTCGCACTTTCTTGGTGGCCCTTGTCACTTGTAATCAGTCAGTGGACATGAATTAAATGTAAATCCTTAAGTTGTTCAACCGTCAACTACGATTGAGAAGTTACGTCTACATCTACATCTCCACGATGATGATTTTGTCTATCGATTTTCTTAAAAAGTTAGCACCGTCAGCCAGTTCCCTGGCTGATTCATTCACTGATTTCAGATTTGATCGGATTATTAATTATTTGTAAATGCTGGGCATTTAAAAGTAAATTCTTTTTCTCCTAAAAATACAATTTTTATTCCTCTAAGAAAATTACAAGGGAATTAAAACTGAATCTTGCCCACAGGTGACAGGATGCTAGTAATTCCCAGTTAGTATAATATAAAAAGTTCGAATTTTATTACAGCGTTTGTGTGAAAAAACTAAAACATTTTAGCCGAAAAGGTCAGTATATAGGACGTACGTTATTTGTTGTTGCCTTCAGTATTTGATATTTCTCAGGGAGTTATTCATCAAAGGTTCGGGTCCATTGTTTAATATCTCTTCAAAGAATAGGCGATTTAAAGCACTAAAGAGGGCAATCTATCTACCTACATATGAAATAGTAGGGTATTATATGGCTATGGCAGTACACGGGTATCGGAGGTCATGATTTCAGTAGTACACCCACAGGCAACAGGAAATACGGTATACAGTTGCTTCTAATTCTAATCAATTCTAATGGCACTCACTATTCAGTCGCACATGTTATTAAAGGCAGTGACAGTAGTATTAACAGCGACTAATGTTCACCACTAACTAGGGTCCCGACCTCCCGATCACCATTAGATATGCCCCTACTACCTAAATAACAATACAAGGCATATAATTTTATTATTGTGTATTTTTTCTCTTTACTTGAATTAGTAATTTCGTATTTTGTCAAGCTATTTTATTTTACAACTCCGAACTTCGCGATGTTTTTTGTGAATGGCTTCATGAGCTAATGCTATCCATCATTTTATTTTATATTTTGTAGAAGAAAGAAAAATCGAAATGTCCTGTTTGCAAAGAAGATGCAACCTTTGCATGCGGTGGCTGTCAGTCAGTATCTTACTGCAGTGTGGATCATCAGAAGAAGCACTGGAAGTTGCACCAGTCGTCATGCGTATTTTTCCACATTAAGGATGATCCGAGTGAATTCACCGGGGCGGGAAAGTATTGTGTAGCTTCCCGGGATCTGAAAGCAGGAACGATAATACTGGAGGAGCTTCCGGTATTTCAGATGCCTTCAAATTATATTCATGATCATTGCATAACATGTGGAATGGATATACCTACTACAATTACAAGAAATGTGTCGAATAGTTGCCCCAAGTGCAACTGGCCTGTGTGTAGCACAGCTTGTGCTGAGGTATAGTCAATACTGTTGCTGTTTGCTGTACACTAGATCACACTTTTTTCAGTATTTTATGTAATTATGCACCAGCTATATTGCGTTAGTTTAAAAATTATTATGGAGTATTTATTTGTTCTTTTTGTGCTCAACTCAGTTTCCACTTCACGCGGACAACGAGTGTCAAGTTTTTGTGGCGAATAGAATTCCTTATCCCAAGATTATTGCTGGCTCAGACACCTCAGACCTTATTCTCTACCCACCTTCGATGCGGGCTTATGCTTTCATGATCCAAAACCCGGGACGGTGGAAGGAATTGATGGAGATGCTAGAATGGGGCCATGTTGGAAGCGGAAACATGGATGATGAGATCGCTGACATTCTTTATAACGACACAGTTGAAGAAATCGCTTCGACATCGTCCAACTTTCCGAACATTACCAGCGAGGAATTACCGTTGGGGATACTTCCTAAATTATTCCGACTTACGTTCACTCAGGGGTACTATATTGTAATTCAGGAAGACTGTAGAGTGCCCGGGTAACTCTTATATTTGCTTGAGTCATACACTGTTAAGTATTTTAGTCACTTTGAGAGCATGAATTAATTTACATTAATTTTGGTATTTCATTTATAAACTTTTAGCACAAACAGATTCGATTGGTTGAATATGCGACACCGAGTTGCATCGTATGTGTACAAGACAGCACGGCATTTTGTTCATTCCTGTTCTCCCAATTGCTTTTGGACCGTTGGAACATTTCCAGATTTTAAGATGCAAATCCGAACCAGTGTGGCAGTAAAGAAAGGGGAAAAGCTCAATGTATCCCGTTTCATCTATAAGGCGGAATTTGCTAATGGAACGCGAAACCGGCAGAAAGAATTTCGAGCTCGCTTTCATTTACCATGTCGATGTGATCTGTGCCTGGATCCAACCGAATTCGGCACCTACCAGTCAGCCGTTATTTGCCCATCTTGCAAGACCTATGCGGACGATAATTTGGGACCGGGATTTTTGCTACCGATAGATCCACTTAATATCGATGATGATGCACCATTGAAATGCAACCGTTGCATGAAAATTACGACTGACTTGACGGTTTATGGCAAAATTGAAGAAATCTTTCTTAAACTCCATAAACGCTACACGGCAAGCACGGTGTCAGGTTCAGGTGACAAAGTTTGTGAAGCATTTATTGAAATGTACAGAAACAAGTTGGTTCATCCGAACCATTGGCTCATTCAGGCGGCAGGGAAACTCATTCGAAACTTCCAACATCCGCATATTAATGGGATGAATATGGAACAACTTTCTGGATTTGAGAAGCTCATGTATTTTTTGTTGGATCTAAAGAATAAAACTGTTCCTGGGTTGATTCATGAGAGAAGTAAATTTTTCGACTTTCGACTGCACTAATTATTTGAGTTGAGATTCTTACGTAAGTAATTGTAATTACGTGCTCATTTAAATCTTTTTTCCAGTCTTGATTGTGATCTGTCTCAGTGAGGCAATTTGTCGCCGCCTTGTGACTGCTCATGTTGCGGAAGGATGTCAAAAGGGACTGGAGAGGAAGTCAAGAGAGGAGGTTTCATCCATTTTGGAGGAGATCGAGAAGTGTGAACAGTATCAAAGAGAAGCCCTGGTGTATTACAAACATCCGCCCAATATGGAAAGAGGGCAAACCGTGGATGACCAGCTGAGTACTCTACGGTCTGACATGAAATATATTGAACAACTTAAGATGGTCATTTGCAGTCGGCTTGCGGAAATTGATCTTCAACGTTTGCGTTTGGGGATCAATTAGTTTCGTTAAGAAAATGTGCTCACTCACTAGGGGAGGAACAGTTCTCTCTGCTCTGCTTTTTGACACTTTGCCTCTACGCAATCTTTTTAGTAATTCAGTAAAAATTTGTTCCGTCTGTTATATTCGTAATAAGCTTCAGATTTCTTATGTTTTTTTAGTGAGGTTTGTCGCCACATTGCATTTTTTTTGCCTAATTTTGAGAATTAGTCATAATGAAAATGAGTTTCCCTTAGCTTACAAGGCTTTGCTTAATTTGATTAACCGTGGTTGGAGTGAACTACATTGTATTGTTATTGTTAGTTACTGATAATAATAAGAATAAGACTTTATTCGTCAACTGCTTTCATTACAGAAAGTTGCCAAAATGACACAGTATACGGCTCAAGGGAATTACAAAAATAATGATATTAAATATGTTAAATCATTATCATGTATTTATCATTCAGTTGTGTGTACTAGTGACTGGTGACCAAATATGATGTCTAAGTATATCTTTATACGTAAAACACTATTAATTATACTATAAGCAGTATACACATTTACTATCATTCACTAGATTGAATGAACTTTTGTAGTGACACCGGCGAATGGAATGACAATAGGGATGAGTTTCAGCATCTGACATTACTTTTCAAAATAATAAATTTCTTAATGGGTAGATTTTGACGCATTTTCTTTTATTAAGTGAAAGTGAACACACCTAAACGTGAGGTTTTATTTTCCAAACATCCCAGGATTTGTGAATGGACTTCTTACTCCTTCATATCAATGGATTCTTGACATGATCACCATTAGGAACGCCATGACCACATTTAAGCCATTTTTGTAATTTTGAAAGTAATCGAACATATTTCGTGAAATTCCATGTGGGTCTTCAAGTTTTGAGTCTAGTTCTATAAGTTTTGTAAAGGTGATCACGCCCAAACGATGATCAGTTGCCGCCGTTTTAACAGTAGGGTAGGGTCGGGTAACTGTGGTAGGTCCGATAACTGTGGTAGCGACAGTTTTCACCAGGAAAACATCAGAACTGGCAGTAATAAAAGAGCATAGAAGAGCGAACCTTGTTCTTCGATGCAAGGTATTCTTTTACTGTCAGTTCTGATGTTTTCCTGTTGAAAACTGTCGCTACCACAGTTATCGGACCTACCACAGTTACCCGACCCTACCCTACTGCGATTGCCTATATAATTAGATCTACTAAATAACTACTATCAATACAGCTTATATGGTCTCAACTACCTTCAGTATAGTGATTTCAGCTTCTCTTCTCAAAATCTTTGGCTGTGTACAATCATGACAGTTTTGAGCAGTTTTTCTAATTTTCTTATGCATATTATTGCCGATCACATTTAGGACGCCACTTTTCTACTTATTTCAAATTTATTCTGGTCACCTCAAGGGCATTTGGGGCGACGTAAGATTTGTGGAAGTGTTTTCATGCAATAACCTGTATCTCTTGCAACTTTTACTTTTAGATAATAATTAGATACGGGGTATTTTTGTGTGTATCAAGGAAAGGATTAGCAGAGAGGTGTAATGGATACGTTCTCCTTCACTGTACGTGTCGGCTGTGTAAAAAGATACAGGTTCTCGATGTTTAGAAAAAATAAACCCGATCACAATTAGAGCGAACTCCACTACTTTTTTGTTAATTTTAGAACAAGAGTAAGTAGAGAATAAGCCGACTCGTACTTTGATTAATATATAGAACATATATGGTGAATTGCTATGAGTAAGTATAAAAAAAGTTACGAATTTTCAAAATTGAACAAAAATGAACCCAATCACCTTTAGGAAACATACAACTACTAATATTGCAATTTTATTTTTCCTCAAAAGTTACGCAGTAGGTTAATTAGACAATGTAACTAGCTATCATAAGGTTAAACAAGTTTAAATGACTATGTGGACATGTGGTAATGTTATGTTCATATTTATATTTTAGTATTTTTATGATTTAGTACCCAATTATTATTTCATTTTAACTGCTTACCCTCGACGTTCACAGAGATGATGGATATAAGAATTCAGAAGCCCTGCCTGGTTCCTTCCTGGTTGGTATACGTCCTGCAAGGATAAACCTTTCTAACTAGTAAGATTTCCTCGCTCCCGTTGCGAAGCATACGTTTCGCGGTACAGAATTTCAAAATGCTCCAGCAGCATCGCTGATTAGTTTTTCAAAAACTCCAGCGGCATCGCTGATTGGCTAAAGAAAATGCGAAGAAGTGAAAAGACCATAAAGAAACTGCCTTATCTCCCTATATCCATCATCTTTGGGACGTTCATACACCCTTAGAAAAATCTTGACACGAATGTAGTTAGGCTGTGGCAACTTTGACAGGTTTAGTAGTAAATTTTGAAATTTTTGAAGGTAGGGAAAACTATTAACCACATGCAACAAGGCTGTTGTTGCAAAAACCCAACACCAAACCTGTTAAAATCAACACTAAACCTGTTGAAGCATTTATATCACTATATGTAAGCTAAATTAATAATCCATTGTTAATGTGTTGTGACAGTCCAGTGGTTACGGACGGAGCCAGGTTCGTAATCCAAAGGGTGTGGGTTCGAATCCAAGGGTTTGAATCCAGTTTTTGTTTTTTTTTTAATCAATAAAATCGTTCAACAGGATTAGCGTTGCGTGATCCAACACCGTTCTAGGAGACTCAGTGTAACAGTTTTCACTGTAAATCACTAACCATAATCCTGTTGACCGTGGTATAACGATGTCATGTACAAACTTTATCAGAGACGATTCTATGTTACTAAGGATGCGTTTCTAGAATTTAGAAATGTGTGGAAGTTTCTTGTCCCAAATGTAGATGTGTTTAGGGAGATGCTAGGACGTATCTCTGGTTCAGGGATATTTAGGATGTGGTGGGATATGAGATTGAGGTTGTTTAACCAGGATCGTGGAAAATGGATTAGGAGTGACATGCTAGAAAATGAGCCCAGGGATAGTCAAGTTTATTTAAATAGTTTGAAGAAGGATGGCGAAGAAGAAGTGGCAGGACTCCCTCTTGGAGATTCCTTGCTCAAGTCGGCATTTTGCTTGTTCCTAATTGGTCTGAGCATATCATTTCTGGAATTGATTCGAGAAGTTGTGAATGAATCAAAACGTTGAAAAACAAGCTCACTACAATCCTTGTATCCCTTACTTCCTGGAAAAATACCAACTTAATAAATTAGAGGTTATAGGTTTACTAGTTGGAGCTCGTGGCACTATTCCTGCTTTCTTCGAATCATTCCGAAAAGAGATGCGGCTTCCGTCAAAAATAATCGAAGAAATAGTCATTGCAACCATTCGGGGTTCATGCCGTATAGCTCATAACCATCTATATAATATGAACTTGTTTAATAGTTAGCTGGAAAATTATTATGTAAAAACAAAACAAATCTTAAACTCATATAACCTTTGAAACTTCTTAAAATTCATGTATGTTCTTACTGTGTCTTTATGGCAAGCGTTATTGTAACGCCAGTTGTAAATAAAAATTTACTTTCTCTATTTTGTTTGGTACTGAATTAAGGTGATCAATTTAAAAAGATAATAATTTATTTCAAAGAAAAAATGCTTGTAAAATTACTACACATAATAATGTAATAAGATATATGGCTAAAACCAGTTGCTAATAAAATGTCTCTGACGGAATCGCTCTGAATCTGCTAATAAATCAATGCAAAATCATACTATCTTTGTAATGGTTAACTTACCAATATAAGGTTTATAGGCGCAAATTAAAGATAACTATCCAATTAACTATTAAGGATCATCAATGTGTACGTACCAGGCCTGTGCTGACCTTAAAGTTGTTTCACAGGTCAAATTATTAAATCGTAAATACGTGCGTACTGCGTACATTATTAATTTTTTAGTTATTATTAAATTACTTATTGTGTTAATAACTACGTGGACGAAAACAATGGGCAAGAAGGGAACTCTGCTTTTAGAATCGTATTCCATAGTCACAGCATCACATGTTGAAATTGACGATGTTCTCAATTGGTGTTACAAAAACAAAAAGTTGGTTGTAGATAACTTACACAGGTATAAAAAAATTTATAAATTCAGAATCGCCCTTGGAATCGCCTTGGGATTGGAGGTTGATAAAAGCTCTGCCGCCCAACCGGAAAAAATTATCACTAGTCAGCTGTAAATAAGTTCCGTATAATATAGGCACTGGCCTGACTGGTAATAAAGTAGCAAGTATAGTAACCAACCGCGCAGACGTTCGTGATTGAAAATCCACCTCATTAAGCTATTTGTAAAATCTGGTCGAAAATCGCTGAGCATATTAGGAATGTCGATGTGGATCTCGGTGTAGAGTTCGTGTTCGAATTCTTTTCAAAAGTATCTGTAATCGTTTCTATTTTCGCTATTTTGTTTCCGATTATTTTTTAGACTGGTTGTTGTTTTTGTCTTTTGCCACACGTGACTGGGCAAAAGCTTTGGAGTTATAACATTAAATCCCAGTGAACGAAGACGACGACGTCGTGAGAGCGTCCAATGACTTCAGTCCACAAAATTTTGCGTCTTATCGTTTAGTAGCTTTCAACTTTTCACACCCAGACTTTTGTTTTTGTCTTTCGCCACCAGTCAACGAAATTCTGCGTCTTATTGTTCAGTAGCTCTCAACTTTTTACATCGATCGTTGATCAGTCACAGTATCAAATCTGCTTGTACAAAAACAATAAACTACCATCATCAGTTACGTATTGAATTGAGTTCTTTGTAGTTAATGAAGTTACGTAAGTGTAAGCAAGAGTTGTGGCTGCGTGCTGTTGGCTGTGGATTAAATTTATTAACAAGTTTAAATTGGAATGGTAGTGTAACTAGTCAGCACTGAATATATCCTCATTCATCAGTGATCTATTCCGTCATTTCGCGCAGCAAACACATCTGATTCTTACATCGTCCATCGTCTTCCAACATCTTTTAAAGCATAAGAGGATAAGAGCCAAGCGGTATGTTACATTTTAAATATCGTCTGTGAAGAACCAAAATGACCCATATCCATTTCTAGCTAAAAACAATATCCACTATCTACAAAATATCCAAATATGTCTTGAAAACATGTAAATAGAACATTTTACGCTTTTTAAAAACGCGGAATTAGAGCATTTTAGACCTTTCAAAAAACATGTAAATAGAACATTTTACATTTTTCAAAAACATGTAAATGGAACATTGCACTTTTCAAAAACATCTACCTCATATTTTACGCATGTTTCCCATTTTGTTTTTATGCCGTACCTCATTTTGATTTTGGTTTAAGTTGGATATGGGTCATTTTGGTTCTCCACAGACAACATACTTACATTAACTAAGCATTAATTGGAAATTGCGTGTAAGTACTTGCTAAAAATTAAATCTTGAAAATTGCTTAAAAAGAATATCAAAGTACACATTGCTACTTTGCTACATATTTTTTGATTTATGTTGCTAACGAAAATTGATGAATTTGTTTCCTTATAATTCCTAAAATAGATTGGGATCATGGCAGGAGTAGCTGCAGCTGGAGGGTCAACTTCGCTCTTTCTCCAGTACAACAACCATGCAAAAGTGATTGGGGACGAAGTAAGACACTCGTTCCAAAGGGAAGATGGTTCGGACGTCATGATCGTTTGTGAAGGTGGCTCTGTACCTGCCCATCGTCTCATCCTTGCCACTGCGAGTCCATGGCTCAAGTCCATCTTCGAAGGAGTGTCGTCTTCTGGAGATTCGGCTACGTCCACCCTTCTTCTGCCCGACGTCAAGCACCGTGACATGCTTCTGCTGGTCCAACTTATTTACTGCGGCGAGGTGACAGTGCCCCTCATGCAACTGGGAGTTCTTCAGGAGTTGATCATATTTCTTCAGCTCGACGCTGGTCAAGTGAACGAGAAATTTTTTATCGAAGCCATTCGAGTTCAAGGGATGTCACATTCTGTTAGTGCCGCAGTAGTGGCGACCATTGAAGCTCCCATCCTACCGAGTAATGTTTCCTCACACCAGGGGTCAAATGGAAGTGTCCCCTCCTCGGGGATGCTTGATGTTACAAACCAGTCAATGGTCAAGTCTGGCGGTTCTTCCCTTAATCAACAATATTTGCATTTGGGTTCGAATTTAAGTGATGCTTCTTCCTTAGTGCGCGGATTAAAGTCACTCGAATCTGTATCGGCACCGGTTACAGGCGAGCTGCTTCATAGAACAACTTCAAAAGCTGAAGGAACAGAAAGTGTACCACTTGGGGGCGGAGAGTTCAGCGGAAGAAGCTTGACATTTTTAGAAGGACTGGATAACCTGAATAAACCTACGTTTGGAGCTGGTGGAACCAGAAAGAAACGGGGGCCGAAAAAGGGATGGAAAAATCGTATTCAGTTAAATCCGAATATCAAGTCCGGAGTGAGACGTCCTCGCAAGACTAAGCAGCCACGCACTGATCGTAAAAATCTCAAAACGAATTTTTCTAGCAAAAAAATCATCAAAACCAAAATTCCTACAACTTCCATCATCTTGCGAAGCCGTCCAGCACCAAAATTGACCGAGGTTGAGACAAGAACGAAAATCGAGAACACAGGGACGATGAATGCTGTGAGTTTGAGTGGGGACGTTGTCAGTTCAGACAATATGGATACCGATACCGGCACCGGTACCGGTACCGGTGACACGTCGGAAATACCTCAAGAATTTATTTGCTGCTTCTGCCGTCAACTGTTCGAGAATGAAGACGTTCTTCGGAAACATATTTCGCAAATCCATTGGGATCTACTGGAGCCAAATAATACAAGCATCTAATTTCTGTAAGTTCCATTTATGGATTTATGGATAACTATTTTTGAAACTAATTTTAGTGTATAACCAGATATTTCGTACATTTTTGCAGCATTTACGCTGAATCCAGTTAAAAATTAAAATGATTCATATTGATATAGGTATAATATTTTGGTATTTCTTGCTCTCTCATAGGAAACTAAATGGAGCTGCATTTCTTTTCTGCGTCAACGTTAAATCATGCTGGACAGTATTAAAGATGATGCCTCCGAGATTTTCCGTCATAAGGCATTAGGTTTGTTAACTGGACTTTTCAATGCGATTTTAACGCGATAATGAATTATTTATGTAATATACTTAGGTTTATGTGTTGGTATTTTTGTTGGTGAGTATTTTCAACCATTTTGTATTAGGGCAACACATGTATTTTGTTTTTTCAAGCGGAGAAAGCTGTTTTGTATTAATTATCTCTACACATTTATGCACCTACGCTACGGCTTAAAGAAGGTATTTTACTTATGCACTTTCATTTTAGTAACTATTTTAATTTTTGGAAACGGACGAAATTTTCTGTTACTGCTATACTGCTTCGTTTGCTAAAGCTGCGTTGACCATAGCTGCAGATCACTGCCATAATATTATATTATAGGCACACTCATATTTACAGATTAAAATAACTGTTTGCGATATGTATTGATTTTGAATGTTATTAATTATTGCGATGTGTAGAAAATAAAAATATTTACCTTATTATGGTTAGGACCGTATTTTATTTTAATACAGATGTTTGCAGTATTTAATTATTTTTCTTCATCTGTTTGACATTACGAATACATTTATTATTTATGATATTAGTTATTACATAGCTGAATCACCGTATTAACTATATAATTTTATTTAAATATCTAGAACTAGAAGGAAAAAATATACACATACATAGTTATACATACATCTATTGGGCATATCGTCTGTGAAGAACCAAAATGACCTATTTTCATGTATAGCTAAAAACAATATAATGTACTATCTACAAAAAATAGTAAAGTTTGTCTTGTAGGTATTTAAATAGACCATTTTGCACCGTTTCGAAAACATGGAATGAGACATTTTTGCACCTTTTCAAAAACATAAAAATAGAACATTTTACACACTTTTCAAAAACTCGTAATTAATCTTTCACGCATGTTTCTTATTTTGTTTTTATGACATTGCTCATTTTGATTCGAGCTTAAATTGGAAATGGGTCATTTTGGTTCTTCACATACGATATTGTGTTTCATATTAGGCAAATCCGCATGTATGTACATGATAAACAGAAGGGATAGGACGTCATTTTTTCCAGACTCAACCTTCCCCAACTGTATGACATGACGTAATAGTTGGAAGGCCCCTAATAAAGTGGTAACAATTGAAACTTTGGGAGTGCGAAATTTACTTAAATGTGATCTCGTGCTTTTAAGCTCAACTGGGGGATTCATCAGTCAACAGTCAAAATTAAAGTTACAAATATTTTGTGTAGTGTGGAATTTGTGGAATATGAGTGTTGACATCCTGACAACCTGCTATATATGTAGGAATGTTACCGCATTTATAAATAGATTGTAGTTGGTGAAGTCCAAGTTGACATCCAGACCCAGAAGATGCAGTAGTGTGGGCCGTGTAATAAATGTTTGTTGAATAAATTCAGCAGTGTGTTCAGCGAGCGTTGTAAGGTCACAGAGTGAGAAAAAGTGCCTGTGAAATATTTACCAGAATTCAAAGTTAAAAGTGAAAGTGCTTCAAAATACACAGACTATAGTTATTTTTCCATTCACTAGTTAGTTTGTTGGACTGTGGGATAGGGCCCACAATACCGCACATAGCCGCACATTCATATACCTTAATGTGCCGCACAAGGCAGGATACCAACGTAGGCCGCACTTCTGCTATCATCATGTGCGGCAGACTTTACTATACCTTCTTTTGGTCACCATTTGAGGTTTATATCTTCAAGGTTAGGTGAGGTTTTAGGGGGGGGGGGTTCAAAAACTGACTCAAAACAGTTACATTATTTTTTCCCTCTGGGAAGTCTCTAGCCATGGGCCACGACTCTGGCCATTTTTCATCCCATAGTAGTCGTTTAAAAGTTGTTTGAAGGGGCTGGCTTAAAATGTGTAGCATGTTGATCAAGATCAACATATAGACAGACAGATGGGCATATGGGAATGACCCATTTACTAGATGCCTAATGCGCCCTATTTCAGAATGTGAAGTATAAATGTTAGCAATCATTTTAAAACGTATTTTCTATTTCAGTAAGGAGTATTTAAACGTTCAATTGAAGCCCTTTTATATTATTAGATTTAGGTCTTTGGGTTGGCGTTTGTCAAAAGCCTGTAGTGTATTTTTTATTGATGTGGCTGTGACGCAATTACATTTATAAAAATACCTTATTGTTTTTATCCTAGGGGAAATAAAGAGCTTAACAAAATAAGAAAAGTAAGTTCCATCACTTCTCCATGCAATGTGGACACGCTTCAGCACTCTAATTATTTTAATAAAGTATTTTAAAGGCATAATATTACTCTATAATAATTACATTAAGTATGTCGCTACTTTAATAAGTTTAGAACACGCCAACTATCACATACATTTTAATTCGCAAACTTAACCAATAAAGCCTTTAAATAATTTTAAAAGGCAAATAAATCGTGTAAAATAAATCCAGACGATGAAGCTAAAATATTAATCGATGTGAGGTGCGCTAAATAAATGCTCATTTTGTTGCGTGTTTTGTCTGTAAGTTGGGAAACTAATCAACTAGGGACCCTAAAACTATGCTATATTCATTAATTAAATTATTAAATCATTAAAGTTTCTTTCAAATGTCTTTCAGCATACTTGAGCATGTCTTTAAGAAATCATTTGAAAAAACTCTCTGAGCGTATAGATCAAATGCACAGTGCTTCAAGTATTTTCCGCTGTTTGACAATTTCTCAGATTTATTAGTTTTACAGTTTGAATTTCTACAATACCTCAAAATGTTTAATTCCCTGTTTATGCCTGCGTTGTGTTGTTTGCTCTGCATTTTCCTTGTCTCAGCAATTCAATCGCCTAACACTCAGAACCCTTCATTGCAAATTCTTCTGTCTCCTCTTGAGAACTGTCAATTCGTTTTTATGTACGACAGCGACACGAATAAAGGTATCTTCACTCAGGAATTAATTTCTGAGATAAACGAAATTTTTCAAAAAGGATACTCAGTGCAGAAATATAACAATTTGACGACGCTCAACCGAAAAGAACAGTTCCTTAAGCACCAGGAAATCTGCTACGTTCATATGGTTATTCCTACAAAGCAAGGGACGAAAGTCGATATCTACACGCCACTGACAAATGAACCAATTGATAAATTAATGAAAAATGTAAATCCTGAAACTGACATTTACATTCTCATTCTTGTAACTCTGAATTTAGTGATTCATAGATCGTACAACGACTATTTATGTCACATGCCACTAAACTTTATTAATCTATTGATGTTGGAGCGAAAAATATCGAAGCCGTCTTTCCTACGGTTGCAACCAGTACCTGTAATAGACCGATTGCAGTTTGCATGTTCTAAGCGAAGCAATATCTGTTTTAAGAAAATTATGTTTTCCGAATACCAATCCTCATGGTTAGGTGGCCATTTGGAAATAGTTAAAAAATTTAAGGAAAAACGATTCAACTTTCAAAATTTCCCAATAACTTATTCCCACAGGTACGGCACAAAAATCAAAGCGTCAGCTGTAAGAAGCATGTCCACTTGGAGAGTGCTTAGTTCTGAGGACCCCGCTGTTCCCATTATAAAGATTCTGTACGTGCTTGCTCAGAGTTTAAACTTCACTCTCCAAGGCTACGACGAACAACCGCCTGACTGGGACCCTCCATCTTTCTATGCATACGCATGTTTTATGGGGCATATCAAGACAATGACCTTCGAAGGAGTTTTCGACAGATATTCTTATCACGTAATAACAGGAACGTCGTTTTCTCATTTATTTCACTTCGGCAGTTCCAATTTAGACATTTCAATATGCTTTGCAGCACTTGTGATGCCATTTAATGTTACAGTCTGGATCGTTTTTGCGATTTCTGTGACAACTATGTGCCTCCTATTAAAGCTCTTGCAATTCGGAGAAAATCCAAAACACATATGTACTGCAGAAATAATTGAATTTGCCCTGTCACCTTTCATATATCAGATCAAGAAATTTAAATTCCGTCCTTATGCATTTTACATCCTTGGAGCAGTTTTGATTAGCACCATATTCAGCAGCCACTGGGTCCAATTCAAATTAGCCCCAAAACCAATTGAGCCACACAAAACATTTGAGGATTTAATTCGAGAAAACTACACATTTTTGCTTCCTGCAGAAAAATCATTGTTTCAAGAAAGAATTAGCAACATACTGAATAATACGGATTTAAACGCAAACTTTATTCACAAGTATAAGTTACTCCTAAAACACTTCGTATCTATCCCAGAGGAAATTCAAGCTGGAAAATACAGTGAATTATTTAAAAATGACAGAAACTGCCTCCTAAATCAGTACGAGTCATTCTCTGTCTATAACGATGTCATGTACAAACTTTATCGGAGACGATCCTATGTTACTAAGGATGCGTTTCTAGAATTTAGAAATGTTTGGAAGTTCATTGTTCCAAATGTAGATGTGTTTAGGGAGATGCTAGGACGTATCTCTGGTTCCGGGATATTTAAGATGTGGTGGGATATGAGATTAAGGTTGTTTAACCAGGATCGTGGAAAATGGATTAGGAGCGACATGTTAGAAAATGAGCCCAGGGATAGTCAAGTTTATTTAAATAGTTTGAAGAAGGATGGCGAAGAAGAAGTGGCAGGACTCCCTCTTGGAGATTCCTTGCTCAAGTCGGCATTTTGCTTGTTCCTAATTGGTCTGAACATATCATTTCTGGAATTGATTCGAGAAGTTGTGAATGAATGGTTCTATTTTGTTTGGTACTGAATTAACGTGATAAAGTTAAAAAGATAATAATTTCTTCCAAAGAATGCTCTTAATATTAATGTACATAATAACGTAATAAGATATATGGCTAAAATACAGAAATGGACCAGTTGCTAATAGAATGCCTCCGACGGAATCGCTGATAATCTGCTAAGAAATCAATACAAAATTATATACTATCTTTGTAATGATTAACTTACCAATATGAAGTTTATAGAGAAAAATAAAGATAACTGTCCAATTAACGCTTAAGGATCATCAGTGTGTGAATTACATCATACTATGCATTTAAATTTTTATAACATTGACCTAATTGACTACGTATGAATTTTTTGTCTTGGCCTCCACCATTTAGTTGGCATTAAAGATCAAAGTTTTAAAGTTAGACAGTGGGACTTTATTTTGAAATGTGAAATAACAAAATGTATTCTAAAAAATGTGTGTAACATTCCCTTTGACTTTGATTTGTATTTTGTGAAAACTCTTATACTTATAAGACATTCAAAAAAATTATTTTCAGAATTGCCTCAGATTAGCCAACGAACCATTTATTTCTTCGCACAACGTGCGTACTGCGTACATTATTAATTTTTTAATTATTATTAAATTACTTATTGTGTCTTTTGGTATTTGTGGTTCATAAAAATCATCACATGTTGAAATTGACGATATTCGAAATAGGTACAAAAATTGGTAGCAGATAATTTATACAGGTATAAAAATGTATAAAATCAGAATCGCCTTGGGATTGCGATTGGAGGTTGGTAAAAGCTCCGCCGCCCAATCGCATAAAATTCTCACTAATCAGCGTAAATTAGTTCCGTAATATAGTCACTGACTGGTAAGTGGCAATGAAGTAGTAGCCAACAGCGCAGACGTTTGTGATTAAAAATCCACCTTATTAGATTAGGGCATTCGTAAAATCTGGTCAAAAATCGCTGAACATATTGAGGATGTCGACGTGGATCTCGGTGTAGAGTTCGTATTAGAATTTATTCTTATCCGAAGTACCTGTAATCGTTTCTATTTTGTTTCCTATTATTTTTAAGACTAGTTGTTGTTTTTGTCTTTCGTCACGTGCGACTGGGCAAAAGCTTTGGAGTTGTAACATTCAATCAGAGTGAACGACGACGTCGTGAGAGAAGGTGAGAGCGTCGTATGACTTCAGTCAACGAAATTGTGGGTCTTATCGTTTAGTAGCTCTTTCAACATTTCACATCGATCGTTGATCAGCCACAGTATCAAATCTGCTTGCACAAAAACAATAAAGTTAAATTTTTAGTTAATGAAGTGACGTACTTGTAAGCAAGAGTTGTGGCTGTGTGCTGTTGGCTGTGGATTAAATTAATTTATAAGTTTATATTGTGATGGTTAGTGTAACTAGTCAGCACTGAATATCGTCATTCATCAGTCATCTATTCCACCATTTCGCGCAACAAACACTTCTTTCTGATTCTTACATCGTCCATCGTCTTCCAACATCTTTTAAAGCATAAGAGGATAAGAGCCAGCGGTATGTTACATTTTAAATATCGTCTGTGAAGAACCAAAATTACCCATATCCATTTCTAGCTAAAACCAATATCCACTATCTACAAAATTATCCAAATATGTCTTAAGAAAATTTAAAAACAACATTTTGCACTTTTTAAAAACACGTAAATAGGACATTTTACCCCTGTAAAAAAACACGTAAATAAAACATTTTACATTTTTCAAAAACATGTAAGTAAATGGAACATTTTGCACTTTTCAAAAACACCTACTTAATATTGTACGCATGTTTCTCATTTTGTTTTTATGACATAGCTCATTTTGATTCTGGCTTAAATTGGATATGGGTCATTTTGGTTCTCCACAGACAATATACTTACATTACCTAAGCATTAATTGGAAATTGCGTGTAAGTACTTGCTAAAAATTAAATCTTGAAAATTGCTTAAGAATATCAAAGTACACATTGCTACTTTGCTACATATTTTTTGATTTATGTTGCCAACGAAAATTGATGAATTTGTTTCCTTATAATTCCTAAAATAGATTGGGATCATGGCAGGAGTAGCTGCAGCTGGAGGGTCAACTTCGCTCTTTCTCCAGTACAACAACCATGCAAAAGTGATTGGGGACGAAGTAAGACACTCGTTCCAAAGGGAAGATGGTTCGGACGTGATGATCGTTTGTGAAGGTGGCTCTGTACCTGCCCATCGTCTCATCCTTGCCACTGCGAGTCCATGGCTCAAGTCCATCTTCGAAGGGGTGTCGTCGTCTTCTGGAGATACGGCTACGTCCACCCTTCTTCTGCCAGACGTCAAGCACCGTGACATGCTCTTGCTGGTCCAACTTATTTACTGCGGCGAGGTGACAGTGCCCCTCATGCAACTGGGAGTTCTTCAGGAGTTGATCATATTTCTTCAGCTCGACGCTGGTCAAGTCAACGAGAAATTCTTTCTGGAAGCCATTCGAGTTCAAGGGATGTCACATTCTGTAAGTGCCGCAGTAGTGGCGACCATTGAAGCTCCCATCCTACCAGTTTCCTCACACCAGGGGTCAAATGGAAATGTCCCCTCCTTGGAGATGGTTGCTGTTAAAAACCAATCAATGGTCAAGTCTGGCGGTTCTTCCCTTAATCAACAATATTTGCATTTGGGTTCGAATTTAAGTGATGCTTCTTTCTTCGTGCCCGGAATAAAGTCATTCGAATCTGTGCCACCATCGGTACCGGTACCGGTTACAGGGGAGCTACCTCATAGAACAACTTCAAAAGCTGAAGTACCACTTGGGGGCGGAGAGTTCAGCGGAAGAAGCTTGACATTTTTAGAAGGACTGGAAAACCTGAACCTGAATAAACCTACGACTGGAGCTGGAGGAACGAGAAAGAAACGGGGGCCGAAAAAGGGGTGGAAAAATCGTATTCAGTTAAATCAAAATATCAAGTTCGGAGTGAGACGTCCTCGCAAGACTAAGCAGCCACGCACTGATCGTAAAAACCTCAAAACGAATAAATCTAGCAAGAAAATAATCAAAACGAAAATTCCTTTAGTACCACTACTACCAGGAAAATCAGCTGCAGCAAAAATTCCTACAACTTCCATCATCTTGCGAAGCCGCCAAGCACCAAAATTGAGCGAAGTTGGGACAATAACGAAAATCGAGGACGCAGGGACTCCAGATGGGACGATGATTGCTGTGAGTTCGAGTGGGGACGTTTTCAGTTCGGACAATATGGATACCGATACCGGTCCCGGTACTGGTAACACGTCGGAAATACCTCAAGAATTTATTTGCTGCTTCTGCCGTCAACTGTTCGAGAATGAAAATGTTCTTCGGAAACATATTTCGCAAATACATTGGGATCTACTGCAGCCAAATGATACAAGCATCTAATTTCTGTAAGTTCCATTTATGGATAAGTATTTTTGAAACTAATTTTAATGCATAACCAGATATTTCTTACATTTTTGAAGGATTTACACTGAATCCCAGTTCCAGTTAAAAGTCATTCATTGAAGTAGGTATAGTATTAATATTTTGTTGTTTCTTTCTCCTTCATAGGAAATTAAATGGAGCTGGATTTCTTTTCTGCGTCAACGTTAAATATGTTGTACAATATTTAAGATGATTCCTCCGAGATTTTCCACCATGAGCCCTTTAGTTGTGCTAACTGGACGTTTCAATGCGGTTTTAACGCGATAATGAATTATTTATGTAATATACTTATTGTTAGTACTGAGGTTTATGTGTTGGTATTTTTGTTGTTGAGTATTTTCAACCATTTTGTATTAGGGTAACGCATGTGTTTTATTTTTTTGAGCTAGAAGCTGTTTAGTAATAATTATCTCTACACATTTATGAATGCACCTACTGCTTAAGAAAAATATTTTACCTATGAACTTTTATTTTAGTATAAATAATATTTTTGGAAACGGACGAAATTTTCCGTTACTACTATACTGCGTCGTTTGCTATACTGCGTTGACCTGTTGACCATAGCCGCAGATCACTGCCATTGTATATAAGCACACTCATATTTACAGATTGAAATAACTGTGTGCGATATGTATTGATTTTGAATGTTATTAATTATTTTGATGCGTAAAAAATAAAAATATTTAACTTATTATGGTTAGGAGGACCGTATTTATTTTTAATATAAATTCTTGCAGTATTTAAGTAATTAATAATTATTTTCCTTCATCTGTTTGACATAACGAATGCATCATGCATGTATTATTTATAATATTAATTATTACATAACTAAATCTCCTATTAACTACATAATTTTATTTAAGTCTCTAGAAGTATAAGTAAAAATTTTGCACATACATAGTTATACATCTATTTGGCATATCATCTGTGAAGAACCAAAATGACCCATTTCCATTTTTACGTAAAAACAAAATCAACTGTCTACTAAAATACTTAAACATTTCTTCAATGCATTTAAATAGAACATGTTGCACTTTTTAGAAGCATGGAATTAGAAATTTTTGCACCTTTTTGAAAACATGGAATAAGAATGCACCTTTTGGAAAACATGGAATTAGACATTTTTGCACCTTTTCAAAAGCATGTAAATAGGACACTTTACATTGTTGAAAAACATGAAAATAGAATACTTTACACTTTTCAAAAACTCGTGATTAACATTTAACGCATGTTTCTCATTTTGTTGTATGACATAGCTCATTTTGATTCGAGCTTAAATTGGAAATGGGTCATTTTGGCTCTGCACAGACAATATTGTGTTTTATTTCACACAAATCCGCATGTATGTACATGATAAATATAAGGGATAGGGCGTCATTTTTTATTTTTCCAGGCACAACCTTCCCCAGCCAAAGATCGGAGCCTAGCCTAGAAAAATAGGCAAAAAATAGGCGATAGGCTAGGGGGAACCGCTTTTTCAAGGAAAAATAGGCTAGGCGATAGGTAGGCCAAGCCAAAATAATAATTAACAGGCTAGGCTAGGATAGGCATTAATAAATTAAGAGCCTGCTAGGCAAAAACTGCCTAGTAGGCATTTTTGGCCTATCAGGCTGCACTTGATGAAATCGATGCCCTATATACAAACTTTATTCAGTCACTGTTGTACAACTACAATAGCCTTAAGACTCAGTATACAATACACAACATTTTATAGTATTAATATGTGATTAACGAAAATATTAGTATTTATCACTAATAATTATTTATATGATGATTATAAATCTGGATGGATCCTCTAAGAGCATATAATCCAATTTCTTCCAATAATTGTGAAGGTAAATTAAACTTAGATCGAAATTCTTGAAAAAATTTTGACAATGATCCTCTTGCCCCAATATAAAGGCCAATTACCACGATATTCTTCAATCGCTACTTTTCTTTAAAATAGGAAACACACGGCTCATAAATCATAATCATAAACTGTTGGATGCATGTAGTATACTGATGATGAGTCACCCTGAACCTTACTGCATAAAATGAACGCATTGCGCGGGTAAAGTAAAATCAATAAGGAAAACGTAATAATCTTTGATGTATTCGTTTCCTGCTATACATAATGTCGTTTGTCGTTTCGGGTTTACATTATTGCCTGAGCCGAATAACCTTAAAAATCTGTCGTGCTTAGTGTTTAGAAGTTAATGGCTTGGTACCAGTCAGATGTACGAAGTTTTCAAATGATTATTGTTAAACTCAATAAACTGTTGCTAGTTTCTTCGTAAGGAATGTAGCAACAGCAATGAAGCAAAGAAAAAGCTGGTTGTGAAACCAGGATTAGAAAAGCATTTAAAAATTATAGAGAATAATGGAATAGGGGAAGGAAAAATTCAGTGCATAAATGAAGGCTGTTTTCAAATAAACAATAAATCAGTACCTAATTACCAAAAAAAATCGTCGGTCGTTAAAAAAAAGGCCTTTGGTAGGCTAAATAAAAAATAGGCTATTGATAGGCTAATGAAATAAAAAATAGGCGATAGGTAGGCTGTAAAAAACGTTAGTCTGATAGGCTAGGCGATAGGCTGTATACTAATTCTGCAAAAAATATAGGCTAGGCGGTAGGTAGGCGTTCCAAAGTCCGATCTTTGTCCCCAGCTATATGGCATGACGTAATAGTTGGAACATAAGTGGGGGACATTGGAACTTTGGGAGTGCGAAATTTTAATGTAATCTCGTGCTTTAGTACTATAGTATTATTATATAATAGCTCGGCTCGGCTCAACTGAACTTGGGGATTCATCAGTCAACAGTCAAAATTAAAGTTAAAAATATTTTGTAAAGTGTGGAAATTGTGGAATATGAGTTTTGACAGCCTGCTATAAATTTGGGAATGTTACCGCGTTTATAAATTGATTGTAATTGGTTAAATCGAAGATTATTAATATTATTGTCAATAAAGTTTTTCTCTCCACAATCCACAATTCACAAAGTTTTTAAAAATTTTTGTCTTCTCAAACTTACCCATAGGGGTATAGTTTGATTCGGTTTTTTGCCTTTTGGATTGCATACTATATACTATAGTATATTATCGATAATATACTATAGTATATATTATCGATCTGTTAAGGCTCGTCCATAAATTACGTAGATACAATTTTCGATTTATTATCAGTGAGTGATATTATCGACTTTTTGGGCAATTTGGGGTATTTTTAATAAGAATAATTAATTTGGTTTTATTGTGTTTAGTGAACTTAAATATTATTAAAGTGCTTTGCTAGCAAACTCCTTACTTGTAGGCGGGGTTAGGGTTTACGCTGCCAATTCTATTGCAATGTAATAGACAAACGTAATAGGGCAAACGTAGCAAAAAAAGGGGGGTTTGAGTCATAGTTGTCTATTTTTGTAGCACGTAATTTATGCACCTTTCTAACTAGTAAACTAACCGGCTGCATAATGCTTGTGTAGTAATTTAAAGAATTGAAACAGCTGCAATTTTATTACGTTCGCGTTTAAAATAAGCCGCGTCGGAGTTGACGTGTTCTTTTCGCCCACGTTCACGGCGATAGAAGTGTGAGAGACGAGGTGCCGGGGCCGCCGGAGCGGAGTCGAGGCAGTCAGAAAACTCTGAACTTCAGCAGGAATGAGAGAAGGTTGAAAACCACCAAATTCCCGAAATTCTGAATGTTATAAACTAATTTCAGACTTAATTTTACTTAATTACCAACTGACTGAAGGCTGACTAAAGTGGCCAGTGGTTGTTTTATTAAACTGTGTTTTACTTTGAAACCAGTTTAGTTTAGTGATCTATAGATGTGAACTACCGATTGCGAATCTGACACTAAAAAAGTAGGGAAATAAACGACTCGGCTGATTTACAAATAATTTACTGCTGCTGACAACTGACTACGAACAACGGATACTGACTACTGACAATGGAAAATAAATCCAAGTTGGAACCTTGTGAGGTAAGATACGGTATCAACTATCTATTTAATAACTTGTGACTTATACCAGTCAGTGGACATAGTCTAGATCTAAATGATCAGCATTTAGATTTAAATGCACGAAATATATTCAAATTTAAATACTGGGCAATTAGAACTAAATGCTGGGCGTTTAAATCTTAATGTTCATCGCCAAAGTATTAAATCTAAATGCTGAGCATTTAGATCTAATTACTTTGAAACCCGTATTTGCGCCTGCGCGACTTCAAATGAGCGGACCAATCAGAATTCTCGCTGACGGCGAATAAAATTGGTGGCAGTCGAACGAGAAAATCTCGTTTTCTCAGTATCAGTTGAAAATCTGAGATCTGGATTGGAATCCGGGAGATCTGAGAAGGCAAAGTTTCGAAGCAATTGGCGCGGCAACCAAAAGTGAGGTCTGGCAAGAATGAAGCTGGCGTTTAATTGCACCCAAAATTTATCCTTGCCAGACCTCACTTTCGGTTGCCGCTACTGTACATAATTACAACATTTTTTATGATTTTTTACTATTTCGTTCTTAGCTTATTTACTACGGATGGAGATCTAGTCCATTTAAATTCGGTGAATAAAAAGGAAGTTTGACATTGGGCAACCGGTTGCCCTTCTGATATTTGGAAGATTTTACTTCTCAAGTCTAGTCTTAAATTTTGATAAGCTAATTGATGATTTCATCCAGCGATGTTGGATGTGTAATTTTAATCAAATCAGTTTTTACTTGTAATTATTATAGATAATTGTTATATTGTTGGCAATTTCGCATTTATTATTTTATGTCCATCGACGTTCGTTCAGTTCGTTGTAAATTGTATGGTTGTAGGACTTTTCGTGCCTGGAATTTTTCTACCCACGACCAAAAATAAGGCATGCTAAGAATACATCGCTATTATTTTTGACATTCTTTGTCACATGTTTATTTCACTCAATGTCACTTTCATTTTCAGTTGTAGCGTTTACGATTCAGATAATTAAAAACAATCGCCGCCATCATTCATAAAATATAATGATGAGCAATGAGCAATAATTTTGATTTGGTGATGGACGGGAATAGTACTAGGTTTTTATCGTTGATCGTAGGGTAGAAAAAGTCCGGGTAGGATTAGTTCGGGTAGGACAAGTCCGTTTACAATATGTATAAGCACACACACAATCAATCAATGAGCTACCACTGACTACACAATACACAACCTACAATTTTACATCTAGTAATCAGTATAAAATAATAAGTCAGTCAGTGATTTGAGCTTGAGTTCGTTCTAGCTAACTTACATAATTGAATTTCCATTTAAGCCAAGACTTGCTTAAATGAGCTCGTACGGGCTCATGATAATGATAAGCCAGCTTGAACTTACATATCGTTACTGTAGATGCAAAGTGGCCGTTCTCCAAACGCAGGTAAATGTAAAGTGGCCGATCTCCATCCTTTACTAAACGCAAACAGGCCGGTCTCCAATTTTATCCAGTTTGAACAAGATTGGAGACCGGCCACTTTGCGTTTAGTAAAGGATGGAGAACGGCCACTTTACATTTACCTGCGTTTGGAGAACGGCCACTTTGCATCTACAGTAACGATATAAGCTAATGCTGGCTTAACTGCACTAAATTGAATTGCTAAGGGTTACTAATCACTGCTCAGTCTTTTTCTAGTCATCAATTAAAAGAGCGTATTCAATTACATATTTCCACCGTGCAGTTTTTCAAATTCACCTCGCATATCATTTACAATAAAAGTTTAAAACGGGCATATGCTTTGCTTATGAACAAGCTACTTTCTTTTAAAAATTATTAAATTATAAATATTGATTATGGTCAGTTAACGGCTATCAGTAATCACTACCACTATTTCGATTTGAAAAATTTGAAATAACCGCGTTCAAATTCTATGAGACCAGCTGAGCATTTATATCTAAACGCCCGAGGTTTAGTTCTAATTGCTTAGCATTTAGATTTAAATATGTCGAGGCATTTAAATCTAAATGCTGATCATTTAGATCTAGACTATGTCCACTGACTGTATACAACTTATGTTTTGAGATTTTGAGATTTGGATAGTTAATAATACTTGCTAATAATATCCGCAAGCAGGGTATATATAAGGATATTTTCCCTCGTGAAATTTTTCCCCAACCAACTATTTTTTTGTTGCTTTCAACATTCATTAGGCATTTTATTTAAGTATTCCTTATAGAGTAAATTAAATCATTATTAACTATTAAGATTTGAACCCATCGTTTCATGTCACTTCAAGGATTAGGATGTTTATAACACGAAAGATGATACACAAGTTGCATAATAATAATAATTCAATAAATTGCATAAGTTCTGTAATGCTTCTACCGCTGGCAAATCAATATGTGGATGAGTTTTGCCTTTGCTTTACTTAACTAATGATGTCACTCGTTTATTTTATGTGTTGTAGAAGGCGAAACCAAAATCAAAATGTCCTATTTGCAAAAACGATGCAACCTTGGTTTGTTCTGGCTGTCAGTCAGTATCTTACTGCAGTGTGGATCATCAGAAGAAGCACTGGAAGTTGCACCAGTCATCGTGTGTATTTTTTCACATCAAGAATGACCCGGGTGAATTCACGGGGGCGGGGAAGTATTGTGTAGCTTCCCGGGATCTGAAAGCAGGGACGATAATACTAGAGGAGCTTCCATTGTTCCAGATGCCCTCCAATAGTCTTGATCATTGCATAACATGTGCGATTGATTTACTTCCGAAAATTGAAAGAAATGCATCGAATAGTTGCCCCAAGTGTAACTGGCCCGTTTGCGGAACTGCATGTGCTCAGGTGTTTGCCGTATACCACATTATATTATTCTTTCCACTTTATTAATAAAATATGTTGTACGAGCTATATTATAATGCTTCGTTTTAAGAAATTATTATTATTACCTATATAATTTATGAATTTAAAAAATTTTTCTTAAAAAACTCAGTTTCCGCTTCATGCTGCCTACGAGTGCCGGGTTTTTGAAGCCAACAAAATTCCTTATCCCAAAATGATACCTGGGTTACAGTTCCCAGATCTTGAAGTGTACCCTTTTTTGATGAGGACTTATGCTTTCATGATCCAGAACCCGACACGGTGGAAGGACTTGATGGCAATGATGGATTGGAAAGATATTGAAAGCCGAAGCCTGGACGATACAGTTGGTGATATGTTTTATGTTGACACATTTAGAAAGATAACTTCGACATCTTCCCGTTTTCCGAACATTACTAGCGGCAACGAGGGTTTACTGGCGGGAATACTTCCTAAATTAATCCGACTTTTTTCCACTCAGGGCTATTATATTGCGATTCAGGAAGATTCGGATTCAGATTCGGATTCAACAATTCCCGGGTAAATCTTTTGTTTTTTTTGCTAAAGACCTTAAATTATAATGTTATTCTTAATTACAAAATTTATTACATATTTAGTTACTTAGAGGTAGTACTCAGAAAATAATTGATAATAATTACTTTTACATCAATGCAATGTTGGTATTTCATTTTTATATTTTCAGCACAAATGTAACCGTTAGGTCGCATATTCTACTCCGGATTGCATCGTATGTGTACAAAACAGCACGACATTTTGTTCATTCCTGTTCTCCCAATTGCTTCTGGACGGTTGGAACATTTCCAGATTTTAAGATGCAAATCCGAACGAGTGTGGCCGTAAAGAAAGGGGAAAAGCTCACAGTATCTCGTTTCATCTATGATGTGAATTTTGCAAATGGGACGCGAAGCCGTCAAAAGGAATTTCAAACTCGCTTTAAGTCACCTTGTCGCTGTGATCTTTGTCTGGATCCAACCGAATTCGGCACGAACCAGTCAGCTGTTGTTTGTGAACACTGTAAAACAGTTGGAGATGCAAATTTAGGATTTTTGCTACCAATTGATCCACTGAATATTGCTGGCGATGCTCCATGGAAATGCAACATGTGCATGAAAATTACAACTGCCTCGAAATTTTGCGGCAAACTTGAAGAAATTGCTCTGGATCTCCATAAAAAATACAGCATCAACGCGGTGTCAGGGGGGAAGTTTTGTGAAGGAGTTATTGAAATGTATCAGAACAAGTTGGTTCACCCAAACCATTGGCTTATTCAGTTGGCTAGGAAGCTCATCCGAACGAGCCAACTTAAACGTATTTATTCGATGAATGTAGAAGAACTCTCAGCATTTGAGAAGAACACGTATCCTTTGTTGGACCTGAAGGATAAAACTGTTCCTGGGATTATTCATGAGAGAAGTATGTTTTTTGAAGTGTTAAAAAGATATAAAAGTTATAAAAGCTGTACTGTACTGTGTGAGATATATTCTTTTTAAATAATCATGTTTTAATTTGCTTTACAGTCGTGGTTGTGTACTATCTCAGTCTAGCAATGGTCCAGCGTCTATTTACTCCTGAGCCTCTGGAAGAATTTCACAAGGAATTTCTGAAAAAGTCAAGTGAGGAGCTTTTGGCGATTCTAGTGGAGGTCCACAAGTGTCAGGAGTATCAAAAGGAATCCTTGTTATTTTACAAACATCCCCCAAATATTAGAAGAGGACAAACCATGGATTTCCAGCTGAGTACTTTGCGGCATGACATGAAACGCATTGAATCGCTCAAGATTAGCATTCATAATCGGCTTACCGAAATTCAAATCCAACGTGCGCGTTTTGGAATAAATTAGTCTATGAAAAATGTTTCGTCTGTGAAGAACCCAAATAACCCACATCCAGTTGTAGCTAAAAACAGTATCAACTATCTACAAAAATATTCAAATATGTCTTGAGAGAATATAAATAGTACATTGAACACTTTTCAAAAATATGTGAATACATTTTAGACTTTTCACAAACATATAAATAGAACATTTTGCACTTTTCAAACATGGAATTAGAGAATTTTGTACCTTTTGAAAAACATGGAATTAGTGATTTTTGTACCTTTTCAAAAACATGCAAGTAGGACATTTTGTACCATTTCAAAGACATGTAAATAGGACATTTTACATTGTATACAACATGAAAATAGAACATTTTACGTTTTTCAAAAACTCATAATTTTATTAACATTTTACTTATGCTTCTCATTTTTTTTAAGACATAGCTTATTTTGATTGTAGCTTAAATTGGATATCGGCCATTTTGGTTCTTCACACACGATTTGCTTTATTATGTATTGATGTAGTGTGACGTAGTGAAGGAAGTTGTTTTGCTCTTGATTTCTCTTCAACAGTTTACAGCTAGTGTAGTTATTATGTTGGTAGGTATAAAATGTGTAGTGCATTAAGTTAGGATGTTTCCCAATGACGTGTGTCATCACATTTTGTTATGCTTCATTTTGAATAGTAAAATACATAGTAGGAATAGTGGAAATGAATTTTCTTTGCCTCAAAATTTGTTGGCTATTTGCTTATTTTATTAACTATATTTAGCTATGTTATATTTTAGTTACTTTCTAATATTGTTACTGAGTCATTGAGTTTTGTTTTGATTACCAAAAGATTATCTTTATATTTTACACACTGTTAATTATATCAAGCATTATTATCATTAACTAAATTAAATGAATTGGCATAGCGGCACCGCCGAATCGAATGGCAATGGCAGTATGATTGTCAGTTTCTGCTGTAATCTTTTACTTTACTTTCAAAACAATAAATGTTCTTACTAACGATAAGTTCTATTTCTGATGCTGACGTTTGTCCATTGAATTACCTGCTGCATTAGAATAATATTTGGCACATTACAGATTACAGCTTACATTTTTAGAATAGTTGTATGCACATTTTAGAAAAAATTTGCTGAATATTTTCGGTTATCGTCCATCCCCTCGTATTATGAACAATGAACATAAACGCAAAATAATTATTAGTCTCCATAATTTAATATGTAACAAAGGTCGCAACCTCGCAGTAATCAGTACGCTTAGTATTTTTTAATATGTGAACTATTCTTCAATTAATGGATCTTAATTTTCTTAATTCCTTCAAACATTAAATTTTGGAAAACGTTTCGTATCCATGAGCTCCAAAAATATACGTGTATTTATTTATGCTTAAGCGAAGGTTAATTATTATTAATGGGGAAATGAATCTGGTAGTCTCACCTGTTGAACTCATTGTTTTGGTATTTGGTAAACAGATCAACAGGTACAGATATGGTACAGCTTCCAGTACGGGTGTCGGTTATGCGTATGATAGCATGGAAACTATAATTTATCTGATTGAATATTCGACTGAATAAAAGACAAGTTCCAGAGGATACAAGTCCAAATGAAGAGAAATAAGTTTAGATGCTTACAGCTCCGCAAGTTTCTATCGAATGAATTTTTATTTATCATAATGGTTCAGACTTAAACTTCTCATGTTTCATAAATAAAATAATAACAGTTACAATTTTGGTTTGAAGTCACGTTCATATAAATTGTTGAATGTTCCGAATTGCACATAATACATATAATTCATATTAGGTATATACACCTCAGTGAAAATACAAGAGGTGTGAAATGTGAAATTCATAGAATGGAATTAGATTGCGTTATTGAAGAAATGCCGATGTCTACAATAATACAGCAATAAAAGACAGAGACTCGAAGGTTCTGTTTACAATTTGAGACTCGGTTGCAACTTACAATTGAATGTTGCTGACCAAGGTATTTGTGTCACAATATTATATTACGCTGAGGAATATTATAAGTGACACGGAAAATATTTTAACATGATAATATAATTTCCAATGAATGCTTTACATCTAGCGTTAAGTTGATTATAGATTATGACTATATGTATTGGTTATATATATAGTTGCATATATCTGTATATCTATACTTAATACCCTCCTCGATTTAGGTTTACACTAATTAATCCAATTGATTAGGGGAGAGCTGAATCGTCAATTCCAATAGTTGGTGGAGTCGGTTGTGGTAGCAGAAATCCAAGGATTAGTTGCTACGTCCGGGAACCTCGGGGTGCAGGAGCGGGAAATACGTATGGTTCCGCTCCAGCTGAATCCAAATTAGAAGTTGATGTGTAAGAGCTCCGTCTCTGCAATGTAGAAGGGTTTTGTCCTGTAGGTGCAGGTTGAGCAGCTGGTGAGGTTTGGATATTCCCCATCTCTATTCCGGCTTGTAGGCGCAAATGAGAGTCCTGATGGTTGTCATCTGATCTTTTACTGGGCCAACGTAAACTGGGCCAGTTACGGGTGTTGATGGTCCGGGTTTTCTTGTAGATTCTGTACAATAGAAAAGTCAGAACTACTATAGATACGAACATTGTGATCCATATCCATGTGGTGAACCAGGATGAAGTAGGAACATCCGACCAGTGAATGTAGTCCGGTTCCTCTATTTTGAAGGTGTCATTCAGTGTTCCATAGTCAAGTTTCGGAATGACAAGCCAATTGATACTATCCTGTATCCGGGGATCCTCTCGTTGAGTGAAAATTAAATCCAGAATATTTCCACGGTAAGTATTATTTAGGATAGTGAACGTGGAACTTATTGGAAGAGTGAATACTCCAATTGGGCAGGGAGTAACACGATTGTCATTAATTTGTATATTTAAATATGGACAATAAATATGGTATTTTCCGTCAAAGGCTTTCACTTGAATGTGATCTTCCTCATCAGTGGCGACACGTGGGTGGCATTTTTTGAGGGTGTATAAGTCCTTCGGGTTCTTGAAGACATCCCGGGGACGGCAAGCTTGACGGGTTGTAGCCATAATACGATCTTTAAATTTGAAATCAAGATCAGTGTCATAGACACAGTCATCATCCACAGAGATTAGCGCATTCCGTGGTCCAGTGTACTCCAGAGTACAAGAGATGTTGTTCTGGATTGTGAGGAGATGGAAGGGATCAGCTTCGATAATTGTCAAATTCGGGTTAATCAATGGTACAATGAAAGACATATATATGTTGTCCTTGGTTATGTCAGTTTGACAATTTCGAAAATCAGCGAGATCCAGGGGACAGAGTTTTCCACAGGGGAGCGTGAAATTGAGGTAATCGAAAAATGTGTCGTCCATGTCTCCTTTTTCCCATAGTTTGTTAGTGTGGTGCACTACTTCTTTGCTGGCGGCGAGGCAAGTTACCAGGTAAGCAATATCAAATTCATATTTTTCCAGTGTTGATGGGAGTTTATTCACTTTAGCGGTGATTTTGTTTATATCGTCCATGATAAATTTCATGTGATCCTCCAGTCGAGCAACTTTGTGGGAGAGAGCCCAAACTGTTTTTTCGCGTTCATTAAAATGATGAGCAAGGTCTTTATCGTGTTCTTTATTTATTTCAGCCTGATGATGAGCCTGGAGAGACATTCCGAGTCCAGCACTCGTCATGACGTAAAGAAATGTCATTGCTATGGCAGTAAAAATAAATCGTTTCGGACGGATGGACGGTAAAGAGTCTTTCGAAGGACAAATTTTCTCCAATTCATGGGTGAACGTGCGGTGGTATTCCTCTTGACACTTATATTTTAAATCTTTAATGTCACTAGTCAAGTTCACATTTGTCTCCGTAGCCAGAAGTAATTTACAAGGTGATTGCAAATTAATCCGCAGATGGACGGTATTGTATCCAGTGATGGCGGGATGACCGGATTTTCTCCACAGAATAGGGGGGCCTTCAGTCATCTTCGATCCAGCACAAACACAGATGAAGTAGAGCAAAGCAAGGGTCAGGATTCCAAGTCGGTTCGGATTGACAGCCATTCTCGGTCTGGACGGACGGAGATGTCGTTTTGCTTCGTCTTCGGATCGGGCAATATCAGCGAGATGATTTTTCCGTATAATTTCACGACGTTGCTTCCAGCTCGGTCTTTGAAAAACTGAGGGGAGGCTTTTAGTAGTGTTGGAGTGAGTGCGGAAGCTTTTGGATTTAGACTTGAGTGTGTCAGAGGGAAAGAATATTTCATCCAATGCTTCGTGAGTCAAAGTTTCCCTCGGAGGGACAACAGTGCGACTTGCCTCCGTTTCGTTATAATCCATAGGGATTATTTGTTTAGGTTTTGTTTTCGTGGAAGGTTTACGGACGGGATGAGCTGAGAGAGCTCGGGGAAGATTATCAGTGTGAGACTTATCTTCGACCATTCCAATCATAGACATGAATTTCCTCTGAGTTGGTTCAGGTAGAGGCTTGGTAAACATATCAGCCTGGAGGTCGTCGGTGCGACGATGAGAGATAATAAGTTGATTTGTTTCTACTAATTCTCTCACCCAGAAAATTTTTGTCCGAACATGTTTCGTTCTTCCGTGATGATTCTCTTGGTTATAAATGAGTCGCCATCCCGACTCAGAGTCTGTGACCTGATGGATGGGATCGTACCATTCACGGAGTCCTAGGTCACACAGCAGGTTATGACACCAGACCGCCGTTTTAGCCATGTCATTTATGCCATACAGTTCAGCTGTGCATGTAGATTGGGCTACTAAGTTTTCCAATTTTGATGTCCAAAGCCAGGCTGAGTCATTGAGTAGAACACAGCCACCCATAATGGATTTCGCTTTGGGCGCTCCGTGACAGAAGCTCGCATCCGACTGTACTTCCATTACTATCGCATGACGATCGTTATAGTAGTAGCGGATGGACTGGTGCTGTGTGTTGATTAGATAGTGTAAAACACGCAGTGCTGCCAAATAATGATCCACATCCCATTTTACGAATTGTTGAGTGAGACGTCCAACAGCATAGGATATGTCAGGCCTACTGATACGGCTAATGAAGAGAAGAGATCCAACTAGGGACTGGTAGGGCACGGATTCGTCACATGTCCATTCTCCTGCACGTTCAGCAATGTAGTTCTTGGCCATCGGGGTTTTGATTTTGTGGTAGTTCCCGAACTGTCCGAATTTCTCCTGTAGCTCACGGATTTTCGTGACTTGATTAATTTGGACATATGAGTCACAGATCCTGAGATCCATACCCAAGAAGTGGGTGATCTCATCAGTCTCCTTGATTTTAAAAACAGTGCGTAACTGAGTGGAGAGTACTTCCAGGTCCTCGAGATGGGTAGAGGTAGCCAGACTATCATCCACGAACCATCCCATGAAAACAGAATGTAGTTCCTCGGAGATGTCAGTGAAGTGTTTTATGAATAGGCAGGGATCATAGTGACTGGTGCGATAGCCTATGGAGACCATAAATTTCCGTACCTTTTTCTGGAAATTTTTAGGGCTTTGACAGAGTCCATAGATCGACTTCTTGAGTCTACATACCATGTTTGAGCCTTCAGCATAGTATCCCTGAGGCTGGTGCATGTAAACTTCTTCCTCCAAGTCTGCGCTGAGGAAGGCAGTGCTCACATCGAATTGTTTGATGTACTTATGCTTAGCTCCGACGTCAGCCAAAAGGAGACGGAAAACATCGTATTTTGCCGTGGGGGCAAAGGTCTCAACGTAGTCAATTCCTTTGACCTGCATGTTTCCTTTTGCTACTACTCGAGCTTTGTATGTATCCGTCTCGGGCTTATAGCCATAGATCCACATACAAGGAATAATGTTTTTGTTAGGGGGACGAGGCACATAGTCCCATGTATCATTGCTAATGAGAGCATTAAACTCTACATCCATGGCTTCCTTCCATTCATTTCGTTCAATCATTTTTTGGGCTTGAGTGTAATTGGAGGGAATTTTAATAGGTCTCTCCACAGTCCGTCGTCGCATTTCAGTGATATGTTGGCGAGCAGGACCAAGGGAATTTTCGTCCGGGAGGTATTCCTCGTCACTTCCAATGCCAGAGTCATAGTGTATGAGCTCCGTTGGGCCGGGTAATTTTTCAGCAGCGAACATCAATGCGAGAGGGTTGAGATGTTCAATTTTGTCTTCCTGTACGGGAGTAGCACTCATTGTTGTGATGAGTCTGTTGGGTTCTTTTTTGTTGCGAGAGGAGCGACGAAGCGTTTCCTCACGTATCTCCTGTACAAGGGAGGGATTGGGAGGCTCTTTTCCAATCGTAACGACAGTGTTGGAATTATTCTCCTCTTCTTCCTCTTCCACATGTTGAGCCCAAATGTACGTTGTGGGGTCCTGTGGATGAGTATAGACGAGTGGTCTGTCATCTTCTTCAAGCATTGTTTGATACTTTTCAGTGGTATCGTCGCCAAGATCTATGACGAGAGAGCCGGTGTCACTTTCATAATCGGGTAGATCATGGAGCGGTGATTCGGGGGCGTAAAGATCAATTTCCGTATCCGGGATTCCCTCTGTACGTTCCCTGTAGAATCCTATGGGTGGTTCACCTCCCGGTAATTGTGTGAGCTCCGGAATGATGTCACCACGCGCATCTCTTTTATTAGTAAGATGCATACGAAAATCTTGACAGCGATCCCCTCCTTCCTCGTGGGCGTTGTAGAAGATCGTGTCGTCAAAGAGTTCTTGTGGGGGTGGTACTTTAGGCACCCGGGCATCAAAGAAGTCAGCATTCCTACATGTGAAATAGCTGCTTGTGGAGGGCTCGTAAATGATGTATTCGATGTTGTGCTCCACGTAGCCTACGAGTGTGCCGTACCTTGATTTCCCTTGCCAAATTTGTTGCTTCATGTTTTTGGCTCCCACTGAGCATCCGTAGATGTGCATATGAGAAAGATCGGTGGGTTTATTTGTGATGGCAGTGAAAGGAGTTTTCTTCTCTCCGGCATGGAGCACACGGTTGTGTATGTATGCTGCACAGCCAACTGCGTCTTGCCAGAACCGGGCTTGGAGATTAGCTTCCATGAGGAGTGCAACGGCAGTCTCCTTGATGGTCCTCATTTCTCTCTCTATGAATCCATTGGATTGAGAGCATGCGACAGGGGTAGTTTCGAAAGTGAATCCGAATTTTCGTGCGAGGGCAGTCATCCACTGGTTGTCGAATTCAGTACCACTGTCGGTGCGTACGAATTTGACTTTGCGTCCTGTCTGGGTGTGCATCCAGATAGCGAATTCCTCAATAGAACCAACTATCTCGTGACCCATCTTATTGTTATGGAATTTGATCTTCCGGTAGCCAGATTCCTCATCTTTCATGAGAAGGAAGTATTTTTTCCCATGATTTGATGTGTGTCGTGCGTACCCCAGGTCAGCATGGATACATTCACCTGGTTCGTACGTGTGGCGTTTAGGTTGTAACTCGTAGGGTTGCATAATTGCTTTGGCCTGATGACAGATTAAACAGTCATGGGGAGGTTCGAGTTGCCCTCCTTTCCCTAGAGTTGCTGCACCACTATCTATAGTATTTTTGAGATATTTGTAACACACGTGTCCCATTTTTCATGCCAGCGTTGGACTTTGCCTAAGACAATGCCTCGAGCAGCCATGGCTTTGGGAACATTATCCATTGCACAGAACATCATGACAAGTTGGCCGTATTCCTCGTCATCTTCTTCCGTCATAATGCTACGGTAGACATAGCGTTCTCCTTTCTTAGCTTGTTCATCTCCCTTCTGGTTAGTGTCATTTTGAGACAGAGGTCGGTTCATGAGTTTCTGAGCTCGTTTGTTACGTTTTTTACGTAGGTTTTTCTTTAGCTTCTTGTTAGCTAATGCTTGTTCCTGTGGAGAGAGATCTAAAGGTTTCTTGTGAAAGATCATCTCACCTCCATCTCCAGTATAGTACAGGCCTTCATCGTCACAAGCCTTAGTGACTGAGAAGAGATTGGCTGAGAAAGGTAGATACCATACGTTGTGTAATTCACGTGGTACCCATTGGTCCCCGTCAAAGGCTTTGACCAGGACAGTGCCTGCTCCTGGGGAGTAGACAACTGAGTTGTCCGCGAGTTTGATTCCTTGCGGTTCCTCAAAAGGAGTAAATTCCGTGAACCACTCACGGCGTCCACACAGGTGCATGGAGGCTCCAGAATCACAGGGCCAGACAAAGTGATTCCTTTGAGGGACATAAGCCTCCAGTAATTCCTTTGTGGCTTGCATAGCAGCGGCTTTCGCTTCGAGTTCTTTATCCACAACTGTGATCTTTAGTGCGTGTAAGTTCACATTCGCACGAATTTCTGATGGATCTGGGTTGTTGTGATATCCCATTCTTGCTTTGTCTATCGCCTTCCGAATGAGGGTCACAGTACGTTCGAAATCAGTAATGCTTTGCTTATGAAGATCCTCAGGCATATTGAATATGTTTTCCACTGTAGGAGTGGGCTCCGAGGGTGAGTTGTGAATATAATCCACTCTGCGTTGTTTAGTAGGCTTCACCATGAATGCGCGTCTATGACGAGTATTTCTCGGTGGTTGAGGGCGAGAGGGCTCCGGTCTCCTTACTGGTGGAGGACGTGGAGGCTCTGGTTGTCGACCGTGTTGAGGAGGACGACGGCCCGCATTGCGTTGTGCAGAGGTGGCACGAACTGGAGAACAAGTGCGTTGTCGCTAAGCTCGTTCCTGACGGTGTCGAGGTAGAGCAGAGACCGACCGTGGCCGTCTCCGTTGTTTTGGAGGTGAGTGCATAGTGGTAAATATGCACAAGGTTGGTGGTGAAGACTCCCTCCTGTCCCGACGAATAGGATCGAACGGGTTGATTGGGCGTGAGGGCTCTCGGCGTGGGTTCCGCGGCGGTGTGTGTGCGGCAGACATAACAAAAGGATGTGTGGGGGATCTATCCCTACGAATTCGACATGGGCGACAATCATTAGCGTCTCGTTCACGAGAAATTGGTCTGGGATTAGATGATATAGATCTTTCCAGTCGTGGTGGTGTGGGGGAAGCCTGGTCGCTTCGGGGTGAATCACCTCTAGCAACTGCTTCAGCCTGGCGGCGGAGAAACCGAACTCGTGAAGGTGACATATGAAATGGGCTTCTTGACGACATCACTTCCTGGACACGACGTGGAATTGCGTCCTCACTCCGTGGTGGAAAGTATGGCGGTGGTGGTTGTCTGTCGAAGATTAGCGATGGTTCATCCCGGGTAGGAGGTGCCGGGCAGAGAAGACATGGAGATTGTCTCCTCCTTGTTGAGGGAGAACGTTGTCTCTGAGAAGATTGGTTTCGTCCTCGTGAATGTGTAGAGGCCGAACGATCCCTGGGTGAAGGGGATGGAATGCCTAGAATGGCATTTAGATTTGCAGTTGCAATACGCAGCTGTTGCTGGGTATTCTCAACTTCTTGGTGTGCATTCTCCTCTTCCCTTTGCATGCGTTCAAAATTCCGTTCCAGAGTTCTCACATCAGATGCACTCATGTCTGATCGTGGGCGGCGTTGATTCATGGCCGCTCGGTATACCGGTGGAGTAGGGCTTAATGTTCCGTTACGGTTGTTGAGTGGTGCAGGGTTCCCATATACGGGGCTCCGACTTTGGTTGGCATAACTGTCTACAGAAGCATCACACTCTAAAGGATTGTTGTTGTCAAAACAATTAATACAGCATTGACGTCCAAGATTGATACATAAGTACCGTGTGGGTCTAGAACTCGGAGATTTTGAGCGTTGAAGAGCACATTGTTGGCAGTCTCGGGAACGACAAGTTCGTCCGGTGGTTGCCACACAACGAGATTGACATTCAGGGCAGTGGCAGTTACGATGACCTGTGGTTACGTCCCCATGATTCGTGTGATTCAGAATACATGGCTTGGGTACTCCTTGTAGTGCGTTGCGAGACCTAGATTCGGCTTGGCGATTCATGAAGGTGCAACTATCACAGAAGCAATAGGGCCGTCCTCCCAGAATGTCGATGGTGGTACGGTTCCGTTCGTGAAGTTCTCTGGTGGGAGCTATGTCAGGAGAGACTCGGCGTCCCGGATTAACGGTGGAGTATGGCGGCGGTGGAGCCTCCTGACCTTGAGTTTGAGTAGATGGAATTGCAGCTGGAGCCGCGCCTGGGGTTGGCGGACTGTCCGTGTCTCCAAAACTAACTCGAGCTCTGCCTCTTCCCCTTTGTCTGGGAGGAGGTTCTGGTTGTTCAGCAGTAGTAGGACCAGCAGAGCGAGATGCTGTTGTCCTTGGAGTTATCTCCAGAGAATTGGGCCTGGTAGACAACGCACGAGGGGTCTCCTCATTCGTTAGGTCCACCAGGGGAATTGGTTCTAGTGCGGGCATGACATTGGGTGTGTTAGCACGCGATACTTCCCCACTCGGTGGTAGAGGGAGAGTGGATATGCGGGACTCGCGACGTTGTTGTTCGCGCTCTTGCTGTTCCGCCCTCCTGGTTTTACGATACATTTTCTTTTTCTTCGTATATTTTTTGTATTGTTCATAGTCATCCTCATCAAATCTCTTGCCTGTGTCTGAGTCGTACATAACAGCTGAGCTTCCAGAGGTATTCCCGCAGGATGTGAGGAGACCAGTGTCAGAGTCGTAAGTTTGACCCTTGTTGCCTTTATGGAAAAAATTAGCCTTCTTCGTACTGCCAAAACATTTATTGTTGTTATTTCGGCAATCATGCCACTCATTCACTTGTAGGTCATGATCCTTATTAGGTGCGAAAAAGGTAGAGTCACCGATCATGTAGCAGTCGGTGGCTTCGTTGTAAGTCACTTGAGTGTAGACATATCCCCAGTAATGGGTAGAGGGTCTGTGAGGACAAAGTGCTCGTACAGAATCCAAGGCTTCTTCTGGTGTTGGTGCCGGAGAGAGAGCTCTCGCCCCTTGTGGTGAGGGTGAACGTTGAGGATTAGCGTTTCCAGTTCCAGGTTGTTCTGCTGGCTTAGGTATGGGTATAGGAATGGCATTTATTGCCTCATCCACGGAATCCTCACTGTCGGATGTGTATACCTCATCTACTCTTAGTTTATTTGGCTTGGAGGGATGGACCATAAAAGCACGAGGCATAGAAAGTAGACCGTTTCGATTTTCAAAGGCAGGAGACGGAGGTGCATTATTAAGTATGTGAGCTGCAATACAACCATCCTCTCCATTGTAGTATTTACACTCATGAGTGTCCTCAGGTGTTTTTGGGTTTTGACGAGCCTCGTCGAGTTCCTCTTGTGTGAAAGGTTCTTTTCGCATTTGAAAGCATCCAGTTTTAGGATGATATATAATCCCAACATGAAGGATTTGAGATTCAATCGCGGGCATGCCGGTCATCTCTTCTTCAATGGGTTTTACAATGTATTGTAATTCTTCCGGAGTTAGAATCTCCGCAGTGGTTTGAAACATATCCTTCCATTCAGGTTGAGCAGGTTGGCACTCCCCGAATGTTTCACAGTCATGAACTGTGTAGTTGACCGGTGGAAAGCGTAGCATGACATCACGAACTTCAGGCACGGGTTGTACATGAAAACAATCCGTTTGAGGAAAGTACGTGACCGGATTGTATTTTTTCCGCATGTTGCTAAGAGAGCGTGAAAGTCTCATTGAGGTGGCTCTCTCGGTCCGTATGATCGGCCGACTTCGGTCAATGTTATCCAATACTGGGTTGGGACGGGTAGTCCCGGTTGGTCTGATCATATTAGCGTGGCGCACAGCATTGGAAGCAGTAGGTAGCGGACCATCGATATCCTGTATCGTTCCCTGGGCCACTCCAGCATAGGTCAATCGCTGCCTAGCGTGATTTGGAGGTTGTATGTGTATGTCAGGAAGTACATACACTGGGTGAGCATATTGTGCATTTGCAGTACGCGGCCCTCCTTGTGATAATGCTCTTCCACGGTTGGACGAGTTTCTCGGTGGAGGTGGTGGTGGAAGTGGGGGTTCTCCGTTTCCTCCTTGAGCTTGTTGGTTGTTGTTGTTGTTGGCATAGCGTACATTCTGAGCAGGAACGGATCGTCCTCTCGCTCCGGCTCTCGCACCGTTCCCTTGTCTGGGTTGCGCTGGAGACTGGTTCCTCCACGGGTCATGACGGCGTTGAGGAATCTCAGTTGCTTTTGCAAATCCGTTTTTCTTATTATTACAGATCGCCTCAGCATGCCCTTTGTTAAGGCACCAGTAGCAGCGGCCTTCAAGATCGGCTGCAGTGAGGTTTTGACGTGGAGTGCCTCCCGGAGCTGCCGGCGGAGGGTTGTCCATCTGTCTGTATCGGTTATCACGGCGTTCTTCGCGTGGTCGTTGTTTCCGAGCGTTTAGTTGCTCCTTCAGACTCCCTTTATTTTGGCGAGACTGAACTTGCTGGGCTTGAAAAACTCCAGGAAGTTGTACATTCCCTCGGCGGAGATTGCGGTCGACATTTCCGTCATGATCACTAAGCTTGGCTAGGAGACGGGCGACTGTCTTTTGTCCAGATGGGAGAACGTCATATGTATCAAGAAAGGCAATGTACTTTCTTGAGCGTTTGAGCTTAGAGAGAGTAAGTCCCAGTATGGTTTTGTCTGGAACTTTGTTCCCTTCCGCTTGCATTCGAGTATTCTGGTTTAACAGTTCACTCAAATATTCGGAGCCATTAGTGGTGAGTTCCAGGCCATAAAAGTCATCCATGACATCGAATTCCACCTGGTCCTCTGGTACTCCGTAAATAGAATCCAGGTATGTCAAAATTTCAAATGCAGTTTTACAGCTTGAAATTTTCGCCTCCACTGTCGGGTCAACAGCCGCTTGGAGGACGGTAACACTGCAGGCATCAGCTGCCTCCCAGTTCCGTTTGTCATTCTTTTGAGACACAGTAGTAGTGTTGAGAGTTTCATCAATGTCGGGCTTTTTTGTCGTTCCATTGGTGATTCTCCAGCAATGAATGGTGGTGAGGAGATTTTCTAATTTACGTCTCCATTCTTGATAGCCTCCCTTTCCCGTAAGTTTGGGAAAACGGACGGCTGGAACCGTGTACGATTGCAATTGGACGATGGACATCGCAAAATTCGTAGGGTTGTCAAGTGCTCGTTGAAAGGTTGTGATTTGACGGGTATAAAATTCTCGTAATACGTTCGTTTCAGCTATCAAGTGCTGGTTAAAGTGAGCAACAATATCCTGGATGGGTGGAAGATTGTCTTTTCTTTTCCACGTACGCTGAGTTGCGACGGTGGACTGGGTTCCTCCAGATGAGGGTGATTGTATCGGGTCGTTCGTATATTCTACTCCCGAGAAGCGTTCCGTATTGGGTGGGGTTTCAATTTTCATTCGGATACGTCCTGCGTTTTCAACAGAGACTTCTTGTTCTGACATGTGGAGATTACCCACACGCCCTCCTTGATGTGAGGATGTGTGATGAATGTGAAAATACCAGATTTCACTGAGAAGTTGCCTCAGTTTGCTTTTGGCAGCGTGAAATCCTTTGTATCGTATCAAACAGACGTGATCCTGAGGAAGATTCAGTCTTATTATCAACTCAACAAGATGTTTATCAGTCCTTCGATGTCAATATCAACGGACAGAAACGGGTATTACACTGGGTAATGGAAGTGAAGTTGTGTGGTGATCAGAACAGAACAAAAAAAACAGCACAAAGCAATATCTGACTGGTAGGAAAGAATTTACTTTTGCAAGATGAAGTTGGTTTCGCTACTTCAATGAAATCCGGATTGGGAAGGAGAAGGTTGTGGCCGGCCAGGGTCCTTTATTTCTCCAGGGTAAAACTCGGTAGAGTCAAGTGCAAGATAACGTGTACAGATATGGTACAGCTTCCAGTACGGGTGTCGGTTATGCGTATGATAGCATGGAAACTATAATTTATCTGATTGAATATTCGACTGAATAAAAGACAAGTTCCAGAGGATACAAGTCCAAATGAAGAGAAATAAGTTTAGATGCTTACAGCTCCGCAAGTTTCTATCGAATGAATTTTTATTTATCATAATGGTTCAGACTTAAACTTCTCATGTTTCATAAATAAAATAATAACAGTTACAATTTTGGTTTGAAGTCACGTTCATATAAATTGTTGAATGTTCCGAATTGCACATAATACATATAATTCATATTAGGTATATACACCTCAGTGAAAATACAAGAGGTGTGAAATGTGAAATTCATAGAATGGAATTAGATTGCGTTATTGAAGAAATGCCGATGTCTACAATAATACAGCAATAAAAGACAGAGACTCGAAGGTTCTGTTTACAATTTGAGACTCGGTTGCAACTTACAATTGAATGTTGCTGACCAAGGTATTTGTGTCACAATATTATATTACGCTGAGGAATATTATAAGTGACACGGAAAATATTTTAACATGATAATATAATTTCCAATGAATGCTTTACATCTAGCGTTAAGTTGATTATAGATTATAACTATATGTATTGGTTATATATATAGTTGCATATATCTGTATATCTATACTTAATAATCAATGGGAGGTAAACAAAATTACAAGACACTTTTATCCTTGTTTTTCTCATCCAAGTTGGAAACTGCGGAATTATAAATTAACGTCCTTTTGATATACTTTAAAACTTAAGGATAAAAGTAATTAACTTCAGTTATACAAAAAACACATATCGTATGTGAAGAGCCAAAATGACCCATATACAATTTAAGCTGGAAACAAAATGAGCTGTCATTAAAAAAATGAGAAACATATGCGTAAAACCTTAATTATTATGAGTTTTTGAAAAGTGTAAAATGTTTTATTTGCATGGTTTTTGAAAAGTGTAAAATGGTATATTAACATGTTTTTGAAAAGTGCAAAATTTTCTATTCACATGTTTTGGAAAGTGTAAAATGGTCTATTTACATGTTTTGAAAAGTGCAAAATGTTCTATTTAAATGCTTACAAGACATACATAGATAGTGGATATTATTCTTAGCTAAAAATGGATATGGGTTTAATATATATTATGTTAATCAAATCATGTAAGTAAAATTAAAAAAGACCATGTTTTGTTACGGGCATTTAATTTTTGGAATCATAAATTATGTAATTAACACTCGTGCTTTAGACCCATATGGATTTATGGTGCTTTTATTATCTGTTTTTATTTCTATCGATTTCATTACAAAATGCCATTGACGCCATAAATACGGTTAACAAAGACAACCAAAGAATTTTAAGGTAAAGGAAATCGATTTCCATGATTCCGATTCTCCTAAATTAAGCAAAATAATAGGCATAAAGCCAATAGGCAGTATTAAAAAGGCAATCGGCAGTAACCTGGCAGCTAATTATGCGTAAGGCAATAGGCAGTATAGTAGAATATTGTAATAAAAGTAACAAAAATGCTCCTTTTTTTAGCCTATTGGCAGTATTATGGCAGTATGAAAATTGTATTCATAATCAGAGGTTTAGCATAACTTATGCATCACGTCTAAAAGAATGTCAATTAAAATGGGTTTGCATAATAGTAAGGCAGCTTTTTAGTCCATTTTTCTCGGTTCATTTTGATATTCGGCCAGAGCAACATGTCTTCACAAGCCAAGCCGGCTAGGTTCAAGACAGTTAATACATGGAAGCTGGTTGAATCTTTCGTATCATTGAATGAAGCTCAGAAAAGTATTGCAGACAAGTGGAAGAAGAGATATTCCAACAAATCAACTGCAGGGGATATTTTGGTGACTACTTCAGTTTACTAATGTGTGATTCATGGGAAGAGTTTTCAGGCAAAAGTTCAGCTCGTGAATTCTCAAGACAATGGAAGCACATCGTATTTTGCATTAGAAGATATGAATTATGGTGATTTACCACAGAAAACCAAGTCAGGGCTATCGAATTCTCAGAAAGAAGCTGTCAAGCATCTTGCAGAGCAAGGACGAACAAGACCAAATGGAATGTTACGATCTATGGAAACACTTAAGCTTTGCGACGTCCCAATAAAAAAGAAACTATGCCGGTATTTAAAAACTGAACGTAGTAAAGTGAACAGTAGTGTCATATATCTCAGTGATCTAACAGAGTGGTGTTCAACACGAGTCGCTATTCCTGAAGTGGACGATGATCAACCCTATGTTGCGGCATTCAATGCAGCCGTCGTGAATGAAGATAATTGTGTTTTCCACATTGCAGTTACTACGAAACGCCTGCTCAGGATGCTGAAACTTAGTGATGCTATACATATACAATACGATACATTTCCATATTACAATTACCTACATATTTTTAAAACATTTTGTAAAAATAAAAATATCATTTGAATATTCTAACTGCCTATTCGACCCATTTAATTTATACTGCCTATAGCCGCAAACACTGTACTGCCTATTGGCTACGCGTTAATTCACTGCCAATTGCCCCCCCCCCTATACTGCCAATTGCCATGCAGCGAAAATAATATATTGACAAACCCCGTTGGGATTCGTGAAAAAATGAGAAGTTAATTACGAAGTAACATAGAGCTAATAATTAATAATTACTAGTGAAATACTTCACTAAATAGTGGAATAGTGACAAAGAGAACTAAACAGCAAATAAGATTCCTTCACCTGTAACCAAAATTCACAAACCTAATTTATCCCTAAATTCAAACGTTGAATTTCAATTTCAGCAAGCCGACCAAGAATGTCAAATTTAAACCGTTCCATATTTTGGATTTTACTCCGCAGGGGCCTAAGGTGATGATCAACAGTTTCTCCTCTCCCAATATTTGGCGTATGCTTGTAATATAACAGGGCTTCTCTATGATACTGTTGACCCTTCTCGGCCTCCGCCAGAAATGCCAAGAGATCCTCCTTTGGCTTCCGAAAAAATTCCTCGGAAAATCCTTTCTGAGCAAAAGGATTTATTAGACGGTTGTACATGGCGTCACCAAGAGAAATCATAATCTCGCCTGTAGAAAAGAAATAATGTAACAACATAATTCTAATTAATGCTCCAAGAAAAGCTGTTCACATAGCACAGCACATCATTACCTAGAAGAGTATTGTACACAGGATGCCACGAACAAAATAACATTTACAAAATCAATTGTTATTTTTATGGCAGCAGATTTCTAATTGTATCCAGTAGGTAATTTAAGCCAAAACTTTTCTCCAACTTACTTCGTTCATGAATTATCCCAGAAAAGATTTTATTCTTAACATCCAACAAAAAATGCATGAAAGTCTCAAATGCCTGAAAGTTCTTCTATACTCATCGAGCCAATACGCGGTAGTTGACACTTATGGATAAGGTTCCCTGCCAACTGAATGAGCCAATGGTTCGGATGAACTAACTTGTCCCGATACATTTCAATGAATGCTTCGCAAATTTTGTCCCCTGACGTCAAGTTTTCGTCAACTTTTTTGTCAAGATCAAGGGCAATTTCTTGAAGTTTGTCGCAAAACTTCGAGGCAATCGTAATTTTCTTACACATGCTGCATTTCCATGGAGCATCATCAGCGACGTTCAGTGGATTTATCGGTAGCAAATATCCCGGTTCCGAATTTGAATCGTCTTCTGTCTTGCATAATGCACAAACTACGGCTGATTGGTTCGTGCCGAATTCGGTTGGATCCAGACATAGTTTGCATCGACAAGGTAATTGAAAGAGATCCTGAAAGTGCTTTTGACGGTTTCGCGTTCCATGAGCAAATTCCGTCTTGCAGATGAAACGGGATACTGTTAATTTTTCTCCTTTTTTTACAGCCACACTAGTCCAAATTTGAATCTTAAAATCCGGAAACGTCCCAACGGTCCAAAAGCAATTAGGAGAACATGAATGAACAAAATGTCGGGCTGTTTTGTACACATAATCTGCAATCCGTGGTCGATACATCGTCAAACTGGAACTATTTCTAATAAAATTAAATTCATGAAAGTAATGTAATGACGCTCAGCAGTTGTAACAATGGGGTTAGCTGTGATAAGATGCTGTATTTTATGAAGATATAAAAATGAGATACCAAAAGTTAAAGTAGATTAGAAAATATCTGCCTAAAGTCCCTAAGTAACTAACGACATAGTAATAAGCAATGACAGTAATATTAAAATGAAAAACAAGGGAGTTACCCGGGCACTTCTGAATCTTCCTTAATCACAATGCTGTAGCCCTGCGTTAGCGTAAATAAAGCTACTTTACGAAGTAATCCTAACAGTAAACTCTCATCCTCTTTGGTAATTTTCGGAAAGTGGGACGATGCCGAAGTGATTTTTTCATGTGTGACAGGATAAAACATATCACAAATCGTAACATCAAAGTTTCGGTTCCATTCCAGCATTTCCATTAATTCCTTCCACCGTGACGGGTTCTGGATCATGTCAGCATAAGCCCGCATCAAAAGTGGGTACACTGCAAGTTCTGAGAGCGGTAGCTGTGAGCCGGGAATAGTCTTGGGATAAGGAATTTTATTGGCCACAAATACTTGACATTCATTGGCAGCGTGAAGTGGAAACTGAGTTGGGAACAAGAAGACAATAAATACTTAATGAGCAATTAATAGTGATTTTTCAAAATAAACCAATAGTTGATAGCTAATACGTAATTAATTACTTAGCAAAATCAAAACAATATTACATCATATGTCATATATCATGGTAAATACTATTACCTCAGCACAAGCAGTTCCACAAACAGGCCAGTTACACTTAGGACAACTATTCAATGCATTTCTTTCACTTTTCGGAGGCACAACAACACCACATGTTATGCAAACATCATGAATATGGTGTGAAGACGGCATTTGGAGTACTGGAAGCTCCTCTAGTAGAGACGTCCCTGCTTTCAGATCCCGGGAAGCTACGTAATACTTCCCCGCCCCGGTGAATTCACTCGGGTCATTCTTGATTTGAAAAAATACGCACGATGACTGGTGCAACTTCCAGTGCTTCTTTTGATGATCCACGCAGCAGTAAGATACTGACTGACAGGCAGAGCAAACCAAGGTTGCTTGTTTTTTGCAAATAGGACACTTTGATTTTCCTCTCTCCTTCTATAAAATATTTATTTAAAAAAATAAACGAGCGACACCATAGTCAGTAAAGCAATGACAAAAACCATCGCAGAGGTGAAAATAATTGCTTGACCTAACTATTTACTAATTTACTGAATCGGAGTAGGTATGTAATATGTGTATATTTTATTATTCTGTACAGTTAAGAATAATTAATTATGTAGGGTGAGAGTGCATAGTTGTGGCCACCGGTTATATATCTGCGACGAGAGTCGACGTATAACAAGGTTGCCTTTTTGTTTGTAAATTTCGGCTTTCCATCTACTGATTCTGCAACTTTAGGTTTCAAAAGTTTTCAACTAATACTAATTTAATCCGATGGCCACAATTACGCATACTCACCTTAAATAGCTTGTCCTCTTTGGATCGCTGTAGCGTTGAAGAGGCATTACATGACATGACACAATATGTGATATGGTTTCGAAGTCAGAATCTTAATATCTAATGATATAATGCACGATAAAAAACACTAAATAAATAATATGTATAAAACAACACCAAACAATTTACTACGCTGAATGTTACGTTACTGAGCGAGCTCGAGACAGAAATGTTGAGGGCGTTTTACACAATAATAAGTGGAATAACACTCGAACTAGACTAATTGCGAATTATTACTGCATCTATCATTATCTCTACTTTTGTCTTTGGTTTGATGTTAAATTGAATGTGGATCAGACTGGATAATAAACAATGTCAATGCATAATGCAAAACATAATGGTATATTTTGATGAAGTCTGCTGTCTGACAGTCTGACTGTCTGCTCCCAGAAATGATTATGTACAGCTGACAGTCAACAATTTAGCAGCAGTGGCCACTATACTATCAACTATGGCTATGTGATAACATGTGACATGTGTGCAAGTTATTAGCTTCCGCCGTGGGGGGATGAATAATGAATTAAATAAATACTGTAATTCAGTCTAAAAAAACTGATAATATAACGCAACATTAAAATATTAACATGTCTTACCTTTTCCCCAGAAGGTCCTAGCTTGGATTTATTTTCCATTGTTCGTTTTCCGCAGACAGTCGTCTCGGTAGGTTCGGTCCACTGTCAACCGTTGGTAGAGTCAACTATCAGTAAAAAGCAGTTTAATCCGAATCTTCAAAATTCAGCCCAGTCGCTTTGGATATTCGAGTATTCGCTTATCGCTGCTTCCTGACTTTCTCCAGATTTCACAATCACCACAGCAGGTCACACAGTCAGTCACACACGTTTGTGAACACGTCTTTAAATTAAATCCGAGGAGTTTGAAAAAAAAACAGTTCCAACTTGCAACTTGAGTTAGGCATGATGCGTGTAATCCGTAATTAATAAAATATAATTATATACTATTCAGAGATTTTGCTGGTTTCTGTTTCTACTGCAGGTTAAGTCGTCTCGAAGTCTCTCGTCGGATGGGATCTGAAACTTGTCTCTTTGCCTCACCTGCCAACGAACACGTCCAACGTCCATCCAGCGTAAAAGTGGTGTAGTGTGTAGTGATCAGATCGTAGGTAGAGAGCACTGAGCGTGAAATGGATTTGCAGGTCTTTGTCCAAGGCAAGTAGAATAATAGGTCTTTGTCATGTATTTAGGAATCGTCCATAAATGCTGGGTCCGACTTGTTGGGTTGATCACAAAGACCACGTTTAATAGTGTTAAAGAAGTTATAGTTGTTACCCTGTGGTTAGTGTGGGTGACTAAAAAAAATGCATATCTTGGATGACAACATTTGTGGACTGACAACATAGCCTCTGAAGCTGAACAAGACACAACCCTCAGCTTGGAGCGGACTGCATGAATCATTTTCATGTGTACCCTTTCTTTGCATTGAACGGGTTCACAAATGACGTCATCACATTTAATCACTTTTGCGACCTACCCACTCCTCATCAACTACTTTGATATTATGGGGCATATCGTCATTTTCCCGACCCACCTAACGCTTAAAGTACACAAATGACGACGTCATTAGTGTACGCTTCTTGAGCACTCAAGGCACGGTCAATTTCAGTGTTTTGATGACGTCATTTCTGGACGATCTCTTAGGTTGGCAGGAAGCAAAAGGAAGGACCAACTACAGTACTACCAGCATCTAGTACCTTTTATCGTGCATGAAGGAATCGACCATATATGTCACGGAGTACGTGGGTGGACCCTAAAGACCGTCGTTAGATTTAGTACAACCGTGTGCAATGTTAAACAAGTTATCCTTCCTTTGGGGTGTCAAAAAAATCGATGTTTTATATAACTACATTTAAAATCAACTAATGAACCAAGATAAGAGTGTATGCCCAACATTCCAAAATAAAATCATTGATATTACTACCAAACATCAAATATTTGTACAATGCAATAATGGCAGGCAGTGTTTTACCCATTTTAGAAATAAAGTTCCATGCTTTAAGGTCAATTCTTGAGAAACGGCTTCAGAATTCCGAAGATAAAATTTTTTTGACATTACAATATTCCTTTCGAGTGTTGACTTAAATATTGATTATATTTTATATATACATGGACGCTGTAATGTCATAATGTACTTAAATATAATTATTGTTTATTCGGCTGCGTCCATATCTTGAATTAATGTTGCAAAGAGTCTCTTTTAATATTCCAACAGATATGGAATGTTTTCAAACTATTTGAAAATAACCGATAATCAGAAAAGACTCGAAAATAAATTGTTAGCACTTAATGGAAACATTGACGATTCTGGATTAATTGTCGCAGTGCAACACAGAAAGGTAAAAGTGTTTCGTATTGTAAAATATTTACATTGACACAAAAAACAAAAGATTCTGCCTAGATTTTCTATAATTATGGTAAACGGACTTTTCCTACCCATATGGTTTCTACACAAGCTTTTCCTACCCTGACTTTTCCTATCCACGACCAAGCCTAGGACTTATGTAGAAATAAAATACAAACGCAGCTATTTATAGTGTATGTATGTATGCATGTATTGTAGTGTTGTACTTACGGGCCAGAAGGCTCCACGCACACTACATATATCGGCTGGGACCTACCGCCTTGGCCAAGACTTTTATCAAAAAACACGTACCAAAAAAATATGCAAGTAGAAATGTAAGTTGAAAAATATGCAAGTTGTTATTAGATTTTGAAACAATTATAAAGTGTATTTTTTGATTTTTGAAAAGTATGTGCTTGGAACATTTTCGACTTTTTGAAAAAAGTATAGTACTAGTTAGAAAATTTTTACACTTTTTGAAAAGTGTGTAAATGGAACATTGTCGACTGTTTGAAGTGTATGGTTAGACAATTTTTGAAATTTTTGAAAAGCCTGTAACTAGAACATTTTGGACCTTTTGAAAAGTGTGTAAATAGATTATTTTGGATTGTTTGAAGTGTATACTTCGAAAAATTTTGCAATTTTTGAAAAGTGTGTAAATAAAACATTTTGGACGATGATAGAGATGATAGACATACAAACGATGATAGATTCAAGCTGTGTGACGTGAAGTGGACACATGTGGATGTTACTGATATTGTTTTGTTTTCTTTGTAACTATATAATTTTTTAGTATTTTGGGCTCCTCACTCGCTCTCGTTGTTGTCGTTGTCGATGTGGAGTTATGGAGTTGTTGCGATGAGTGGAGGTGGGTTACCTTGTTTACTTAATACTGTAATTATATTCATGATCAAGATTCATCATCATGTCAGGCCCGCGTACTAATTGAACAACTAACAAAGGTAAAAAGTGCTTAATAGGAGCAGCGAAGCGAGCCCGCAGTGCAGTGTCTTGTCTCTTGTCTATTCTATACTGCTGTGGCTGCGAGAAGCATGCCTAATTTTACTGTCAGCCTTTTTTTTATTCATTCTCAGCATCACCTCATGGCTCATCGTCTCATGGGAGGCTCTCAAAAGAAGATTAATTAAGGAATTTAATTATAAACAAACAATGTTATCGACCTTTAATTATAATATCTTGAAGAATACAACTGAAGAGTCAAAACGGCCCATCTCTAATTTAAACTAGAATCAAAATGAGCAATGTCAAAAACACAGTGAGATAGACGCGTAAGATGATAATTACTACTAGTTTTTGACAGGTGTAATATGTTCCAGTTACTTGTCTTTTTGAAAACTGCAATGTTCCGTTAACATATTTTTTGGAGTGCAAAATGTTATATTTAGATGGTTTTGAAATACGCATTTATTTAGGTTTTTACAAAGTACAAAATATTAAATTTACATGATTTTGAAAAGTGCAAAATCTATTTGAATGTTTTTAAAAATTGCAAAATATTCCATTTACATACATGTTTTTGAAAACTGCAAAATATTCCATTTACATACATGTTTTTAAAAACTGCAAAATGTTCCATTTACATGTTTTTGAAAATTGCAAAATATTCCATTTACATATTTTTGAAAAGTGCAAAATGTTCTAATTTACAGTCTTTTAGGACCATGATATTTAAACATTTTTGTAGATAGTGCATTTTGTTGAATTTGTCGTTTAAAAAAATGGGAATAGGTCATTTTGATTCTTCACAGGCAATTGATATAATTATTATAGGTATATATGTGTTTTTATGTGTTCGCAGTGGGCGTCGTCAAGCGATAGGCCAGGATTTTAGGATTTAGCAGGGGGTATGTGTCCAGCCCGTTTAATGCAATGTAGATAGGTAGGTAAATTTCATTTCACTTTAATACTGTACTAAAATTGCATTTAGTTTCTAGAAAATGGTTGAGTATACGTGGGGAAACTGTCTTGATTGTGATATGGAATGTTGGGACTAATTCAGTGTTTATTTTTGTTTTCAGACGAATTTTGGATCAATCAAAAGAGCAATGTGACCCATGAATTCCCTGTTTTTAGAGTTTTGCAGTTTGGGCAAAGTGGCAAAACAATATTAATGCTGAAAAATTAATTCTTCGAAATTTTTTAAAGAGGCCCAAAACATAATGTAATTATTATATGGATAAAAAGTTTTTAAGCAGGCATTTTTGCAATTACAAATAATGCGCAATTTTCTAATTATTTTATTGTGTTAAAGATAATAATTTTCAAACTATGTAGGTACTGTATTTGTTGTAATAGTAGACGGGTCTGGTTGGTCGGAGTTTTATAATTAGACTGGTCTACTATTATTTTTAGGTAGTACAGTGTAATTGAGTGTAGTGTTGTGTAGGTCTCTCAGAATTTTTAGTCTTTTTAAATACAAATACCATACAAATAATATGGTATACACAGGAAAATCCGAAAAATAATAATATAATTTTCAAATTAGACATGATATATTCAAATATATATCTTATTTAAATTTTAAATAATTTTGTGTACATCGGAGTACATCCGCATACGATTTCCAATTGCATACAAGGGAACTGTACAAAAAATATTATTGTGACAATTATGTTGATAATTTGAATAAAAAATTAGTCAATTTCAAAATTTTTGAAGGTGAGGAAATATGTTAGCTACGTAAAACACCGCTATATGTAAATATACCTGCACTAAATAATGTTACAGTTGACCGAAAATCGTGTAAAGAATTTATACCGCCATATATTGAGCTAAATTAGTGCTGCGATTGTAAATGAGTCGTCTCAGGCCAGTGGTTAAGGGACAGGTAACAATTTAGAAGGTTGCGGGTTCGTGCCTGACGTTTTGCATTATTTTTTAATTCAGTTAGACACGTAACTACTTCTTGGTTACATATGCAACACAGAAAATAGTAAGCTCAGTCTAATATACTACAGTGTAAATCCCTAACTAAAATTTGGGTTGACCATCATATAATACCTTCTGGGGTCGATGTTGGAGTAAAACAAAAATAAGTTACAAATTAAAACCCACGTGGTTAATTTGCTTATATTTTTCTAAGCGTGTACAGAAGACAGATAACAGATTTAGAATTTAATTTCAAACTCGAACGTATACTGATTTAATGAAGTCCTCCCTATCATTTAAATGTATTTATTATTCTTATGAGGACGAGCAAATTAGCGATATATTATAATTAATTATATACTTTTTTTTGACATCTCTACGAGGATTGAGAGATGCCACAGAAATGCTACATAATGAAATACCGCATAAAATATGTGCACCTTCAATGCACCAATTGATATTGCACTTGTTCACCTCTCGAAAAGATATGATTTTATTTACATATGGGATATATTATGAGCATTATCATTTAAATGGCAATCGGTGAATGTGTCCATTATGTGAAACCGTGAAACTATTTTTATATGTATTTTGTATTTCCTCCAATAACTTTTGTTAATTACATACCAATACTTGTATTAAAAAATCGGATTTAGAAGCGGAGAATGGGATTTCATTCACAGAATTTAAAACGGCTACTGCTAAAAACTTGGACTTTCCAGAGTAAGTACACATCGTTACATAAATTACACTAAAATTAAGCTTATAATTTGTATAGATTAATACATTATGGGATTAACATCTTTTTTTTCAAAGTTATTTTATTCTATTTTTATTTGTTCACACAAAACCTTTCAACACTTTTAAAACAAATGCTATATATATATCTCAAATATTTCAAATCGGTATCAAATCCGACATCGAGAATACGCGAGATAGTTACCGATACTGAAATATTGTATTACTCTATATTATATTATGTAGTATATATTGATATCTAATATGAAATAAGGTAAAAGAATAAATATTATTTAATTGATATAAATACTAAATTTTAGAAAAAAGTACAACATAGAAAATAACATGCCATATGAGAAAGGAATAGAAATCACGACACGTCCTCCCACAGATTCTCCTCAGGTTCTCCAGACAGCATCGGCCATCTGACAGAGAGTGAGGAAGATCCATGGAAGGAGATAATAAAATAAATACAACTCGCAGCCCTCCACCACACAGCGTCTATGAGCCACAAAAGGAATTAAATGATGCTTCCCGAGGCGACAGGAGACGAAGCGAGGAAGGAGCGGAGGCGAACTAGCTAAGGCAGAAACAATCACGCCGCGAAGAAGAGAGGGTCTCCGTCACGAATTCTTCCAAATCCTTCAAAATCTTTAATCTTCTTTTTCCATTTTCCCTTCTGGAAAATCGAAAGAAAATGACTAGAAAGGAATTGTGGAACATGGAGACTCCGAAAGGAATAAGAACCACGCGAGGGGATTGTCCATGTGACTCCTGTTGGTGCCATCAAAAAGAAACTAAAATTAAGAAAAAGCGAAAATCTGATAATTTTTATATATTCCTGTTCTTATTCATGGTGTTTACTGTGTTCGCAATTCCTCTCTACGAGTTCTTCTTAAGTTTATTGTAACTAAATTATTGAGGTCAATTGGACCAAATATGTAAATTATAAAACATAAGTTAATATTGGTGAATTACCTGTAATCAACTGGGACCTGGAATTGGAAATCTCAGATGCCACACCCGTGGCATCCGTAAGCGTATCTGTTCTAAATTATTGTATTGTAATTCCTTATATTGTAAAATGTTTGGACGAAATCTGAAAAACAAAAACAAAAACAAAAACAAAAACATGAATTAATAATTATTATTCAGTTGTGGCCCTCGACCTTACGTCGTTTGGGAAATATTACTTTCGAAATATAACTTTTCTTTTCCTTTTTGATTTAATGATTAATATAAATATTTACCTGTAAACCTACCTTCTCATCTTCGTTCGTTGAGTGTTCTCATTTATTGGCAAAACCGTCCGTTGATTCTCATCTTTTCCGTTACCGAATCTAAAATTAAGAAACATAAAAATGAAGTAACATAATTTACATCATAGTTAATTGGTTCATTCGTTAGTCGTCGGCAGTGGTTTCATGAACCCGCTTGACGTAATTTAGGGACTTCGGTTCATACAACAAAATAGACAAAAATCAATGAAAATATGTCCAAAATTGAGGGGAGACTGGAAGGAACGAACCCGCAGCACTGGCTGCCTTTTGCGGGTTTGTCCTCCAAGTTGGAGTGGACGGTGGAGCAAATACACGATCCGTGTTCCTTCGCAACATGGCTTTGCCATCGTCCGCCCAACCTCCCCGACTAAACTAATTGGAGGAATTAACTAAACTAAAATAAAAGCTAAAAACTTAATTAAAATAAAATGTAAAATAATGAATATTTACCTGATTGGCATCCAAAAATTCAGGGTCGTTGGTCGGCCTGGACTGGTGGTGATGGTGCGGTGTGTGTCTGTCGCATGCCTTCACCCGTTTCGCAGACACTCTCCACCGCACCTCTCCGTCCTGTCTGGGCTGGATGTGGTTGCTGGGCACGGAGTCAGCACCACTTCCCCAACGACCCTCCTGAAATATAAAACAAAATAAAAATTAACCTAAATAAAAATAAACACTTACCTCATTGGATCAAAATTCAGGACAAGTCGTTGCTGCTGAACTGGAAGGTCGGGAACAACAAGCGATTGCCGTCTGGAATGCTCGGCAACCCAACCGCTTCGTTGTATCCCTTGTCCCTCCCGTTCAGTGGCGTTGGAGCTGAGGGCCATGGGAGGATGTCAAGCGTTCCTCAGGCCTACAACCTTCACGCCGGCTTGTCCTCCTGAAATGAGAAGCGAAATAAATAAGTCTTCTCTCTCCGCTCCTCATCATCATTGGCGCCAAAATATAATTGGCAAAAGTTCCCGAGCAGACCGAATCTCCATCCGGAGGACCATGGACCACTCGACCGTGTACATACTCCGTTTGCCGTCAACGGTCGATGTGGTTTCGTAGTCCCTCGGGGAGTCGGGAGCTCGTGGTGGCGAAGCCATGGCCGTGGATGACATTATCCTCAGCCTTGACCTCGGCCACCGAGCTACACTGCTCTTGGAATTCTAACATCTGAAAATAAAGCATAAATCCTGAATAAATAAATTATGCATTTAAAATTAAAATAAATTGAATTAGCATTCTTACCATCTGTAGCTATGCTGGAGTGCCTCGACTGGAGTTTCAGTTGAGCCTCCCTCCCCCATCTTCATAGGTCTCCGGCCTCCTCCGGAGTGGTGGAACACCCCCTTTATTAACTTAAATACTACCATCTGACACCTACCATCTTTCACATCCTCATATTTATATTTATTAAATTATAAAAATTTAAATTAATTCCACATTTACAGGGGTTTCATAGATGCATATGGTGAAGGGATGTGGTAAACTCGGATATGGCCTCCCACCCTCACTATTTATGGGGAGGAGTATACCATACTCGTTTTACATATATCGTACCACATTATTCACCCTTCTTCTTACGACTAAATCAAATATATAGATACTCTGCACAAAATGCTACGCAACGTCAAAATACACACGCAAACACACAAAGAAAACAGTATTTAATACTTATCCCTCTTTCTTATATTTCATTTCTGGCTCTTGCACGATTTTCAAAATTAGTGTCTACTATATAAACATTACTAACAATGACTGCGGAAGGCAAGTGGTCGACTGTGGTGGCCGTGTGTGGCGGATTATTTTCAACTTTAAATTTGAAGAAATAATAAAACCCTATATGATGGGTGATTTCTTAATGAATTTTGAATTGTAATCTTCCATGTTGTAAGTTTTCGTTCCTTTTTTCCTACCTATCTACATAATTTAGACAGCTTTTGCAATTCTCAACCAAATCAGACAAACGATATGTCATTTTGAAGCTTGATTTAAATTAAAAATACCAGATTCAAAATAATTTGAAAATTAATTAATTTACTAATTTTTTTAACTATAATTAACTTTAAATTTGGAATCTTAAATTGAAATTTAGGTGTCTGCGCGCACATTTAACATATATCATTCCACTAATTTGTTTTGTCATTTTGATGTATAACTTGTCTATACTATCATTGAGTGACCGGTTGAATTTTGAAGATTAAGGTTTCCAATTTTCAAAAACTGAAAATCGCCTAAGGACATTCTCACCTTATCATATTTTATATTGAGATTTTAAAAACGCGTGCATTATAATCCACGCAGATTACTCTTTTACGGTTCCTGCCACCTATTTTACAAGCTCTTAATTGACAATTAACATTTGGCGCCAAATTCAAACTGCCTAAGTTTTCTGTTAGGGCTTAACTTTATAACGAATATTATCCAACACAAAAAATAGTAATATTAATGCCTGTTAAAATATATTTCTTGCGTGATCCTCGCTTCCTGGTTGAATAATTAAAATAACCTGGTGATCCATGTGGCGCTACACAATTATTTCTAGTTCATGCGACTGCTACCCTGCGAAGCAAAAAACAAGGGCTTTAGCCCTTGTTTTTTTCTTCATATTTTATACTAAAAAGACTAAAAAGATGTGCGGAAGGAAGTCCTTGAGTCTATATTGCAAAAAAATTGAGCATTCAAGTACTGCGCATACAAGCATCGCTCTTTCTAGAATTGCATGTAATTATGCAACGTGCTCTCTCCTCTTTTCTCTGTTGTGTTAAACCTCAACCACAACAATAGTTTCAAGACTAAAAAAACGAGGCAATATATTCATATTATTTAAACAGTACATGATATGGAAAGTGAATATATCAACATATTGTACACATTACTGTTGTTTTTTCAAACTAAAACTAAACTAAAACCTCAAATGATTCCATTCGTGAAGATGCCAAAGTTGCAAGAATAAATAAATAAATGGTAAATAATATTAGCAATTACCAAATACGAATTAAAAATGTACTGACAGCAATTATTACATATTACATAATACAGAAAAACTCATATACAAAGAAGTATTTTAACTATACAGATAATTGCGTTTAGGTTTAAATAACATAGATACCTAATACAAGATTTGATTTTGATACTGCATTGAATTATTGTAGCTTTATAAATTTCATATTACCTCTTGAATTCAGTGCAGTACATAAACCAAAAATAAAATACGTGTGTGTTAACAAAATGAAATTGAGTTTGACAAGTTCATAATTCATCATGAGAGTTACACCTGTCACATGAGAGTATTGTACCTACATACAAGAATCAGAACCAGAATCAAGACCAACAACAAGCACATTCAAATTCAGTGTGTTGTAAACACGTTGCGTACTCACAATGGTTACAATACCATTGACTTGTAAAACTAAAAGTATACTTTTGATATTTGTCAACACACTGCACTCACTAGCTTTGTAAACATTGCATCGTCTACTATTGTAAACTCAAGGCATTCAAAAACGTTTGTAAACACGCTCTTCCACTTTTGCCATGTCAACACCATGCATATAACGTACGTGTGAATACACAAGACTCAGAGGACAGAGCAGAGTTTACATTGCACTGAGCTTTCTTATGCTAAAACAGACATAGTGTACGTTTGTCAACAGCTAGCAAAAGGACGTTTGTAAACAGGTTCGTGTTTACAAGTGAAGACTCCTCAAGATTGAGAAAGAGTTGTGTACAATACGCATATAATTTTATATGTATGGGTTGAAAGGCTTTAAACCTCAATATAAAAACACAAGCGAACCCACATTAAAATATACAGTTATAACCATTCTTTCATTCTTGTCTAAAAATGTAATTGTAATTTGGTTCGTATTTTAGTAGCTCAACCTTCTCACATTTATATACAAAACATCTCCATGAGTGCCATTACATTACGGTACCTACCTATACGGTATTACTTTTGTGGTTAAACATGTTGTAGTAGTTAGAATTTAATTCTGATTAATAACGATTTAATAAATATTTGTAATATTTACCGATAAATATATTAATTATATACGTATTGCATGTATATTATTAGTAATAACAATAACGTACCTACTATTTATATATATGTGTAATGATATTTTTATATAATCATATAAACAACACAAGGTAGCTTGGCATTTTGACATTGAGATTCTTAAACAAGTTTGTAAAAATTGTTATGATTACGAGACCGGCTTAAAAAAATTTATAGGTAACGGAAGTTAACCTCAATTATTTGTAACACGCTGGTTAGTGATTTCAAATTATTAGTAATACGAACAACTTGAATGTAACCATATTATTATCAGTCAGAATAAGAATGGTAGTTATAAATGTGAATGAAGCTTAAGAAATACGATTTACGATTGCTTCATCACATTCTGCATGTATTCAACAGGCAGTCCTCGAGTTACTTGATAGTCCAAAACATGGAATAAAAGCTCATTATTGTTCTGATTAATCGAATTCGTCTTCACGAGTAGCATTGCGTACAACTGTAAAAGAGCTCGGTCAGTCTCAACTTTTTTCGTTAAATAATCCCTGTGGAATCAAATTCTGGGGAAATTGAAACAAATCCATTTCAAATTATGAATTATATTTCAAATACCAAAGCAAATTCATCTTCCCGTCTCTCCTGAAGGTCTAATTGCTCATCTATGGAAGCGCAGGAGTTTTGCCAAATTCGATCTGCATGAGCAACCAACTGTTTCCTTTGCATTTCATCGGACATATCCATTCTGGCTCGACGAAGCATGCACTCGTAGATGAAATGCTTAGCCTCTTCCCATTTCACAATCCCTATCTCTTCCGTATCCTGAAGTAGCCGGTTGTTGTCCGCTGTTTGAGCGTCGATGCAAAGCTATAGTGGGGGAAAAAGGGAGAACATTTTTTTATTTTTATTACTTTGCGAATTTTAAACGTAAATGTATATATCTTTATCTGTATTTAATACCCGATACGAATTACACACATATTCTGGAGCGGATCTAGATATATTTCTAGGGTGGGCAATTCATATCGTCAAAATGACGACCCATTTTCAGTTTAAGCTAGAGTTAAAATTAGCTGTCAAAATGTCCAAAACACTGCATGAGATAGATACACAAAATGTTTACCATAAGTTTCTTAAAAGTGCGAAATGCTCTATTTACACCGTTTTGAAAAGTTTGAAATACAAAATGTTTTTAATTCACATGTTTTTAAAATGTGCAAAATGTTGTATTTACAAGTTACAAAAATAAAATGTTCTATTCAAAAGTATTTAAATACATTTAGACAAATCAATTTTGTTCACTATTATTTTCGATTCACTTACTAGTCTTTAAATGTTGAAAGTGACGCTAAGTCTGGACCAGGTTTGAAAATAGTGAATGGCTGGGGTTGTTTCGTCATGTCTACATTCTTCCATAAAGCTACCAAGCCTTTGAGTAAGTTACAGAGTAAAAATTCGATCGACGGTTGTAAGAAAACTTCTTCACCTCTGTAACACTAAGAATAACACAAACACAGTTAGTTTAGAAAATTATATGTTTTTTAGCATTTAGAAAGACTTCTTTAACTAGCAAATCATTGTAATATATAAATCTGAAAGCGAGTTTCTTAAGGCTAACAATTGTTAACTTTTCTAGTGAAATCAAGGTCTAATGCGGACGTAGAAAAATAGATGGTTCATTCACAAAATATTGTATGAAATACAAATAGGTCCGAGTTTTATTCAAAACCATGAGTAAATGCTTTTTAAGATCCCCACGATGATTTGCATAGCGCCGAGACAACCTACTCAGTGGCTCCAACATCCATCCCGTTCACCAACTTCACACTTCACTCCGACACACAAAGATTGGAATAGCGTTGGTTAGCAAGGAGCATTTCCGTGGTCACTGGAGGTCGTCCATCAGAACTACTTACACCATCCTCATCATCACCATCCTCTTGTGTGCTCCTATTCGGGAAATAACATGACATGTACAGATTGACAACAGCTTTTTTCTTTTGATGATCGGATAGTGTGGGAGTTTGCGTTTGTGAGTCGTTACCTTGTTCCGTCTGTTCACCTGACACTACACTCTCAGGTGGAGCAGCTATGGCAACTGGTAACGATCCACTATAGGTTGTATTTCATTAACCGACCTCGATTTTGGCGATGAAAAAAAATAAATTTTTAATGTCGATTATTGAAGACCATAAATAGTTACACTCGTGTGCTAAATATTAGATTCCCAATTCCCTACCCCCAAACAGGGGTGAAAATAGAGGGAAAGGTGCAAAAAAGTGCATTTGAAAACAAGTTCCACCAGCTGTATTTTCCTCAAATATAAGCTGATTCAAACAAAACTTTTTTGGAAGAAGATCAAGCAAAAATATTAGGGGATTTTTCAAAACTTTTGGAAACTAAAAAAAATGCTGCCAAAAATAATTCTCAAACTTTCAGAATTTTGAAATTCCTAAAATTAAAATTTGCAATTTTACTTTAATCGTTTTCTAACATGCTCTCACAGGTGTAAATTAGCATTTAAAAAGTTTTTTGAAAGAATAATTAAATTTTTTGATTTGACCATTCCTGGAGCTGTTATTGGCAAAAAAGTTTGAACAAAATACCTAAGTAGGTACATGTATTATATAAACGGCGTTGAATCTATAATCTATACATCTAAAATTCGCTGCATAGATTCAACGCCAGTAACCTATATAATATATGTAGGTATTCTTTTCAAATATTTTTGCCAATAACGGCTCCAGGAGTGGTAAAATCAAAACAAAAACTGCTGTTAAAAAACTTTTTAAGTTATTTTACGCCTGTGAGAGCATGTTAGAAAACGCTTACAGTAAAATTGCAAATAAGAATTTTAAAATTTCGAAGATTTGACAATTATTTTTGGCACCATTTTTTAAAACCAAATGTTTCGAAAAACCGCCTAATATTTTTGCTTGATCTTCCTTTTAAAAAAGTTTTGTTTGAATCTGCTCATATTGGTGGATATTATAGCTGGTGCAACTTGCCTCCAAATGTACTTTTTTGCACCTTTTCCTCCATATTTATCCCTGTTGGGGGAGAATTGAAAATCTAATAGTTAGCACCCGAGTATCATTATTCATGGTCTTTAGTAATCGACATTAAAAATTTAATATTTTTTTCTTCGCCAAAGTCGAGGTCGGTTACTCAGATTCAGGTTCACTATCAGTCTAATGAGTTATATGAAGAGGTACACATCACCTTTAGACAGTGTACAAATTAAATGAACAAAGAGACTTAATTGAACCTCTTCAATCTTGGCCAGGCTGAGGAGCTTAAAAAGAAATAATTGCTCCAAGCGGATGTAGTAGGTTTCAAAGTATTCCAGAGGGTAGGATTATGCAAGCAATTCTTAATATTCCCATATCTTCGGGACGAAGACTTGATGGACACAGTTGAGTGCTTCGAGAAAAATCAGGGTTTGTAAAACTGAAATGGACTTCGTTTCCCAACTGCATGGTTAACACTAGAAGAGATGAGAGCTGATGAGCTGATACAATTTAAGGGGTAGCGAATTTTGATAATCGACATGTTCAGGATGACCCGAATGTTGCCTACAAGAATTATTTTTAAAAAACAATTATTTTTCGCACAAATAATCTAAGCAAAAACAACATATCAATTCATACTATTATTTAAAATTGACTTTACTTCCTACAACAATTTAAAATTAAATCAGAATATTAATATTATTATTCTATCTTCGGAAAAACGCGTACATTTTATTTTTAAATACGCTTTAGAGACCCTTTTTCCAGTATTATTGATTATCCATACCTGTTGCTGCACTAATAGAAAAATTAGTAGACTGTAAAACGTATGTTTTGACACTGACGAATATAGCATACTAGTATCCATCGAAAACGCCGACATTTTTCAGCGAGTCTGGCTCACAGTAGTGGCGCAGACTTAGAGCCAGAATAGGAAATATTGTACTGCGAAATTCCATAAAAAGATATTTAAAAACAGAAAACAATAGGAACTACTCTTAAATATTTAAATGTAGTTTTAACAATATCAATTATAAGGTCAGATTAAATTGCTAATAATTACAAGCAAAACCAAAGCTTACCTAAATTCGCTGATTCCTAAACCTAAATGTAAAGAGCTGCTCCAAAATCGAAAGCTCTCCAAAATGATAAATTTTGCATGACAGCAAGATTGTAAGCCGTATATAAAAAATAAAATACAGACAACTTGAAAAAATAGCTTGACTTGATGTGCTAAAATATCGTCTGTAAAGAACCAAAATGACCAATTTCTATTTTTAGCTAAAAGCAATATCAACTATCTACAAAAATAATCAAATATGTCTGGAGAGCATTTAAATAGAACATTTTGCTCTTACTGAAAAAAAGTCAATACAAAATTTTAAATTTCAAAAACATGGAATTAGAGCATTGAGCACCATTTCAAAAACATGGAACTAGAACATTTTGCATTGTTAAAATGAAAAAAGAACATTTTACGTTTCCCAAAAACTCCTAATTAACATTTTACTTTACGCATTTTTCTCATTCTGTTTTTATGACATAGTTTATTTTGATTGTAGCTTGGATATGGGTCATTTTGGTTCTTCACAGACGATATGTATTGCAGGGTAAGCGGACATTTTCCTCCCGGACAATTTCCTCCCAGACATTTTTCCCCCTTGACAATTTTCTCCCGGACAATTTTCTTCTGGACATTTTCCTCCCAACTCGTAACCTAGGACAGTTTCCTCCCAGTATCAAAATCACTTCACTAAAACAAACAAGTGTATCCAACCACAAAATATAAATGTAGTCGTAGCCGCAGTAGTTGTTAAAGTTGTCATTAAAATGGCTCTAGAAATAATCCTCGGTGAGCTTTGGGAGGACATTGTCCAAAAGGATAATGTTCTGGGGGGTAATGTCCGGGGGGGGGGGGGGTGTTGTCCGGGACGAAAATATCCTACAACCGTATTGCAGTCATTTAACTCACGATCAGCAGTGTGTTAATTATACCGGGTTTACAAGATCCTTACTTAAGTTGCTATGACTTACTGGTAGCTACTAGCCAGGTACGTAATGACAAAGTTCATAATATAATATCTTTTATGAACTTGGCTCGCATTTCTATAGCTGGATTCAATAATTACTCAGAATAGCTTCATCGCAAGCCAGACGCTTATAGCAAGCGGATTACAATTTGCCACTTCAGGGTCTGTTGTAGGATTCTTGTTCGGAGCTGTAAAAAAAAAACAAGAGCATCGTAAAAACCTAGAAATCTCTTAAAAACATGCTGCGCACTTGAAAATTACGACAACATAATTTTTTTTGTAATTTCAAAAATAGTTGAAATTTTAGATTCGGATGTTTCCCACTATCGTAACTATGGACAATTTTAGTAATCACAGGTACTGTATAAATGTATCTGTATAAATTATGGAATTATCAAAAATTCTTAAATGTGTTGTAAGGAGCTGTAGTACTTCACGAAACTTACTTAAAAGATTTCTACAACTGCAAAATGTTCTATCTACGCCAGCACGAAACCAAATACATTAGCTTAGGCGTGCATTGCATTGTTGGTTTTATAAATTAATTTATTGTATTGCATTGTCATAATGGTTTAATCAAAGGAAATTTCACTTATATAAATTACCGTAGGTATCAAAAGGACTTGTGTTTATGTATACTGAGCATTTTCTACTATTGTAAACTCAAGGAATTCAAAAACTTTTGTAAACACGCTCTTTCACTTTTGCCAAGTCAACACCAGGCATATAACGTACGTGTGAATACAAAAGACTCAGAGGACAGAACAGAGTTTACATGCAAAGTGCTTTTCTATGCTAAAACAGACCGTGTACGTTTGTGAACAGTTAGCAAAAGGACGTTTGTAAACAGGTTCGTGTTTACATGTGAAGACTCCTTAAGATTGAGAAAGAGTTGTGTACGATACGCATATAATTTTATATGTATGGGTTGAAAAGCTTTAACCCTCAATATAAAAACACAAGCGAACCCGCATTAAAATATACAGTTATTACCATTCTTTCATTATTGTCTAAAAATGCAATTGTAATTTGATTCGTATTTTAGTAGCTCAACCTTTTCACATTTACAATTACACAACACATCTCCATAAGTGCCATTAAATTACAGTACTTGTATTACTCCAAATAGATCCCGGGTCTCCAATAGATCCCGGGTCTCGGACAAAGTTTCACGTATATCTCCCCGGGATCTATTTGAAGAAATACGGTACCTACGGTATTACCTTTGTGGTTAAACTTACTTGATTTAATATTTCTGATAATACAGTAATAATGTTAACTTTGTAGTAGTTACAATTTACTTCTGATTAATAACAATTAATTAAAAATTTGTAATATTTACCGATAAATATATGAATTATATACGTATTGCATGTATATTACTAGTAATAACACACGTACTATTTATATATATGTGTAATGATATTTTTATATAATCATATAAACAACACAAGGTAAAATTGTTATGATTACGAGACCGGCTTCACAAAATTTATAGGTAACGGAAGTTAACCTTAATTGTTTGTAACACGCTGGTTAGTGATTTCAAATTATTAGTAATACGAACAACTTGAATGTAACCATATTATTATCAGTCAGAATAAGAATGGTAGTTATAAATGTGGATGAAGCTTAAGAAATACGATTTACGATGGTTTCATCACATTCTGCATGTCTTCAACAGGCAGTCCTCGAGGTATATAATAGTCCAAAACATGGAATAAAAGCTCATTATTGTTCCGATTGATCGTATTCGTCTTCACGAGTAGAATTGCGTACAACTGTAAAAGGGCTCGGTCAGTCTCAACTTCTTTCACTTTCGGTAAATAATCCCTGTGGAATCAAATTCTGGGGAAATTGAAACAAATCCATTTCAAATTATGAATTATATTTCAAATACCAAAGCAAATTCATCTTCCCATCTCTCCTGAAGGTCTAATTGCTCTTCTATGAAAGCGCAGGAGTTTTGCCAAATCCGGTCCGCATGAGCAACCACTTGTTTCCTTCTCATTACATCGGACATGTCCATTCTGGCTCGACGAAGCATATACTAGTTCTCGTAGCGGAATTGCTTTTCTTCCCATTTCACAACCCCTATCTCTTCCGTGTCCTAATGTAGCCGGTTGTTGTCCGCTATTTGAGCGTCTATGCAAAGCTATAGTGGGGGAAAAAGGGAGAACATTTTTTTAATTTTTATTACTTTGCAAATTTTGAACTTAAATGTATATATTTATCAGTATTTAATACCCGATACGAACTACACACATATTCAGGATCTAGATATATTTCTAGGGTGGGCAATTCATATCGTCAAAATGGCGACTCATTTCCAGTTTAAGCTAAAGTTAAAATTAGCTGTCAAAATGTCAAAAACACTGCATGAGATAGATACACAAAATGTTAACTATGAGTTTCTTAAAAGTGCAAAATGCTCTATTTACACCGTTTTGAAAAGTGTGAAATACATAGTTTCTAATTCACACGTTTTTGAATTGTGCAAAATATTGTATGTACAAGTTAAAAAAATGAAATGTTCTATTTATACATTCTTCAAAAGTGTTTTTATACATTTAGACAAATCAATTTTGTTCACTATTATTTTCGATTCACTTACTCGTCTTTAAATGTTGAAAGTGACGCTAAGTCTGGACCAGGTTTGAGAATGGTGAATGGCTGGGGTTGTTTCGTCATGTCTACATTCTCCCATAAAGCTACCAAGCCTCTGACTAGTGAGTAAGTTACAGAGTGAAAATTTGATCGACGGTTCTAAAAAAACTTCTTCTCCTCTGTAACACAAAGAATAACACATACACAGTTAGTTTAGAAAATTAGATGTGTTTTAGCATTTAGATAGACTCCTTTTATTAGCAAATCATTGTAATATTGAACATTACCCATTGAAAGAATTTGAGTAATGCGGACGATATCTTTGCCAGTCGTCCCCTACCTAGTCGTACCCTGACCAGTCGTACTGTTGATTCTTGCGTAGACGACCTCTTTTTCTTTTTGCTGGCGGTGGGAGTGTTGGTGACACGGGCCCCAAAACAAATGGAACTGGAACAGCTGGTATTGCTTCTACTGGTTAAGTAATTGGGTGAGGTCTGAATTTTGAATTTGAATTTGAACTGGATGACACTCTTGACGGTCTTGACTAGCCGTAAGCCGTAGTACACCAAAGATAATTTTTACACCACTTACTAGCAGAGTCAAGCAAACTAGTCAGATCAGTTTCCTTTTTACATTCTTCCAAGAATATTTCCTTCTCAACAACCTTAAGTCTTCTTATCTCTGTACCTTTGTCAGTTTTCTTGTTTGAGTATAGGCAGGATATCGTTAAACTTACCTTAAAACAACATCACTAGTGTGCACACTTAAAATTTAAATATTTTATAAAATACAAACAGGTCGGAATTTTATTCCCAAACCATGATTAAATACTTTTTAAGATCCTGACGATAATTTGCATAGCGCCGAGACAACCTACTCAGTATCTCCAACATAAACAATTTCCCGTTCACCAACTTCACACCGAAAAATTGGAATAGCGTCGGTTAGCAAGGAGCATTTCCGTGTTCACTGGAGGTCGTCCATCAGAACTACATACTCCATCCTCATCATCACCATCCTCTTGTGTGCTCTCATTCCGGAAATAACATGACATGTACAGATTAACAGCAGCTTTTTCCAAATTTTGATGATCGGATGGTGTAGGAGTTTACGTAAGCGAGTCTTCATCTTGTTCCGTCTGTTCCCCTGACACTACACTCTCAGGTGGAGCAACTACGGTAACTCTGATATACGATCCACTATCAGTCTAATGAGTCCTTTGAAACATAGTTCACACTGGAAGAGGTGAGAATGGCTGATAAGCTGATACAATTTGAGGGGTAGCGACTTTTGATTTTCGACATGTTCAGGATGACCGAATGTTGCCTACAAGAATTATGTAAAAAAACAGAATTATTTTTCGCACAAATAATCCAAGCAGAAAAAAAAACCAATTCATACACTATTATTTAAAATTGACTTTATTTTCTGCAACAATTTAAAATCAAACCAGAATTTCATTATTATTATTTTATATTCCGAAAAACGCGTACATTTAATTTTTAAATACGCTTTAGAGACCCTTTTTCCATTATTACTAATTATTTATACCTATCTGCACTAATGGAAAAATAAGCGGACTGTAAAACGTATGTTTTTACACTGACAAATACAGCATACTAGTATCTATCGAAAACGCCGACATTTTTCAGCGAGTCGGGCTCACAGTAGTGACGCAGACTTAAAGGCCGGAATGGGAAATATTGTACTGCGAAATTCCATAAAAAAATATTTAAAAACAGAAAACAATAAGAACTACACTTAAATATTTAAATGTAGTTTTTAACAATAACAATTATTAGGTCAGGTTGAACGGTTAATAATTACAAGCAAAACCAAAGCTTACCTAAATTCGTTAATTCCTAAACCTAAATCTAAAGAGGTGCTCCAAAATCGAAAGCTCCTGAAAATGATAAATTTTGCATGACAGCAAGATTGTAAGCCGTATCTAAAAAATAAAATACAGATAACTTGTAAAAAATAGCTTGACTTGATGTGCTAACTGCTAACATATCGATCGTCTGTGAAGAACCAAACTGACCAATTTCCATTTTTAGCTAAAAACAATATCAACTATCTACAAAAATAATCAAATATGTCTTGAGAACATTTAAATAGAACATTTTGCCCTTATCAAAAAAAAAGTCAATACAATATTTTAAACTTCAAAAAAATGGAATTAGAACATTTAGCACCTTTTCGAAAACGCATAGAATTAGGAAATTTTGCACTTTTTCAACAACATGGAACTAGAACATTTTGCATTGTTAAAAAACATGAAAATAGAATATTTTACGTTTCCCAAAAACTCTTAATAATTAACATTTTACTTTACGCATGTTTCTCATTTTGTTTTTATGACATAGTTCATTTTGATTGTAGCTTAAATTGGATATGGGTCATTTTGGTTCTTCACAGACGATATGTATTGCAGGGTAAACGGACATTTTCCTCCCGAGCATTTTCCCTCCCCTCGGACAATTTCCTCCCGGACTATTTCCTCCCGGACATTTTCCTCCCAACTCGTAACCCAGGACATTTACCTCCCAGTACCAAAATCACTTCATTAAAAAAAACGAGTGTATCCAACCACAAAGTATAAATGTAGTCGTAGCCGTAGTAGTGGTTAAAGTTATCATTAAAATGGCTCTAGAAATAATAAAAAACTTCTAGAGGTGGAAAAAAGTTAGCGTTTGAGGAATACTTGTATATAGACAATAAACCACAAAGATATATCCTTACATAGTAAGTATTAATACTTATCTTACATTCGTTGCTCCTGATTAATAAATAAGTAGTAATTATTTTATTGAACTGGGAGAGGAAATATTTTAGTTCTTCAGCTAGATCTTATTTGGTTATGTATTTTTTGGAAAGTCTTCAAATTCATGAATTTTCTGGAAAGGAATGATTACTGAAACATCTGTTATTTTTTCTTTTAGTGGTGTGTTTTTGAGACCGGGTGGAAAATATCCTCGGTAAGCTTCGGAAAGACATTGCCTGGGAGGATAATGTCCTTGGAGAAAATGTCCGGGGGGGAAGGGAATGTTCTGGAGGAAAATTTCCGGAAGGAAAATGTCCTACAACCGTATTGCATTCACTTACCTCACGATCGGCTGTGTGTTAATTATACCAGGTTTACAAGATTCCTAATTAAGTTGCTATGACTTACTGGTAGCTACTGGCTACTAGCAAGGTTGAAGGTACGTGATGACAAAGTTCATAATATAATATCTCTTATGAACTTGGCTCGCATTTTCGTAGCTGGATTCAACAATCACACGGAAGAGCTTCAGCGCAAGCCAGACGCTTATAGCAAGCGGATTACAATTCGCCACTTCAGGGTATGTTGAAGGATTTTTGTTTGGAGCTGTAAAACAAAAACAAGACACTCCCCATAAATTTAGTCACTAACAGGATTACTGACGAGCAAACCACGCCAAGTGATAATCTAGTTTTTCGATGTGATATTTGTTTTCGTATTGAGCATCGTAAAAAACTAGAAATCGCTTAAAAGCATGCTGCACGTTTTTGGGCAAAATATTTTTTTTGTAATTTCAAAAATGGTCGAAATTTTAGATTCAGATGTTTCCCATTAACGTAGCTATGGAAATTTTTAGTAATCACAGGGACTTATATACCTGTATAAATTATGGAATTATCAAAAATTCTAAAATGTGTTGTAAGGAGCTGTAGTACTTCACGAAACTCACTTAAAAGCTTTCTACAACTGCAGAATGTTCTATCTGCGTCATGATGAAACCGAATACATTAGATTAAGCGTGCATTGCATTGTAGGTTTTATAACTTAATTTATTGTATTGCATTGTCATAATGGTTTAATCAAAAGAAATTTTACCTATATAAATTACCGTAAGTATCAAAAGGACTTGTGTTCATGTTCACTGAGCATTGTCTACTATTGTTAACTCAAGGCATTATAAAACTTTTGTAAACACGCTCTTCCACTTTTGTCATGTCAACACCAGGCATATAACGTACGTGTGAATACACAAAACTCAGAGGACAGAACAGAGTTTACATGCACAGTGCTTTTCTATGCTAAAACAGACCGTGTACGTTTGTGAACAGATAGCGAAAGGACGTTTGTAAACAGGTTCGTGTTCGCAAGTGAAGACTCCTCAAGATTGAGAAAGAGTTGTGTACAATACGCATATAATTTTATATGTATGGGTTGAAAGGCTTTAACCTTAACCCTCAAAATAAAAACAAGCGAACCAACATTAAATTTAGATACAATTATTACCATTTTTCTATTCATCTCTAAAAATGTAATTGTAATAATTTGATTCGTATTTTAGTAGCTCAACTTTCTAACATTTATATACAACACATCTCCATCAGTGCCATATTGCACAGCGGTATAACCGTACCTACCTACGGTATTACATTTGTGGTTAAACGTACTTGATTTGATTTTTCTAATAATACAATAATGAAGTTAACTTTTTAGTAAGTTAGAATTTAATTCTGATTAATAAAGATTTAATAAATATTTGTAATATTAACTGGTAAATATTTTAATTATATACGTATTGCATGTATATTATTAGTAATAGCACACCTACTATTTATATATATGAGTAATGATATTTTACATATATATAAAGATAATTTTATTCAAAAGAACAAACTTAACACTGACCTCCATGGAGGGTAGCCTAAACGACTCAGTATACGTTACACAAATATGTTATATAGTAAATTTAACTTTGTAAAAATTTAAACTGAAAGAATATTTAATGTAGCCAATCAGGCATTAGAAACTAGAGAATACAAATGACAACACAAGGTAGCTTGACATTTTGAAATTGAGATTCTTAGACAAGTTTGTGAAAATTGTTATGATTACGAGAGCCGCTTCACAAAATTTAAATTTAAAGGAAGTTAACCTCCATTATTTGTAACACGCTGGTGGGTGATTTCAAATTATTAGTTATACGAACAACTTGAATGTAACCATATTACTATCCCTAAGAATAAGAATGATGGTTATAAATGTGGATGAAGCTTAAGAAATACGATTTACGATACATAGTTTCATCACTTTCTGCATGTCTTCAACAGGCAGTCCTCGAGTTACATGATAGTCCAAAACATAGAATAAAAGCTCATTGTTGTTCCGATTGATCGTATTCGTCTTCACGAGTAGCATTGTGTACAACAGCAAAAGGGCTCGGTCAGTCTCAACTTCTTTCGTTAAATAATCCGGTAGAATCAAATTCTGGGGAAATTTAAACCAAAACTATTTCAAATTACTTATGTGTTATATTTCAAATAACAAAACAAATTCTCTCGAATCATATCTTATACATCCTATTTATTCATACAAGAAACAAATTATTTAATTTCAGTCCAAACAAATCCTTTCCTACTCAAGTAAAAGTAATTTTGTAGCACAGTGAAATTCGTTTAAACGGGATTCTGTTACAAGGGAAAACCGCTTAACGGGACATATTTGAAATATTTGGTTGGCCAGCATATGTTTCAATGTTAAAATTATCCAGTTATAAGGAAACCGCTAAAAGGGATTATCCGGATTAAAGGGACAGATTTTCTAGCATTTTTGGTATTTTAAGTCACTTATAAGGGATTTTGTAAGAAAAATGATAAAATAAAACAGAGCCGAGCAATCGAGCACTACCGTTCTTGGCAACTAAACTGCTTTTATCTTATCTGGACATTTACATGATTTTAAATTTAAGTAGGTCGTCGTATTTTTAGATGACAAGGCTTTCTTGGCTGTTAGTTGTTCTTCTGATTTTGACTTTAACCTGCACTGCTTCGTCCAGCTCTACTATAGGCACGATGTTGAAGCGGAAAAGAATATCATTAAGTACGAAAAAAAAGTATGAAATCGTGCAAAAGTTTAAAGCCCACAAACAAATTGAAATAATAAAAGAGACGGCTTTAAGTTTCAGTGTAAGAAGTTGACTTAAGCAAGAAAGTGAGAAGATTACAGAAACATGGTTGAAAGGAGTGACTTTAATGAAACAAAAAGTGTGTACCCGACCTGATGTGGATAAAGCTTTATTAGAATGGAGAAATTTTGAACGATCTAATTAACTGTCCACGGACAACATTGTGAATATCCTATTCGTTTACTAATCATGAAATCTTCAATTTTTTAATGATAACTGAAGTCCTCTTGGGGAAATCCCTTATACGGTTAAAAGGGAATTCGGTTATAAGGGACTGATTTGGTCGGTCCCGCGGAGTCCCTTTTAAGTGAATTTCATTGGCTGCAGGCCAATCAGCGGTAAGGGGGGGGCCAATAGGCGGTGAATTACGATATAGACCAATGAGCGGTAGGCCTTTTGGACCAATAAGCGGTAGGATCAATTGGCGGTACGGTACTTCTGATTGTACTTTTTGTATTATTTTTATTAAATCAAAAAAAAATTGTTGGAGTAAAGAAAAAAATTAAGTCAGTAAAAGTAAGTAAAAAAATCATTGTTTCACAAGTGGTCGGCGGCTGGCATTAGTAGGTCGGCCTCGCTTTCTTTGGACGTTGATTCGCACAGCTTTAGCTGCAAGTGGAAATTCGATTATCTTGTTCTTAACTGCAAGCCCAAACACATGTTTACAACAATATCGTTTAAGAAAGGCGATACATGTACATAATGACTTCTTCCAGTCCGTATGATTAAATGTAACTATATAAGCTGTATATGTATATGTAACATCAGCATCGTATGCTACAACGTATGGATCATCTTCTTCTTTTGGAATCTCGTTTCGGCCCGTGCACCACTCAATAAGATCAGAAATGTATATCATTCCACTATTAACTTTTGTACGTGTATGCTTGATATACCGAAGCAACTTTTGTTTCATTGGAATGTCGCACATTTGAAGAGTGTCTATCGCTCTTAAAATTGCATTCGGTCGACTTCGTCCTTGCTGTATGATATCTTTCACGGCTTGTTTCTGCGATTCACGCATACCTGATTGCTTAAATGTGGGAATATTAAAAAAAAAATTACAACCGCCAATAGTCCTAAAATAATTCCTTTCAGAATTAATATATTCACCTTACCGCCAGATATTTTGTGAGTAATTAACCGCCAATTGTTGATCCCGTACCGCCAATTGGATTTATGAGACCGCTAATTGCCTTTATGCCAATTTCATTGTGGTAAGATTACGATTAAGTATTTAGTCTATTTAGTATCAAAGCTCACATTATGCAAACCAATGCGAACGAATTGAAGTCCTTGCATACTCCAGATAAGCAACTTGATTTCCCGTACTTCGGTGGGGATGAGTGGAAATAGTAGACAAGCTGAAAATATATTGCTGCATTACGATAAGCTTTCAAACTCTTTCACAAGTTCTTCGTAACTGCGTTAAGAAGACACGTCAAATCATTAACAAGGAAAACCAAATCAGGACTACTGTAATTCAGCAGCTATCAAATCCTCAGCTATCATCACCTTGATCCATACCTTACAAAATGGCTGAACTGCTTTTTAACAGACAGGACATACCAAGTGGTAGTGAATGGAGAGACGTCCAAAAAAACAAAGGTCATCAGCGGAGTCCCACAAGGAACTGTTCTAGGGCCAATTCTGTTCCTTCTTTACGTTGATGAAATGGGTGAAGTAGTTCAAAGTTCTCTAAAGCAATACGCAGATGATTCCAAAATCTATAGAGCCAGGAAAACAGATGGGGATTTTCATCAACTTCAACAGGACATAGATAACTTGGTAAAATGGTGTAACAAGAACCACATGGAGATGAATATTGGGAAAACCCACCTAGTTCACTTCAGTGTGAGAAAAACTGAAAATCCTACATACTCCTGCAATAATGCTGAGTTGCTAAGCTCAAATTGCGAAAGAGATTTGGGAGTTTATATTGACAGCGAGTTAAAGTCTTCTCAACATTGTCAACAGGCTATAAGAAAAGCCAAATCCATGTGCTTACAAATTAAAAGAACCTTTAAACATTTAGACAAGTACGGACTTCGTACGCTTATTGTAACATTTATTCGCCCATTGCTCGAGTATTGCAACAGTATTTGGTGCCCAATTTTAAAAAGTGACAGTGATGAGATCGAAAAAGTTCAGAAGTTAGCCACTCGGCTTTTACCATCGCTTAAGAACTTGCCTTATGAGGTGAGATTAAAGGAACTTCGAATTCTCTCACTTGAGGACAGAAGGAAAAGAGGAGACCTGATTGAGACGTTTAAGTTAATTAACAACAAGTATGACATCGACCCCTCTGCTTTTTTCGAAATCGACATGCAGAGCCGAAATGCTCCGTTTTTAAAGAAAAAACCTGTGATCACTAACTTAAGACACCACTTCTTTACCCAACGTGTAGTTACAGAATGGAATAATCTTCCAAGTGACGTGAAAAGTGACAAATCAAATTTATATTCTGTGAATTCGTTTAAAAATAAGTTAGATAAGTTTAAAGGGTGGAGTTTTGGCAAAACTTCCGAGTGACTCAAGCTTCAAAGTGTTTAAACAGTGACAACCGGGTTTTCAAGAGACTTGTCTCAAATCCTTTAGGATTCTTCCCGGGAAACAATTATTATTATTATTATTAAATACATTTAAACAAACCCATGTTGGTCATTATTATTTTCGATTCACTTACTAGTCTTTAAATGTTGAAAGTGACGCTATAAGTCTGGACCAGCTTTAAAATTGGTGAATGGCTGGGGTTCTTTCGTCATGTCTACATTCTCCCATGCAGCTACCAAGCCTCTGAGTAAGTTACAGAGTAAAAATTCGATCGACGGTTCTATGAAAACGTCTTCACCTGTGTAACACTAAGAATAACACAGACACAGTTAGTTTAGAAAATTAGATGTTTTTTTAGCATTCAGAAAGACTTCTTTAATTAGCAAATCATTGTAATATTGAACCTTACCCATTGAAAAAATTTGAGTAATGCGGACGTAGTAAGTGATAATGTCTGGAGCTCCCAGAAAAATATATTGTTCATTCAAAAAATAATGTATAAAATACAAACAGGTCCGAGTTTCATTCAAAACCATGAGTAAATACTTTTTAAGATTCCCACGATGATTTGCATATAGCGCCGAGACAACCTACTCAGTGGCTCCAACATCCAAAATTTCCCGTTCACCAACTTCACACTTCACTCCGACACAGAAAGATTGGAATAGCGTTCGTTAGCAAGGAGCATTTCCGTGGTCACTGGAGGTCGTCCATCAGAACTACTTACTCCATCCTCATCATCACTCATCACCATCACCATCCTCTTGTATGCTCCCATTCGGGAAATAACATGACATGTACAGATTGACAACATCTTTCTTCAAATTTTGATGATCGGATCGTGTAGGAGTTTGCGTAGGTGAGTCGTCATCTTGTTCCGACTGTTCCCCTGACACTACACTCTTAGGTGGAGCAACTATGGTAACTCCGATACGATCCACTAGAGTTTGTATTTCATTAACCGACCTCCACTTTAGTGATGAAAAAAATATTAAATTTTTAATTTCGATTATAGAAGACAATGAATATACTCGGGTGTTCAATATTAGATTTCCAATTCCCCCCCCCCCTAACAGGGGTGAAAATAGAAGGAAACGTGCAAAAAAGTGCATTTGGAGGCAAGTTCCGCCAATCCGCCTGCTGTATTTTCTTTAAATACAAGCTGATTCAAAACAAACTTTTTTTGAAAGAAGATCAAGCATAAATATTGGGGGGGTTTTCAAAACTTTTGGAAATTTAAACAAATGCCGCCAAAAATAATTCTCAAACTTGCAGAATTTTGAAATTCCTAAAATTTACAATTTTACTTTAAACCTTTTCTAACATGCGCTCGCTGATAGGTGTAAAAAAACATTTAAAATGTTTTTTGATAGAATAAATGTTTTGATTTGACCATTCCTGGAGCCGTTATTGGCAAAAAGGTTTGAACAAAATACCTACATATATAGGTACATATAGTATATAAACGGCGTTGAATCTATACAGCTAAAATTCGCTGTATAAATTCAACGCCAGTTATATAATATATGTAGATATTTTGTTCTAATATTTTTGAAAGTTTGAGAATTATTTCTGCCCTCATTTTTTTTCCAAATGTTTTGAAAAGCCTCCTTATATTTTTGCTTGATCTTCTTTAAAAAAAAGTTTTATTTGAATCAGCTCATATTTGTAGATATTACAGCTGATGAAACTTGCCTCGAAGCCTCCAAATGTACTTTTTTGCACCTTTTCCTCCTTTTTTACCCCTGTTAGGGGGGGGGGGAATTGGAAATCTCATGGTTAGCACCCAAGTATCATTACTCGTGGTCTTGTGTTATCCAGCCTTTCCTCCCTCTGTACTCGCACTCTCCATCTCCTGCTTGGTCATGAAGACACATAGCAGGGAAAAGAGGGTCCGAGAACAGGGAAGAGGAGAGGAGGAAATTACTACGGCTAGAGTCTGGCTGTGGAAACGGAGGGATGGTCCATACCTCTAATATTTTACTTCGTAGTAATTTATAGTTTCGACTTACATTATTTGTAGTAGCTCAGTTACTGGCAACTGACTATAATTCCCTTTTGTCTTACTGTGTTCCGGTGATGAGCAGCTGATGGAATAGGAGTTGTTATTTGAGTCTCTTTCCAGGTCTTTAGAAATTCTTTAATGCCTCGCTTTCGGTCCTGAATAGTTCTCCCTCTCGGTCCTGAACAGTTCTTCCTTTCAGTCCTGATGGTCTAGTCCTAGTTCTCGAATTCACTTTTATGTATGGGTTTGTGAAACTTATGAGTGTGAGAGTATGAGTCAAAGTTATGCTGATGAATATCAGAAATACCGTCTTATTTCCTCGAGCTCGAATCTTTTTCTTTTAAATGAATTATAAGGTTTGGTTTTATTCAATATTGTAATATTCTTATGAAAACAGGGTGTGGCTCATACGAAAAGTGCGTGTGCGAAATTTTCGATGTCTTATCCCGTGCTTTCCTCTCAACCAACTGTCCCTCTTTCGCACTCTTTCCTCCACTATGTACCTAAATTGCACACTTCAACGTCCCTAGATTTCTCGAACATTCGATCTCTCTCTCTCTACGCACTTCCTACTTGCTTGTTCCACTTTTCCATGAACTCTCATGAACCCCTACTCTCTCTTCACTCTGATTCGTTCCCCATTTCTATAATATCTATTTTATGTGATCAATCCCCGTAGGGGCATAGATGATATGCCAATCCTAGCATATCAACATACCGTCACTTCGTTGAATTTCAGATCAAAGATCTGAATCCTGACCCCATAATATAAATCGAGAGTGATTGATTAGACCTTGGCCTTCATGAGAATTACATGGTATACTGACCCTTGGTATTATTGGATAATTATACAATATTATTATTAAGTAATTATAAGTTAGAATAACACAATATATGCTTCATCATGGTAATAAACCTTGTGTGTAAAAAATTCATTTCATGAAATTTGAATTGCAATGTAATTTTTGTTTTAAGGTAAAAGGTGATTATGGCCGTTGTTGTCCGTTGATCACAGCATGTCTTGAGAATTACGATGAAATGTAGGTTAGTTGTACTATCCCTGTCCGAAGCGAACCCTTGGTGGAGGTTGGTTAAAAATAATCCCCGTTTTCTCCTGGATGATTTGGACTATGAATAATAGTACTTGTTGTGCAACTGTCCTTCGGTTCGAATTGGCCAGTGTATAACTGCTCAGAATCCAATTTGAATCTTTAAGTGTACTGAGTTTGCCGAGTTGTAGAAGAGTCTTGATACCCTCCGTTCCGTATTTGACCAAGGAATTCTCATTACCGTTGGAATCGCGTTCGACATGTACAAAATTAAAATATGCAATTAGAATTTTTCCATATTAATGGTTTTTTGGCAATATTTCCCATGTGAATTAGACATTGTAAATAGTAAAAAATAAAATTAATTATTATTTAAATTAATATTAACAATTACTCTAATATGAACACATCAGGTGAAACACGCTGGTGGTATGTAATAATTCCGAAATTTACTATGTTGGGTCTATTACCCATAATGGTATGGTTCTCTTCGTTCAATTCTGAACTGAAAAGCTAATAACTATCCGCGTCCAATGATCCACTCCAAGTCTCCAGTAAGCGGCCTCTAGAATGCCCGCGGGCTTGCTATAGGTCTCCTGGGCGTGCCGCCTCATCGAGTATAAGGTTTCAGCCACCTGAAGTGTGATTTTGGAAAAATTTAGATGTCGACTATACGATCATCTTTGAGCTTACTGCGCTCTGTAAGACATTATTTATAAGCAACACATACTACTGTATTTTCTATAATACCTTGGCCAACTGCCTACGCCGTGCTTCTCTCCTTGGAATCAGACAAGGAAAAGTTGTCGGGTGTAGCCAAAATTTTAATTCAAGGTAAGCAATATGCTCTAATTATGTTGAGAGGAAAAAAATTAAAATGAGTTTAAATTAAAATAATGTGTATTTGTTTGTGTAATGTGTGGGTTAATATACCTTTGAGTAGGTCGCTTATGGAGGTGCTGATTCTCACCTGCTCATAGCCCTACTGTTAATAAAGAGGGGGATGTATAGAATAAGCAGGTGCTTGTGTTCTCTCTGTTGACGCCATTAGGCTGGGGCACAGAGATATTGATGGTTTAGGGATTTGTGTTGACGTGATCGGATTTTTGCTGAAGTATCTCTGAATTGCCAGATCGATTTGCTCTTGGGTTATAATAGCATGCACTTCTTGCACTGGCGTCAGAGGTACTTGCTCATTCTCCTCGTCAACAATAAAGATTTTACGAGTTGGAATTTTTCTACATATTCGCATAAAACAAGAAACGAGCCATTTACGGTAACGAAAAATTAAAAATGTGGCAAGCATAATCAGCAAAATCATAAAAAGGGATAACAGAATTTTTATTATAATGGTGCGTACAGGGCTAATCACGGTTTCTCTTAAATTAGCTACCGCAAGGGCTAATGGCGCGCTAAGTGGTTGACCAGTCATTTCAAGTTGGATTACATCATTTAAATAGATGCGATTTTGCATCGTAGTAAGAAGTTCGTGCATACTACCAGTTTCTTTTACCTCACTTATTCCCTGTATATCTGGAGCGGAAAAGCTAATTTGTGGTAAGTATTTGATATTTTGTAATGATTTCCCTGGCACTGGTAGGATTGGCAAAGATATAGATACTGACTTATTTGACAGTAACACGACTGTCTTGCCTAAATCTAGATAAAATGGGGGTATTTGGTCGCACGACACGTTGGTTGGGATTTTAATGATTTCATGAGAGATTGCCTGTAAATACGCTGTCTGAATTTCATCTACTAAATCTTTGTACTCAATAGGCCATTGTAAAATACATAAATCACTTGGTTTGGGAAGCAATCTAAATTTTGTAACACTCATACACTTCGATATTTCAATTATGTCACCACTCATACGACCTGCAAAATTTTTATTATGAAAAAGGGTCCGAGCTAGAAGGTTTGGTTTGCCTAAAAGTGATATAAATTTTAGCAATGTCAGTTGGCGTGAGTTCGTCAAACACGCCTCCTTATAAAGGATTTGAATCGAGGAAATCACATTATTCTGGATAATTTGGTAGATGAATTGAAAACGGCCTGCAACCGACGGTGAACCTGATAACCTAGTGGGTGCTGGTGTTGTACTTACTTGGTCTTTCAATGAACCTCCTAATGTTAAAATTTGCCTTTTACCTCGGAAACTAGTCATTTTTTCAGTTGTAAGTGTTGTGAAAACATCCGTCGGTACTATGGATATGTCTAATTGGCCTGCTTCATCGGCGCTTAAAATAAACCCTTGGGATGTAGTGCCCACCTCAACGCCACACAATGGCTCACTTTTTAGGTCGGTGAAGCTCAACTCTAACTCTAAGCAGGACAATCTACTGCCTGTTTTCAGACACGTGGTGGAACTGAACTTCTTTAATCTGCACGCTGGGATTTGTATTATGTCCCAAATTAGAACTCCAGAATGTGTGTTACAACTCCCGGTTGAATACGCACAAACTTCTGCAAGTGAAGCACTAGATAAAATGTTGGAATCAGCATTGTTCACCGCGATGATTTCAGTACTGAAGAAATAGTTAGTAACGCTATGAGAAACAGTTCTGCCGTATACGTAATCGACAAATAGGGCCAATTTGGTGGAATAGAATTCCGCCTTGATCCTATGCAAAGGGTGTTTGTCGGGGCTCTGATGAGATTTTATCATTTGTTGGCACATTTCAGCGGAAACAGGAATTTCCGAAGTGTACTGTCTCTGCTAGTAACCGAAAAAGATGCCATATTGCTTCTCTTGAGTTGTCTTCTTTGCACTACATTGGTATCCCCGTATCTTAAATTGTGCCGAATTATGAAGCCATAAAGTAACTCTTACTGGGGTTGAATGTTGCGTAGTGTCTACTAGAGGACATTGAAGGTCGGATGGAATTTTGTAGAGCATCCCGTGGCTTAAACCGATGCATGTAAACAACTCTATTGGCTTTGGTTCGAAGTTATGGAATAAATTATGGATCAGGTCTGCATGCTGGCCTTGATTTTCCTCCTGTGTAGAGAAGTTATTGGCCGACACACTTACTAGTAGCATAAATAATGTCCACATCTAAGAAATAAATTGAATTTATCCGTAATAAGAGATAATTGGGGTTTTTCATATTTAAAGTGTTTAGTTTACAACAATTTTGGTTTTCTAGGTATAATTCACGAACCGGTCGGAAAGAATTATTGGTAAATGAGTGATAAAAATGGAAGAAGTGGGTTCCTAGCGTTAAAATGTACAATTAGTAATTGGTGCTGAGCGGAGATGTACTTGATCTGAGATACTTAAATATCCTACATGATTAGCCTCTTTATGCCTAAAAATTACTGGATATTCGTGAAGACATGACGTTCTATGAATTATTTCAAACCTGTTGATTGATTTGCATTTCTGCAGTGTGATTGTGTCACTTACTTGTTTGGCCCTATAATGGAACCTTGTTGCAGGCATAGCAAGCGGGATGTGAATTGTAGATCGGGTCAAGAAATATTGTGCAATTGACATTCGCAATGGCGTGACTTTGTGGTTATTGATGTCCGCAGACATGGTGGTGGTGGGCAGGGGTTCGTTTTCGGTTGGATAAACTGTGTCAGATTGACGTTTTCTACGGGAGTGGCCGATTAAATCAGCCGCTATCCATGCGTGTACATCTCGGTGGATGTGGAGGCTTGGAGCATCTCCAAATTCACTAGCTATTGCTGGGGTGATGTACTGAGAAGGGAATTCGTAGTTACAAAGATTAAGACTCACATCAGATTCACTTATTTTATCTAACTCTGGTCATGCTAGGAATCGGTCAAACGATTGGCAGCGGATAGGAGCCTTCATCAGCTGAATGCACCTCTGCAGTGTAGAATTGTTCCAAATCACCGTACCTCGTTCTTCGGTAGGGCAACTACTTTTATTAACGTTGCAATCCTGATTGATTGAGCTCTCAGAGTGAGTGATGTTTAAATTTTGATCGAAAGTAATTGTTGTAGCCAATAAGATGAAATTAGTCACGGTGTCACCAACGTTAGAGCTTCGAAGTTTGTCCTTTGTTACCCACACTCCTGCTTGATTGGAAGGATGTGAAACCTGACCTAGTACGGTCTTTTTATATTTTTTCATGGCTATGCATGCTGCTGGTAAAACTGGTACCATTGCATGAGAATACCTGCTACTTCCCCACAGAGTATTGCGGTGAGTATTAACAACAGTACTTTTACGCCCAATACACTCGTAAGCATCATGTCGAATTTTCCATGTTATATTTTGAAAAAAGAAAAAAGGAAATTGGGTGTTCAGTTGTTCATCTTGTTGTACGTCAAAGCTCAGATTGGATAGTTTTGTTTGACACATGAGTATCGGAGTTGGTTTTACCGATAAATTCATTGTAGAGTAGTGTGTAGGCGTCGGAGTTATATCCTCGCCTTCGGGTTCAACGAAGTCAGGAAAGTTAGATTGTGCTATCCAGGAATTGGTGGCAATGCTGATAGTTATGAGGCATGAAAGAGGAAAGAATAAGAGAAAACCCAATCCAAGAAGTCCCATTCTACATAGAGAAAAATAAGCAAAATAATAAAAATAGGAATGTGTTAGTCTACTAGGTTGAAAAAACCATATTCATGCATAACATAGTAGGCTAGGAGCGTGCTATTTTGTAGTTGGAAACATAAGCTATCGGGGGGGTAATTAATTTCTATCCCGGATTTGACTGTAATTAACCCAAGAAAATATTGCTGGTGTATTATATAAATTATAAGTATGTTAGGATGGCATTTTATATTGTCTAGTTCGCGGTATTGAAAAATTGTTTCGCATCGTTGAATAGAGGCTTCATTTGATTTAAGAGCTATTCTATATGTGTCAGGAATTTGTTTCTTATTCAATCCAAAGTATGTAGATCGATGCTTAATCGCAAAACTGTGGGTATCGTAGTTTGCTCTTACTTGCATTACCTGGGACATCCTCTTTTGCTCGTCTTTTGTTACTGGTTTTGGGTAAAATTGACGAGGGTGTTGAAAATTTTGATTGACGTTTCTCCGTATTATCGTTTGATTGGAAACTTTATAAATATATACTGGAGTGAAATTACTGTGAATTGTATAACTTAGTTCCCGAACTACTAGTGGTTCATGTGTGCCTAAATATTTTGGTGGTAAGTATTTGATTCGCCAATCGATAGGATCATTTAAAAATCTATCTATGATGTCTAGTTCGGGGCAGATGGCTTCAGTGTCATTAGGAAAGCAGTAAATTGGATGTAATGCATTTTGATGGCAGGTATTTAAAAGAACTGCATTCCAATGTAATGAACCTCTTTTTGTTCGCACTCTTCCGGTGTTAGGAATGTTCTTTTCTTCAAACATATCTAGAATTTGTACATGTTTAGGGTTTCCGGTAACGTTGTGTATTGTTGATACAAAAGTCTGTTCTTTTGGAATAGTAGAGTTGATTTTGATTGATTTGGTTTTAGTTAACCTGGCTTTGTATTCCAGATGGTGTCCAGATATTTGTGCAAAGTAATGAGATTTTTCATTACACTCCGGCTGGCTAAGGGAAAAGCATTCATCCCATGGAACTGGAACATGGTCGTAATGTTTTGTCTTAATTTTAGAATCTTTTCCAGCAGTTTCAGTGATTGTTTGGTGCCAGCATAACAATCTCAACACTTGAGTTGATATAGGGTGATATTCGAATGACAGTTCGATTTTTTGTAGAGCTTTAAAATTGCGGTTATGAGCGTTATTATAAATAGAATATCCAAGACGTGTAAATAGTGGTTGACAGAATGTTAGGGGATCATTCTGGAAGAAAAGATACGCAAAAGGAACTACGGTTTTCCAGTCGTACTGGTACTGTGTCGATTCTTTACCCTCTTGATTAAATGTGAAACTTAACTCTATGTATCCTGCAATAAGTATGTAGGTGATAGTGTTTTGGAACCTGCAAGTATAATTGAATTTAAGAAAAATTTGGTTTAAATTTTTCTAATTTGTTGAATAAAAATTAAATAAAATAGAATTTACAACGGAGTTTGGTTTAAATATTTACGAGGTAATCCGGAACGGATGAATTATATTCAAGCGGTCACGAATAGTTGAATTAAGAGTTTGTGTTTCTGCTTGTATGTAAAATAATTTTGTGCAATTGTGTACTACTGGGTGGGTGTGAATACGTCGTGACTGTAGGTCTATCGTACCTATTACGCTATACTGAGGCATCTTATAATGTATTATAGTTGCATTAATGCATGTCTGTGTGGGTATTATAACATAGTCATGTGTATGTTTACACTTCCTAATGGTGGCCGTTCCTTCATTGTTAACTGCTTGGTATTTCGAACTGTCCATTGATGTGTTTGACATTTCTATTTTTCTTTGCCAGTATTGTTGAGGTGTCCAAACGTTTATTGTAGAATTAAAGTCATACGCGTCATCTTCAGTTTTAAACGTGGATATTGTTATCATTGGGGAAATTGCTGTTGTATTCCTAATTTTTTCAAGTGTCGGACACGTCATTTCAATTCCTGTGAAGTAGCAATGATCTGGCTGGTCTAAATTCTGTAGTGCTTGAATTACTGTATCTTGATCCCATATTATGGTGTTGTTTGCTACCTGGCACATACCAGTGGTGTGATCGCATGTGGCAGATGGGTCTTCAATCTTTATTGACCTTGCGTTTTGAGTAATAGTTCCTTCGATTTCGGACATCCGAAAATGGTATACGTGTGCTTGACTGTTGACATTAGTGGAATTTGAAAAGGTAGGAAGTGGTGTCTGTGAATTAAAAATACCGTTTTCGAGAGTCATTCTTGAATTTTGCGGGGTAATTTTGCTCGAATACATTCTGATACATTCGTCTCGCGTAATAGTGACATCTGATTTATTTTCGCTGTAAATTATTGTCCCGTTTGCCTGCTGATGGAACATTTCCGTCTTTGTTCCCTCACAAAGAATAGCTTTTATATGCAATTTCCAGTTAAGTCCGTAAAATCCATAATCAAGACGGGTCATTAATCCATTGGACTGAAAAGTTTGGTTGTAGGCAATAGCAATTTCTGGGGTAAGATCCCATGTTAGTCCTTTGAGTTTTATTTCACATTCGGCTATTGGAATTGGCCGAATACTTGTACTTGGCAGCAAACTCAGTGGAATTGAGGTTGCTGTGGCCAACGACAGCATAAATAATAATGGAAGAAAAGTCCACCTGGAATATTTAGTTATTTAAATACCCAGAAATTCAGGTTTTTGAGATAACCTGCCTGATCGTGTCTGTATTTTGAGGTTGTGTACATTATTTCCATCGATGTTCTGGGACTCATTCGATCTAGTGTCAGGAGATAATTGCTCTACAGTGTCTGATTTATGATTGCCGTCCTCCTTTTGTGGTGTAATTATGATGGGTTTATTTAGGCCTATAGTTACCCAATCTGGTGTAGTATCGATATTTATGATAGGGTATAGAATTTCAATTGCTTTTAGTAACCCCATTCTTAACGATTCTACTGTGTTATAGGTTTGAGGAAATTTATGACTTATGTGTTGTATTAAAACTTTCACCGATTTAGTAGGTTGGAGGTTAGACTTTGCGAAAGATAGTATATACAAAGCTAGAATAAAGTCAGCAATATATTTAAAAGAGGTTTCCCATACTAGATAAAGATTCCCTTTACCATTGAGTTTATACAGAAAAGTTAAAATATTGTTCAATGTAGAATGTAGTACGTCCATTTTAAATTCAAGAATTTGAATAATTAATTCTGAGTTTTCGTTAGTAAATATATGATGTTGTATTGGATCTGCAAAATATTCCACTTTAAAGGAACTAGATGAGTAGCGAAATTCTTTTTTTTTGTAAGTATAAAATTCACTGAACTGTAAAGGTTGATCGCTGGTATTAAGAATGATACTTGTTCTGTGTTGGTTTTTAAAAGCATTTTGAGTGATTTGTTCAGTGTCAATGTTATCCCGTGATGTCCAAAAGGCATCATATTTTTCGAATTGGAATTGCCGTGTTGCAAATTCTGTTTCCGAATCTACTATTTGTTTAGTGGATATCCATGATGATAATTTATTCCAATCGTCAAAACGGTGTAGTTCTAAAATTGCTTCTATAAACCGGACTACCCATTCAATCCTAGTTATGATTGTTTTTTCCTCATCCTCCTCATCTAATTGGTCGTAGAACATTTTTAACTTGTTAACATTAACAAGAACGGTGTTGTTTGTGTACAAGTGCACACATTCGTAATTCAGTGAATTTATTTGCTTTGTGATAATGAAAGGACCATAATACTTCCTGCACAAAGATGGTTTGTGGTCTATTGGCGTAGACACTCGGTTCACCATTACTTTCATCCCCACTTCAAATTGTATTTCTTTGCGGTTCTTATTTTCTCTCTCTGTGTAAATTTTCTGTGCATTTAGGATGGATTTGCAAGCTTTGTCTCGAATTGACTTAGCTAACTCCACTCGTTCTATTTCAATTTGTTGAATTCCTACCGGGAATCGTCCTTCATCAAACGAAGCAGCTTCCATACTGAATAAAATCTTACAGGGTGAATATCCTGTGGCTGAGTTGACTGCTGAATTCATTCCGTACTGTATTTCTGGAAGTACCAAGTCCCAAAGGGCATGTTCCTCATGATCTAGTAACGCGCGGATCGCTTGCTTTATTGTTCTCATGCGAATTTCGCATATCCTATTACTTTGTGGATTATGTGGTGTTGTCTGAATCTTGTGAATATTAAATCTGTCCAGTAGAATCTTTACTAGACGTGAGAGGAAATTCTTACCACGGTCGGACTGTATGGATTGCGGCGGCCCAAAAAGTGCTATATATTCGAGTAGTATTTCTGCTGTTGTTTCTGCTGTTTGGTCCTTTGTGGGTCGTAAAAAAATGAATTTACTAAACGAATCAACAATGACGAGTATATTCAGCATTCCTCGATCTGTCGTGGTCAAAGGACCACAAAAATCAACTGCTAATTTTTGAAAAGGTCGCTCTCCAACTGAAATTAGTTGGAGTAGGCCGTCTTGTGGTACATAGGCGCGTTTTGCTTCGAGGCAAGGGCCACAAGATCTTACATGATTGACTACGCTGTTGATCATTTTTGGCCACCAATACGAATTCTTTATTCGTAATAAAGTCGCTGTTACTCCTTTATGGCTAGCAGAGTTTGCATTCTGTCGTGATACTAAAATATCGTGTCTCAATGAAGGTGGAACTACCAGTTTGTTGACTCCGTCCTGCACTTTATACAAAATATTGTTCTCGAGTACAAAGCCGGGTACAGATTGATTATTTTCGATCATTCTGATTCGATCAGCTGTATATGTATAAGCTTGTTGTAGCAATGTGATATCTAAATCCTCGACAAAATAGATAGAGTTATCAAGGTCATCTCCAGGGGGTATTAGATCTTCTGGATTGACTTCTAATGGTGCCTCAGTTTAGTCGTAGTAGGGCAGTCTGCTTAAATAATCCGGAATAACATTAAGACTTCCTTTGCGGTGAATTATTGTAAAGTCAAAACTTTCTAAAGCAAGTCCCCATCTAAAGAGTTTGCCATGGGCTCCTTTGGGATGTTCCTTTATTGCCAATAATGCTTGAGCATCAGTTACTACTGTAAAGTGTTTCCCATAGATGTAATGCCTAAATTTAAAAAGACAAAACAGTACTGCAAGAAATTCTCTTTCATAAGTGGAGTAATTCCTTTCCGCTTTAGTTAACGATCTTGAAATAAACTGGATAGGTCGTTGTTCTCCAAATTCGCATTAAAGAGCTACTCCTCCGAGTCCTACGCTGCTAGCGTCGCTGTGAATAAATACTTCGAGATCTTCATTAAAATGCCGTAAAACAGGACTTGACTCTAATTTGTGACGCAGGATATCGCTTGCATCCTGATGTTCTTGTTCCCATTCAAATCTCCTGCCTTTTTGCATCAGTGCATACAATGGAGCTGCTATCGTCGCAAAGTTATCTATACTTTTTCGGAAATAATTCAAAAATCCCAGAAGTTTCTGAATATCCTTTACGTTCTTTGGTGGTGCTCGATTATCAAACCATTTTAATTTGGTTTTGTCGATCTAAACTCCTTGTTCGGAAATTAAGTGGCCAAGTATAACTACTTCGGTTTCTCCGAATGAACATTTCTTTGTGTTCAGTGTTAATTCCACTTCTTGCAAAATTTGTAAGATGACCTCTGTTCTTCTGAGTAGTTCAGCAAAAGTTTTTGCATAAATGATAATATCATCCACGTAAATAATGCATATCTTGTAGAGTTGTTCATGAAAGGTATCTGACATCACTCTCTGAAACTGGTTGGCGGCGGTCTTGGTACCCATAGCTAGGCATTACCAAACATAGGCACCTGCGGGTCCTTGAAACGTAAATTTATCAGCATCATCAGGATAACACTGAATCTGCCAAAACCCACTTTTCAAGTCAATTGTGACGAAAAATTTAATATTTCCTAGATAGGACAAAAGGACTTCAATTGATGGTAAGGGCCAAGTATCTGATTCTATGAATTCGTTGATGTTTCTTGCGTCTAGCACTAGACGTAAACTTTGTTTTACGTCAACTGGTCCATCTCCTTTTTGTCTGTGTCCTCCTTTCACAGCCAGTAAATTACTGACATAAGGAGAGTTTGTTTTCTCTATCATTTGGGCATCTAAAAGCATTTGGACCTTTTCTTCGAGAAATTCCGTTTCTATTTTGGAATACGTAAATCGTCTTACTGATATTGGTTTGGTTTGTTTTTTCCATTTTATTTTTGGTGCTACTAGTTTACTTTGGGTAATGACATCAGTTTCCAGATTAAAGACCACACTGTATTTGTCCAGTAGTTTAAACATTTGCTCTTGTTCTGCAGGGGCTAATTTTGTGTTAATTGTTTTTCGTAAACATTGCTGAATGGTTATATTTTCCGAATCTGTAGCTTTCATGGTAGGTGCTTCAAGTGTTTCAGTTTCCTTAGGGCTCATATATTTGGCGACGAATAAATCTTTATCCATGATGTTTATAGAACTCCCCTTGTTAGTTACTTCAATGGTTGCTTGACCAAATTCGTTTGTGTCGATGATTGAAAAGACCGGTTTTATTTTTTTAAATGGATAGATCCCTTGGTTGTTAAGTATTGCATATGTTTGAATAGGAGATGTGTGAGATGTATTGTGGTGTTGCTGGAATTAAACATCGATAAATGTTGATGAGTTGTTTTCAATTTGTACTGGATTTGAAAGTTTAACTGTTATCACTGGCTCGTTGCGTTCTGATTGGGTGATCCATAAAATCCCTGAGTTTAATCTGGTTTGACATGGGATTACATCGTCTGTCATGGTAGTAACAGTCTTGTTTTGGAAATCTAGCTGTTTTAATGACTGTTGCAGGCATTTAATCTCTATGATTCCTCCGAAATTTAAAGCATTGGTGACGTGAAATTCTGCTGTAATGCTGGAAATTATTTCCACTCTTGCCTCGACTTCTCCTAGAGTTGTTACTGTTTGCTGGGAAATTCCTGTTAGTTGAATTGTCGAATTTAAAAGAATTGTATTAGGCGAAATAAGGTTTAAATTTATAAGGTTACAGCTTGAACCTGAATCCAAGAGAAATTCTGTGTTGGAATTAAATGTTTTAGCTGGAAGGTAAAAAAGGCTACTTTTATTAGAGAGATGAGATAATGTATAAGCTTGTTGCATTTTAATGGAGAGTTTTTGTTTCGCAGAGTTTCCATTTCCTACATCCTCTGCCCGTTCGCGTTTTTTGGTGAAGGTTCGGCTTGTGGAGGAATGTTTGATTGGTAGTTGGGATTCCTGGGAGGATATCCGGAATTTTGTTGGTTACTTGCTTGCTGGTATTTTCTAGAACGACATTCGGTGGATATGTGACCTTTGCTTTTGGCATGAATAGCATGTCACTGGACCTCTATTGGGCCTGTAGTTGGGATAAGTATTTCTTGGTGTATTACTGTTGGTTCGGTTATTAGCATAAATATTGCCATTGTAGTTGTTATTGTAATGGTTGCCCGTCGTCATATTCCGGTAGTTGTGGTTACCGTTAGAGTTGTTTCTAAAACTATTATTTCTCCATGTAGTGTCCTGGTTACGATTATTGTTGAATCGTTGGGTTTGTTCTTGTCCTTGATTGGTGTTGAAACTTTGATTATTGTTTTGGTAAGAGTAACTATCGCGCTGGTTTTGCCGGTTGTTCCAATTATTTGATTGGGGGTTGTTGTTTTGATATCTGTTGTTTTGCGGTTGGTTTTGTCCCATGTTGTTATTTATTTCGTCCCTGTCCTTATTTTGCTGATTTAATGTATTTGTCGTGTTGTTTCCTCTTCCCTCAATAGCAAATACATACTTTTGTGATTTTTCTTCCGTGGTTGTCTCGTTTCTATCGGCTGCTTCAAATAGTCGTAGCAACGTAGCCAAATCTTGTGGAAAATGAAGTGCAACTTGTTGACGTACACTAACTTTGCTGTTGTTAAGAATATGGTCCACTTTATTTCTGACCTCCATGTCTGGTTCGGCGAGGTGAATTTTCTCTAACATGGAATAAAAGTATTCCACAGCGGTCTCTGTTTCCTTTTGGGTATACATGATGTACTCCTTGGTAAACGTAAGCCTTGTTTTGTTTGAAAACCGATTGATGAGAGCATCTTCTATCTCACGCCATGTGGGTGCCGCTAGTGCAGCGTCCCTTCCTTGACCGAATGACATTTCGTAGTATGAGAGTGCAGAATTTCTCAAAGAATTCATGATTTGCTGAATTTTAATTGCTTCTGTCCATGCATTGACAACGCTAGACCTGTTGTATGAGATAAGAAATTTTCGGACGCATTGGTCCGCCTTGCCGTTAAAGATCTCAGGTTGCATCAAGGTTCTGTTTACTTGAACTTGGTTATTAACCGGGATATTTTGAATCGCGGCCGCAAGATTTTGCTCGGCTTGTTGGTGTAATGTCAAGTTCTGCAGTATAAGTTGTTGTGTATCCAATTGTTGGTGCAACGCGGCTACCAAATATCTGTTAATCTCCGCCGGGTTTGGTAGTTCATTCCCTCCCTGTTGTCCTTGTTCACCCTGCTGCTCTATGTGTTCTTGTAAAATTCGGTTTTGGTCCATGTTTCCTTGTTTTAGTTTTAATTGATTTTCTGACTGTTGAAACTGTTCGTGTAATGCTAAGTGCTGTTTGGTCTGGTCTTGTTCCAATCGAATATTATGGGCACCTTCTGTAAGACTGTTTACTGACAATGTTTGAAAAAGATTTTCGTGAGTTTTGCTCCGTGTGTGTGGAGTATGAATGATAATTGTTGGTGTTGTGGTTTTGATACTACGTTGAGTCATATAGCATGGTACATCTTTTAAAAGGTGGTCATATTTCACTTTAGCTTCATTTATCAGTTCTTTATTTAATGTTCCGTCGGTCTGGAATAGTTTTCGTGGAGTTATCTTCTTTTCTGATACGCGAATGCTCTTCTTTTTGTCCAATTTCGGGCAGGTCTTTACAGTTGGGAGTTTAGGCTTTTCTATAAAACATTGCATTTAATAGGATTATATGGACGTAGTCAGGGTTGAATTTGAATCATTCATTTTAACCTAATAATCATTTTGCCTCTATTATTAAACTAAAATCGGTTTGATTGTAAACCGTGAAGGATTAAATTTTTGTTTTTGTGATTGATGCTTATTCGCTGAATTTGTTTGCAGTATGGGTATTTTTGTGACCCATAAAGGCTTCTTTTTGCGCTGTAGATAGTCCCTGTAATGCTAGACATATGTCGCTTGTGTGTCCTTTGGTCCCGCATGCTTCACATTCCTGTCTCTGGTGTTTTACCGTCAATGAGTGTTGGCCATTGTTTTTATTTGTATCTGGTGCCCACACTAGTTCAGTGACTTCATGCCACTCTGGTGTTTTTGTCGTAGTTGTTTGCTTGATTTGTATATTTCTGAGATGTCTTGATCTTATGGCGCGGTGATTCTTCTTGTGTTGCTTGGCTTGGTCTTTGTTTCGGTCCTCTTCTGGTTTTGTTATTTGTTTCTCTATTTCTTGCTGTAGTGATTGAGTGAGTGCAGATAATATCATCCGTTGGATTCTTTTTTCCTCAAATTTAACATCCAGCTCGGCTTGTTTTTTCTTGGTAATTTCCTCAGGGGACATCATTTCCATAGATTTATTTGTTTGAGTTGATCCGTTGCTCATGTTTGTTAAGTCTGTTCTAATTTTTATGTAATTTGTAAATCCAGTGTCGATTTCTCTGAGCCTTTGAGTCCATTCTCCTAGTGCGATGAGTGATCTTTTATCTCGTGGTAATCTTAAGTTTGGTTGTTGTTGGTTCATTGTCACCAGTATATATTATATAGTTATATCTTCTGTTTGAATAATGGTTCTTTTTAATTAATGATTTATTTTCCTTTTATCGTCAAATATCTCAATGCTTGGCTTAATGTAATTTGTTACATCACTCTGGTTGTGGTCAAACGAGTTAGTTGTATTGTTGATTATAAAAATTCCTGCTGCAGACAGTTACTTTATAAACTTCAATTATTGTATTCGTTATTGATTCTTATATAATGCTTAATTTTGTAATTTTAAATTTGTTTATGTTCATACTAGCTGCTTAGAATTCTGTTACTTTTTGAATATAGAAATCGCAAAGGTTCTGGAAAATCCAGTTGGTAGGCTTTGGATTCTGATTGAGCCGACCTACACCCGTTCTGCCTTTCAGAATTTTAGAATAAAATTTTATTTTATTCAGCTAACTAATATGTCTAATTTTCACGTTGTGTAGAAATATTTCATTTTTAAATCAGTTAAATGACCTGTCTTCCTTGTATTTATTTTCGTTTTATTACTGACGTGATTTTGTAATTCTACCTCAGCTGAGGAATTGTATATCTTTTAATTCAGGCGTATTACTTATCACTTTATTTACATATGTAGTCGTATTCATTTTCATTTCAAAGCATGCATTATCTTAATGTTTGAGTGATTATCAAATGTTAACGCAGAAATGGTATGTATGAGTCATTTGTGTAAAAGAATGTGTTAAATCATATTTGTTAGACAATGAACTTAAAATTAACTTAAAATTATTTCTTATAGTAGGCATAAACCATTCCTCCACTAACTCGCGACCCTATAGGGAGTAACGTTTTTTAGGGTTTGCATTTTATGAGACATTGCGGAGTGTGTATTTTTAGTGAATGGTTATATTTTAAATTCGCAGTCATCTCCAATGTCTTGTATTTATTTAATTATGAACCCCCCATATCAACAGTCATAGACCCCCATGCTAACCATGCCTTATAGTCCTGTGGTCCCCTCTTTCCTTTATGTTGGAAAGTGGCGATCACCCTTCGACTTTCTCCAAAGGCACGTCCAGAATCGAGTCTCCATGCCAAATCCACGTGAGGGGTTATCATTTTGAATGCATGATCCCTTTTGAATTACCGTACGCTTATACCTTGTCAATTCCTGTTTATCTATTAAGATCCTTGATTGATTTTTTGTTTGCGATTGTTTGATTTGAATTGATATAAAATAAATGACATGTCTTGTAAATGTTATTTATTATAGTTTTTTTTGAGATAACTTCCAAAATTCCCAAAATTATTCTTCTGCTATGGTTACCGGAAATTGTTTTAATAATGTTTTGCTCATTATTTATACGTGTTTAGGAGTTGGCTTCCTGTTGCCCTATTTTGGCTGATATGTTTCTATTATTGCTTTAGTTCGTTATTGCGAATGGAAATATTATTTGTTGTTACCTTGGATATTCCGGGGAGAGTGACCATTTATTTATTATTCAATTATTTAATATTGTAGGTTAATCTAGTGGAGACGTAAGCCATTTAATCATGCAAACTACCATTCTCTGTAGATATGTTTATCTTGAATTACGACATTCGGATAATATTTTTCCTCTACTCTTAGTTTCCATAGTTATTGAAATATTATTCATATGTATTTTATGTTAATTGTGATTATTATTGTGTTGTCCTTCTATAGTATAATAGGTGATAGAATGTTTCTACATTTAACCTGTCTGTTGGTTATTTTGAAATGAGCTAGTTAAAATATAATAAAATTGAGTAAAAGTGTCCATGGTTACCTACTTGATGACTATATATTAACAACAGTTGAGGTCTATATACGCGGTTTGTGTACTTATACAGTTCTTTTACGTGCATATATTATTTGGTTGGTGAGGTATTCATTTAAAATTAAATGAAATGTATTAGTTTCGAAAATATGGTTTCCCTAGTTACGCTCAAAATTATGTTCATATATAGTCTGTATGGTGTTTATTAAATTGATATTTTCCATTTTTATGAAGCCTCATTATTATTGTCAAGTATTCCTGTCTGACTGGGAGATTAAAAAAAAGATCCCAATTCCAATTTCTAATTTTATTAATTCGTGTCACCGTAGTTACCTTGTTGTTATTGGCGTATCTGTGCTTGTGGAATTAGGTACTTTAAGGTATTAATTATATATGACCAATGAACTCAATATGTTTCTAGATTTGTCGGATTTATTGGTGAAGTGATCAGGATCGTAATTTATATCTGTACCTGTTCCCTTAGTTACGTGTTGTTATTTGTATCCGTTTATTTGTTGTAGTATGTACTGTGGTGTAATGAGTACGTGTGCCAATTGAATACGATATGTTTCTATATTTGGCGGAGCTAGCGGTGAAATGATCGGAATCCTAATTTATATTTCTGTACCTATTCTGTTGGTTACTTTAAGCAATATGTATGTTTGTTTTGGTACCTATTATACTAATTGCTACTACTATTGATCAGGGTCACGTATTTATTATCTATGTATTTGTTGGAATTAATTTTAACAATAAATGGCCTATTACTTATTATTATTATTATATTAGTATTCTGGATGTTTCTATGGTTATTTTCTTTAAACAGTGTATATGTTTTTAGATTGCAAATGCCCTATGTTATTTCGATCGTACCTATTCAAAGTCGGAACGGTATCTCTATTGTTTAAGAATTCTAGTTGGTTTTATTCTATATAGAATGTTGCTATAGGCGGTTGTCCTATCTGAGTTGACATAAGTTATTTACCCTAGTAATTTTTGATTATAGTTTTTAAAAAACTTTTTAGAAAGAAGAGAATAAAAAAAACTTATAGTTTTTATCCGATTTTTTATTTGGATGCATTCATAATTCATTCTCCCCCTTCAGTTTCAAATTACTATTCTAGCTTGGTCATCCTACTCTCATTAAGTCTGCTCCCTGTTTTTATTTTCGAAATTACTCTTTAAATAATTGTTTCATCTTGTCTATACAATGGAAAATGCAACAGAGTCGGATTTCTCCACCCAATTTAATTTGTTTCTTCAGGATATAAAAAAAGTTTACTCCGATCAATTAATTACATTTCTTGAGGATAAAAGTCAATGTTCTGTCGTCGTTCCATCCTCTTCATGTGATTACTCGGTTCCTTTGAAAGTTCGGGATATTCGAAGAGGAAAAGGCAAAAAACGAGCGTCACGGGAATTAATTCCGTGGAGCGATAAGATGTACGGACAGAAATTCCCTCCCTGTCCTAATGTTGATCAGTTTGGATTTAACATGCAATTTTTATTACTTGAAGCTCCTAAAAAAGGAATACATGTATCCTTAACGGTAAAAAGTTTTTCTCCGGATAATTTTAAATTTTCTTCTGGGTTAACTCTTATTCCTGTTAGCTTTGACATAGATGAAGAGAATAATAGTAATCTTTCGACCATTCTTAACGAATTGGATGAACCGCAACATCCCTATCATGGGCTTCTCTTATCTCATATATGTCTCATCGCGGTATACAATATTTCTCCATGTCCTACAATTTTGATCTTTGATCGAGCTGCTTTAGTCTCTTAATTATCCCTTTATTCGGAGAAAATCCGAACGCGGATGATCTCAGTCATTAAAAAATTTTTACAAAGGGAAAGTCCTACTCGTCTTCTAAAATTTCAAGTTAAATACTATACGTATGGAAATGCTTTCTTCTGGTAATATTTTGTAATTTTATTTTGTTTCTTTTATGGTTTATAATTTTATCAATTAATATTATGATGTTCAATTACTGATTAACTTTAGTATGGTTTTTATAGGCTTGCTCAAGGCTGTGGTATTTTATTGTGTCATGGAGTTACTGAATTGTCGAGAATGTTCACGGAAAAATTTAATAATACTGGGATACCGGATAATGATTTAGGTCTTCCTACCCGTCGACAAGTCAAGGAATGGACAAAACTTATTTTTGTTCCGTATACTCCTGAAAATACTTCTCTGAATTCCATGTCATCATACATTGCAACTATTAGACATTGTCCCTAGAATCAATTTTACTATTGGTCTTATCATTGAGGGCGAGGAATTAAATATTTTCCTATATTTACTAATAATTGTATGAAAAACAAAAAAAAATTCTTATGTACCTAGGTATATGTGCTTGTGGGTACATCTTTGCAAGAGTAATAAATTTGCTTGTAGAGGGATGCAGTTGTGTCTTTATTAGAAGGAGTGCTCCTCAACCACTTCTTCGTCATTTCATACTGCTTACTACATCCCTGCTATTACCTTCCTTCACTGTGTATTTCCCTAGGTATACCGTTCTTTTTCCAGTCTATCTCCTATTTGTTGTTCTATGTACATATTAAAGTGTTCGAAGTAGAGATTCGTTTTTCTGCTTCCGAAGAGGGACTTGCCAACCTCCCTTCCTTTCACGACCCCCGTTCTGTCTACATTTTTATGAGCTTGCGTGGATGCCTTCCTCCTACAGCCATGGTTTGTTGGACTCTCCGTTTATTGTAGGAGTATTCCATTTGGGTGCCATCTTCCTACTTCTACCATCTCTGAAGAGAGATCCGCTATATATATGCGTCTTATATATATATATATTCCTATATACCTATCCCTTGTACGGTGCGTGTAATTGCTTAAAATTTAACTTGTGCGGATGCTCCCCTCCCTTCTATGACCTCCTTATTTTTCACAATTTGTTTCTCTCATACTGTCTAAGCTCCTTTTTCCTCCTTACGCTTCGTTTGTGACTATTGTAAGGTCTAACTCCCTTGCTCATTCGTGTGTTAATTCAAGTTGGATATATTTTCCTCTCTAAAAATTTTTATTAAAGATTTTAGGATGCTATACGGTGATTTTTTTATTCGAATTTCAATTACTATTTAACCATTGTGTTAACAAACTATTTTACTTTCAAACTAAAGTTTTTATTTCCATTGGACTATTCGATTTGAAATTTAAAATCTCTCTGTTGCCATTTACCATGCCATTATTTTGCCGAATTTGGATGATGCGAGTTCGACGAGTCATTCTCTGGATCTACGGTTGGTTTGTGAAACGGAGGGATGGTCCATACCTCTAATATTTTACTTCGTAGTAATTTACAGTTTTGACTTACATTATTTGTAGTAGCTCAGTTACTGGCAACTGACTATAATTCCCTTTTGTCTTACTGTGTTCCGGTGATGAGCAGCTGATGGAATAGGAGTTGTTATTTGAGTCTCTTTCCAGGTCTTTAGAAATTCTTTAATGCCTCGCTTTCGGTCCTGAATAGTTCTCCCTCTCGGTCCTGAACACTTCTTCCTTTCAGTCCTGATGGTCTAGTCCTAGTTCTCGAATTCACTTTTATGTATGGGTTTGTGAAACTTATGAGTGTGAGAGTATGAGTCAAAGTTATGCTGATGAATATCAGAAATACCGTCTTATTTCCTCGAGCTCGAATCTTTTTCTTTTAAATGAATTATAAGGTTTGGTTTTATTCAATATTGTAATATTCTTATAAAAACAGGGTGTGGCTCATACGAAAAGTGCATGTGCAAAATTCTCGATGTCTTATCCCGTGCTCTCCTCTCAACCAACTGTCCCTCTTTCGCACTCTTTCCTCCACTATGTACCTAAATTGCACACTTCCACGTCCCCAGATTTCTCGAACATTCGATCTCTCTCTCTCTACGCACTTCCTACTTGCTTGTTCCACTTTTCCATGAACTCTCATGAACCCCTACTCTCTCTTCACTCTGATTCGTTCCCCATTTCTATAATATCTATTTTATGTGATCAATCCCTGTAGGGGCATAGATGATATGCCAATCCTAGCATATCACTTGAATAATCGACATTAAAGATTTAATATTGCTTTCCTTCTCCAAAGTCGAAGTCGGTTACTTAGATTCGGCTCACTATCAGTATATTGAGTCCTTTGAAGAGATATACATATCACTTTTGGACAGTGTACAAATTAAATGATCTAAGATACTTAATGGAACCTCTTCAATCTTTTCCAGGCTGAGGAGCTTAAAAAGAAATAATTGCTCAAAGCGGATGTAGTAGGTTTTAAAGTATTTTAGAGGGTAGGATTCTGCAAGCAATTCCAAATTTTCCTATATCTTCGGGACGAAGACTTGATAGACACAGTTGAGTTCTTCGAGAAAATAAACCCAGGGTTTGTAAAACTGAAATAGACTTCGTTTTCCAACTGCATGGTTCACATTAGAAGAGGTGAGAATGGCTAATGAGCTGATACAATTTGAGGGGTAGCTAATTTTGATTTTCGACATGTTAAGAGTTCAGGATGACCGAATGTTGCCTACAACAATTATTTAAAAAAACAGAATTATTTTTCGCACAAATAATCTAAGCAAAAAAAAACATATTAATTCATACTATTATTTAAAATTGACTTTACTTCCTACAACAGTTTAAAATCAAATCAGAATTTTATTATTATTATATACTATTTTCCGAAAAACGCGTACATTTAATTTTTAAATACGTTTTAGAGTCCCTTTTGTCATTATTATTGATCATCCATGCCTATTACTGCACTAATGGAAAAATAGGTGGACTGTAACACGTATGTTTTTACACTAACAAATAAAGAATAATACCCCTATAACGGCTATACGTGACTTACTGCAAAGAAGCTGCGATATCACTGAGGTCCAACTGTTTCACGTGTTCAACAAAAGCTGCTTTCTATGATCAAATTTTTTCTATTTTAAAGCAATTGTTAAACATTCCAATGCTCTACCGGGCAGAGTTAAAGCAGTCTAGTAATACATTTAAATAACGCAGTATGAAAATTACACACAAATCTTTAACACAAGTGAAATGTTCACCTAAGGCTTAACATCTACATATTTTTCAGACTTCCAGATAATTCGTTAACCTGAGTCCACTCTATGGAAAAAATTCATTTGAAAAATTTCATTTTAAAAACTAAATAAAAAATAAAAAAATAAATGACTGTGTATAATACGCAGTAGTTGGAACCTATAGCTGCACCTATAGCATTAATTATAGTAATTACACACTAAGGAAAAAACGAAGTCCTAATTTAAATATATTATTATTACTATATTACTATTACATTTCAACCCATATATTTTTTAAAGTAGCAATCACAGTAAGAAATGCCCCATAAATTACGACATCATAATTTCCCTTGTGACCCACCCGTAATAAAAAAAATATTGATTTGCATGCACATACATATACGCGTTAATAAGTACCGTATTTACGGTACTAAATTATATTAGTACAGGGGTCTGCAATAGTACACAGGTCTGACTGAGAAGTAAGAGTTTAAATAGTACGGGACATGCAGTCTACATATATAGCGAATATAAGAGGGTATAGCGTACTTATATTGGCAAGGTTTTGGATTGGTGCAGAAAGTACGGTAAAAGCATTCTATAAATTACAAAAATTGCAATAATAATTTAAAACGATATATACAGCATATATATATATATGTACACACATCATAGTATTCTAGACTGAAGTAAATTCGATCACTAGTAACTCAAATGTTCACAGTTAGTATTAAAGTCATATAAAAATGAAACATAATACCTCACTAAATCTCACAATTAACAATCCAAAAGCATAAACGAGACAGCGATTCGCATTCGCACAACTGATTGATTCGTGTCTCCTACCACACACCTTTACTCATCTAAAACCATTCTATTTAATACCTGGCATCACAAATTAAATCCGTTAATTCTAACACACATCTGTGAACCATAACCAACAAATCACACATAGTAAATTGCAATTTTATAAAAAATTCAAAAGCTTAAAACTGGATTAAAATTTTAATAGAACACTAATTGTCTTCATGCAAAATTGCCATGAATAATAATATGACATAACTAATAATCATTATTATTTATTATTTAGGTCGATTTTTTAATCCTGTATTTGATACAGCATTGACCTACACATGCTCCGTGTTTCTCATCCCTGTGCGTACTCTGTTCCTAACTCTTTACGAAGCTCATTATTCAACAACCTAATTATTCTAGTGCATCCATACTAGCACACACAAAACGAGGTATATATTAAATTGAATCAGTGAAAAAGTTGTTATTTAGGTATACAAATTATTGGCAATATTTTAGGTTCAAATTGTAAATACACTTTGACTGCGGTTTTCCTGACATTATTTATGCATTCTGTTGCTACAGTTGATAGTAAAATATCTCTTTTCTTTTGTTTGTATTTATAATCGTGGTGAAAACAAAAATAATAGTTCTTTTATAAGTATACTTTTCTATTTTGTATAGAATTATTTTCTTATAATAAACATATCACTAAAGAGTCACAATAATAATTTGCTTAAGTGATTATTAGGACCAAATCTTATATTTTTATTAATTAATATAATGCAGTTTACCACATTTGCTGACAATTACTGAGCTTTCTTGCAGTCCTCAAGCAGCAACGCATTGTCAATTTCAAAACTAGGTAATGTTAGATTGTTTTGACTCAACAAAATAAATTATTACACTTATCACAAGTAACATTCTTGACGACCACTTGCAAATTACAAAGCCTAGAGACACTTTCATCTAAAAGTACTCAATTCTTGTGTCGTGTGCAATTTTGTGCATTGAGTATTACATTTAATACTTAAGATGTAGTATTTGCGGATTTTAACCGCTAATTATTAGAGAACTCAAGGGTTTGCAGAGTATGACCAGTCACCAGTCAAGTTGCCAAAAGTTTAATGCAGAATTGGTGGACAAATTTCCCGCTGCATGCAGATCACATGACAAGCAGCACGTCACTATTACAAGTAGATGGCATGTTTGAAAATACTTTTGCAGTTTAACCTTACAATAATAATTACAAATTATATGCTTTTAACCTAAAATTACTTCTAAGCTTGCTACTGCTGGTTCGCTAAAATAATATTGTACAAACCACTTGTATGCGTAATGAATTTTGGAATTCTATACCTGCACTTATATAAGTGTGTAGTGTTCATTTTTTTAAACCAAAAGGTAAAAAGTTCTAGCATTTAAAATTTAAAAGGATCACCTTCATCATAATTTTTAAAGCTTTTATACAAATTAAAATTTAAAAACGTAAGGTTTGTCTTTTGTGGTTTAGTTAAATGCCAGATGCATACAATGTTCTTGCCGTTTTTTACCTGATTTTTAAATAAACTTATAGTCTCAAATAAAAAGAATTTTTAATTTTCAAGTTTGTGACTGTAATAGCTTGCAAGTTTTACATATCATTTAAATTCCACACAAGCATGAATTTAATCTTCTTTGGGTGTTCGCTCGTAACTGACTGCCTGAGCCTGCCTGTGCATTCTACTAGAAGCATGCCCTTTACTTTGTTTTAGAGCCTGACTCTAATTTTTTCTGGGAACTTGCTTTAGATGTTTTTCTTAGATTTGCCTTAACCGTTTTCTAAGCGCTTGGTTCTCTTTTTTTAAATGAAATTACTACCAAGAGATTTTTATTCTACTTTTTTTAATCGATGTTCTCTAACTTACAGTAGGAGCTAAAATTAATATAGCCTATAACTGAAATAAAATTAAAAAATTACAATTTATTTTATTGGATATTCTGTCTAATTTGAAAACAAGATTAAATAAGATAAAATACACATGATATTATTTTGCCTTCTAGGTTAATACATTATTATTATATCCTGGTGTTTTCGGCCTATAACATTTAAAAAATGATAATAGTTTTTAATTTACAATTGATTATTTTAGGATCTGATATCACACCCTTATTTGTATAAGTTTATAAATTTATTTGTATTTTATAATTAGTTGCTAACTTGCCGATTTTTCATATCTATTGTCATTTACAAACACTACTTTTTTGTATTTGAATGTTATTTTTAAATATTGTAATCAAATGTGCCTTTGATAAATTATTTTAAATTTTTATAATTATTATTTGATACGTAATTTGGTAAAGACTATCTTGTACAAAGATTAGGTTTTAATAATTAATTAATTATATTAATATCCCTGCCTGTTTTTAATAGTAATTTAATAACTAGACAGGTTTTACTGAAGAAACTTTTACACATTACTAAAGACTTAAATATATTAAATAATGGATGATTGTTTTAATGTTGGATTCCTATTCCACACAAACACTGTTTGATAAGTTATTTATTAGAATATTCATTTCCACCCAACTATTCATTAATACGTGTTTTTTGCCTGCATAACTAATTTTTAAAGAGTTTTAATTTTTAGTTTTGTAAGGTATTAACACTTTTAATTTTTGTTAGTTTAGTACAAATATTTTTTACGAAAACAGTGCATCGACTGCTTAGGCATAGATGTGTAATACATGCACCTATTTAAAATGAACCTAAATTTAATAAATAAATGGTATAGTGTCTAATTCTTGTGCTTTCTTATTATATTTACACATTACCTTGAAATATTCTTGAAAGTTTTTTCTTGAATTTTTAATGTTTTAATAAAATTTTCTTTGTTTCTCCCAAAAATATCACGTTAAGTATTTAATTCTGCAACATAACCTGATGCACGTTTTTGCATGTTTTTCCTATTGATATTTTTACTATTTCTGTAAATTCTTGCAAATCCTTTAAATTTAGTACATTCCACCTAATCTGGTTTATTTATAATATATATGATTTAGGTACTGTTGAAACAAAATCCGTCCATCGGTGTACTTTAAGATCGTTTTCTTTATTAAGAATTCATCTTTCCATTTACCTAATTTACCAGTTAAAAATTTGACAAGGAGTGGGCTAAATAATTTAGCATACCGCTAAAAGTAGTGGATGATATTTTAATGATCGCTTTGAAAAGATCAATTAGGATTTATAACCATTATTTATATACTTGAATTTTATGAGTAGGATATTTTTCCTTTGCGTTACAAAAATGTTAAAATTATGATAAGAAATTAATATTTTGTATACTGAGCTATAAGACTATTGCAGTTGTGCAACAGTGGCTTAATAAAGTTTTTTCTTTCTTATTTATATTATCAACCTAAACTACGCTACCTGATTTTTTATATAAAAATATTTTTTTTAATTTTTCAAAAGCATTATTTAATCGTAATCTTGTTGTAATCAGTTGTAAATGCAGCAATATATTTATTCGTATCCTTTAAACATATACATAATTAAATCTTCCTGTTCTTTAAATACAGCTTATTCAGCTTTTAGTCTAGGATTTCCGTCTAACCTATATAAATTTGTATATTCTTACACAACTGCTTGAATGAATCTTTTTGATCACATTCCTGGAGCCGTTATTGGCAAAAAGGTTTGACAATATACCTATATAGGTACATATAGTATATGAACAGCGTTAAATCTATGCAACTAAAGTTCGCTGTACAGATTCAACGCCAGTTATATAATATATGTATGTATACTTCGTTCAAATATTTTCCAAAGTTTGAGAATTATTTTTGCCACCATCTTTTTCTCTAAATGTTTTGACAAACCGCCTAATATTTTTGCTTGATCTTCTTTTAAAAAAGTCTTGTTTGAGTCAGCTTATATTTGTGGATATAATAGCTTGTGGAACTTGCCTCCAAATGTACTTTTTTGCACCTTTTTCTCCATTTTGACCCCTGTTGGGGGGGGGAGGGGAGGAATTGGAAATCTAATAATTGGAACCCGAGTATCTTTATTCATGGTCTTCAATAATCGACATTCAAAATTTAATATTTATTTCTTCGCCACAGTCGAGGTCGGTTACTCAGATTAAGGCTCACTATCAGTCTTATGAGTCCTTTGAAGAGGTACACATCACCTTTGGAAAGTGTACAAATAAAATAAACTAAGAGACTTAATGAAACCTCTTCAATCTTGACCAGGCTGAGGAGCTTACAAAGAAATAATTGCTCCAAGCGGATGTAGTAGGTTTCAAAGTATTCTAGAGGGTAGGATTCTGCAAGCAATTCCAAATATTCCTATATCTACGGGACGAAGACTTGATGGACACAGTTGAGTTCTTCGAGAAAAACCAGGATTTTAAAAACTACAATGGACTTCGTTTCCCAACTGCATAGTTTACACTGGAAGAGGTGAGAATGGCTGATAAGCTGATACAATTTGAGGGGTAGCGACTTTTGATTTTCGACATGTTCAGGATGACCGAATGTTGCCTACAAGAATTATATAAAAAAGACAGAATTATTTTTCGCACAAATAATCTAAGCCAAAAACACATATCAATTAATACTATTATTTAAAATTAATTTTACTTTCTACAACAATTTAAAATCAAATCAGAATTTTATTACTATTATTATATTCTATTTTCCGAAAAACGCGTACATTTAATTTTTAAATACGCTTTAGAGACCCTTTTCCCATTATTATTGATTTTGTATACCTATTGCTGCACTAATGGAAAAATAAGTGGACTGCAAAACGTATGTTTTTGTTTTTAAACTAACAAATATAGCGTAATAGCCCTATAACGACTACACGTGACTTACTGCAAAGAAGCTGCGATATCACTGAAATCCAACTGTTTCGCGTGCTTAACTAAAGCTCCTTTCCTCGGATCCAATTTTCCCTATTTTAAAGCAATTGTTAAAAACTCCAATCCTCTACTGGCCAGAGCTAAAGTTTAATCCTAAAACATGCGAGTAATACATTTGAATAACTTACTCCTGGACATTTTCCTCCCGGACATCTGCCTCCTGGACATTTTTTCTCCCGGACTTTTTCTTCCCAAACACATACGGCGGACATTTTCCTCCCAGAATCACAATTCATATTATTATGACCACAATAAAGATGGCGACGACATTATTTGTGCGATGCTGTTCATATTACATTCGTTACATTTGATTATTAAATATTTACACACTCATAACTTTATATAAAATGGGGAAACGATCGATTTTGGTTCTTTAAATTATGAATTTTGCATACTTTTGAGAATTTCTACAAATACATGCATTATCTGGCAGGAAGCACTCGTTTATTGTGGTCATATGAATTTCGATACTGGGAGGAAAATGTCCTCCGTATGTGCTTGGGAGGAAAAAGTCTGGGGGGGAAAAGTCTGGGAGGAAAATGTCCTGGAGGAAAATATCCAGGAGGAAGTTGTCCGTATAGCGGTCAAAACTTGCAAAATATTCATAATAATAGTAAAAACAAAGAATTCCAAATCCTCCACTAAAGTCCATGCATTTTCTTCATTTTCGATGCTTTGAAACTTACGCTCCCCACAAATTAAAATACAGCTAAGAAAATAAATTACTTCAGCAATATAGTATCCACCAAAAACGCTGACATTTTTTAGCGAGTCTGGTTCACAGTAACGACGCAGACTCAGAGCCAGAATGGGAAATATTGTACTGCGAAATTCCATAAAAAATATTTAAAATTTTAAGAAAACAATAAGAACTACTCTTAAATATTTAAATGTAGTTTTTAACTATAACATTTATTAGGTCAGATTGAATAATTGTTAATAATTACAAGCAAAACCAAAGCTTACCTAAATTGTATTGTTACCGTTTTTCGTCCTTTAGTAATTATTGTAGCTTGTCTGCAACGACTGTTGTCTGGTTCTATCATTTATATAGCAATTCAAAGTAGCATTGTTATGATAAATTTAAATTACTCTGTTTGCATATTTTAAAACACAAAACGTATGGCTTTAAAAACTGCAAACTGTTTTATCTACATGATAACCGCAAAAGAAGATTTTAAAGATGCTCGAAAGTCAACTGGCAAATGGCAAATAAGACTGAACTGACTGATTGTGAGTCACGAACACCGTCGCCTTGCATTTGCGTATGTATAAAATTATATTGCTAACAATGCTGCCATGATAAGAAATACAATATTTTACTAGCAAGTTTGTTATTTAGACCAGCTTTTTACAGTAACAGTTTTACAGTTTGTCGACCGTGGGCTGACCCGAAGTAGATGCTGAGCTTCAACAAAGGCGCAAGACAATTTATGTTACGCTAAAAGATAATACAAGGTTTGTGGAAGCTCCCCTACAATCAATAAGACATACCAATGTTCGTAGCATGTAGTTTAATATAGCTGAAATTTGTTTATTAATTGCACCATTCACAAATAACGTCATTATAGACAATCCCTGAATATCTGTTACGCATATAGGTAAGTACGTGACATGTAGTTAAAATAAGATGGAAACAAATTTAAAGTTGAGACTTGGGATATTAAAAACTATGGTATTTGAAGGACGTTATCATAGACGATCTCTGAACATCTATAACACATAGGTCAGTCCGTGACATGTAGAAGAAATTTTCACGTGACATCATTTGCTCGTCACCCTTAACCTGCTTACCTTATGTGAATGCGATAGCAGCTGAGTGGGGCTGCCTGAAAGAAATTTTCACGTGACGTCATTTGCGCGTCACCCCCAGCCTGCTTACCTAATGTAAATGCAACAGCAGCTGGGTGGGGGTGTCTAAAAGAAATTTTCGCCTGACGTCATTTGCGCGTCACCCCTAACCTGCTTAACTAATGTGAATGCAACAGCAGCTGGGTAGGGGTGTCTAAAAGAAATTTTCACGTGACGTAATTTGCGCGTCACCCCTAGCCTGCTTACCTAATTTGAATGCGATAGCAGCTGGGTGGGGTTGTCTAAAAGAAATTTTCACGTGACGTCATTTGCGCGTCACCCCTAGCCTGCTCACCTAATGTTAATGCGACAGCAGCAAGGTGGGGCTTTTTAAAAGAAATTTTTGCCTAACGTCATTCGCGCGTTACCCCTACCCTGCTTACCTAATGTGAATGCGACAGCAGCTGGTTGGGGGTGGTTAAAAGAAATTTTCACATGACGTCATTCGCGCGTCAACCCTAGCCTGCTTACCTAATTTGAATGCGATAGCAGCTGGGTGGGGGTGTCTACAAGAAATTTTCACGTGACGTCATTTGCGCGTCACCCCTGCATCAGACACGCATGATTCGCTTTTTTGGAAAGCTCACTTTTCTGAGTTTTGACATGGGTCCAGTTAACTGTTAATTGTGAAGAAATGGACAGTCCGATCAAAGTAAAAAAACAATACAGACCTGCGCGCGCGCATTTGTGATCGTTTTAAAAAAAATTGAAGGTCATAGCTTGAAAGCTGTGACCTGTAGTGCACGGCCAACAGACAGACAGACAGACAGACGGACGGACATGACCATCACAATAGATGCTTGCTCAGCATCTAAAAATGAATGGGTACCCTTTTCAGCGATGTGTAGTTTTCATTCTTTGTGTACACGGGTAGCAAATGTTCTCAGTTTGGCCGTGGGAAGCAAATGTCCTAGGTTTGGTTCTGGGTATCAAATGACTGGGTAGCAAATAAATGTCCTATAACTATCCGTATTGTGTGATGAGCCTATATTAAAATAAGCCAAACAAACTGCACATTGCTAAACATTTTAAAACTAGTCTTTTAAATAAATGAATAGTTTTAAAAATTCAAAATGGTTCAAACCCATCAAAAACCACATTTCACGGGGGAAATAAAAACAAATCGTCGGGTAAGTTGCATATTGTACCGACGTGCGTCGGGTAGATTGTAGAAAGCCGTCGACAATTGGATGAGTTGCAGATATTTTTGTCGGCTAGGTTGCAGTCCACCCGATGAAAATTCGGATGTCCGGTAAGTTGCAGAATTCGGGCGTTAGGTAGGTTGCAGAAAATCGTCGGCTGTCGAGTATCTTATGACCCCCAAGATTAGGGTGTTAATTTCAACACGATAACCAATTAATTTCAAAATTTTTAAAGGTGAGAAAATATGTTAGCTACGTGAAACACCGCTGTGTGTTAATATATCTACACCAAATAATGTTACAGTTGGCCAAAAATCGTGTGAAGAATTTATACCACCGTATATTATGCTAAATTAGTGTTATAACTGTAAATAAGTTGACTTAGGCCTGTGTTTAGAGAGGGTGTACTAATGTAGATGGTCGCGGGTTCGAACTTGACTTTTTGGATTAGTTTTTAATTCAGTTAGTCACCCAACTTACGCGACATGACCAACCCAGAATTTGAAAGGACCTATTTCAAAAAAACAGGCAACTTTTAAATAGTATAGATCCAAAGTAACTCGATTGCGTTTTGCATCGTTTGCCTAGAATCGCGCGGCAAACTTTAAAAAAATTCAAATAAAACTTTTCCGCCCTGTAGATTTTACAGTTCTTAACCGATTTTGATTAAATTTGGTTTTTTCTGATTCTTATACCTTTATCCAAAAATTTATTTTAGGATTTTTAAAAATTCTACAATTTAATTTTTTTTCCAAAAAATTGGTTTAAAAAAACGGGCCTCGAAAATATAGGTTTCCTAGAAAATCAAAAAATATAAAATTTTCGAGTTTTCTAAGATCCTGAAATAGCTTTTTTGATAAATGCCTTAGAATCAGAAAAAAACAAATTTCATCAGAATCGGTTAAAAACTGGAAAATCTACAGGGCGGCAAAGTTTTAAAATTTGAATTTTTTTAAAGTTTGCTGCGCGATTCTAGGCAAATGACGCAAAATACAATCGAATTACTTTGGATCTATACTATTTAAAAGTAGCCTGATTTTATGAAATCGGTCTTTTTAAATTCTGGGTCGGTCATGTCGCGTCATTCCCTTGTCAGTCTAACACATAACAGTGTAAATCCCTAACTAAAATGTGTGTTACCACCGTTAACACCTTCTAGTGTCGATGTTGGCGTAACACAAAAATAAGTTAGAAATTATCACCTATGTGGTTAATTTGCTCATGTTTTTCTAAGCGTGTAATAGGCAGGTTTCATCTAAAAATATTTATCTCACTGGAATTAATCCTGGTGGGGGCAGTTAGACTTAAAAACATGGGTGATCTTATTTCATTGAGACATAGTGTATATTACTCTTACACCTTGATTTCACTAGCTACTTTATCCATTGATAACTTTATCTGTAGACGTCGGGCGTCGGATCAGTTGCAGAAATATTCGTCGGATAGGTTGCATCGGTAAACGGACATTTTCCTCCCAACTCGTAACCGAGGACATTTTTCTCCCAGTATCGATATAGCTCCACTAAAGGAAACTAGTGGATCGATCCAAAAAAATTATATATGTACTCGTAAACGATCTCATTTTTAATCTAAAGTAAGACGGAATTTTAGCAGAATTTCCTTACCAATTACGTATTCAATAAATTGCTAAACAAAACTATTAACCATTATTTTATAAAGATGGGAAAAAGATGCAATTTAGTTCTTCAGTTAGTGTTTTGGATTGTCTTCGAACGCATAAATTTTGTGGAAAGAAACTTTCGTCGAAACATGGATATACCTAATTCCTTGACAAAAGTGATTTTGATACTGGGAGGAAAGTGTCCTAGGTATGCTTTGGGGAGAAAATGTCCGGGAGGAAATTGTCCGGGAGAAAAATGTCCTACAACCCACGCAACATCCCACTCGACGAAAATTCTGGCGCCGGGTGAATCGTCGGCCGTAAGGTCAGTTGCAGAATTTTTATTATTGTGAGTTTCACTTTGAGCCGACTACCGTCAGGCAGATTGGCCTGATTTTCGTCGGCTGTCGGGTGTCTTGCAGTTCCCTTAGGATCTCTGGTATTTAAGAGCAAATGTAATTCCCTATCACTCCTACTGCTCTACTGTGTTGCCTTTTCTCTCCTGCTACTTTTTGGATTCTCCGAACCCACTGGCGGGTCTTTAAAATAAAAACAATTCTCCTATGTACTATTTTTTAGATAACGAAATTTTATTAGATTTCGCCTACATAGGTGTGGTCGCAGTAAGGAAAAGCCTGGGTACGAATAGTCTGTTTACCGTTTTTCTTAGTGGGGGGTGAAAAGGTTTGCGTAACTTATGCAAGCTGATGTTTATTCACCTTCAAATGCAGAAAACGATAACCGCGATAACGACTTTTTGATGCAGAAGAAGAGATTATTTTAATAACGCATAAAAACTTTAATTCACAAAAAATCAACTAAAAATTATACTTTGCACTTGAAAATGGAATATATGAAATAAATGTAAATAAATTATAACATAATTCTTTGTAATTTAAGTTTTTTTCGATAATCAGTACCTGATCAAGTGCCTGAACGCTCCCACCCTCTGTTCAATAGTATCAAAAAGTATGATGGTCAAACAGTCTATGTGAAATGATGATAATGTTAAAAACGTATTTATTCACACAATATATCTAATCGGCATAAAGTAGGTTTGTTAAAGTGAAATTAATTTTAGAAATAATTTCAATATCTTTAATGGTAACAAAAGAAATAAAAAGTTACTTACAATTCCAATGACTAAACCCGAACAAATTAAATAAGTATTCTACTCAAAAATGTGCAGAAGATTGCAAATTTTTCAACCAACGTATTAGATGTGGATTTATACAATCCAAAAACACAAATAAAGACCACTACTGATAGAATCATATTTCAGTTGCTGAATCCAAACATAAGTCACGTCTTGGATTATTCTAGAACTATTCAAAGCTGGATGTCTCTGCCTTTAATTGAAACTATAGAGTTTGCTTTGAATTTGTTTTGTAGAGCTAATGCTACATCAGTTTTATGTACATTACTTTTGAAGAAAACTTTCATAAGTCTTTTTGAGTTTGACAAAATAGAGTCGGCTGATTTTGTCATAGTTAGGCGTTTTGATTGTAGTTCCAGAAAGTTCTTTTTGATTCCTTTAACCAGAAGTCAAAGTTGCAGGTAGAATGCAGTGATAATTTTAAAATATGAAGGGCTCGATCCCTGTCCTGTTAGCCACACATACTTGCGGACTCACATTAAGTGCCAACGGATGACTTGTCACAGGTAACGTTAAACAACCTGAATGAGAAAGGTTGAAATCTCAATGTATACACGCATACAAACGCGTACACATACACACATACATATGCGTAAACGTTCAAATACATATATATGCACATACACACACACATATGCGCACCAATACACAGGCGTACATACTTGCGTATACACACACATGCATTATGGTAATAGAATGTAATGAAATGTTTTGAAATGTCTAATAAAATATTTATAACATAATCCCTGCTTAAAGTTTAATATTTAAAGGGCGTCTGTTGTGGACGATCTATTATCTGTATATTTATGTTCATGAATTATTGTTGAAATATTTTGAAAAAACTTTTAAAGTTGTAAAAAGGGTATTTAAAACTATAATATTTGAAGGAAGTTATAATGGACGATCCCTGAATGTGAATAACTTATAAACTGAATATCTATAACATATTCCTAGCGTATCTGACGTATCAACCAACAGACCATTGATAACTTTAGCCGAGAATGGTTGGGTATGAACTATAGGATATACTTGTATTTGCCCAGCAGAACTTTAAAATACCGTGTGTATGCATTGTGATTTTGTACACGCATCCAATATTTTAAGGAAGCTCACTTTCCTAATTTTTGACATAGGTCCATTTAACTGTTAATTGTAAAACAAATTGCCAGTCCAATCAAGTTAAACGAACAATACAGACCTGCCTGCTCGCATTTGTTATTGTAAAAAAAATGTGTTAAGAAAATCGGTTAAGAGGTTTGACCTGTAGATTGCGGCCAGACAAATGGACAGACAGACATGACTATTTTAATAGATGCAGCCAAAGCTCAGCATCTAAAAAGTTAGATTGACATTACATGCGTGTCTTGTTATAACTAATAAAAAGTAAATTTAAGTATACCTTTCTTGCGGTTTATTTTGTTTAATTGATTAGCGTAGCTATTCTTGTCTTGTTTTGCCCAATAGCTCTTTGTATTGGATGCACACTTTTAATTCGTAAGCAAACATTTAATTAAAATGATATAAGACATAAAATAAGATCAACTTAACATTAATAATATTAAGTGAAGTTAGGTCAGATGAATCAACCACTCTGTGGTTGCAAAAATCAGATAGTACTGACGAACTGTACATTGTTCAAGGAGTACTTCGTGGTCTCGGAGGCAACGGCTCACATGAGATACGGAAGGCATTGAGTGAGAAATATATGTTTACATATATATACAACTTCTAACACGAGTACTCACAGTGGATCATACAGCTATGTCTTCCCCAGTGCTGGCATGGGAGTGGAGGGAGGGTGGCGGTGGAGGGGTGCATGGCTGGTGGTCGGCGTGTGGGTGAGTAGTGGTAGTTCTATGTGATTCGCAAGTCATGGGGTGACGCTGCTCCATTATACTATCTCTCTTCTCCGCTGTCGGCTACCTGCCTTGTTTTCTTTTCACTTTCCATCCTCTTTCTATTCCCATTGCCTCAGCACGGATCCGAAGCATGTCTCATTGGAATGGTTCTGCCATAATTAGAATGGTAAAGATAGATCAAGCGCTCTTTGGCTGAGAATATTGATAACTTCTAATAGACTGAGTAATACTCTGAACTATGTAGACCTATAAACAGAATTCACGTCTCCATGGCTGGAGCCTAATCTAGTATCTTAAAGAGGGCGATAGTGTCACATCCCAATAAATAGCTAAGACTTTGCAAATAAGTTAGTATTAAGTTACTGGCAGCAATCTCGACGAGCACATCTAGTTAAGCATACCACCGAGCCTGACTAAATATACTGTGTCTCAAGAGTAGCAAGCCGAAAAGTAATATAGTGTACATGAGCGTCTGCCTACGAGTACAATACTGTTACATACACACATACATACTGTACATTGTTCATTTTGTATTGTGCAGTGATGGTGAGTTATATTTATTACCGTAAAATAAATCAGTATGTATATACTTCATACACTAGTATACACAATACTGTCAGTATTCACAATTATATCTTTCACAGGTTTGTTCTAGAAATTTATTCGTTCTCAAAAAATATTTTGTCTGTCGAAATAAACAATACAAATAAAAAGTATGTCGTAAATGCTTTTGTTTCCTTCTTTTACTATAACTGCTTCACCAAATAGCTAGTAATGATAAATTGAGATGCAAACAGGATACTAAATGTCCTCTTTAAAAGTTGCTAAACAGGATGCATCCTTAAAGTTCATACATTATTAAACACTTAATATCACTTTATCGAGCGTAAAACACCTAACATGTAAATTTGTTCAGCACTAGCGACAAGCAAAAAAGCAAAACGTAAGAAAAAGCAAGCAAACCTAAACTCTGCCGCTCACCAAAATCACACTCAAAGTTTAGCTGTACAATGAATACTTCTATTTATCAATTATTTTCTATATTGTGTTTAGCAAACCCTTCTAATAATTACAACAGTGTCAGATAACATGTCATTTGACTACCCCCGTAAATTTATGAGGTATCTTTTGTAACCAGGAGACAGAACGGAAAATAACACTTGTTTAATTATAGTTAAGTCGTGCCTTTACTCCGAATGTAGAGTGTGATCACCTTAGTGTATACGGTTTTGGATTATATTTCCTTATTATTTTTTTTGGCGATACAAACATGCTATTTCTGGACAAGCTCCAGACAGAACTAGGTCAGGAAAAAATGACATTTATTCCGTCCAGAACCTAATTACTATGTAAATTGCATTTATAGAAGGTAGGTTGCTAAGTAACCAATCCATAGTAATAGTAAATTTATTCCGTTACTCAACAAATTGTAAGTTGTGCAGAAGTGCAAGTACTACTTCGTGCAGTCAAAGCTGCTGCAGCCGCATATCACAAATCCTTTAATAGCCAAAAAATATGATTGTACAATTTGCATACCCTAAAACTTGACAAACATGACTAGATTACAACTTATAATATTGTAGTAATTAGAAGTTTAGAAAACATAATTAAATTTGGTTAAGTATGTTAAACCAACAAACAAAACGTGCTTTTCTCAAAATTGACATCTTAAAAAGCCTTATTTCTATTTTTATTTCCAAATGCTTTCTCTTGGTTGCTTACCACACCTTGAACTGTATCAATACATAAAGACACATGCCTTTTTTTAATTTTATAGACATTCTGCAGAAATTATAAGTAGGTATTGCAGTAATTTATTAAATATTGCAGATTTACTTACCTCAGTTTTATGTTCAAATTCAATAGCATTTCACTAATATTTTTGACAATAACTTTTATCATGTTAATAAATGCGCTTTGTAGCCACTTTAAGCACTTTTATCTGTACAGATTTATTAAATCAATATTACAAGAATGATTTCTAATGTAAATAGGTATTTATGCTGTTACGTGAATATGGCGGCGCTTTGTGGTGTTCTACATGTTGTGAGGCAAACACTGTAATGAGTAAGCATATGTGCTTTTATAAAGGCTGTGAAACTTTTATTTAGACGAAAAGCAAAAGTTAACTCTAGGGGTCTACTCGCTCAAACAAACAGCCGCTTGAAGGTCGCATTCACTTGAAATTTTTAGCCTTCATGTTGTTACAAAGTATTGTCACAGATGCTTTGGGTAAATATAATACTTTAGCTTTTGTTTCACATTTAAATGCTTTCCGTTTAGAAGCATATGTACCTTGTCTCTAGTCTGACTTTTTTCTATTTTATATTACTGCCGCCAAGAAAGATTGAAAATTATACCTGTCTCGTCTTCTACTATATTAGGTCTTTTAATATATTAAGCTGGGATGAAGTGGATATTAGCTACGCTTTTACACTATAAACGCAAAGGACAGATTTGTATTGTTGTTTGCAGTGACCGTATGATCTTTTTCTTCTTGTGTTATTTCCCAGAAATGAGGTATTTAAATGTTTAACATCCTAAAATAATGTTAAAGACCCTAGGCGATTACCAACAATGTCAATGACAATAATTATTATGATATTTTTGAACAAACCCCTACAAAATTTGTGTGTACCTTTTACTGCATGGGCTAGTAAATGTGTCTAACAACACGCGATAAATAACCTGCAATTTTAATTTATGGAATATTCATAATACATTTATAAACCGTTTGAGTGTGAAATGGATTAGACATGTATGCAGTAAAGTAATTTATGCATATAATTATAATTACACGCATTTTAGTTTATTAAGTTTTTCTATTAGGATTTGGTTTCGATTCAAATGCTTTCTTTCTAGAAGCCTCTGATCCTTGTCCGTAGTGTTGGACTCTTTTTAATTACTAACGCTAATAAAGATTAAAAATTACCACTTTATAGTGTTTTATTATTCTAGGGCTTTCAAAAGATTATACTAAGGTGTTTTAAATACCTGTTACGCTTTCACACCAATATAGCAAAGGACGAATTTCCGTTATTGTCTGCAATGACAGTCTGATCTTTCCCTTCTTGTGTTTCTTCCTTTTTTGTGCGGTACTTTAGTCCATGTATGTTGTGCTGCAAAAAGTGCATTTGGGTTGTCCACCAATGATATATGTCAATTCTTTATATGCTATTACGTAATAATGAGGACTATTTGCGGTTACTAACAATCCTAGTGACTAACCCACAGAAATAGTAAAGTCATACTGCTACTTATAGGAATCTAAAGTATAACAAAAGGGCTTGTTTTTTGGGGTACTACTATAGTAGATAAAGCTGTTACAGCCACATATCCCCTATTTTTAATAGCAAACAAGATATAACTGTAAAATTTGCATAGCCTTAAACTTGACTAACATGACAATAATGCAACCTGCAAAATTAAAGAAAGATTAAGGTAGAATAATTTGGTTTAGTCATCTTTTCTATAACCAAAGAGCCGAATGGGCTTTGTTCTAACTTCACATGCAAAAACAGAATTATTATGATTTTTTTTAAACTCATTCTGGCGTTTTCTTTGCAAGCCTAAAATTGTATTGAATCTTGTTTACAAATGCAGTTTTAAAATACAAACGACATTCTACATAAATTCTGAATAAGTACTGCAGTAATTTACTTACCTTAGTTAAATGTTTGAATACACACTAATAATTTTAAAGAGCAATTTAAACATCTTGATTTTTGCGCCGTAAAGTTCCTATTAGCACTTTAGTTAGTATAAATTAAAGAATTCAATACAATTTCTAATCCAAATAGGTACTTTTTAATTTATTAGAGAAACCTTCGGTGCTATTTAAAAGGTTGTGAAGCACAGTAAAATGAGTAAGCGTATGTGCTTTTATACAAGTTATGTAGCTTTTCTTTAGACGGAAAAGCAAAAGTAAACTCCATAGATCCATTCGTTCAAACGAACATCTGTTTGACAATCGCATCACTTCTTATTATTAGCCTGCCTTAGTTCGCTTTTTTTCACCAGTAGCCTAGCGTTGCTAGCTTACTCTAGTTATAGGTTTACAATAAAATGTTTTCCTCTTAAAAGCTTGTGTACCTTGTGCCTAGTCTTTGACTCTATTCTATTTTTATATTACTGACGCTAAGAAAGATTAAAAATTAATGATGCCTCCTCTGTTTTTATACCAGGTTCTTTTATAGATTGATCTGCGGTGTGATGAGTCACTGCAACGCTTTTGCACTATTAAAACAAAGATCCTATTTGCATTAGTGTCTGCAACGATGGTTTTATATTTTTCTTCCTGCATTGCTTTCTTTTGTGTACGGTACTGTAGTGCATGGATGTTGTGCTCCGATAATTGCATACGGGTTGTCTTAAAAAGATTAAGGACCCTGAGGCCGTACCTGCATTGTGTTTTAAAATGATGGTGCTCTTCTTGCAACGCACGTTTTTTCCTGGCTCTCCAGTTTTTAGTTTAAGGTTTTTTTGTGTATCAGTGTTCCACGTTTTTCAATGTTAACGATAAACTGCTTTCATAGTTTCATTCTGCGTCTTTTTTTATTACCACATGTACCTTTGTGCGTTACATGATTTGGCAGACATGAACGTTTCTTAACGGCGTGGAACTATAATACAAAATAGACTCAGTTAAGCCATTCTAAATTATATTGAAGGTAGAGTCCCCTACTTGTAATAATTTGTTTTCCTTTGACAAAAACCATAACAATGTTTATACAATACTAAAGACGACAACTGGGTTGAGAAAAACATATACACAATTTACATAAGCAGTTGGTCTTTGCAAATTTCAGCTGTTTAATCTATTTACTTAAACTAACCGTTCTAAGATGCTTAGCTTAAGCCTCGTTTCAAATGATTATGTTTTCAAACTACTTTTTACTAACCACAAAGGCGAGTAGGCAGGTCTGTATTGTATTACTAACTTTCGTTGGACTGATTGTTTCTCCACAATTAACAGTTAAATGGACCCATGTCTCAACTCATGAAAGTAAACTACACAAAAACTGGTAAAATACTTGTAAACAAATACAATATATACATGTACATACGTATTTTTTAAATCATGCGGGGCAAATGCAAGCTTACCCTGTAGCATAAGTGCAAACCCTACCAATCCTTGCTACGGCAAAATTGTAAATATGCACCCTCCTATTTGTCTAATAACTTATTAAAAATAGGTAAACAGCTTACAGGTTTTGCACAAACATTGTTACGTGAAAAATTTATTAGAACCACCTACCCATTTGGCTTCAAATTACCAATAGGTGAATGGCTTTTACGGGCTTGCCACATAAACTACCTTTTAAGACCAACCCACCCAGCTGTCTTCAAATAAGCATTAGGCAAACAGTTTAGGAGTTTAGCAAAAACGATGTCACCTAAGTTTTCATTTAGGAACCACCCACTAACACGTCATCACATTGAAATTAGGCAATCAACTTGAGGTTTGGCATTTTAATAATGTATATTTTGTCTTTAGATGTATTTGCTCGCCTGTCATCACATTATAATGAGGTTAACGTGGATCGGCATAAATGATGTAACGCAAATTATCCTTTTGGACCCACCCATCCAGCTATTTACACATTCACATTAAATAAACGGCTAAGGGGTTTAACACAAATGGTTTTGCTTAAATTATCTTTTAGGACACACAATACAATGAGCTTTTAATAAATATTAGTTGAGGGAGGAAGGTTTCTAAATTTTATAAAAACTGTTAATGCTGTGGGATTTTGTCGTTTCCTGGCATTTTGTCTTTTAATGGAATTGAAAAAATGAAAATTCAAACCTTTGCTTCTAAGTACTATAATGATGTGCACACTTTGATCATAAATGATTTTGCGTAAATTATTCTTTAGAACGTATCCAACTAATAACAGAGGTTCGCATCGGTGGAGAGAGTTGGCACAACGTATTACAAAATTTTCACCCCAATTGTTTTTGTACTAGCACTGCTCGTACTGGCTCAGCTCTTTTTTTATATTTTATTATTATTTTTTTATTATTTTAATTTATACCTGGGTACTGATACATGGGCCAACAACACTCAGTAAAATTCGTACTGGCACTACTGGTGCCGGCGCTTATTTTACATAGTTCAGTTTTACAGGAGTCTCTCTAACCGTTACTACTTGATACGGAGCCACCCCACTACCTAACCAAACATGTGCTAGCATTATTAAGCTGACTCGTACCAGCACCGTACGTACTCCATCCACTCATCATCAACACATCTAAATCGCTCGTAACGGCGCTAGTTTAATAAAGCCCATTAGAAACCATGCCCGCTGGCACCACTAAACCCCGTACCCAGCAGACTACTTTGACTAGCTCTATTTTTACGACTATGTCCATTTTCAGTAACTGCGAGTTTTTTATGTTAGTCCTACCACTACAAAATTGTTTTAATTGATCAAACCAACTTTCTGTAAGCTTTCAATCTACTTTAGGCCAAGGGTGGAAAAATCCGGCAACTGATGTTTAAAATTTTATTACTATAGAGTAAACTAAGCCAGATTTCGTTAAGCTACACTAACAAGCCCCTGCTTCACTCTAAGCAAGCTGATAATCCTCTTCTTTTACTGTTGTATTTTTGTTTTGCATACGAATTTTCACTTGATAGATGGGTATGGTAATGGTTTGTAGTGTGTCGCGTTTATTTTATTTGCGACATGGTTAAAGAAACATTTTTGTAAATTTTAATTTATTAAATGAAAGCAATAATACCGCTGTTTTTATGAATTGCTTCAAATTGAATAAGTTTTTATTTAAACATATCCAGGAAATAACACATTTTTAATACTTAAGTGAGAATGATAAATTGTCAAATACAATTAACGTTCATTATAATTGTTCTAACGAGCATAACCCGCCAAGCCATAAGTGAGATATTCCATGAGACATTTTTTTTCAAAAAGAGCGTCCAAAAAAACTTAGAATGGCTTAACAACATGGTGCGCGTAATGAGTTTCGTCCGATAAAATATTTTTTCGAAAAAATGAAAAAGGCCTTAAAATGGTTTTTCAATCCTGTTTTTTATTTTTTAGAAGAACACCTTAAAAAAAATTTGAAATTTTTGTACGAAAAACCATTTTCAAATATCCTGAATTCAAAAAAACAATTTGAAATTTTGAAATTTTTAATTTTTTTCAAAATTTTGACTGACAAGGGAAGGTGCCCATAAAATTAGAAAAAAAAATAAAAATTTCAAAATTTCAAATTTTATTTTTTTCGTAATTTTAAGTGTAAAATATCACAATAATTGAAGGTAGCATCCCATATATGACCCATATACATGTACAATGTATAAAAGTTCCTTAATTTATCTTTAATTGTATTTAACAAAATTGCAATTATCTTGACATTGGGTAATTTTAAGTAATTATTAGCGATATAGTCGTAATTGAATGGCATACACGGCCTATAAACATGTAATATGCACACAAGTATCTCAGTGTAAGTTTAAATGTAATTAACAAAATTGCAATTACCTTGACAATTAGTCATTTTAATAAGCAATTAGCGCTACTGTTGTAATCAGTATGTTCTATATGGCATATAAACATGTGATATCTACATAAATATCTCATTTAATTTTAAATTGCAATTAACGAAATTGCAATTAACTTAACTATAATTGATTTTTGGTACAAATTAGCGCTTTAGTTGTAATTGGCATGGCATATATAGCCTATTAGCATGTAACATGTACGCAAATACCTTGATTTAACTTTAACTGTAATTAGTGAAATTTCAAGTAACTTGACAATTATTAATTTTAGCTGAAAATTAGCTTTGTAATTGTGATCAGTATGCAATAATTAGCCTATAGACATGCAACGCGGATGCAAGTATAACATGTTAATTAATAAAAACTTTTAGATACCTATTTTAAATTTTTTGTAATTATTAGGACTCGCAAAAATGTATTTAATGCTTGACAAAACTAACTTTGTTGCCCAAATTAGCCTAAACCTATAACTTGGGTCTTTTAAACATGTTAAGATTTAATAAGTATTACCGCTCTGCTTGGTTCACAATTTAATCATGTGTTGAAATTGTGTAAAAAATTAAGTTTAGGAATAATGAAAAATATTAGGGAGCATTATATGGCAGATTAAATCACAATATTATTAAAAACGACAATGTGGCCCCTGGGCTAAACTCGAGAGCTGGAAGATCGAATGCAGGTTTGAACATTTTTTTTAACAGAGGAACATTTCTGCAGAACTGTTTTTGCAGAACTGTTACTGCAGAACTACTTATGTCTAGTAGATGCTGCAGAATATGACGCCAATTTGCGCCACGATTTTCTTGCAGGAAATCGACAATATTTTTTTGCAGAAAAAAACCTAACCTTTTTGTACGGCACGCCACATGTACTCTCTTGATTTTGAAAAAAATAATATCCACAATGAATTAGGCTGAACTTGGTTGCTATATATCCAAATCAACTCGACTGCATTTTGCGCCATTTTCTTACGATCACTCGCCAAAGTTCAAACAATCGGTTTTTCGCAACTTTACAACCCCGTAGATCCTACAATTTTCGCACAATATTAAAAAAAATTTAAGTTTCGTTTTCTCGAAGACATTGTTGTACAACAAAAATTTAAACTTTTATAATTTCAAAGCGTTTTATTTTTTGTAAAATTTTCTTAAAAATCATTTTTTGTAAATAAAATAAAATACCCTAATTCTTAATTAAAAATTAAATTTTTTTGAATTTCGCATAATATAATTTTAGATAATGGTATAGAGATCACAAAGTTTTAAATTTTTTCAAAATCAGACAAAAATTTAAGAAGCTACGAGGTTGCAAAGTCGTGAGAAATCGCGTTTCTTGAAATTTCGCGTGTGATTGTGAGCGAACGGCGCTGCAGTCGAGTTTTACCTCGGATCTGTAGTAACCCATTGTGGCCTAATTCATTATAGTTATTGGTTTTAAAATCGAGAAAGTACATGCGGCGTGGTTCCGTTGTTAGTTAAAAATGTAAATGCTTACATGGAGAACTGAACTATATTTATTTAAAGGAAGTGCGAGGCAGACTATATAATGTTTCTTTAATTTTTAAGATTTCAAAAACCTTTAAAATATTAGTAAACATTTTTAATTATGGTTTTCAAAGAGTTTTAAATAGTACATCGCTGTCTAACTTGTTTGAGCACTACAAAAGTAACGCAAATCATGTGGATACTTCACAAATATGGGCAAATTGATAGTTGGAATCGTTTACTAAATCTATACATAAGCTTGAAGATTTGATCAGTTACGTTCAGTACCTATTATTACCTACCTATACACAAGTTAGACATAAAATGCAAAGTAATAACGTATAGAACCAAAGCTTTGACACGAAAATGGTTAGGACATTAATTTTGAACTTTACTGTTAGTAAAACCAAAAATCCTAACATTTGTAAATAGGGTCATTTAAAGAGATTTAAGTTATATACCGCTTGGTAACTCGAATAACAAAAAATAGTACGAAAGTTTTGGTCCGATATTTTCATGAAAAATATTACCCTAAATTAGCTACATATTTATGTAAAGATAACTTGCGCATTTTTGCACGAAAGTAGTAGAATCTATTTTTAAAGTTTATTTTTGATCACTCCTAGGCGCCACACACAAATAATTGCACAAAAACTGATCCAATTTTCAGAACCACCCACCTACCCTGTCACCCTCTTACACATCGCGTAAATGAAATTTGTTAACAGGTTGTGCCATATTTTTCAAAAGTAACCTACCCTTATAACTTGGATGACGCCACTTGTGTCCGACCCTTTGCGAGTAAATTCCATATGTACATGAATTTTTTGAAAAAACTAGTCAAATAATTTTGGGCTCCTTGGGCCTGTGTGACTCAATCCTGCCCTTCTTCATACTTTTCAATCGTTATTGATCCTTTTCAATCCTTCCCTATCTGTCTCCTACATTCTGTCCACCTACTTTTCTCCCCCTATATCTCTCTACAGTAAAGGTATGCCATTTCCTCGTTTCTCTCTCCCGGGCCCAGAACTCAGAAATATTGAGGAAACTGTGGTCTTGAATCTTCATAATTTAAGTCTACGTGTGCTTTAAACTCAAAATCAAAATAAATCTAAAAAAACTGCACTAACTGAATGTTTTAAACGATCTGATTCACTCTCCACCGACACTTTTATAAATATCTGGCTCGCTTGAGAGAAGAAAACTCAATTTTTAAATAATAACTGACGCACGCTTAAAAGGGAAATCCCTTAAACGGTTAAAAGTATAACAGGAAAAATCACTGTCATCCCATGTCCTACCACTCGCGTTCTTGGATTCTTGGCTTCTACTGCAACTGATGCCCTTTACGGGATACCCAAGACGAAAACTATAAGTAACTGGAACTGAGTCGACTGCGGAGAATGGAGAAGTCTGAAAGTGAAACTGGAGAACTTGTAAGTTAAATAATATGAGTGAACGAAAGGATTGGATATATACACATAGGAAAGGATCTCGACAACTTTTGTCCTGATTTCCAAGTCTAAATTGGTCCAACATTTATGGCTTCTGTCAACCACTATTATCTCCATTATTTTAAAATTTTAACAGCAGTTCAGTTTGCATTTTCAAATTTTTACTAGAGTCCATCTGTACCACGTCCCTCTCAGTCAGTCACCTCGGTATTCCTTCTAAATTTAATTTAATCCTATTTTTATTGAATTTACCTACCTGCATATATATAATAAATAATAATTTATTCATTGGGTCGATTTCACCGAAGTTCATACAACCAGACTCAAGCAGTCACTGTGGGTGAGGAAATAGGAGGCTACCGCGTTAGATCGTCTTGGTCTTGGTACCCTTTCACCTATCCCCGTCCTCTCCTCCACAGTAAAGGAGTCCCATTCACAGTACGTAGTGGTTACTAAGGAGCACCGAAGGAGATCCGGTTTCAATCAACCATCCAGTGACGTTTACAGTACAACACCGAGCCGTAAACGATTAGCAGTGGCCGATGATCGAAGCCAGGTCTGAGACTATAAATTTCGTTACAGTCTGCGGTCCTAACCGCTCACCTAAGCACGCCTGCTTTACCTACCTATAAGGTAGGTGCATACGTACATTTATATGTACAGTAGAGGCAACCAAAAGGAGAGGCTGGCAAGGATAAATTTTGCATGTAAACAAATGGCAGCTTTATCCTTGCTAGCCTTTACTTTCGGTTGCCCATACAGTACTTCATACGATCAGTTTACTAACGTCAGTAAATTCAGGGAAAAATAGTGACAGAACATTCACTGACATTGTGAACCATTCCAGCTTACGACTGCCTAACTCCAAATACATCTATCTATAACGTTTTCTAACAGGGCCGGACGAAGACTTTTTCTTCGTTTTCCATGTGGTTAACAAAAAATTTCCACTTAAATATTTTGGAAAAGTGAAACATATGTATTCTATTAACATGTTTTAGAATTAGAATAGTACAAAATGTTCCATTTACATGTTTTTGAAAAGGGCAAAATGTTCCATTTACATGGTTTTTTAAAGGAGGTAACTATTTTTTTTGCATGTTTTTGAAAAGGCAAAATATACATATTACATGCTTTTTGAAAATTTAGACAGCGGGGGCTGCTCACGCTGGCCACATTATCCGGCCCTGTTTTCCAACGAGCAACCGATCAACTACACTGCATACATGGACATTGAAAGTGTTCGCAATATTTAAATAAATAAAACACCACAACAGCTTCTTAAAGAAATACTATAAACAGTATAAACGTATACCAAAGAATGGATCAAAAGCTCATAACATTGCAAAAATAAAAATATCAAACTCTGAATTCGTTGTTGCATTTCATACGACACAAGAATACGGCCATGGCTATTGGAGACGGAGACGTAATATTTTGAATTTAGAATTTTATTATTATGGTTGTAATATAAACTTTTTTACACATCGGAGCAGTTTGGGAGACATTTGCCTTCCTCCAACATCCCATCCTCTCGACACTTGATACACAGGTTGAGATTCCCACATTTGGTGCACACTTTAGGACAGTGGAAACATTCTTTTTTATGGACAAAGGCGTTGAGACCGTCCCAGCAGTTGGCGACACATTGTCCTTTGAATAAATAGTAGCCCTCCTCTCACTCCACACACGCATCCAGACACGTACAATGTATGGCACGCCCGCGCCCCGCGTAATATTTAACCAGACATCTCACTAGTCAGATCTGTGCATTAAAACAGGCCCTTGTACCACTGAGGATTTCCCCGGAAATCGGTTGGGAACATTACGGTATTCACTATTGTATAGAAATTTATGAGAGTGCCAAATCGCAAACAACACAAGTTGCTGATAAATCTGGTAAGCTAAAGTGTAGTTAGTTTGATTCTGCTAATTCGGCAGTATGGATAAAATAGCTAATTTTCTTCGCCAAGTCATTAATCTATTTAATAAGACCAGTGGGAAGAAAATTTGACAAAATGGAGATGCCTGGAACAATTAAAAACAAATGCATTCCACAACATTCAAGAAAAATACCTTAGGATCGAGCAGTTCCCAGAATGGGTTGTAGGACATTTGCTACCCAAAACCAAACCTAGGATATTTGCTACCCATGGCTGAATATATATAAAGATAACTTTATTCAAAAGAACAAACTTAACAACTGACCTCCATCGAGGGTAGCCTAATAGACTCAGTATACGTTTCACAAATTTGTAAAATATTAAAATTAGCTTTGTTAGTATGAAATATAATAATTGTTAAATATTACAAATTAGATATTTGAAACTGCAGAGTACAAATGATGTTGACAAATCTGCACAGATTTCTTGAGGACTGTTGTGACAATATCTTCAATAAGGAATGAAGTTAATGCTTGAGATTTCATAAAATCCAAAAAAAAATTTGTAATCGTACCGCGAGCGCCAACGTAAAGCCCGATCACCTCAATTTCGTCAAGCCCAAGAAATAAAATGCATGGACAATATTTATTTAGTGTACTGAGATAGCATATGCTTTGTTAAAATAGTTTATTAATGCTATTATTGTTAATGATAGAAGATGGTATAATTATTGCAGATGGTCGTTCAAAAATGATATTTAAAAGTTATGTATATATCATCTTTACAACTAATTTTTTCTAATTAATATACCCTGCATATTACGACGATTAAATAAGATTAAAAGATTAGTTAAAAATTTTAGAACCAGACAGCATAACAAGCCATTGTAGACACGCTACAATAATAATTACTACAAGATAAAAACGGTAACTATGAAATTTTAACGTATTCTTAAATATAATAAAATATATTTAAACTCCTGATGAGCCTGAATGTAAGTTTTGTTTTTTATGGTGAAAAGGCAGTTTCTGGTTTTAAAATTATATAACTTTTAAATATTATTACACTCATAAATATTGTCTATGCATTTTATTTCTACATTAGCCATGGTTAGCAAATGTCCTACTTTAAGGGAAGCAAATGTCCTAGATTGGGTTTTGGGTAGCGAATGTCCAAGTAGCAATAATTGTTCGGGTAGCAAATGTCCGTTTACCCTAGAACGGTATGGATGCTTCCAGGATTTGCAACTTATAAAAATGGGCAAAAGGGCAAAATCAAACGCGACAGCAAGCTTGATTATTATAACATTATGTACTTGCGCAGCCTGTGCGATAAAATAAGTATATCATTTACAAATCCTGGATAATTTTGAGATTAAATTTTGCTAAAAATGCCATGCTCCTCATGAATATGCGTTTTAACTAAATAGAACGAAACGCGTCAAAGGGTAAATTACCCATTTAGAATATTTATTATTTGAAAAGTACAGTATTACATTAAAGGTGACCGCAAGGGGGCGTCAACACGAATTCATTCAATTTACTGATTACTCGAAATCACGCAAAACAATGTGATGACAAATCTTTGTTCAGATAGGAAAAAAGGGATGTAAAGTAACTTTCACAAATTTAACATAACAAGTGAATGACTATACCCTAATTGTAAAGTGGAACGTGTCACAGTGTCAAGTGGAGAGCCAAAAAAATTCCTTGACCTGAAAGTAAGCAACATTTTTTACAAGAACTAATTTGTTCCCAAGCGCAAACGCTGTATTTGAATTTCAGCAATCCGACTCAGAATTATCATCCTATAACCTTCCATGCATTTGATGTCACACTGTAGGTTACTCAGCTTGTGATCCACAGTTTGTCCTCTACCAATATTGGGTGGATGTTTGTAATATAGCAGAGCTTCCTTTTGATAGAGTTGACATTTCTCAACCTCCGGTAGAATGGACACAAGATCCTCCATTGACTTTCTAAGCAATTCCTTGTCAAATGCTTTCTGAGGACTTCCAATCATTAAAGGAGTCAGTAGACGCTGCCTCATTGCATTACTGAGACTGTACACAATCAAAACTGAAAAAAGTGCACACGTCATAACTTAAAAGTAGCTCACATAATTAGTATAGTACATCTTTGAACCAATAGTATTAAAGCACCACGTAGAAACTGACATCTAGAGAATTAATGAATTCACGACGAAAGAATTATGTTTAAAAGTAGGTAGTTAACTAAACTTTCATTTTTAAAATCCATAAAAACTTACTTCTCCCATGAATTATCCCAGGAACAGTTCTATCCTTAAGATCCAACAAAAAATGCATAAGCTTCTCAAATCCTGAAAGTTCTTCTGCATTCATTAAGTGAATACGTGGAAGCTGATACATTTGGATGAGTTTCGCTGCCAACTGAATGAGCCAATGGTTCGGGTGAACCAGCTTCTTCCGATGCATTTCGATAAATGGTCTTACTTTGTCCTCTGACGCAATATTTTCGGTAAACTGTTTCACGAGATCACGAGCAATGTTTTCAATTTTGCCACAAAACTTTGAGGCAGTTGTAATTTTCTTGCACCTGTTACATTTCCAAGGAGCATCATCAGCGATATTCAATGGATCTATCGGTAGCAAAAATCCCAAATTTTCACCTCCACCTGTTTTGCATAGTTCACAAACAACGGCTGATTGGTTTGTCCCGAATTCGGTTGGATCCAGACAGAGGTTGCACCGACAAGGAGCATGAAAGCGAGATTGAAAGTGCTTTTGTCGGTTTAGCGTCCCCTTAGCAGATTCCTCATTATAGATGAAACGTGACACTGTGAGCTTTTCTCCCTTCTTTACTGCAACACTCGTTCTGATTTGCATCTTAAAATCCGGAAACGTCCCAACAGTCCAAATGCAATTGGGAGAACATGAATGAACAAAATGTCGTGCTGTCTTGAAACAATGCGTTGCAGCCCGATGTCGACTATTCAGCGCACTGGAACAATTTGTGATGAAAATATAAAACAAAATACATACATTGACGTAAATTATGAAGCATTCTGAAGCAATAATCCCTAATCAACTTATATGTGATCAACAATCACAATAATGCCTTGAAACAAAACAAGAGAATTACCCGGACACTGTAGAATCTTCCTGAATTGCAATATGGTACCCCTGGGTTAACATAAGTCGGGATAATTTGTGAAGTACTCCAAGCAATAAACTTTCGCCCTCTTTGGTAATGCTCAGAAAGTGGGACGTAGCGGTTTTAAGTGCATCCAGATCAAGATTATTACCAATCAGCTTATCCAGGATTCCGCTTTCAACATCTACGCATTCCAGCATTTGCATCAACATCTTCCACCGCTCCGGATTCTGAATCATGAAAGCAATAGTCCGAATCGAAAATGGGTACAATGTAAGGCTTGGGATCGGTGAGCCAGGAATAAGCTTTGGATAAGGAATTCCATTGGCTACAAAAACCTTGCACTCGTTGGCAGAGTGAACCGGAAACTAATTTAAACACAAGAAGAACCCAAATAAATGCAAAATAATATTTTTTTTAAACGTAACGCAATAGCTTGTGCATAATTATATAAAGGATACTGAAAAAAATGTGATCGGCCACATGGAAAGCAGTATTGACTTCAACCTCAGCACATGCTGTTCCACAAACGGGCCAGAGACACTTGGGGCAACTATTCGACGCATTTCTTCCACCTTTTGGAGGTAGTTCAATCCCGCATGTAATGCAACGATCGAGATCATTGGAGGGCATTTGGAATACCGGGAGCTCCTCCAGTATTATCGTCCCTGCCTTCAGATCCCGGGAAGCTACACAATACTTCCCCGCCCCGGTGAATTCACTCGGATCATCCTTAATGTGAAAAAATACGCATGAGGACTGGTGCAACTTCCAGTGCTTCTTTTGATGATCCACGCAGCAGTAAGATACTGACTGACAGCCAGAACAAACCAAGATTGCATCTTTTTTGCAAATAGGACATTTCGATTTTCCTTTCTTCTACAAAACAGATAAAATAAACGAGCGGCTTCGTTAGTTGACAAATCAAGAGGCCAAAACCAACGCAGAAGGTAAAATCGAAAAGGATTGCTGAAATTACTTAATTAAAGTAGGTAAATACACAATACATATTACATGCAGATGCTTTTTTTGAATTTGAATATGTATACACATATAGATATGTGCGTACCATATTTCCTGTAATAATAGTTGACAGTGGACCCTAACTATTACAGGCCCATTTATTATTACTGGCCCGCCCGTCTACTGTTAAATAGACCAATAGACCTGTCTTAGTCTACTATTCAAACTCCGACCTCCCAGACTCGTCCACTATTAAATATTACAGGCAACAGGCCGGTCGCCGGTCTACAATCACTATTACTATTACAGGAAATATGGTATATTGTAGATTGTCCATTTCATGCTTTAAACATTAAATCGCCTAATCTTTGAAGAGACATCTTCTGATAGGCTAGAAGCTTTATTTGTAAAAGATTTATTACGCCATAAGAATCACTGTGAATGTGACTGTAACTAGTGAGCGAGCTCTACTTACGATTAGTAGACAGAAATGTTTTGGACGTTTTACACAATAAACTGAATAAAACTCGAACTGCGAATTAACTGCAAATTATTACTGTGCTGCTGTGATTATTATCACTATTTCTTGTCTTTGGTTTGATTTGTAATGTGGATGTGAAATTTTTAAAGTATGAGCACAGTCATTTCCGTACATATGGCTACCATGGCATTGGGAAACTAATTGTATTTCGTTTTGTCGTTGACCGTTGAAGGCTACCACTGCCACTCAAAAATAGTTACTCAATCAAGAGTTCGCAGTACACATCAGCTACAGCATAAGTTTATATTCTGATTTTCTGATAGTTATATTAGCTATTGTTAACTATCTACAGCTAAAAGCATTAATAATTTAATACTGGAGCATTTCTTACCTCTTCCCCAGAAGGATCTAACTTGGATTTATTCTCCATTCTCCGTATTCAGTATTCAGCACAGTCAGTTGTAGCAGTTTGATCAACGAATTTTCATAGACAAGTCAGCAGAGTCGTTTTCGTATTTCTTGACTTTCAGTCAGATTTTGCAGGTCTCACAGTCACAATCTCACAATAGTTAGTTTGAACTGCTTTTCAAATTAAATCGGAATATGAAACAAACAGTTTCGACTTTAGTTAGCCAACAGTTATAAATAATGATTTACAATAATCACCGACAACCGAGCTTCCTGATTCCAGTCACCAGTTGGCCGTTAATTTTCTCCCATGAGCTCGAGAAAGTCAGTCTCCTTCTGCTCTCGTTCTCGCTGTGAACGAACTTACACGTCTACCAGGAGTACCAGGCCGAACGTGGGGTCCGTACAAGTTAGGGATCGTCCACAAATGACTTCATCGGTACGATCAATTCAATCTACTTGGCTACTGATCACAACCCATGTTTAAGATTTACTTAATCATTATTGGTTAAGGTGATGTTGGGATATTTTGATGACGTCATTTCTGGGCGATCTCCTAAGTACAAGGTAGGCAGGAAGATGGTGTTTTAGTAACTAACTATTAAACGAGCATGGAGGAGTCGTCCATATAGGATGTGACGGATTACGTGAGTGAACCCTAAAGACCGTTACATTTAGTGTAATGTAAGTTATTATCCTGTGGCTAGTGCTGGGTGGACCTATCAAAAGTTGAGATGTCATCTATAACATCATTTATGGATAATTTCTACTGAAAATTAATGAAACAGCATGACTGGCGAAAAGCAAGAGCATCGCCATGCACCTCTACAGCTTGAAATTCCTCAACTCTTTTGACCGCATTTTGATTTTACCATTTATTTATTCTATGATTCTAATATTTGTTTCAAAAACTTTACTAATTTCAGTTTTTAAAATGCCTCTAAATCGAGCCCCAATTTTTATTTTACGGCAAACATAAATTATTTTAATCTTTCATAGAATTTCAAGCTACACACTTTAAAACAATGCATAAAAGTGCACCTACCTAGACCTATGCAATACGATGAAGCAGTTTGCATTTTTCAAAACAATATGTAAGAAATGCATTTTGGACTTTTAAAAAACATGTATTAAGAACGTTTTACATTTTTCAAACACAGGAAAATCGAATATTTTGTACTTAAGAATATGTCGTAATAAACATCTTACGCGCGCATCTATTTTAATTATAATTTTTAGACATTTTAAGTCATCAAGTTCATTTTAATTCAAACTTAAACTGGACATGGGGCATTGTGAGTCTTAGTTGATGATATGTACGTTTCACAAGGAATTCAGGGCTGCCCTTTGAAGTTTAATCATGCTACATATACTGGCAATAGCATAATTTTTAAGTGCTGAGCTGAAGCATCGACTAAAATCGTATTGTATGTCTGTTTGCCTGTCCTTCGGTCGGTAGGTCTCACACTACAGGTCGCATTTTAAAGTGATTTAATTCAAACAAATTTTAAATTCTCAAAAATGGGAAGCAGAAATGCTGTTTAGTTTTTTATTATGATCTGGCCAGGCATGTGGGCGTAACTCACATTTGATTGGACCAAGAATAAAAGTTTCGTTTTAAAGTATAAAAAAATAATTTGCGTTGTACATTCCTATAGAAAGATAAATTGTCTCATTAAGTACACGGTTTACATTTAAAATTAGCTGTCTCGTAGATTTTGCACCGCCTATAGAACATATGATACTGCAACGGGTAAGGTTAATGCGATCGCAGTTTAATCGTACGTTGTGAATGGTAATTAATTATTTTAAAGAAACTTTTCTAATTCATTAAGTTTATATGCAAAAAAGGACTATAACATTATTAATTACCTAATACGACGAAAAAAGTGGTTCCATTCACAAATCCTAAGCTGCTTTGAAAATGAATTGATCCGTTAAATGTTAAATAAAAAAGAAACATGTCAATAAATGGGAAATCACTGATTAAGCATATTTATTATTTTGGAATGTAAAGCAATACATATTGAAATTGAAACTAGCCAATTACATTCATTTTGCCAATGCCACTATACCAAGTTCATCCAATGTAGTCAATTATAGCAAATGTAACGTTTAGTATAATTATTAGGATAATCCAATTATCAGCACAATATATAATTCAAGCATCTTAGCTCAATCCTATTTAGGATGTAAATAAAACAGATAACGTCCAGAACCCATGATTGTTCAGCCAACTATGTCACTACAATTATACTTTACACTATATCAATACGTCTAGCATCTATAGACTCTAATCCCAAATTGCAATCTGATCCAATTCGTAATATTACTCATTAATATCTAGCCTATACTTTTTCCTCCATAGTTAGTAGTTTCTTGTCTTTGTTATACCTCTGGATCTCATGGTCTGTCTTTAAGAAATAAATAAATATTAATGTTTTAAATATGAATATAAAGATATATACTTTGGTTAATAGTACAACACCTAATGTTGAACACCTAGCCAGACAGTAACTACCTACCTAATAATAATACAACGTAGATACTCAAGGTTAATCAAGTTAACGAATGCTTTTGATATAAACAAAATTCATTTCTAATAAACAGAATAATCGAAACTAAACCAAACAGCCAAGTGATGCCAATCTTCAATCGGTTACGTAGGAAGGAAGGAAAACATTGCGAATTTAACAAATGCAATATAGCTATCGAATTACTACCGTCAAATAGTGACAAAGTAAAGTGAGGAGGAAAACATTCACCTGCAATAAGTAAACAGAATTTTCCTTAACTAATTTATTCCCAAACTCAAACGTTAACAGTAATATACTTCGTAAAAAATTACTACACTAATAATGTATAAACTGAAAAGTGCCAAAGTGAAGTGACGAGCAAGAAGAATTCTTTCACCTGTAAGTAAGCATTTTCTTCATGGACTGATTTATTCACAAACTCAAACGCTCCATTTCAATTTGAGCGAGCCGGCTGAGAAGGGTAGTCTTAAAACCTTCCAGTGTTTTCGTTTCAAACTGCAGGAGACTTAGGTAATAATCCCCGGTTTGTCCTCTTCCAATATTCGGCGGATGTTTGTAATATAGCAAGGCTTCCTTTTGATACTGTTCACACTTCTCGATCTCCTCCAAAATGGGTAGCAGATCTTCGCTTGATTTACTAAGAAATTTCTTGCAAAATTCTTCCTGAAGACTTGGAGTCACTACAGGAGTCAGTAGACGCAGCCATATTGCCTTACCGAGAGCGTCCACAATCAAACCTGGAAAAAAATATACATATAATTGCTTAAGAGCAGCTCAACACATTAAAATTACTATTATAGTACACCAAAGGACCACTAGTAGAATCAGTATTAATGTACCACGTAAAAACTGATAACATGAGAATTATTAATTCCATATGACAGATTTTTGCATATAAGCCGATACCTTAACTTATATTTTTTAAATCCGGAAAACTAAAACTTACTTCTCTCGTGAATTATCCCAGGAAAGGTTTTATCCTTAATATCCAACAAAAAATACATGAGCTTCTCAAATCCTGAAAGTTCTTCCATATTCATCAATCGAATACGGGGATGTTGCCACGCTTGTACAGATTTCACTGCCAACTGAATGATCCAATGGTTCGGGTGAACCAGCTTGTTCCGATGCATTTCGATGAATGGTCTAACTTTGTCCTCTGACGCAATATTTTCCGTAAATCGTTTCACGACATCATGAAAAATGTTTTCAATTTTATTACAAAACTTCGAGGCAGTTGTGATCTTCTTGCACTTGTTGCATTTCCATGGAGCATCGTCTGCGATATTCAGTGGATCAATCGGTAGCAAAAATCCCAAACTTGCATCTGCATCTGTTTCGCATAGTTGACAAACAACAGCTGACTGGTACGTGCCGAATTCGGTCGGATCCAGACAAAGGTTGCACCGACAAGGTGAATGAAAAATTGACTGAAACAATTTTTGACGGTTTCGCGTCCCAGTAGAAGATTGCTTATCATAGATGAATCGGAATACAGTTAGTTTCTCCCCTTTCTTTACGGCGACACTCGTTCGGATTTGCATCTTAAAATCTGGGAAGGTTCCAACTGTCCAAAGGCAGTTGGGAGAACATGAGTGAACAAAATGCCTGGCTGTCTTGTACACATACGCCCCAGCCCGTTGTCGAATATCCGACATTTCGGATATAATCGTGCTGAAAACGTAAACGTGAAATATCATTATTGCATTGATGTAAATTATGTAGTATCGACGCATCCCTAGCAAAATAAGTAATCAAGAGTAACAGTAACGTCTTTAACAAAAAGATGAGTTACCGGGGCACTGCTGACACTTCCTTAACCCAAATCTTGTAGCCCTGAGTTGCTATAAGTCGAGTTAATTTTTGAAGTACTCCTATCATTAAACTGTGGTCCCCTCTCCGAGGAGTAATGTTCGGAAAGTGGGACGAAGCGATTTTGAGCGCTTCCAGAACAACAGTATTATCCATCGTATCATCCAGGCTTCGGCTCCCAATATCTTCCCAATCCATCATTTGTAACAATTCCTTCCAGCGATCTGGGTTCTGGATAGCGAACGCTATAGACCGTATAGAAGATGGTAACACTACAAGTTGAAGTTCAGAGAGCGGTGAGTCTGCAATAATCTTTGGATAAAAAATTCCACTGGCTACAAAAACCTGACACTCGTTGGCAGCGTGAAGTGGCAACTAATTTCAACACAACAAGAACACACAAAAATTCAAACAATTAGTTTGTTAAATAACGCAATAGCTGGCGCATGGCAACATAGCATACTAAAAAATATATGATCTTGGATATGGGAAACATTATTGACTATAACCTCAGCACATGCTGTTCCACAAACGGGCCAGTTACACTTGGGGCAACTATTCGATGCATTTCTTTTAATTTTCGGAGGTAGTTCAATCTCGCATGTAATGCAACAATCAATATCATTGGAGGGCATTTGGAATACCGGGAGCTCCTCCAGTATTACAGTTCCTGGTTTCAGATCCCGGGAAGCTACACAATGCTTCCCCGCCCCGGTGTATTCACTCGGATCATTCTTGATGTGGAAAAATACACACGAGGGCTGGTGCAACTTCCAGTGCTTCTTCTGATGATCCACACAACAGTAAGATACTAACTGACAGCCACCGCAAACCAAGGTTGCATCATTTTTGCAAATAGGACATTTCGATTTTGGGTTCTCCTTCTGCAACATATATACAAAATAAATGAACGAAAGTATAAGTTCATAAAATGTAAAACCAATGGCAAAAACCATCGCGGAGATGAAAATATGTAATGGCTAATGGCTTGATGAATTATTTACTCAATTGAAGGGCGTGTTTATGCGATATAAAATACTTCAGAGAATTTACAAAATCCTGAATTTTTGAACATATTTTGTTGTACCTGGGAAGCACTATAATTTCCATTCACCATTTACGATTATTTTTAATTTTTTAATCAATTAAAATTACAGGTAGTATTACGATTTCAATTACTTTTATCGTTGGTTATAAACTGATGTGATGTAGAGTTAAATTTAATCTAAGTGAAAATAAATGAATTCTAATAAAATATTGTTAAATTCCTCTGCAAACCACACATCAAAATCTACTATTAATTGATGGTACAAAAACTAAATGGTAAATTTTCGAAGCCTATATTATTATAAAGTATGCAGCAAAATGCAGTTAGTAGTTCACGCTTGCAATGCAATGTTTTCACATTTCACGCGGATACTATGAACTATCGAAAATCAACTACAAACTTAAAGCATTAGTGATTCAATAGTTTACTTTATAGTTGATAGTTAGTCGTTAGTGCATGGATGTTGGATGTTGGAGCGCTTGCAACTTGGAGCGTTGAGTTTTCTTACCTCCACTTTTGACTTTGTCAGAAGGTTCTAACTTCGGTTTATTTTCCATTATTGTACTTCAAAGTAACCAAACCGTAGTTCGTAGTCAACAGTTAGCGGTTAGCAGTAGTTTGTAGTTGATTGCAGAATCAAAAAACTTCTGAAATCAGCCGAGTCACTTTCCCTACTTTTAGATTTCAAGAATCACAATATATATAATTATTGGCAAGTTACAGAATCCGTCACATTAATTTTGTAAGATGTTATTCAAACAAACTAGCAATAAGTGTCTCAGTCAGTGATCAATGATCACTAACAATATGTATGAATTAGTTATAATGTTCCGACAGGAAGATGTGAACGAACGACGGGTCAAGGTTTTCCAAGGTCAAAGGTAAAGTAGAAATTATTGATGTTATTTTCAATTTTCTCCCAGCTCGGGGCTCGGCTCGGCAAGCGTGCAGTGAAGCAGTGCAGTGGAGTGTGGAGCAGTTTTCCTTTTCTTTCTTTTCTTGCTAGCACCGCTAGCACTACTAGCACTGACTATCCCAGGACATTTTTTATTTGGGGTCGTTCATAAATAATGTCATAGAGAAATCCCAAGTTTTACGAGCCTATGGCCACTAGCTTAACCAATGCATAAATGTGTAATAAATTATCTTTTTAACATGACATATCGTCAATGCCGAACCAAACACACTGACCCAACCGATGACATCATTTACGGACGATTCCTGTATGTAGAGTGGTTCTTGGAGATTCGTCCTTGGATCTTCCATTATGTGTTGCACTTATGAGGATTGAGGGCAATTTGTAGAGGTGTCGTTTCTTGTCTTGAGGATTTTATCGAACCTGCAACAACCTGCTTAGTGCTTATACTAAAAAAATATTGGGAAAAATTTCCACAAAATATCCGTCTTTAGTTTTATGCACATTTTTCTGAAAATATTACATATTATGTAATCTATACGTCATACTTGATATCAAAGCCATTACAGTCACAGTTTGTCTACAACATACTGTTTTTGAAAACACTCACATTTACTTACATTATTTAATACTTGAAATTTGACATTTCTTATTTTTTAGGTGCCAAAAGTAAATATGTCAGTCCGAAAAGAAGAAAATAAGCTGTCTTAATAAATATATAGTGGTGTATCGTCTGTGAAGAGCCAAAATTACTCATATCCATTTTTAGCTAAAATAAACAATATCAAGTACATATCTACAAAAATATTTAATGTCTACAGAGCATTTACAAAGAACATTTTGTAGTTTTCAAAAATATGTAATTCGAACACTTTGAATCTTTTCAAAAACATGGAATCAGAACATTTTGCACCTTTTCAAAAACATGGAATTAGAAATTTTTGCACTTTTCAAAAACATGAAATTAGAAATTTTTGCACCTTTTCAAAAACATGGAATCAGAAACTTTTGCACCTTTTCAAAAGCATGGAATCAGAACATTTTGCACCTTTTCAAAAACATGGAATCAGAACGTTTTGCACTTTTCAAAAACATGAAATTAGAAATTTTTGCACCTTTTCAAAAACATGGAATTAGAAATTTTTGCACCTTTTCAGAAATATGAAATCAGAAACTTTTGCACCTTTTCAAAATCATGGAATTAGAACACTTTAAGTTTTTCAAAAAGTCCTTAATTAACATTTGACGCATGTTTCTCAATTTTTCTAATGACATAGCTCATTTTGAATGTAGCTTAAATTGGATATGGGTCATTTTAGTTTTTCACAGACGATATGTGGAATATGCATGGGGCATGGAGTAGTATGCAGAGCTGTAGTTGTCAATTAAATCGCATCGGTATCGGTTTTCCCTTTAAACTGAAATGACGACTGAATGACATGATAATAAATATTGTGATATGCTTAAAATATAATACCATATGGAATGGACAATAAACTAATCTTGAAGAAACAGGAAGCAACTATAGTTATATACTATAAAATGACCCTGAGGCCAGTGACTCTTGAATAGAATACCTTTCTAATTTCTAGCCCTAGCCTCTTGAATATTTTTATATATTATATTTAATATCTCTTTTTAGTTTAAGGTTCAAGTAAAAATACTATACACTATAAATAATGAGTGAACCAATCATAGCAGTCATAATAATTACATGCCGCATAGTCAATCACTTCAAAAGTATACTGCCATCGCATCGCACCGTCGCGTCAGTCTTATGGAAGGGAAGGGCCACAGCATTTTACTTAAATAGACACACATTAATTATTTAAATGATATTTTGAAAAATATATAGGTATATATTTCATTTCTGTTGTCTTCTCTGATTTCTCCAAAAGCGCCCTGGTCCTGGTCATTACAAAACTGGATTTATTTTGACTTATTATATAGTGAGTTTATTTTGTGAATTATCAGAAAAGCCAGAATTCGGCATCGGCATCGGCATCGGCACAGCTCCATACACCCACAGTTCTCGTTAAAATTAATTAATTCATTTACACCCTAAGTAACTATACCGGACCCAGTTCTGCATTAATTTTGAAAAATGAAGATAACTGTCGAGGCTGTGTTAAATAAGGAAAAGGATGAAAATTACACTTACAAGAGGATCTCACGTTCTGCCATCGAGGCCACTACCTGGCTCCATTATGTGAGTCTGCACTTTACACAAAAACAAGTCATTATATTGACATTCATGGAGATTATGGGTGTGTTGGTAGGTAAATATACTTGCACATAACTACAAAGGTATTTAATATTACTGTGATTTTTTTTTACAGACGGTTAACATAGCCATTACTTGCTACTTCATTACATTTGTACTCAGCGACCCGAATATTATGTTTGATGTGGTAGGAAATGGTAAGTATCTATTTAATTATGTTGCTCCAAAATAATTACCTACCATATCATGTAATGCACTTAACATATCTTCTGTGAAGAACCAAAATGACCCATATCCATTTGCAGCTAAGTACAATGTCCACTATCTACACTTATATTCATATATGACTTGAAAGCAGTTAAATAGAATATTTTGAACTTTTCAAAAATACGTAAATACAACATTTCACAATTTTCAAAAACATGTAAATAAAACATTTTGCAATTTTCAAAAACATGTAAATCGGACCGGACATTTTACGCTTTTCTAAAACATGAAAATAGAACATTTTACCGTTTTTCAAAACCTACTAATTAACATTTTACGCATGTTTCTCATTTTGTTTTTATGACATAGCTCATTCTGATTGTAGCTTAAATTGGATATAGGTCATTTTGGTTCTTCACAGACGAATATTATATAAAAGTTGCCTAAATAAAATGACGGTTTAAAAATAAAATAACGGTTTAAAAATAAAATAGTCAAACTCCAATATACTCAATGTTTTCAGCTGACCGAGTGACCTACATGCAAGTTTGCTTCGGTCTTGCTATATTTCTCCTTGTCGATACTTTTTTGGTCAAAGCCGTCCTTTCCGTATACATCAAACAGGAGGTAGGTTCGGATTCAGATTCACTAGCTAGCAGATTTAAGTTTTTCACTTATTACTTTTACCTATAGTAATCTAGCAATAAATCTACTTTTGGTATTTTGCAATAAATAATAATTACTTATTTGTATATTTTTTCTTGTTAACATTGATACTACTATACCTACTACCTGGCGATACAAGGGGAAGAAAAACGGTAATAATGGTCGGAGTCAGTCTAAAAAGTTGGAGATGCTCTCGTCTTGGTACTGGGATAAAATCGGGGAATTTTGCTGTTGGTCCTTCTTAGCCTCCGCACTTGAAGCCTCTACGGCCCTCTCCCTCACGAACTCCTTCTCAAACCAAGCTACAGGCTATTCGGAAAGATGCCTCATTTGGTTCCAAATCTCCGTTTTATTCTACATACTAAGTCTGTCAGCTCTCAAGAAATTGAAAAAAAAAATGGGACAATACCAAAGCTGACTTCTAAACTTTTTCTAACTTAATCATCATAAATTACAATGACTATATCATTCACACGAATCAATATATTTAAGGCACGAGGGCAGATCGCAGGGCGATAATTCAGTGTGGAATGTAGTACATTTATTCTCAGTGGTATTAAAATTTAATTGTATTAAAATAGTTCTTGTTCATAATTCAAAGAGGTACAGTACATTATACGTACAACATTGAGATACATAATAGGAAATTCATATTAAATTAATATAAAAAAAACAGCTGTTACTATTCCAAATTCATTAGCTTCGGTTTACTTCTTAGCTGTGGCTTCGTGGCTCTAAAATGATAAAATTGCATGATACAAATGTATGTAGTGCTTATCAACAATTACTAGGAAATAAATTGCTAATAAAAACACAACTAGATTTTAAACCTGTTATTTAATATAACTACACACATCCTGCGTAAATGAAGGGATATAGTACAAAATTAAGTAATAAAAACTATACTTCTTGGTGTTAGTAAATGAAATTACAAAAGTAAAACAAATTACCGTAAGTAGGAATCAAGAGACACAATTCTTCCTCAGCCAACAGTACCTCGGGGCAATGTAGCTGCTTGTTTCGCAGCCTCCGCAGCTGCCCTTCGCGACTGGCTTGATGTTTGAATCGGCTCAGGACGGGGGTCCCTTTCATCCCTCCTTCGGGGAACCCTTCCACGTCTCGGAAGTACTTGGTCCAGGAATTCCTGCTGCTCTGGACCCAGCTCATTTTCATCCCGCACTGGCAGGGCCAGCGGCGGCCTATCCCTGACCTGTAGTGTTTGGAATGACACGTTACTACTACCCGTATCGCTCCCACTAGAGATTCGAGATTGCTTCGAAGACTATACAAAGAAAATAAAGAAAAATCCCGTGTCAATGTCAATAATGTAACGATGTGACTGTAAAACATGCCAACTTTTGGCTCATATAAATGCGCATACACATCATTACGGTATTAAAATTAAAATAAGTTTAAGTCATCAAAATGCACGAGGGTTTTAGAAATGCCAAATACCTACTTTGATTTTGAACACATTACGAAACTATACACTACAAGTACAATTAATTTTACATGCACTTACCTTCCTCCTGCTACTACTCTGACTACTGCGGCCACGTTTCCCCATGACGCGAAAAACAAATAAGTTTCTTACTAGAGTTTATAAATTCGAATATTTTATGAAAGTTTAGGATTTCAGAATCACAAAATACCAGTCAGCCTCCGCTCAAACAAAGCAATATTCGGACTCCTGCTCAAATCGGAATTCGGCATCGGAAAGGCAATCGCCAGGCCAGTCACTCCCTTGCATGCGATTCGTGTGCGACTAGGAGCCATGCAACGGATAAATTGTGGAAGAAAGGCGAAAAATGACGTAGTTAAATAGAAGGGGGGGGAGCAGTCACTGCTTTTTGCACACGTAGAGCAACGGAATGGATTAAATAGTTCGTTAGGGAAGCGCGATATGCCCCATGATTAAACTGAACTTGTTGATGATGGGTGGGTAGGTCAGCAAAGTTATCAAATGTGGTGACGTTTCTTAGTGAACGCTCCTCACGCGAGGAAAGTGTACACTTTAGGGAAGAGACACATATTACGTAAGCAATTCTTGAGAAATTTTGGCACCCACCCACCCCTATTGTCAGCACCTTAACCATTGCGTAAGGGGCGATACATCTATTACGTCTACAAAAGGGGGGGGGAGGGGGCTCAGATGCATGCTAATTAAATCTCACTTTAAAGCAGGGGGAGGGGAGGTGTTTAAAAAAACTTACGTCTACACAATTTTTTTTCCTTTTTTATGCAATTTATTCAATCAAAAAATTTACTTTCGTCAAATTAGTAGAAAAACTGATATTACATAAAAAAAATTTCCCATAAATAAGGTACTTCTGCACACGTTTTTCAAAATTTTATTACATTTCCATTTAGATTTTGGAAAAGTCTTGACAAGACCAATACTCTTGAAATCAAGACTAAGACCGATCATGAAATTGCAAGACTCTCGAACTCAATTTCTTTAACAGTCTTGAAATTTCAAGTTTTCAAATCGATACTTTTAGAAGTCGTAGGTACGCCTTGTAGTTTCAAGAGTCCTAAAATCAAGTCTAGCAAAAAAAAATATCTAACATACGTTTGAAAGCAAAAAATGTCAGTTTAAATTCACTTGAAATCGACTTTTGAAAATCTGAGAATTTCAAGACTCCAGCTTTTTAAAAGTATTGACAATGTAGGACTCTTGAAATCAAGACTCAAAAGATTTAAAAACTTAAGAGTCTTGAAATCAAGACTAGAAAAAGTCTTCATAGAATCCAGACTTGACAACAACAAATTTGTCACAACCTTCATATCCAGTTTCAAGATGTCGAAATAGTTCAATTTAAAACAGGTTTTGAAAATTCGAGACTTTTCGAGATTCTTGAATGATCTTAAAAATTTTGAAAGTCTTGGTCTTGATTTTGCAAGCACTCTTTTCAGTAAACTTTTTAGTTTGAACAGATTATTTATTTTTTAAATTAGTTTTATGGCGATCGTGATTACGTGGATCAATGTATGTAAATACAAAATAATCGATTCCGGTTTATAAAAACTTTGTGTAGACGTCTTGGGGGAGGGGGGGTGTTTCAGAAATCTAACTAATGGTGATAAGGGGGGGGGAGGGGGTCCAAAAAATGGGATTTTTGTAGACGTAATAGATGTATGACCCCTAAATGGCTATCTTTAACATGGTACATCATCATTTTGAAAAACTGCCTCCCACCCTAGTAGCTTACGTAATATGTGTCTCTTCCCTTATGGACTTTATGAATTTAAATGATTCATGAAGTCCGCTCCAGAAACCGAGGACTTTTTGCTGCTTGTTTAGAAGCTATTGATTGGATATTTTAAGGAGACCCAGGAGACGGAGGAAGAAAGAAACCACGGAGTTAAATAATGGAGCTGGAATTCGAAAGTTAGAGTTTTTGTTTTTTATTTTCTCGGTTTCGGTTTCGTGTTTTAAGTATGTATTGTGTATAATGTAAAATTGTTTTTCCTGTCACCAGCAGTAGTTCGTAATAATTTTAATAATAATTATCTTTTACCAATTACAGGTGACTACTTCGCTTGTCATAATGTTGTACTTCCAATTTTACTTTGGGGAAGTAGCCAGTTGGTTCGTGCTTCCTTGGGCGAAACAAGAAGGTTAGTTGATTTTTGGTAGCTACTTGAACTTTTTTTATGAGGCTCGGAATTAACTGCTTCAGTTTCAGTCATAGGTCATAGTGATGCAAATTATAAATATAAAATAATTTATTGACACATCATTGACATCATCTTTATTTATTTCAGGCAGATTGAATTCTTGTCCTTGCTTTTCATATGTAAACTCGCGCCTCGCAATGCTTTTGCACATTGATTAGTGATTAGTTGATTAGTATTATTCGGTGCGTATACTGTTTTAAGAACGGAAGTTCTGCTTTCATTATAAATAGATTGAAGATCTAAAATGTAATCAACAGTGCTATTTAATGGTTTTATTATTTCACTCCTCAAATTGCTTTACTACATATGACATACAACATAGATTGCTGAAAGCTTTCAGCATTTCGCCGGTGAATAAGCATTTTTGCCTAAGTCCAGTCTAGGACTAAAAGCATTACTGCCCAAGTCCATGCGTTTCTTAAATGCACATTTGCCCAAGTCCACCGAACTGTGCAGGTTTGAACAGGATTTGCATGGACTTGGGCAAATGTGCTTTTAAGAAACGAATGGACTTGGGCAGTAATGCTTTTAGTACTGGACTGGACTTAGGCAAAAATGCTTATTCACCGGCGATTTGGCATTGCTATATATATTATATGTATTCAGTATTCGCTTCTAACTCCCTTGAGTTTAAGCTGTTCGCCCCAGCTCCTGATTTACATATCTTAAACATAATTAGTTTTATTTACTTACTAGAGCTAAGCATTTTTGCATACTGACTGTGACCACGAAATTCGTCGTTGATCAGTTGATCAGCTCCACGGATTCCAAAAGATTCCCAAATGTAAAGTACCTAAAGTAGTAAGTATGAAGTAGGGTCCACAAATTCTAACTCTCACAATTAGTGTGACGCTGGCTGACGACCGACAAGTACGAAAAAGACAAGTCTAAAATAACTTTATTTTGGAGCCAGAGAATTCGTGATCAGTTAGTTTCATACTTACGACAGAATTTCTTACTTTGTCAATTTATATTTAGCTTCTTAACTTACTAGTGAGTTTGGTGTGTTGTGATTTAACCTTTTTAAACGTTAAGTTTTTGACTGCTGTTGTTAATTGAAATTATTACGTTTTTACGTTAAGTACTTTCATATGGTATTAACTAAGTAGTTTCATTGAATAATTCAATTCCTGCTTGTTGTATAATTTCGATTTATTTTATAATTACTTATAGGCTTGTGAAAATTTGACTGTTGACTACCTGTGACTCAAGGAAGGGTGAAAATTCATCATTTACTCATAGACTCGAAGATTGGACCTGGACAGGCGGATAAATACTGTTTCCCAGTTTTTTTTAATCTTGCTGGAAAAATACCGTTACCCGATCGTTATAGGTAATCACTTTTGTTTAAACTTTAAATCCAAGCTACATTTAATATTTTCAAACCTTTAATTCTTTACGACAGCATGACTATGTACTTAAGTAGCTACATACTTACTTAATTACATACTACATTTATTTTGTTTAGCTTGAATAATTGAGTTTTGAATTTTTGATGGTCAGTAACGTAGGATATTACCTGTTTTAAATTGAGAACTTGTTAGCTTACAAAATACATTACTTTAACCTCAGGAGTTAAATATAGAAAATCGTTTGAATAGTAAATTATTTGTAGCCTATACAAAAGCTTATATGTTTACAGTCAGTCTGTTCAGTTTTCACAGTTAGATCGTAATTTCCAGTTAGTTTTGGTAGAATGGAAATTAGTACAAAAGAATGATATCGATATCAGAGATTATAAGGGCTCAAAAGATATAGAATATAGCAGAGGAATATCAACGGTATGAAATCGTATTAGGTTATTGTACTTAAAGATGCAAGAAATTAGCCTACCGCATGCCGCATGCAGATAGAATATCAACCTAGATAATTATGCAAAAATCGAAATCAAAAATTCTATCTACCTATAAACCCAGGTATAGTTATGTCTGTTTACCTATGTACTTTTCTTACACTCTACAGCTGATAGACCCGTTGACTTGACGGCATCTCAGAAAATGGCAATTGAGAATCCGAGTAATGATATTCTGTGCTGTGGAGCTAGGTCCTGGGCCCTTGTCATCGGCTGGATACAAACGGTAAGCAAATTTTACCAATATATTCCAACAAATCAGTTAGTTAATATAGTTTCGAAATACACATCGTCTGTGAAGAACCAAAATGACCCATATCGATTTGTAGCTGAGAACAATATCCACTATCTACAAAAATATTGAAACATGTCTTTAAAGCATTTGAATAGAATATTTTGCACGTTTAAAAATATGTACATAGAACATTTTACACGTTTCAGAAACATGGAATTAGAACATTTTGCACCTTTTTGAAAACATGGAATTAGAAATTTTTCCACATTTTTAAAAACATAGAATTCGAACATTTTTCACCTTTTCAAGAACTCCTCATTAACATTTTACGCATGTTTTTCATTTTGCTTTTATGACATAGCTCATTTTTATTGTAACTTAAATTGGAAATAGGTCATTTCGGTTCTTCACAACCGATATTTCATTTGACTCCGGTCTGGAATAGACGTAAATAGCGCCGTCTTAATATATGTTTATGTTTATAGTAATAATGCAGGTGTTGTTAGTACATACTTAAGTTATAGGAAAATAGTTATTGCATTGTGTGGTGATTATGCTTATACCATTTTCTGTGTAATAATTAATATTTTGCATCCTCAGATATCGAGTGTGATTTCCATGGTGACGAATGTTGCTCTTTTCTTTGCGGTGAATACCGTAGTCCTCGTCGACGAAACAAATACGCAACCAGGCATCGTGGGTACGCTTTTGATTATTTTATGTTGCATGCATATTTATGTATTTATTTATTGCTTTGCTTCAGCTACAATAACAGAACAAGTTTTACTAATTATAATGACATTTCTGTTCAAAATCTTTTTTAACCACAGTGAAAGATGCAGATGGAGCAAAGAATTTGACTGTGACCGACAAAGAAAAGGAATTAATTCTGGAAACTACTAACATGACCGTCACTACACTGCTGGTCCTTTTAGTTTTCTCTGACATCATCCAACTTTTTGCCGGCATTACTTTGATTATTGGGGTCAAGCAGGTGATTTATAGTTTTAGTCCATAATGTTATTATTACGCTGTTATCAATGTGGTATTTGGGTATGTACTGTACTCATATTGAATTTTCTTTCTTTATTTTTTTTTTCTATAGCGTGACCTGAGAAAAGTCAATGTTTGGTACTTCATCGAAACATTTTTCCTAATATTTGCAATTTTGGGACTCGCCATCGCACTGACCACCCAGACTTTTCCGAATTCTGTTGATGACATTTGCCTCGTTCTGCTCAATTTATTTTTCCTCTGGGTTGTCAACATTTACCGGCTGCAATTATTACGAGCTGGGAGCGCTCCTGCGGTACGTTTGGTCTACCAAGAGGCCAACGTTTGATTTACTTGTCACTTTTATCAATCACACTTTCTGCTATTATTGACCTATTTTGACATAGACTTGACAAGTTTGTTTTATTTGTTATTGTAAATAAGTTTTTCAACATTTTAATATCTGTAAATCTGTACTTTATGAATTTGGCATATCATAGTTTTTTAAACTCATTGTGTTTTACTTTCAAGGAAATTCAGTTCATATTTTCATATTTGCAAACTTCAGACATTTTTTATTTGTCTTATAGTTTTAACTATGAGCAAAAACTACATTTTTGAGTCACTTTTTATTATTGAATTTCAATACATCAAAATACGCTATTTTTTTATGAAAATATTTTTATTTTTCACTTGTAACTCTCTGTCAGTATAATAGTATTTTCCAGCTAATGTATAACTATAAGGACCTATCTATACTAAAGGTACCTACTATTTTTCCAAGTTTTCATGTACCTAGGTATTTACAAAATGCTAAGTGGTGTTCAGGGCCGGACGAAGGAATTGCTTCTAGGCAGCAGTAGTTTCCAAGCAAATACCATTTTGATTTTAAAACGTCTTTTTTGGTAAACCAAACTGTTGTATTTACCATTTTTAGAAAAGTTTAAAATGTTTTATTTACTTAATTCTGAAAAGTGCTTAATGTTCTATTTACATGTTTTGAGAAAAGTGCAAAATGTTTTATTTCCATGTTTTTTAAATGTCCAAAAACTTTTATTAGCATGTTTTTGAAAAGTTCAAAATATTCTATTTTCATGCTTTTGAAAATTCAGGCAGCGGTGGCGGTGGCTGCCTGCGTTGGCTGCATTATCATGCCCTGTTGGTGTTAGTTAGTGTATGTTATTGTTAACACCGCTTTTATTGAAAATATAAATGTCAACTTAAGTAAACATATCATTTTATACATAATTTATTATGACAATATTTTCCGGAATTATTCTGACTTGCCTGTAATTGTAATGTACCTACTTATATTAGGATGTAATTTTCTGATTTTATACATGTATTAAAAACTAAGTGTAAAAACTACCTAGCTGTTCTCGGCCATTTTTTCAGCATGTATTAGTTGTCATGCTTAAGGATAATTGAAACTTTGTTTCATGTAATTCATACTACATTTTGTAATACACTAATTAAATTTTATTAACGATTGAAAGGTGACAATTTTGAGGTCGTACAGAAAAATAAAAATATTGACTATAATATGCTTTACGCTTAGCAAAATAACTGTATAGCACAAGCTATAGTTCGCTAGTGTGCCCTGAGTGTAGGACGTGTTACTTTTTCGCTCTGATAATTCTACAAAATTTGGTGGTATTTAACTATAATTAGGTACTTTACTATACGCCGTTGTAATCTCCGTGTTTTACTGTCTGTTCTAGCATTATTTTAAGTTTCCATTTTACTAAATTTAAGTCATAATTAGCCATTTTAAAAATTATAAATACATGTAAAATTACTTATAAAACCATTCTCCTCGTCCTCTGCAACCGCATGGTAAAGTTCTCCCTCTGCGCATGGCGTACCGCGACAGCAAAATTCAAACCAAAATTGGACTTTCAGATTTCAGACTCTCTACCTCAGCCTCAAATTGCAGCCGACAGCAAGGCAAATAGAATAATAAGTTGAGCAGCCACCTAACGTCATCAGCTACATACCTACAACTATAACCAACCTACACCTACAATATCCAACAATTCTCATCTACAGTGCAGTGCAACATACCGTATAAGGATCAATTGAAATTCTAATCACATTTAATTTGATTGTTAATTCTTAGTAACTAACACACTTCATTTAACCATAGTCATAGCTAACTCTGTGCACGCAACCTACTCTCACTTATGGGCATACTAGCGAACTATCTACGATAACCCTACAACTTTGTAAATGTCAAACTGTGCTGTTAATTATCGTGATATTTGGAGGGCAGTAAGGGAGCCCAAAATCCCTCACCCAGTTGACTTCAGTCTGGGGTAACAAAACTGATTTAAATTCACTAGTGCAGCATAGTTGGACATATAATAAAGGGGTTCTATATGTACTGAATTTTACTAATTTTTTTTTCCTTACATATTAAGGTTTTTTTTCTGCAAATCAGATAATTGATCGGAAACTCTACATTAAGTTTGTTACTAAATTCTAAATTTACTGTTGACATCAGACAGGAAGTTGTATTTCCATTTGTAAACTCTGTTCTCCAACCGCGCATGATAATATGCAGCATGGGCTTCTTGATCTTTCCTTATCAAATTGTTCTGTTTTGTCACAGTTAATAGACTAAGTAGAAATTAAGCCAAATTTTCTATCATTACATGTACTATTTTCGAGAATGATTAAGCATTATTTGTGTCATGTTTCGCGTATGTACTTTATGTAATATATCTGGTCATTGAACAAAGCAATAAAAACCCTGCATAATAATAATAATAATAATATACACGATCATTATATCTACTTACTATACGGCAACAGCGGCTCAATGATCTGTATACTGGGTTGAATGGCAGCATGAACGTCAACTTGAAGCATTTGTGTAATTAGCTGAACTTGATCAAAAATTTCAGAAGTCATTTCTAATCCTGGAATTTTCTCAATTGTCTCAACTAGAAGACCAACAAACATTTCGACAGTATTCAGACCTTCCTTGTAGAAAAGGGCCCTATCTTCCAAGTTTAAGTATGGGTTGTGATAATACGTCATCAGATAGACGGTTTTTCTAAATTCATCCGAAGCTTCTTGGTGAATCGACTTGAGTTGACTGAGAAGATCTTTATTTTCTTCTGAAACAGTTTCTAGATCTTCAAAGGCACTTTGTAGGGTGGAGCGCACATCATTTAAAGAATTTAGAAGGACGCTCTTAAGCTGAGTGCTTTCAGAATCCAGTGAACCTATATAAAAATGAATTTAATTGAATAGGTAATTTTTATCAAATTAACAGCACTGCTACCAAATTACGTTTTAAAAATGTTTAAGTGTATTACCATTAGAAGAAAGGAGGTCGGCTTGTTTAGAAGAATTAAAATCGAAATCAGAATTGAGATTAAATGGGGCAGCCTGGACAACGGCAACACCAGCCCCAGTACCAGCTAAGTAGCAGTAGAAGGCAGTTACTGCCAAATACAAGATATTTTGTACTCCGTTCATAGTACTGCTGCAACTGCAACTGGACAACTACTACAGCTCAAGTACAAATCGATATTTATGAATGAAATTCCACATGAAAAATCCCTACAAACGTTTACATGGTATCTGTAAGGTGATTTGATGTATTTGTATTATTTGCATTATTTACCTTTTTATAAAGTGTTGTACATCCAAACCTGATTAAGCAGCATGTGAATATAATTATCGTAGTTCGCATTATGTCATTAGGGATCTTCCATAAATGATGTCGCAGAAGGGGCCATTATTGGGTCTATAGCCAGGTATTGATGACGTTCTTTGTTGCAGATATAGCCGCTTTGCAATTTTAAAGTGGTGACATGGGGTGGCTGATTCCAAAAAAGAGGGATAAACTTGGTGACATTATTTATGGACCATCCCTTATTACATTTTCCTTAAATCATTTGCACTGCACTATAGATTACTATACATACTATGAACAACTATACGACCTTAAATTATCTCTGCTACGTTTTGTTATCTCGCGATATTAGTTAATTATCTATTTTATTTCCGCTGATTAAACCTATACGTTTATTTTGCTTGCATAGCATCATTCATGACAGTATTGTCAGCGCATAATTCCATTCAAGATCGGCTCCCTCCAATGAAGTGGTCTACGGATTAAAACGTTCTGGCGCCAGTGATATATATTTTAATGTGTACGTACAACAGACATGGATAATCAACGCAGGTGTAGGGATTTATTATTAAAGAAATCCCCAACGCCAACTGACCAACTGAGTGGCACTTTCATTTTTATCTCGAACTATAATTAATGTTTTGTATAATATATGGGTATATATAGTAGTTGAAGAATCAATACAGCACAACTTCACTTTACGCTAGATTAAAAATGTATGTCGAAAAACGATGAGACAGAATGTTTTGTGTAAAATGTTACCTAATTGCGAGGTTTTGAATATTCAACGTGTAAAATATTCTATTTGCATGTTTTAAAAAAGTGCAAAATGTTCCATTTACATGTTTTAAAAAAGTGCAAAATGTTCCATTGAACATGTTTTAAAAAAGTGCAAAATGTTCCATTTACATGTTTTAAAAAAGTGCAAAATGTTCCATTTACATGTTTTTAAAAAGTGCAAATTGTTCCATTTACATGTTTTAAGAAATTGCTAAATGTTCCATTTACATGTTTTAAAAAAGTGCAAAATGTTCTATTTACATGGTTTAGAAAAGTGCAAAATGTTCTATTTACATGTTTTAAAAAAGTGCAAAATGTTCTATTTACATGGTTTAGAAAAGTGCAAAATGTTCTATTTACATGTTTTAAAAAGTGCAAAATGTTCCTTCCACATGTTTGAAAAAAAGCAAATTGTTCCATTTACATGTTTTAAAAAATTGCAAAATTTTCCATTTACGTGATTTCTGAGAAGTTCAAAATGTTCTAATTACCTATTTTTGAAAAGTGCAAAGTATCCCATTTACATAATTTTTGATAAGCGCAAACTGTTCCATAACCATTTACGTGATTTTTGAAAAGTTAAAAATTTTCTATATTCACTTAGTTTTTACAAGTGCAAAGTGTGACATCTACTCAATTCAAAACAATTCAAAATATTCTATTTAAATGTTTTAAAAAAGTGCAAAATGTTCTTTTTACATGCTGTATCTGACAATGAGTCTTGATAATTTAATTTTCATTTTGTGGATTGTACATTTTTATTTTTTCTAGAAATGGAAATGAGTCGTTTCGACTCTTCACTCAAATAGGACTTTAGCAGTAGGTGAGGATAGGCTTCTCCTCATCAATCGGCAACAAAGGATCAAGAATCAAGGATGTCATCGACGGGTTTAACAGCAGCGTTCACATCCATTGTAGCTTTCTCAGTTATACCTCGAACAGTCTCTACATACTGAGGCCCAGCAGCAGCTGCGATGTCGCCCAATTTCTGAGCCAAGGTGACCACAGCTTGTTGAAGGTAGCCGAAGCCATCCGCGTAGTAGACGACCCGATCTTCAATTCCCAGGAATGGGGCGTAGTAGTAAATCAAATAGGACACATTGCTCACTTCCTCCTTGGCATCCACCACAGCGAGTTCCACTTGGAGCAGAGCATCGTCATTCCCACTGAAAACGTTGACGATGGCAGGCTGGGCATTCATAAGGATTTCTGCGACGTCGTGTAGAGCTGCTTCAACAGCTGCAGTCAGCTCCCCTTCATCAATTTCCAGGATACCTCGGCTTTGGGATGATTTGGCTGGAAGGAGTGCATCAGGCTTTTGTGCTACTTTCTTAAGTTTCAATGACTCGCTGAATGAAAGGTCTGGAAAAAAGAAAATCAATTTCAGTCAATCAGAAAATTCAAAAATCTTCCATAAAGAATCAAAATAATAATTACCTATCCAATTTTTGCTCAAAACGAAATGTAGGTACTATCTACAAAAAAATAATCAAAATATATCCCGATTGTAAAAGTTTGTAAATTGAACGAGAGGGGCATTTTAAAACTGTAAATTAGTTACTTTGCAATTTTCAAAATAAAATAAATGGATGAAACATTTTGCACTTTTTGAATATCATGTAAATAGAATATTTTGCACTTTTCCAAAACATGTAATTAAGTGTAATATTTTGCACTTTTCCAAAACATGTGAATGTAATATTTTGCACTTTTCCAAAACATGTAAATGTAATATTTTGCACTTTTCCAAAACATGTAAATGTAATATTTTGCACTTTTCCAAAACATGAATATATAACATTTTGCACTTTTCCAAAACATGAATATATAAAATTTTGCACTTTTCAAAAAACAATTAAATAGAACATTCTGCAATTTCAAAAAACATGTAAATTCAATATTCTAGTTTTTCCTTTAACTGGCTTATTTTCCATCTAGCTTAAATTCGATATGCGTCATTTTGATTCTTCACTCACGACATTTAAATAATTTTACTTGATCAAGAATGATGATTGTAAATATTCAAAGAAAGATTTTCTTATTCTATATATTATTGAAAAAGTTCTTAAGGCTGAAAAGCACATAAAACCATACAGTCCAAATTAATAAATGATCGTATTTAACATATTTAAGTAGGTACATACCTCCCGGAAGCCGGCTGGCGGTGGCAATATCCGAGTCTGAATTTAGAGGCGACGCTCCTACTATTGCTGACATCGCAATTGCCGCAGACAAAAGCGCGAAAATTCCAATGGTTTTCATTGTAAAGTATAATTAATTATTTAACCCACAGTTTAATTTTTGTGAAATGAATGAGCTTTAAAACCACGGCACAGGTTTCGCTAATAATTGCGAATAATAATTGAAAATTTTGCGGGCGTATTTTCTATTTATTGTAGTCTGAGATTATCTATTCCAGATTTTCCATCACGCACTTGAAGCCGATTAATTTGCACGGTCGTTGACAACAAGGCCAGCAATAAGTTCACACATAATAAAGCAATAATATTTTTGCAATTAACATTGAATAATAAATCAAGTGATATTATCTTTGAGTATGTACTTTCATATTTAATTAATTAGCCTGATAAAACGTGCTCGAAATTCCAAACTTTTAATCGATCACACTGACAACACTTGACAATCCTGCAGGTATGGATGCTATATTAGGCATTAGGTATATAAAGGTAAATAGAACATTTTGCACCTTTTGAAAACATGTAGATGAAATATGTTGCAGTTTTAAAAAACACAATAAATAGAACATTTTGCACTTTTTGAAAACATGTAGATGAAGCATTTTGCAGTTTTCAAAAACATAATAAATAGAACATTTTGCACCTTTTGAAAACATGTAGATGAAATATGTTGCAGTTTTAAAAAACACAATAAATAGAACATTTTGCACTTTTTAAAAACATGTAGATGAAACATTTTGCATTTTTCAAAAACACAATAAATAGAACATTTTGCACTTTTTAAAAACATGTAGATGAAACATTTTGCAGTTTTCAAAAACACAATAAATAGAATATTTTGCACTTTTAAAACAACATGTAAATAGAATATTTTGCAATTTTCGAAAACATGTAAATAATAGAACATTTTGCACTTTTCAAAAACATGTAAATTAAACACTACATTTTTAAAAATCACGTAAATAGAACATTTCGCACTTTTTAAAAACATGTCAGTGGAACATTTTTATTCACAACATAGAAGTACATAGAAGTAATTCCGTAGTTTTATTTTAAATAATTGACATAGTTATAAGTTATAATAATTGGTAAAGTAAAATTCTAAATTAATATACAGAATTATAAAATGTAAATTATACTGTCAAGTTAAGTGATGTCACTTGATATATTGGGGATGGTCCACAAATGATGTTACCCCAATTATCTCCCTTTTAAGACCTCCAACCACCCCCATAATATGTCATCACCTTAACATTTCGTAAAATAAAGGCAGGCAGAGACGATAGTCGTATTAAGCTTTTGATGAAGTTGTATGTTGACTGGGATTAACATGAGGCTGTGTCATTCTCTCGTCATACTCGACCATTTCTGCCCGATGCTTCCACACAAACCACAGGCTCAACACGTTGACAAATACATTTGTGAGGAAAATGGCGGAGTTGGCCCTGAAATTCTTGGCTATGACTGAAATCGTTATGACACTTCCAATGCCCAGGACGAGAGTGCTCAGCACCGTCAGAATAATCCACAGTGAGAGGTACATTGGCTTTTCCTGTAATTAGTAATTTATTAATTAGTTATAAATTATTCTCAGTTAATTGTTTACACATGATCAATTATATATGCATGACATATCAAAATGAAAGGTATAGGTAAGCTAATAATAGTAATCGCGGACTACGACTAAAGATTATAACTAATCTACGGGGATGCTGTATATACGTACCCTACTGACTCCATGGTGTAACATAGCCCCCATAATGAGCCCTATTCCAGACAGGACCAACAAAAGGACTGCAAAAACAACTGCCTCCAAGTAGACCTTCCCAGTGATTTCTAATCAAGAGTAAACCGTTTATCATTAATAAAATCCTTAAAATGCCCTCGGTACAAAGGGAGAAAATTTTCCGGAGGGAAACTGTCTGGAGGAAAAGTGTCCCAAAGAAAAGTTTTTCAGAACGAAATTTCCATAAGAAAATTGTCCGGGAGGTAAATATCCTCAGTATGAGATGGGAGATAAATGTCCAGAGAGATAATGTTCAGTAGGAAAATGTCCGCATGAAAAATTTCCGGGAGAAATATGTATGTGACGAAAATGTCCGCAAGAGGAATGTCCGGGAAAAATATGAGATTTTCCAGAGAGAAAATGTCCGGTAGGAAAATATCCGCAAGATAAATGTCCGGGAGAAATATGTATGTGACGAAAATGTCCGCAAGAGAAATGTCCGGGAGAAATATGTATGTGACGAAAATGTCTGCGAGGAAAATGTCCGCAAGATAAATGTCCGGGAGAAATATGTATGTGACGAAAATGTCCGCAAGAGAAATGTACGGGAGAAAAATAATCTTTGTACGAGATCGGAGGAAAATGTCCAGAAGGAAAATGTCCGGGAGGAAAATGTGCTCAGTACGAGATTAGAGACAAATATCCAGAAGCAAAATGTCAGGGACCACGCAATGTGCTGGAGGAAAATGTCCGGGAGGAAAATGCCCTTTGTATGAGATGCGGGATAAATGTCCCGAGTCCAGAGGGAAAATTTCCAGGAGGAAAATGTCCAGGAGATGCTCTCAGTTTCAGTATGAGATGGAAGATAAATGTCCAGAGGAAAAATGTCCGTGAGGAAAATGGCTTTAGTATAAGATGGGAGACAAATGTCCAGAAGAAAAATGTCCGGAAACCCTATTTTCATACAGTTTGAATGTTTAATATGAATCTAATATTAATAATTTCTTACTCTCAACGAATTCATCCAAAACACTTTCAGAAATACCAGCGACTTTGGCCGTCTCCCGTACAGTCTCCCGATACTCTGACGTATTTCCAAAGCCCCAGTTTGAGCCCAAATTGGCGAGAAGGACAATTGCAGTCAGAATTCCCAAAGCGCAGCTAACCTGTATTTATTCGAAAATAGCGTATGTTCACAAAAATGAAACTATGTATTGAAGTATTAAATATTTTAAAAAATGTACAAATTATCGAAATTTCAATCAACTAACTACTAATACTGTAAACCATCTAACAAAGGCCACAGCCTCACTTACAATCTGAACCCAAGCAATAAGATTGGACCAGGCGCGTGTTGTGATGCAGCAAATATTCTCGCTCTTCATTGGTTGTGCCATTATTATTGGGATCTGTTGTTGTTGTGGTGAAACCTGCTGGATTTTAGTTTGAAAGAACGGCGATGAATTCGGACCCGGATTTGAATTCGCGTTGCCTATTGTCGTTGTGTTTGAACTTGGATTCATTACTAAAAGTCTTTTTTATCAAACTATAAGACTGAGCCCCCATATTTTCGAACTACTTTAATCGTTGTTTAACATTTTATTGAAATTAAAACTATATAACACTGCGCATTTAAAAGTAACGTGCCTACTTATTGCCTATACTGATGACGATGGCCACTCTCACTAAAAAGGAGTAATCATTATACATAGTAACATTGCTGGAGTGAGTTCTACCACGAAAGGAAATTGAATACATGGACAATCAATAATCGAAATATGAAGAGGTTTTTGGCAAAACGGGTTAAGTCCACCAAAGCAAAGTGAACTTGTCCCATTTTGCCCAAAAGAATTAATGGAGTGGACTTACCCCGTTTTGCCAAACAACTCTTCGAATAAACTTGACTATACAGGAAGATAATTGCATGTTTATTTTTTCATACATATGATTCTCAAGAGATCCATATCTGTATACTTATTATAGTTTTTCGAGAAACGGTAATGTTGAATGTGGCAAATAAGAATGTTAGAAGCGAAAGAATATTATATAGGAATGGTCCATAAATGATGTCACGGGTAGGGTAAATGGGTCGACTTGGATATTGCAATGTCATCCGGTATCCCACGTTAAAGATAGTCATTTACGCAGTGGTTAAGCTGATGACAAGAGGTCATATATAGGGTGCTGGAATTGTAAATATTTCAATGACATCATTTATGGACGACCCCAAAATAGCATAGTATAAACAGCTTCAAGTTTGAAGTTTAAAAAAGGAGCTTTTATAGTTCCTTGCGAAAACGTTAAACGAGCTAGGCGTCATTACCGAAAAGAACGTCGTGTCAAGTCAACAACTTTTACCTTGAATTCAAAATCGGGAGTGCTCGAATTCGATGACACTTTTACTGTGTGAATGTGAAAAGTGCCATGGCAAAGGTACGTAAGTATGCGCTCTTACCTATTTAATAATTTAGTGTTTTATTTTTATATTTGTTTTAAACTTTACATATTTACACACCTTAGGGATCGTCCATACAGGATGTCATGGTTAGGGCAAATGGGTCCGCTAGGATATTGACGACATCCTATGGTAAATATATCCATATTTTGTAAGCAATGGTTAATCTGATGACAGCAGGCAGGGTCATATATGGGGTTCTAGAAATAGGGATATTTCGATGACATCATTTATGGACGACCCCTTATGCTCATTATTAAGATTTGTCGACATTTTTGATGACACTTAAAATAAACTTGCTTATAAGCTTGAACATCGCAATTTATTTCCCTTTTCATACATAACGACAACGATCGCTGCATTAAAATTAATAATACAGATTCAAGTATAATGGAAATATAACAAGCGCATTAGGTGTGTGTTACACTTCCGAATATTTTTAATTTCTTATATTTTTTTATACACTGTATACATATCGTAAGCGAAGAATCAAAATGGCCCATATGCAAGTTAAGCTAAAGACAAAGACAAAATGCATGCTATCTAGAAAAATATTAAAATATCATAATCCAATTGTATAATGTAGATAGAATATTTTAGCTTCAGAATCATACGAATGTAAAAGATTTTCCATGCAAACAATATACTTTCTACTTTTATAAAAACATGTAAACGGAACATTTTACACTAATTTGAAAAGCATGTAAATAGAAAAGTTTGCACTTTTTAAAATCATGTAAATAGTAAAATTTGCAATTTTCAAAAATATGGAGATAAAGAATTTTGGAATTTTTAAAAGCATGTAAATACGACATTCTACACTTTTTTAAATCATGTAATGTAAATGAATTAATTTGCACTTTTCAAAAGCATGTAAATAACAAAAATTTTACTTGTTTTCAAAATCATGTAAAAATGTAAAAGAGAGAATTCGGACTTTTCAAAAACCTGTAACTAGCATTTTACGCATGTATCTGATTTATCTCACTTTGGTGCTTTTTATTACATAAGTACATAGCTGATTTTGATTCCCGCTAAGAATGGACATGGACGATTTTGTTTTTCTACTGACGGCACATATGGCATTTAACTTCAAAAAACGGCTCTTAATGTTGTGTACTATTTGCTATTTAAAAACTCAAAATTCAAATGGATAATATGGAGCTTGTTAGTAAAGTCAGTGCTAATCGTAAGTATGGGAGTCAATAAGATTCATGCAAAAATAAAACTACGTATGTTCGAACGAAACCTAATAAAATAAGGTAAGTAATTATGTTTAGAGGTAACATCGAATTTTTTAAACTGTTATATGTATTCTAAAATAATAATTGTGATAAACTATATAAACCAAAAAACAATGAAAAATGATTGATAGCGCGATGATTCAATGCTATTCTGCACCCACATCCTATATAATACTGCATAAAAATACCAGTTTGAAAAAAATACATATATTTAGTTTCAAGCTTTGGAAAAAGCTGAAGGGTCCAGCTGCTTGAGAGACAGTAGTCTCGCCTTATGTTCTTTCAACTCGGACAGGTGCTTCCCCACAATCCACATACAGAACGCATTCAGAAAAACATTGCCAATAAAAATGACAGAATTGGCTTGGAACTTGTCCGCAATGACGCATATCGCGACGGCAACAGTCACCTCAGAAATAATGCTCAGGGCCGACAGCATCATCCAAAGGGTGAGAAACAGAGGCTTTTCCTGTACAACATAACATAACAACAATCAGGGGTCGTCCATAAATGATGTCGCTGTCATCACATTATCCGTAGGATTAATGGTTGTAATTATTTCGACAGATATTGATGACATAATGACATCCCAGGGGTGTGCTAAAGAAAAATAACTTTGTGCAGAGTAATGGCAGGGATAGGGTGGGGCCATTGCATTCTAAAAACACGGGATATTTGGATAACGTAATTTATGAACAACCCCTAAACTAAACATTGCATCTGATTGCATTAACGAGAAAGAAAGAACCCACCCGACTGACTCCATGATGCAAAAGGGCTCCCATTACAGTTCCAGCGCCAGAAGTTGCCAGTACAAAAACTGCAAATATCATTGCTGCTAGGTATGCTCTCTGGATCGTGTCTGTAATGAAATACCTAATTTTTTAAGTCTAAAAACACGTCCAATTTCTTTGAACTTGGTAAGTACATAGCAAAAATCAATAGAGGTGAATATCGTGAGTGAAGAGTCAAAATGGCCATATCATCCATTTTAGCTAAAAACAAAATACAATTTCTACCACAGCAAAATACCTACGGTCCTAAAAGCATACAAATTGATTAATTTGCACTTTCAAAAACATGTAAATGGAACATTTTGTACCTTTCAAAAACTCGAAATTAATGTTTTACAGATCTATATCATGTAGTTTATTAATGACGTGTAGCTCATTTTAATTCTAGCTTAAATTGAATCTGGGCTATTTTGATTTTTCAATCACAATACATATGTATAACCTCGAGTATAATATGTACAAGTTTTAATTAAGCTAAAATATTTACAGGATGCAGTTCACCATACTTTTAACGAGCTCGCTGAACTTATAATCTGAAAGGCTATCAGCCTGCGACATGGTATTTCGCAAACCTTCTCGAAACTCCGCCGTATTCATGTAGTATTTCATTGTGCCCAAATTTTCAAAAAGAACAATGGCCACTGCGAAGCCCAAAGCACATCCAATCTGTAAATTATTCACAAGATGAACGAAACAATTTAGTTTAGTGTAATATATTAGAGAAACACACTATCAGCAAAGAATCAAAATGATCCATGTTCCATTTAATCTGCGGAACTAACAAAACGATATCTCTCCAAAACTATATTATAATATGTAATAGGTACATACGCTAAACGAGATAAATGCGTAAAATTTTAACGTTAACAAGATTTTAAAGCAAGTGCAAAATGTTGTATTTACATGTTTTTGAAAAGCTCAAAACATCCCATTTACATGTTTTCAAAAAGTTGCAAAATATTCTATTTACATGTTTTTGAAAAGTGCAAAATTTTCCATTTACAGCTTTTTTTTTGAAACTGCAAAATGATCTTTTTACATGATTTTGAAAACTGCAACATATTCTATATTTATACCTTTTTTAAAATGCAAAATCTTCTAATTGTACGTTTTGATTGCATTTAGCAAAAAACTATAATTTGTGCAATTTGATTCTTCAGTTCGGAAAAGAAAAAAGTATTCAACATCTGAACGAATGCACTATGCCCCAATTAAAATAATTTTTTTATAATCTTTAGACGCAACTTACGATCTCTGTCCATGCAATTAGGCTGCACCAGGATCGAGCGTTAATGCAGCAAACTTCTTCACTGACCAAAGACGGTGCACCGTTATTATTCCCTCCGTATTGTTGTCCAGCTTTTGCTTTGGAGAGTTTGCCTCGACGCCCAATAAACTCCGCTGAGGTCGGAACCAATTTCGATTTAATCTGCTCAATTGCCTCATTTTGATGCTGGTGATGATTTTCACAGGTAGATCCACGGTTTTGGGATGAATGAGACTTCATTTTCTTTGACACTTAAAAAAATATTCGTAAAAGGAAAATGTTATCTGAATATTTGACAAACGCTATATGCCTAAAAATAAAAATCTGTTATCCAATTTTATTATTACTATAAAAACTCACAAAATCTAAAACTAAAATTGCGATAGTACTTCCACACTATTGTTAATTTCGGGGTGCCTCACTATAGAACTAGTAACAGAAACTTTACAACAGAACTAAACATAGTATAAACAATTTAAATGCAATAACGTAAAGATGTCAAGGCGGTGGAAATAAAACACTTAACACTTTCTAGGTTTTTTGAAGGCGCTGCTGCTGCTGTCAATTTATATATGTAGGTACTTGAGTGCACTTCAAATAAATCCTGTGACACTTTAAATACAGGTGAGGGTGAGAATACATATACTTGTCCGCACATATAATTTAATTCATTTCAAAATTCCATTCTGCCTAGCTATAGCCTAGGCCCATCCATACTCCATATACAACCATGACCGTTGATGACAATTTACAATAATTCATAAGTAATGGCAAAATGTCTTACTTGTTCACATATTTAACGGGCATACAAAGTAAATATAAATATTAAATCAATTAAGTAAATCTAGTCAAGAACGTAATCAATAATATCGGGGCTTGGATACCAAAGCCAAAACCAAACCAAGGTAAAGTACATAACAGTTTTTAAGTCCAAGTTTGTCAAGTGCCTAAGTCAATAAATAAATATGATGTACAAAAAATATTTAGCATGGAAAAGCACACTGTTTAGCAACTATCACTAATAGGGAAATAAATTCAACTAACGATAATAATAATTGCTATGAAAGTAGACTGAATCATACACTAAATAATGTTCAAAAGCTAAAACCTATTTTTCAACAAGGTCAGGGCTGAATAATATAAGGCCAGAAAAGGCTGCCTGAATTTTCTCAAAACATGTAAGTAGAACATTTTGTAATTTTCAAAAAGCATGTAAATAGAACATTTTGCACTGTTCAAAAACATGTTCAATAAAACATTTTGACTGTTCAAAAACATGCAATTAAATATTTTTGCACATTTCAAAAACTTGGAAATAAAACATTTTCTACTTTTTTCCAAATATTATGTAAATAGAATATTGTAAACTTTTCAGAATCAATCAAGTTGAACATTTTTCACTTTTCGAAAACATGTAAATACACCATTTTGGTTTAAAAAAGAAAAAAACCTTAAATAAAACCGACCGACATAGTGGTTTTTGTATGGAAACAAATTGCTGCCTAAAAGTAATTGCTTCGTCTGGCCCTGAACAAGGTACTTACTTAATGTCTACTAATCATTATAAATCCATACGTAAACCAAAAAAGTTACCAAAATTCTAGAGTACTAACTGTACAATAAATTATTACAGAATACAGAATTCATAAAGTTAGAAACTGCTGAAAAGTTTAAATTAACCAAAAATGTCCAATAATCAACAGTTCTAGGAACATTTCCCACATTTTTTGATCCCATAAAGAAATACTAAATCCGAAATAACTCGAATTTATCTTTAACACAACAAAAATTCATACATTGCATTGTTATTGCAACACTAACAAAATTCAACTGTTAAGTTAGCGTATATAGTAATTAATTAATCAGCATGCAAACCATTAGGGGAGTACAATAAAAGTTATTTAAGGGATAATACATTAGAATAATTAGAACGCTGCTAGTCATCGATGCCGATCCCGATTCCGGTGCTAGTAGACGAAACTGTTGACGAAGAGGGGAACTCCCGGTCAATGTCACGGTGAGGGCCGTCGTCAGAGGAACAATGTGCCTTTACGTCATAAAATACAAGAGCAACAGCAGCCGGATCTCGATCACTCCTGTCATCCCAATTCTCGACGACATAGCAGCAATTGTAAGGAATCTCGAAGGAAGTCCCTGGACCGTACACTTCCGAGACTAAGCAACGGTTCCCGACACTGTTCCCATCACATTCGTCATCATCATCGTCATCGTCTTTACTTGATGAAGACAAGTCCCCGACAAATTTGGAAGAGCGCACCCTCACTTGTCCCGAGAAAACGAAATTCAACTAAAAATGTAACACAAACCGAAATAAATTAAACTTTATGGTAGTGCTACTGTTTTAAAATATCCCCAGCAAAGACTTAAAATGACCATTATCTAATTTAAGATAGAATCATAAATGAAATATGTAAAAAAATAAAACCAAGTTAGGTGAAATTTTAACTATGAGTTTATTAAAAAAAATATAAAATGGTCTATTTATGTTCATATCTTTTTGAAAATCTCAAAATTCTCTATATTTTAACACGATTTTAAGAAGTAAAAATTTTCTATTCACGGGTTTTACAAAAATGCAAAATGTTCTACTTACGAGTACTTACGACGTTTTGAAAAGTGTAAAATTGTATAGTTTTTTAACATTTTGTTTTAATTTTCTGTTTACATGATCTTAAAAATTGCAAAATGTCCTATTTACATGATTTAAAAAAGCACAAAATGTCGTATTTACTGGATTTTTGGAAAATACAACATGTTCTATCTACAAGCTTTTACAAAGTGCAATAAATGTTATAATTTGATGCTTATGAAAAGTACAAACTGCGCTATTTTTACATAATTTTAAACAGGGCAAAATGTACTATTTACTGGGTTTTTGAAAAATGCAAAATATTCTAATTACTAGCTTTTGAAAAGTGCAAAATGCTTTATTTTTACATGATTTTGAAAGGTGCAAAATGTACTATTTACTGGGTTTTTAAATAGTGCAAAGAATTCTATTTACTGTATTTTCCAAAATGCAAAATGTTCTATCGTCGTGCTTTTAAAAAGTACTAAGTGTCCTACTAACTTATTATTGAAAGGTGAAAAATGTTCTAATTTACAAGCTTTTAGGGTTATGATATTTCAATGTATGTGCACTTAAGTAGATACGAAGTGCATTTTGCTTGTAGCTAAAAATGGATATATATATAGGCAATTTTGATTCTTAACCGACGACATGTCAAAATCTTAAAAGCTCAGAATGTGAGATTGAAACGAAGTAATGCCAATGCTAAATGTTACTCTAGAATAGTATACCGAATGTGTAAATGTAGTTTATATTTAACTATGAATTACCATATCGCCAAGTTTATTAATGATGAATCCTGTACAGGTCCACGGGCTGATTTTGTAAAATCCTTGGTTGGAGGTGGTCCCAGTCCAACAGCGCTCTATGCCCACCACTTCCGACGCACTTCCCGGTTCCGATGAAGATTTCCAATTTAGTCGTTCAGGATACGTTATCTGTGGGTAGATGCATCGGCTTCGGCCTCGACACTGACTCCCTTCTGGATCTGGACCCCCCGATTTTCTAAGCATATAAAAGAGAATGGTCTCTGTGTCAGAAGTATTTTCGAGAGAATATGCCATTCCTGATTGGACCAATACTACGGTTTGGGTAGCAAGTTTAGCACATCTTCCACGATGACGGCGATTACCAATCCCGGTACCAGTACCGTTACCGGTGCATCCAACAGTGCAGCACTTAATAGTCACAGTGCCCTTGAATACCAGCAGGACCTACAAAGAATTAATACAAATCAACACAAAATATAATTATAGCAATTAATTACGGGGCCAGATAATGTGGCCAACGCAGGCCAGCGTTGCCTGATTTTACGAACAACATGTAAATGGAACATTTTGCACTTTTCTAAACCATATTACATAATACATTTTGCACTTTTCTAAACCATATTACATAATACATTTTGCACCTTTAAAAAAAAGGTAAATGAAACATTTTGCACCTTTTTAAAACATGTAAATGAAACATTTTGGAACTTTTTAAAACATGTAAATGAAACATTTTGCACTTTTCTAAACCATGTAAATAGAACAGTTTGCACTTTTGAAAAACATGTAAATAAAACATTTTGCTCAATTCAAAAAATATACAAATAAAACATTTTGCACTTTTCAAAAGCATGTAACCTACCTAAATTAAATACAACATTTTGGTTTACAAAAAACCCGCCAATATAAATGTACCTACATATAATCCAAATGGTGTGGTTTCTTTATAGAAATAAATTTCTGCCTAAAAAACTAATGCTTCCTCCGGCCGTGATTAAGTGGGTGAGTACACACGGAATTATACATAGCATGTAACAGTGGAAAATCCCACAGCAATATTGACAAATGTAAATACTTTCGAAGGAGACAAACCCAACGCAGAACAAAAAACAATAAACTCGAAGAACTTGACAGTATTATTTACTGGAATGTTAACGGGATGAAGAGTCATACGGTGCAAAAACAAAATGTAATTCTATCGTATCTCCCCAGCGTATTTTGTTTAACGGAAACTTGGCTGGACGTTGACTTCAAACTAAATGCACTAATTATCAATACATATGAAATCATTCAACAACATGGGAAAAGAAGTTCCAAATTTGGACGGCCAAGTGGAGGATACATTTTTGGAATGAAAAAGGAAATATCCAACTATTGGGAACTCGAAACAGGCCAGTACCATACAACACTAAAAGCCAAAACTGGAGACACGAAAATCATATTAACGTACCTACCACCGACAAACATGTTTGACATCACCCTAGTGGACATGACATCCCAACTGGGAGCAAAAGGAATCTTGATAGGAGACCTAAACGCTAGATGTGGGAACAAAGTAAACGACATTATTCACAACAAAATACAAGCACATCAATTGAGTTACGAGCGACAATCAAAAGACAAAAGACACAACAAGAGGGGCGAAATTTTAGCAGAGGCAATAATGAAAAATAATTTAATCATAATTAATGGAAGATCGAAGTCAGATCCCAATGGAGAACCCACATACACACAAGGCAAGGGATATAGTCAAGTGGACCTGTGTATCGCAACTCAAGCCGCAGCTTCAAGAATAAAAGACCTTCAGGTCAACCTGGATCCACACTCAGATCACAGCTTTATGGTCTTAAGCTTCAATGAAAAGCAAAAATGCAACTCTGAATTCGGATATTTTAATAAAATTGTATGGAAGTCAGAAAAGTTAAAAAGCTTTCAAACTCACCTAGCAACAATGGATACACCCACAACTATCTCTTACGAAGAAATGGAAAAAAACATAGTCAAAGCAGCCGAAAAATCAAACATGCTAAAGCGTACACGCTTTCTCAAGCCTAGAACAGTAGGGCCGAAATGGTATGACGCTGAATGCTTTGCACACAAGAAAGAATGCAATAAACAAATAAGAAAGATTCGTAAATATAAAAGCCAAAATTCAGAACAAGAACTAACTAATCAGATCTCAAACTATTCAATAGCAAAAAACTTATATACAAACATTATTACACAAAAACGGAATAATTATTACGATAACGTCAGAAACATTATATCAAACTCTAAAAACTCGGACTGTTTTTGGAAAGCTGTTAATACATTAAGACCAAGCAGACAAGTTAGAGCTATAAATAACATTCCACTTGGAAAATGGTTTGAGCACTATAAGACGATCTTTAGCCAAGGTACAAAAGCTCCATACACAATTTCGAATTCGGATGACAGTAATACAGACCCAATATTAGATAGTGAAATATTGCTGGAAGAGACTATAAAAGCAATTCGCAAACTGTCCAACAACAAATCTCCCGGCACTGACGGAATCCCAAACGAAATTTGGAAACACCTTGACTTGAATCATCTAGAAGTGCTAACTGAACTTTTTAACAATGTATTAACAACAAAGAAGGTACCACAGCGCTGGCATGAGATTGTAATCATCCCTATATACAAAAAAGGAGATAAAGAAACCCCTTCAAATTACAGACCGGTATCACTGCTTAACACATGTACAAAGCTTTTCACAACAATATTGGCTAATAGACTGCAACTTTGGTGCAAGGCAAACAATAAGCTTCATGAAAATCAAGCGGCGTACCAAAAACAAATGGGATGTCAAGATAACACATTTAGACTAATGGCAATGATACAGAAATCTTTATCAAAACCTAACTACAACTATTTATTTGCTCTCTTTATCGACCTGAGCCAAGCTTTTGATAGCATCACTCACAGCAAACTATGGAAAAAATTAGAAGAAAAAGGAGTTAGCTCAAACTTTATCCAAGTAATAGCAGAAATATACAACGAAGTCAAGACTAAGGCGAGAACCGAATTCGGATACACTGATTGGGTAGAAGTTCTAGTAGGAGTTCTTCAAGGCGAAACGTTATCGCCAAATCTGTTTAACCTATATCTTGACGAAATTGTTACTGAACTCACCAAGAGCGGCACATTGGGCATCAGAATGAGGGCAATTACTATACTTATTCTCCTATATGCGGATGACATTATTTTAGCAGCACCTACCCCAGGTGAGCTGCAAAAGCAAATTAACTTAGTTAAAAGGTTTTTCGACAAAAATCTGCTCAAGGTTAACTTGTCCAAAACAAAATATATTATATTCAGAAACGGATCAAGACTTAAAAACGACGTAAAGCATACAAAACTTTATTGGGGAAACACACTCATTGAACAGGTTAAGGAATACACATACCTTGGGATTCCTATGAATTTTAACGGAACGTTTGAATTGGCCAAAAACAAATTTATTCAGAAAGCAAAGTCCGCTAGTAGTCAATTTTACAAACTTTTAAGAAACACAAAAACTAACAAATTAGAAATCCGCAAAAAACTATTCAATTCTCTTATAAGATCAATAGTGTCGTATGCAGCGCCAATTTGGGCTCTCAACTACATTGAAGAGATTGAAATGCTTCAGACCCAGTTTCTAAGAGCCTTGACTAATACGATCACAATGACTCCAGGATATGCCTTAAGACTTGAAACCGGTACCACTAAAGTGAGATTTACGATGTTTAAAGCAACAATAAAATTCCTGCACAACAACATTTTCAGAAACGCCCCGAATAGTATAAACTATAACTGCTACTTGGAGCTTAAGGAACTGAAGTCAAAATCCCCTAAAATAAACTGGATAATACAATTGAAAAACCTTTTTATATCTCTTAATTTGGAATCTGAATTCGGCAAGTTAAACCCAGAATATCTAAAGGAAAACATTGATATAATTATTGCAAAAGCAAAACAAAGCTCAACTAATCAAGATGTGGCAGATATGATAAACAGCACTAACTTTAAAAATTTCAAAACTATTAAAACGCACGCCACAACGAGCAGAATTTACCGAGAAAATATTCCATGGGAAGCAATTAAATTGACTCAACAACTACGCTTTGGGCACCCGTATATCAAGATAAATGGCTGCAAAATTAAATTAGGAATGATGAACAAGTTGTGGAAAAATAAAGAATCAACTAAATGCCTCCTGTGCAAACACGAAGAAGAAGACATATTCCACGTTATATTTAAGTGTCCGGCTTACTCAAGGCAGAGATCAATTTTAAACTTAAATGACCAACAAATGACACATTCCAACTACAAGCAATTAATGTTTACGGATGAAGCGTGCACAGCTGAAGCCATGCTAAAGATGTACCAATTTTGGTGTGAAGTTTTGAAGATAAAGACCCAGATGACTACGATATCAAATTAATATCATATCACTTTTAACGCTTAAATTTTGAACAATGATAATATTTATTATTATGACTATTACTATGTGGGGAAACAATTTAAATTTTAAAAATTGGATCAAATCCAATTATTGATTTTGTATAAATGTAACGTGAAAGGGTTGTAAGGGCTATGGCCGTAAATCAACTGGATGAATAAAGATATATATATACATAGCATGTTAATTTTTTTCTATTTACATTTAGATTAAGAATAGTTTTCCAATCATGTAAAATTACTAAAAACACTAACCAAATCAAATCCAGCGGCAGCTTTTCTTTGTGATGATTTTTGTTTTTCGTTAGGCCTCAACCGTAAAAATCCGGAATAATAATATGACCCCCGTGACGCAGCCACACTGCATGCTCCTCCTTCAGATATATTTTCCCAATTAAAGGCCTCATCCGGGTAGGCATTGGAAATAATCTTGGGCCAAGGGGTCCGAAGGCTCAAATGAATTCTGTTGCAAGAATACATGCCGTTCCGCATGTTGCAGTAAAATTCCCAATCCTCATCCTCCACCACGCGAGAACACACGACGGGCTGAGGAAGGACCTCTTCATTTTCAGCTACTTCCTCGTCCTCTTCAGCGAAATGGTCAGCGTCACTAATATTACGATACAGATTTCAAAATTCAATAATATGTCATCATAAAATAAAATTAATATTTCTGAATAGTAGGGTTTGCCCTAATGGTGATCACTTCCCTAATGGTGATCAGTAGCTGCGGTTCAAATGCTGCTGCGTTAAAAATCTGTCTGGTTGATATTGTTATAGCTTATAATCTCAACTGTCTGTAGCCAGTCACACATAGTTTTAAATGGAGTAGTATTTGAACAACGGCTACTGATCACCATTAGGGAAGTGATCACCATTAGGGCAAACCCCGCTAGTCAAAACTATTTTACACGAGCAATTAAACCACAGTAAAAACTGCACTAGAGAATTACTAGAGACCAAAATCGAAATCGGACGTATTACTTATACCATTGAGGAATATAAATCCCACCGCTCCTCTTCATCTGTTGTTTAAAATTGGGCGCATTTCCGCACTCTGGGCACGTAAAATAATCGTAGCCGAGGTTCCAAGCGCTTAACTAAAAGAAATCAGGGAACAAAATTATATTTTTATCTGATTACTACAATAAATTGGTCAATAAGTTCTATTTGCAGAACGTTCTTTCATATTTCTGAATTTTTAAACCAAATGTCCAGGGTTTTAAATAATACAAAAATAGAACAAAATGCATAAGTTTAATTTGTACAGTACTTGGAGACAGCACATATGGAAAATATTCTTGTCCTTGCTGCTGCTGCAGCAACTGCACTTAATCAAAAAATCAGTCTCCGTCGGGTCACGGCAGATGGGACACTCCCATCTTTTGCCCACTTTGACGCGTCTTGAACTGGCCGCATGTGGGAAACAAAATGCTTTGAATTCATCCAAAAACTGAAACCTCACCCCCTTATCTCGGGCACAGGAGTAATGGAAATGTGTAATGCAGCGTTTGGTCTCTACAATTATTCTTTTTTTGCTTCCAGCAATTTCTCCTCCACCTTGACGACATGCTAATCTTCGCCCCTCAAATTCTTTACTGCACTGAATGGTAGCTCCAGCTCTACGGCAGTATTTACAAATCTGAAACACAATTTTTTTCTGTTAAATTATGCATTGAATTGTAATCAAAAACATGCCTTTTTTTCAGCCAATATGTTACATGGTTTTAGGACATTTTCCCTCCAGTGATATTTCCCCAAATGTGTTGCAAATTCTATCCCACCCCACTCCATTTTTAGTATCAAAACAACGCCACAAAAACCTCATTTTATACGAACTATAAACTAAACATATAAATATTGGTTAAGAAATAAAAAGCATAATAAAACAATAAAACAAAGAATTAACATAATACTAACCTTTTTTAGCCCTTCTTCGATATCCTTCTTAATATCATCGTATAAGTATCCAAAAATGCCTTCATGATCCTCACCGTAGGGAAGCACTGGGCTAAACAGCTAAATTGGATCACCAAACATAAATTAGTAAATTAAAGCGCTTCTTCAAATATTTTACATTTCGTCTGTGAAGAGCCAAACTGACCCATATCCAGTTTAAGCTAAAACTAAAATCTACTATCTACCAAAATTTGAAATATCACGATCTACAAAGCATTTTTACTCGTTCTTCAAAAGCAAGTTAAATATTGAAATTTTCAAAAATGTGTAATCCGAAGATTTTGCACTTTTCAAAAATAAGTAAATGGAACATTTTGCACTTTTAAAAACATGTAAATAGAATATTTTGCGTTTTTCAAAAACTTGTAAATGGAACATTTTGAACTTTTTAAAAACAAGTAAATGGAACATTTTGAACTTTTCAAAAACTTGTAAATGGAACATTTTGAACTTTTTAAAAACAAGTAAATGGAACATTTTGAACTTTTTAAAAACAAGTAAATGGAACATTTTGAACTTTTTAAAAACAAGTAAATGGAAAATTTTGCACTTTAAAAAAATAAGTAAATGGAACATTTTGCACTTCCTAAAAACATGCAAATAGAACATTTCAAACAATAATACTCGTCATTAACAGATTACGCATCTTTCACATTTATGCATTTAGTATGTAAATGCCATAAAAAACACATTTTAATTCTAGCTTAAATTGGATATGGGTCACTTCGTTTCTTCACTGACGGTATCAACATTCTTATCCCATAACAACGATGCGGCAATTAGGCTTATACTTACCACACAAAAGTAATGGACAGCCAAGTCTTGTAATACGTACAGTGGCCCGTAACGTCCCAAATAATGAGGGCCACCCACACCTTTGTGGCAGTAGGCGCAGACCTTATCCTTGTTAGCTTCATCCTCAGCTTCTACTTCAATCACGTCATGGTTTGGAATTATCATTATAAGCAATTAAGTATAGGGAAATGGCCTTCCCCTTGTAAATGTCCGGGCTTACTTAATTCTAACTTCAAAAATTCAAAAAATGTCAACGTTATTTTATTAGTCACAAAATAATCACTCAGATTGGATGTGGGTAAGATGACAAAAATAATCTAAAAAGTCCAATTTGAGACCTTGATTTCACTTGCTACGTATTATCCTCAAGCTAAAGGACATACAGGTTTAAGGTTATTAAGCATTTAAATATTTTAAATATATGATATCCGAGATAAACGAACTCACCTAATTAATAAGTGCAGTATGTAAGTAACTGTAATTACCACCTACTCAATAAACTGATAACGAGTCTATTAGTTTACATCAAAGTAACTTCCACCTATTCACTCAATCAAGAAGTTCAAGATTTAAGAAACTTGATTGGAAATAAATCGTGATTTTAATTCGTAAATTCCAAATTATAAGTTGTATTAATTAGTATGTAGTAATGTAGACGCAAATAACTATGAACTTGTCAAGACACTCCAACTGATTTAGCTAATTAGCTTTTAAACTAACTGAGATATTATAGTAGCAATCCAAGAGCACTTCAACTTCGACTACGTCGCCACCCAAACTCCAAACACAAAACGATTTTCAGAGTTGAAACTAACCAGGAAGGGACGGAGCCTTATACACGTGATAAAAGAATAACGAACCATGAGACAAGCATCTGGGCTTCTAGAATATTCCACGTACGCAGGGCCAGATACTGCGGCCAGCGCAGGCAGCCCCCGCTGCTTGAATTTTCAAAAAACATTTAAATTGAACACTTTGCACTTTTCAAAGGTATATGTAAGTACAAAGAATATTTTGCTTTTCTAAAACAAGCAAACTAAAAATTTTTTTACATTTCAAAAACCTGGAAATAAAACATTTTCCACTTTTCTCAAAACATGTAAATTGAACATTTTGGACTTTTCTGAATCAAGTAAAAAGAACATTTTGCACTTTTCTAAAACACGTAAATACAATATTTTGCTTCCATTAAAGAAAGCCGTCAATACAATCAAAATTCATGATGGTTTTTGTATGGAAACAAATTGCTGCCTAAAAGTAATTGCTTCGTCCGGCCCTGTCCCACAAAGTTCCACTTCGGGGGTATGCAGGTCGGCCGCAGTCTCGGAAAACGTTGACCAACTGTTAACCAATGAGCCCAGGGGAGATAAGGGGGGACCTCACAGCTAGTTTAACGTTCACATTTAAATTTACTGAACAGACCGTTTTTGTCACATGGAGAAATGAATTTAGAATCTGCCAATTTTTACATATTCGACCAAATTTACGACTAGCTGCAGGCTACAAGCAGAAACTGCGGTTAATTTAAGTTTTGGTTTTCTGTAAAGTAGAAGTAACTACTGTTTCTATAGATGTATTCATTTCACACTAGTCACCAGTCAGTATGCAACCTAGCACAAGTAACTAATTTTATCCATATATAGATGACGTCGCGTAATTATGTGGATTCAACACATTTACTGGAATGTTGACCAAATGTTGACCAGCAAACCTAAGGGGCGGGGGGGGGGGGAGTAGGAAATTATGGTTTTTATGTGGACGTCATAGCCCTTTACTTAAGTGCCTAACTTACTTACTAAAGTATATACGCATGAGTGTATCTCTCTGCCCCAAAACATTTTTAATAAGTTTACCTAAAGTACTAGTCAAGAAACCTGTATGTAATTAGTAATTAGCTAACTAGTAAGGAGTCAATGAAAACAATAAAATATGTACCTACCTAATTAAGTCAGTTGAATAAAGTCATAATACAAAATTGGAAAATTACTTGGCATGTAAATCAATATGCTTTCATTTCTTTTATTAAAACTTCAGCTAAAGTACTCAGTCGCCACTGCACTGGATCCGGCTGCGGGCTGACTAAAACTAAATACCTATTGGCGGAGCAACCGAAAGTGAGGTCTGGCAAGGATAAAGCTGCCATTTACTTGCGTGCAAAATTTATCCTTGCCAGACCTCACTTTCGGTTGCCGCTACTGTACATTAATTAGCTACTTAATTAAAATTATGTATTGTGCCCACCTGTGGCTGTAAGTGTACTAGATACATAATATTTATTTGCATTCATTGTCATTCTCAATCGAACTACTCACTCACTAGTCAGTCACTTACTATATATCATAGTCAGTACTCAGCCCTGCTCATCTTTTACAAAGTAGATACCTATACTTACTAAATTTCATAAGTTTATTATATTATGTTACGAGTTGCTTGTTTAATTCACAAATACGGTAAAGGGTAAGATGATAATATTATGTTTAATTTCAAAGTGCAACTTTTACGGTCATTAAGCTATATTATAATTACTTAGATAGGTGCATAATCGTTTCATAATTTCATAGAATGCGGTCAGATTTGAACTGGATGAGCCTGGAATGAAAATGAATGCAGAATGTGAATGTACTTTTTTTAGTTTTTTTTACTAGTTTACCACAGTTTAGATTTGGATCGATACTGTAGATAAAGGACAGTCAACACAGTGGACCGCCATGCACTTACTGTATGCAGAATGCAGTATGCAGTGTAATAAGTTTCAGAGTTTTGTTTAATATCAGTCGTATTATTCATATTTAAAACTGTCAGGCCGATTCTTTATTTATCTGTATCAGTCATCTTTACCCAAACCCCCTGTCCTTCCTTGTTATCATTGGAGCATGCTAATTTAATTATGTAAATATTAAACTGGGCTTTTCAAAATTCTGTATAGTTTTGAATAGTATATCCTATATAACTAAACGTACCTACCTATAATAATATGCAAAATACGTATTTCTAAAGGCAAGTTGTGACTTGTGACTGACTAGTGAATTTTTTAAGCTGTGTGTTAATAATAAGTAAAAGTAGTTAAAGTCAGAAGTATTCCGAGTCCTGTCCTTCTTCTGTATCTGTCATCTTTTGTTGGGGTTAACAATTAGGCTATATGAATTACCTATAGGTATGTACATGTAGACTTTTAGACTTTAGACAGTTGACACCGAACACCAACGTTAATAGGCTGATCGTCGAAGGCAGGGCCATTCAGTGGCCAGAGCTATGCTAACTTTGAACTTTGTTAGTAATTAAGCTAAATATATACCTGTATTCTAAACAAAATGTAATAATTGTGAACGTTTGATTATAGTTGTGATTGCGACTTTTACATTTTGTCTTCAATTGTCAATACTGAATACTGCAGTAACTGCATTCGTCATCGTAAATTGTCAGCCCCTGCCTCTGCCTGCTGGTCTGTTCCTGTTTTATACTATCGTCAGGCACCAGGGAAGGTTGTTCATGTTTGCGTGATACCATCATTTCAAGTTTCAGTTTACAGATACATACTCTCAACTCTCAACCCTGGCATTTTAATTGTACTTTTAATCCTTCATTGGTAGTCTGTAAAGAGTTTTCAAAACCGACCTGGATCCTGACATACCTGACACCTGATTTTATTGATTATTGACAAGCATTCGATTAAGAATGGCGCCAAAGAAGACTGTAACTACTGTGAAAAAGACAGTGAACATAAAAGTGGTAAGAAATTCATTCATAAGGATAAGGCGACACACCAATCATGATTTGATTTAGTTTAATTCTTTTGAATTATTTTTATGCATGTGCAGTAGCGTTATTATACATATATAATGGATTATGGATTGTAAGTTGTGATCGAGTTTCCAATTTATAAAACTGTTTCGCATTAAGTTAAAAGTCATAACTTGGTATCTCCAATATTTATTGGTATATTCATAATGGGAGGAGCGTGTTATTTATTTAATGTTAGGTTTACTAGTTAGCGTTAGCATGCAATGTAGCACGTAACTACAAACTACGTTTAAGTAATAACTAATTTAATCCCAGTCAACTAGTTTAATCGTCAGTCAGTCATCAGTCAGCAGCCAATAAATCTTCGATAACTTAACGAAACCGACGATGTCCTTAACAAAATGTTGTATTAATAGTGTGACGACGTCAGTTTGATTTATCGAAGTAAAATATTAATGATTCGTATGTTATGTTTTAATGGTAATTTTTTGATATAATTCCACAGACTTGTCCAATTCCAGGCTGTTTGAAGCCAGCAGATCAAATCTGTACTCGATGCCGTATGATTTCATATTGCTCTGCTCCCCATCAGCGGTCTCACTGGAAGGATCATAAAGAAGTTTGCCGAGCCTTCATGATTAAAGAGGAGCCTGATCCGAGTAGTACCTTTAGTAGATACTGCATTGCGCATCATGACCTAAATCCTGGAGATATTTTACTCGAGGAATCACCATTATTTCATATGCCCGAGGCGGTTGATGAGGGGGATGGGCTTGACGTTCCTCATTGTGTCACCTGCGGTCTTAATTTAATCGACAATGGAAATCCTGCGAATCGATGCTCTTCCTGTGGCTGGCCGATTTGTGGGCCAAAGTGTCAAAAGGTAATCGAAATATGTAGATAGGTAGGAATAACTATTTTAGCGAAAACTAAAAGGCGTGTAGAAGTGTGACTGGTTTTTATTAGTTCGGTTTCGGTACTATTATTATTTTCTGTTTTATTATAGGCAGACATTCATTCAGCGAACGAGTGCAAATACTTGCCATATCACTTACTCCAGACACATGATGATTTCAAGCCCTTACCTTCATTTCTCCTACCAAATTTTGTTATGACTATACGAGCAATAATCCGATTCAATTTTCAAGATGGACTTATGGCGAAGGTTAAAACTATTCCAATTCCCGGTGGGGTGAATGAGACGAATTGCTTCAAGCTTCAAAATGGTGTGAGTATGCATGATTTTTTGGACAAATTGTACGATCTACTGTTTCACCCTTCCACCGGTGGAACGATGAAACCAATACTTGGAGGTGTGGACAGGGATGACGTCGTATACATGATTATCTACATGGCAAATCTACTCAAAAAACTAGGATTTATAAGTGGGCAAAGTTATGCCACTGTGAAGTAAGTTACCTATATGACAGCAATAAAACATTTAATAAAGCCACTGTCACAATATTATTATGATGATGATGAACTGCCTTACCTACCTATCATATTTGCTCTAATACTTCGAGAGTCTCTAATAGAACGCGGGGGTGGGGGGGTTACTATAGTTTAGTAATATTTAATATTACGTGTCCTTTGTACAACGCGGGGGGCGGGGGGTAGACCTCCGAGATTTAATACAACGCGGGTCGTTGAATTACAGAAAATACGGTACATACATTTCGCAATTGAAGAACCACATCTAATTTAAGCCATAAATCAAATAAGCTGTCAAATGCAGATAAACTGCAGAGGAGGTGGATGCGTAACATGTTAAATACGAGTTTTTAAAAAATTGTAAAATCTTTTATTTGCATTGTTTTGAATAGTCCAAAAAAGTTCTGTTTACATGTTTTTGAAAGGTACAAAAAGTTGTTTTAAATTACATGTTTTCGAAAGGTCAAAACGTTCTTTTTAGGTGTTTTTGAAAAAATCAATAGGTTCTAATTACATTTTCTCAAAAAGGTCTATTTACTTGATTTTTAATAGTTGTATTAAAATGCTTTGATGAACTTGTTATTTTAATTTTTCGTAGCTGGTTTGGTACAGACTGGTTTCATCTGAAAATGTGCAAATGTGCAAGTGTCATATTTTGAGCCTTCACAGACACTAATTTTTTTGTGTGCTGTAGTATAGCAGAATTTAAAAAAAAATCTTATTCATTTTTCAGGGTCCGTCGTCAGCGTGGAACATACCTGTACGAAAAAGCTTGGAGTCTACGTCACTCCTGCTCACCGAATTGCACCTGGATGATTGGACCCTACCCCCATTTCAAAATCCGTATTCGCTCTGCTGTCCATATTAAAAAGGGTGAAACCCTGACTGTCTCCCGAATCATGTTCTACGACAAAGGGATCTATGGAACTTTTGAGCGGCAGCGGATTTTTCGGTCTCTCTTTGGTTTCCCATGTCAATGCCGGCTCTGCTTGGACCCAACCGAGTTTAAAACTTACATGTCCGCAATTATCTGCCCTTCCTGCCCAAATACTACAGACTACGGTGCCCCTTCGGAGGAGCGAGAGTTGGCCTCTACCAGATTACTTGCTGGAGCAACTGTCTTGCCAGACATTGAGAAGAAATTTGAGCTACTCCTCTCCCAACACCCATGTATCTTCCCGACAAACATGATGTGGAAATGTACCAAACCGGATTGTGGAAGAATTGTCTCCGTGGCGAGTTATTTTGAAATCATAAGGGACATCCTGAACAAGGTGGACGAGTACTATGACGATCAGGGCGCAGCCACGAACGGGGAGACAATTATATTCTGTCAAGAAGTTCTTGCTGAGCATCGGAATAGAACTTTTCCTCAGTCCCACTGGATCTTCCTACATATCAACAAACTCTTGTTTTTCTGTGCGGCTGAGCAGATTCGGAAGAAAACATTGCCCCTAGAGGATATCAAAATAATTATTGATCGCATCAATGCTGCACTGTCTGTACAGGATATTATCATACCTGGACTGTTTCATGAACGAGGTATGTATCGTCTGCGTGAAGAACCAAAATGACCCATATCCAATTGTAGCTAGAATCACATTGAGCTAGGTCATATAAAACACGAAATGAGGAAGATGCGAAAAATGTTAATTTAAGAGTTTTTGAGAAGCGTGAAATATTGTATTTTCATGTTTTCGAAAATTGGAAAATGATCTGTTTGCATGTTTTTGAAAGGTGCAAAATGTTCTATTTTCATGTTTTCGAAAATTGGAAAATGATCTGTTTGCATGTGTTCGAAAAGTGCAAACTATTCTATTTAATGCTTTCAAGACATGTTTCAATATTTTGGTAGATAGTGGATATTATTTTTAGCTACAAATGGATATGGGTCATTTTGGTTCTTCACAGACTATATTACAGAATACATGCAGATTTTACTTTAGGATTAGATTGTTAGGGTTTCTAAATCTTTTTTTAAAAATTACTATATTGGTATTGTACACTGTTACTAATAGTCTCAATTTTACTACATGTTAGCTTCTTAGTAATTTGACATGTGACTTTTGTATTACAGCCATGACCATTTCTGCTGGGATTGCGACATTACAATATGCTGCTTGCCTCGCTATACCAGACGTAGGATTGCTCAATGTGCGAAGTATGCGTCGTCTAATTATTATGATTCATGACATGGCAGAGAGGCAGAAGGAGGTCTATAAGTTCTACAAATGTTGCTGGCCTCCCGTGAATCGGAAACTAAGTGCGGAGGATGATTTGGTGGAGGTCATGGCTTCTGCTATCAAAATTTCGGAAAATCATCAAAAGGAGCTCGTAGTTCGGTTAGTTATCTTCTGTCTACAGGATGTTATGAATAAAAAGAGATCCAGGGCAAAGCTGGCTTTGCCAATGCCACAGCCAGAAACATAGATTTTTTTTAGTTTTTGAGAAATTGAGATCATTCTAGATTAAATGATTACAGTATTGAGTGCTACGTTATATTCTTACTAATAACTGACTGCCGTTCTAATTCTAAGTAGCTATGCTGTGGTGCTTTGAATTTGGTACTTTTTGACTGGAAATGTTTCTATTGTTGCATAGAACTAGTGCAGTTTTATTTTTATCTATTTTATTTATTTTTGATTGTTATGGTATTAGTATTATAGTATTAATTTATTATTAATCATGTTGTTAAGTGTGCAGTATTATTGTACTTAAAAGTAGATCTTATGTAGGGCTTTTTAATAGGTAGGTAGTTATGATTATGACCTGCGTCTGAAAGCCTTTTGAATAAAGCTAATTAATAATGGGAAAATTAGGATTTTTTTGTGGTATAACTACACTATGTTAATTTAGTTTTAAATTTTAACTGAGCTGTTGAAAGTTATAAAATGTGTCTTAAACCTTTATTTTTTGTAAGTAAGTATTATATTGTAAGATAACTGCCCACTGTGTCGGCAGTCTCTGTGTAGAAAACTGTTGTGTATTTTTGTAAATTCTGAAATTCTCTATAATATATTTACAGTGTAACTATTAATCATTAGCTATTTAGGCGTGTATTAAGTGCATCTGACTGAGGTAAAAAACACAAATAATTGTTTCAACTTTCTAAGTTATTTGAAATTGGATAAATAATAACTGACCTGAATGTTAAATATTGAAGTATCTAACTACTTGGTGAAATCATTAAGTAAGTACTTATAAATTATGGTCTAATAATCCTATTAAATGTTATTAAAATAAATGTGTCATATAATGCAAGTGTAATCTCTGTGACCGTTCATGAGCATAAGTTTTTAAATAATTCTGTCGAAACGGGAACACATATTTGATTGTAGTTGCGTATTTATTTCTGTTGATGCTTTTAGAGATGTAATTAACACATCAGTAGAGTATAAGTACACGTAAAATAGGAGCCACTTGGGAAACTATTTTACACTATTACATTCTAAAACGAATTAATATTAAACTAACCTAGGCCCTTCTAGAAAATTAACAATTTATTGTTACAACTATTTGAAACCGATCGCACTGTAGTTCAGTTACTTCGTGTGTTAAATAGGACTAAATGACCAATGCAGTTATGTGCTATGATCGGTAATAATGTAAATGTAGTGGTCTAGGCTCCCCCGTATGGTATCGCAGATGATTTAGCAGTGTCAATTCTTTCTTAAATATCTAGTTCCAAAAAATACACGAGAACAAAAAGTGCTTATTTCCAGCCGATTGAGGTGAAATTTTGTTGTCAGCTTGGCTTCCACGGTTCGGATTAGTAAGTTATTCATTTCACTTCGTTCAAATCTCCTGTAACTGAGCTCTGGGACCCAAAACAGTTTGTATTAATTTACCGAAATTGAAGTATTATTAAATGGGGCTTCCTGAACTTGTAATTGACACAGGAGCTTGCTGACTTTGTGTGTCGCTCTAGCAATCACTCTCCGATGCCGAAGAATCATTTTCATGTGTTCGAAAGTGAGATATCAAGAGTTTCTTTTTGGAGACAACAAAGCTACAGAGTGGACAAAAGAACTGGCGTTTTTCTCGATGGAATTGGAGATGTGAATTATATTCCTCGAATTTTGTCGTCTCATAGTCACAGATTTTGCAAGTGTATAAATTCGCCTTCTTTGGCATTGGTCCGGTTCCTGTTCCTGTCTGAGGGTCAGGACTCATTTTAGTGCAGTCTGAAGTAGTTGGAATGGTTAGATCATCCGCCTGTACTCTTGAACTGTCGCCGATAAAGTCATCGTCACCGTCACTGTCGCAATTGACTTGTAACCTCTTAAGTACGACATAGGTAGGAATAAGTAGTTTAGGGTCCTCCTCTGTGCTTGAACTATTGCAAGGTCCCGATTTTGTTTTCTGTATTGGATCACGGGAAGCTTCAAGATGTATTGCGCTGGTCGCTGGGATGTTCTTATTCTGGCTGTAACTGCGGTTATCAGATTAAGTCTGGTAAGTCGAACGAAAGCGAAATTACCAACAGTTAGTTTAGGATCTTCATCGAATTCGAGGCTTTCGACAAGTGTTGAATGTGAAACAGAATTTTTTGATTCGATTTCGATCAGTGAGCTGGAGTTCAAGGATTTGAGACGAGGACGATTCATCGAAGTTCGTGAAGCTTTTTGATGGTTCTTTACAATATGCCTTTTCAATTCAGCTGCGGTCTTGGACCGGTATTCACAGGATTGACAGACTTGAAGTTTATTTCGCAAATGAACTTGTTTATAATGTAGCTTTACATAACTTGCATGAATAGACGAATACTTGCAATCTTTAAATGAACAAGTGTAAGCATTATCATGATCCTTATGTGTCATCATCATGTGTCGTTTTAAATTAAATACATGTCTGGAAGAATATTTACACGTTTCATAGGAACAACGCAAAAACTTAAAACGTAATATATGGATGGCTCCTAAATGCAACTTAAAAGGTTACTGGGCTAAAATCGCAATGAAATTCCCTTCAACTTTCAACTTCCAGTATGACTATTACATCAGTCAGATGCTACCACAATGCAACAAAGTGGAATATCTCATTTATCTTCGTTGTGACATTTTCAACTTTATTTCCTTGTAAAATGGTTTGCTATAGGAAAATAGGAACTCCACTGAAATTAAAACTGCAATTCATAATAAATTGTATGTATTTACGAATAGAAGATAGCAGTACTCATATGAATACTGAAAATGCATTATAATTTAGATATAGGTATACGTATATGATATACCACATGAATTTCAATAGGTACTTATTACACGGGCTTCAATATAATAATTACATGGGTTGACAAAATTCCATTCAGATCTTGAATATTCCAATTAGGGTTTCCGTTACTTGAACTCATTTAGCCATCAACTAAATTTCTGGATGCTAGGTTAGAACTTCATTTGACATCCACAATTATTGCAGTCCATTGCTTCAATAAATAAAATGTTGATAACTGACAATGGATAGTTCATATATTTGGTTGCGGTTACAGCAGGAACCTTTAAGATTTGTTTACAAAATAGACGAATCAATTAGTTTATACATAAAGTTTCCATTAAAGTTAAAGTGGTTAATTTACCTAAACGCATATCGTCTGTGAAAAACCAAAATGACCCATATCCAATTTAATCTCGAATCAAAATGAGCAATGTCATGAAAATTAACAAATAAGAAACATGCGTAAAATGTTAATTAGGAGGTTTTTAAAAACGTAAAATGTCCTATTTAAATGTTTTTGAAAAGTTGCAATATGTTCTAATACCATGTTTTTGAAAAGGTACAAAATGTCCTAATTCCACGTTTTCGAAAAGGTTCAAAATGTTTTAATTCCATGTTTTTGAAGAGTGTAAATTGTATTTAAATGCTCTCAAGGCATATTTTGAATACTTTAGTAGATAGTTGATATTGTTTTTACCTAAAAATGGATATGGATCATTTTGGTTATTCACAAATGATATGTAAGCAATTACAGCTGGATTGAAATGGTGAAAAGCATAAAAAGCGTTATATTACCTTCTCACTTCCAGTAGCGCCGCTCTCATCTATTTATCTGCGGAAGAAGTCGAGGGGCCATCAGACAATTTGGTGAATTTGGTGACAGTGAGATCTTCGACTTGCTTCTCCTGTTCTTTGACTTGAATGTCACTGTCAGCGTGAGCAAACGACGGGAAGAGCGGAAAATAAAATCCGGAATTTCCCAACGGGGTTCCACACACTGGACAAATCACCTGAACTGGAATCCCTCTGATGAAATGAACTCCAGCAGAAACACTAAAAACATCCAATTAATTATGTTTACTTGTATATTATATTATCACCTGCTACAAAGCTTACACTGATTTCTGTACTGATACCGAGGCAGAAAATTTAGCAGCCTAATAAAAGCAGATTAAATCAAAAACGAAAAGATTACAAGCTTACTGATGGGCCAAATTTAAGATGTCTGGGGTAACAGTAGTGTTCCACCAACGATCAAGACAAAGTCTGTGCAGTACATGACCACAGGCTGTTGCAGCAATTCTGTGATCCTTCTCCGATGTGCTGTTCCTGTTCACGACGGAGCCGCCGTCCAAACTACCTTGACATATCACGCAAATCGCAGAACTCATTTTGATTAAATTTAAGTCCAACTGTGTTACGCTACTGGGAATTGGGGGGATCGATTCAACTTAAATATCACAGTTTTTTGGTAGCTAGGAAGATACAGTTATAAATGAGATGCTGTCGTTATGGAATATTTAATGGTTCTACCCGGTCCTGTAATTATTAGGCTTGACTTTTGTTTAGGAAACTTGTCGAAAGAATGAGCTCGAGAACTGAAGGACTGACTATTGAATGATCCACCAGGCAAACCAGTATGAGCGCACCCTCCGTTTTGCAAGCGGCTTACAATTAGGATCAAGGGAAAACCGAACAATGAAGTCTCTACGTTTTTTCGGTACGACTGAAAAGTAAGTAACATATTATTATGTACATAGGTACTTTTGCTTAGGCTGATTTCATATGGAAATTTTCCTTGAAATTTGAAGTAATTATTTGTAACATAATTATTTACTGATATGGAAATGTATTCTGCATTTGGTAGAAGTTACAAAAAAAGAAAGTCTATTACAACTATTACTGTCATTGTTATTTCCTAATTCGAACTTATACAGGATTGTCAACTGTGGTTACAACGTTGACGTGACGTAACTAATTTCGTAAGATTACCAACGTTTAATATTTTGGCCCTGCATTCTGCTACGGTAATGTGGCACGTTGTGATATCGTCTGTGAAGAACCAAAATGACCAATATCCATTGTTAGTTTAAAACAATATCAACTATCTACACAAATATTGAAATATGTTTTAAGAGCATTTAAATATAACATTTTGCACCTTTGCAAAAACATGGAATTAGAACATTTTGCACCTTTTCAAAAACATGGAATTAGAACATTTTGCACCTTTTCGAAAACGTGGAATTAGAACATTTTGCATTTTTCAAAAACATGGATTTAGAACATTTTGCACCTTTTCAAAAACTTGGAATTAGAATATTTTGCACATTTTTAAAAACATGGAATTAGAAAATTTGCACCTTTTCAAAAATATGTAAATAGGGCACTCTGCATTGTTTGGAAAACATATAAATAAAACGTTATACGTTTACGAAAAACTCCTAATAATTAACACTATACGCATGTTTCTCATTTTGTTTTTATGACATATAGCTCATTTTGATTCTAAGGTCATTTTGGTTCTTCACACGCCACATTATACTGTCAGTATAGAATTAAATGTACCTAATTTAGTAATAAATTATAAATACCTACATACATATTACCTATATATTACTATAATATTACTGTGCACGTTCAAAGCTTAAATGTGAAAAATCGATAATAATTGTACAATTCGTCACTTCTACGATACTCTTCACTGTAACATCACAAAAGCTAAACTTACTACGCAAAAGTAGCCGTCAGACAAGACCACAAAGACGCGTAGGCGTAGCTTACTTACAATTCTACAGTTTTTATAAAAATAAATATGAGACCTACTATAGGCAGAGATGACTCACTCTCGTCAATATTGTAAATATGTAAAATAAAAAAAATAAACTGCTTTTATTCCCATTTCCATCATAAACCTTTGTCGGTGCACTCGTCTCACATCGCACTTTTCCATCGAATTTCCATAAAGCTTTTCTTTATAGAATAATAATTATGCAGCCGATTAATCAACAACTACACAACTTTCATAAAATTTGTATGAGAATCATGATGGCTAAATAGATATAAATAAAATATTATCGGATTGGAATTGGAACACACCAGTATATGGAGAGTTGTTTTGCAAAACTGGTCAAGTCAACTTTTTTTGTCAAAAATGAGATTATTTGCGTTAAGTACATGTTGTTCCTGTGTTTGCTTCAATGTGGACTTATCTCGTTTTGCCAAACATCTCTTCATGTAGAGAGCTGTATATAATACATATAATATTAAATACAGTTTATTTATGACGTGACATACAATCGAAAAAGGTTAAAGTTAAAGTACATATAAAATTCTGTATTTGCAAAACACTGTATAACTGACCTAGGTATGTACAAGTCATTTTTACATTTTCGCTTATTGGACTACACTTAAGTAATTATGTACATTCATGTAACATAAAAGTACCAAGATACAAACTGATTGTGGGAACTATCATATGCAGAATGCAGCAGGTAGGTAAGTCTAATTTTATTATGTGACTTGACTACAAAAACTAGTCCAGTCCAAACTAACTTAAGAAAGTAACATACAATAATGAAGGTCACTTTCGCAATCGCAATCGGAGATCCACTTATTTCATTCCAATCTTTAATTTCATATGCGTGTAAAGCAACTCACATTTACGTATACCAACAATAATTAGATATTATAAAACACACTTTTCCGAACCGTAATGTATAGTGAGCACACTGTAACATCGAATTCATAAGGGCGGAGTTTGCATAAACGATTCTGGCATGCAGGGATTTCATGTTGCATGTTGTCAGCATATGAGCTAAACAAACTCTTTGCTCCAATTACTCTGAAGTATTTGGTTGTTGTACCAATTTCCAATTCTCTAAACTTTCCCACCTGCGCAATCGAACGACGAAATATGAAACCCCATGCGCATTGCGCAATGGAAACATACTGATGCATCGCGGTCGTGCATATTGGCGGGACCATCGAAACTAATGGCTGGCAAGGATAAATCTCCCTTTTGCTTGAATCGAAAATTTATCCTTAATCCTTGCCGACTATCACGTTCAGAGGGTGTTTATTTAATTACTGGATTTTGAATTCTCAGTAGTTAAAATAGAATAAAAGGGTTGATTTATATGCAAGCATTAATTGCATTTGTTCGGTCAAAAACTAGAACTGATGTTGGACTAAATTAGTTTAAAATGACTAAATGACCGAACTGTAAAAAAAACGTTATTCTTGCTTAAACTTTACAATCACATTTTGAATTACATTTTTACTGTTAACAATTTAGAATTAATTTTTATAGAAAATTAATTGTACGACTGTGTGTGAAATGAAATTAGGATATTATAAAACAGATTTCCGGGCGTCGCGTATGTTTAGTAGATCGTACTTTCCGATTTTTCAAATGGCGAGTTTCCATAATGATGGTTGCCTAAATGCTTGGATACATAGATTTGATACTGCACACATCATAAAAACCACCCTTAAATTGCGTTTCCATAACTAATGCTTACATACGCGGATTTGATGTTGCATGGTCTTAACAATGATAGGACTCGCCAATTTAGATTGGATTTATAAAAGCCGAATGAAATATACAAATTATATAGGCGCAGCCAATGGCTTATTAACGCCGGTCCACTTTATTTATAATCGGACGATGATGTCCGTCTGGCATGCGCACTTATAACGCTGTAACTTGAGCTTTTCAATATTCTAGAAACTAATGTCTGTGAGAAGACGAGTTTCCATAACGATACTTGCACACATGGATTCAATGTTGCATATTTTTATATATTAAAACAAAATTATTCCGAGTACCGCGTAGACTTATCGTCAGGATATCGCAGCTTTGGATTTTCAATAATTTGAAAACTGATGTATGAGAAAAGACAGGTTCCCAAAACGATGCTATCAGGCACGGATTCGATGTTGGAAATTAATAATTTAAACTAATGTCTGAATCGTCACTCAAACAAAGCATTGGCTTTTCAAGAGACGAGTTTCCATAACGATGCTTGCTTACGCGGATTTGATGTTGCATAGTCATTGTATCATGCAAGATACTGGCACTCTCATCAAATTCAGAACTGGGAACAGCGCTTTGGATATTTTCAATCATCGTTGCAGCGCCTTAGATATGGTAAAACCCACGAGTGGTAGCCATTATTAACAAAGTAGACAAAGAGACAAAGTAATTGTAGTATTAATAAAAAAATAAATGTTATGATATTCATTTAGAAATATTTACAAACAATTCAGTCTAGGTTTGGTATCCCGGATCTGAGCACGAAGACCCTTTAATTCCTCACTGCAGTTCTAAGATAACTAAGCCAGCGGCTGTACTGTTAATCGCGGAGAACTAATCATTTGTTACTTAATGTTAGGGTAGACTCGGATAACAGTGGCCGCGTCAATTTCTTACATAAAAGATTTCCCTTACTTCATGCATCATGCATTAACGAACGAACCCTATTTCGCAGGAACTCTTTATTACCTGTGGCAATGTTTTCCTGCTGTAAAATGACGACACTCCAGTTGCCCAGCCCTACCGTAAATCTGCGTTGGCCTTATGTTATTGTGAGGATACTAATGACAAATATTTCAACACTAATCAATAAATAGTCGCTGCTGCTGCTTTTAAAATAAAGTAGTATAAAGTGACCATCGAACAGACGGCCAAAATAAGTGCCATTACTACAGCACCGGATTAAAAACATGAATCGTAAGTTGTTTTGCAACTAATATGAACAAAACGATACGAAATTGTCACGAAATCTTAGAATCAACTACTATGCACCAAAGTTTTAGGACTGCATCTAATCTTAAAATGTGAAAGTTAACATTAAAAGCAGCGGTAAGCAGAGAAACTTATTAGAAGGGCAAGATACCAGACACACTGGTAATTGTTTGTTTGAAGAAATACTGACAAAGATATGAATTTTAAATAAGTTAGTGGTAAACTCGAGTGTGTTTCAACACCCCATTTTAATATAAAGCCAAAAACACAAAAACTCCTTACACTAGACGATCGAGTTGCCTCGATCGCTTATACTCTAGTATAATATAATTACAAATTACTCGAAAGGAATGATGCAATTCCATGAATGAGTCAGTCAGTCAGTCAGTCATATTATATAGTTGATGTTTATAGTGTCGGCGGCCGTGTGAACGTGAACTCATTTCATGAACTTTATCAGTATTTTAACTATTCTATGGATGTGATTTAATCTGTTTCCATCTACGATTCTATCGCATCATCCCCCTCAACATTAACATCCGATGCCGATACCGAACATACTGCGTATATCTGTAGTGTTTAGTTACGATTTTTACTGACTTACTTTTCCTTACTATTTCAACAATTTATTTGTTTTTTTATAAATATTTACGATGTCCACAATTTTATTTTTATGTCTGTAGTCTACTAAACTTTTTCTGGCTCATAAAAGAATAGAATAAAGTTTATAGATAACTAGATAGAAGATACTTACTCATAATAATTATTACAAAACGCTATTTATTTAGGTACATCCTGCATTTATAAGAAAAAATGGCTTCTACATGTGTGCAGCAAATGGTAGAATTTTCTACTTACAAAAATCTCTAGAGACACTAATTTAGAGCCGAATTTGTTAACAAAATTCGTTTAAATGCAGGAATAAATTAACCTGCATTACAGATCACTTTTAAAACTGCTAATTAACATAATATAGGATCTAAAGATGTAAAACCTACACTTTACGATCGAGGAAAAAATATTATAATTTGTAACTTGGTCAATAAAACTTGAATTATTATATTCTGATAAGGACAAGGAAGGTTGGATCGGACTATCATATGGGTTCAAAATGCATAGAAGTAGGTATTAAGTACCTACCTGAACATATTATTTTTATAAGCATACCATTTTTTATTCAGTTAGGTTTACTATCATTTAAAAAAATAAAAAATCGATTTTGATTGATTTGACACGCGGTTATATAACATTGTAAAAACATGGGTTGGAATGGTTGGATATTAGAAAACCAAAAAGTCAACTATCCACTTGAATCCCCTCTGTTCCCCATACCCAGCGCCCAGCACCGCAGGCTTTAACTTAAAAGAATTTATTTTTCCAAGTTTTTGAAACACTTGACTATTAAATTACTCATATTTTTACTGCCTATCACTATCCATGCAAAAAATAGTCTCGTTTATTTTATTAATCTCAATCTCACATAGGGGTCTCAACATTAAGACTTCAATTGTGTAAGTACATAATTACTTACTAGAAAAGTGCAGACAATAATAATAGACAATCGAAGTAGACGACGAGAATAAATTGCTTTCGGTTTGAATTGGAGAATTTTACGACGGGTAAAATAAAATGTAATACAAAATAATAATTGATTTCTATTTACTTTACCACCATGTTCGTATTTCCTTATACTCCGGCACAGAAAATGTATAAAAACCGATGGCGTTTACGAATATTATGTCCAGTTGCAATCTCGAAGACGAACCATTCCAGGTCCAACCGTCCAACAACACGCCTGGTCTAAATTTAATTAATAACACGAACGATCAATTGTCAACAGGTCAACTCTGTTGCTTCTTAAAATTGTCGTTGTACTAAATATAGTTTGAAATACCTCTGCACTAGTTCTTTAAGTCGGTAGTAGTAGTTAATATTCTGTTTTTTCAAAAATGCTATTAGTAATTTCACTTTTAATTTTGAACGTGGCTGTCCTCGCTCGGTGTGGAGTCTCCGAGGTTAAAGTTGAAGTTGTTAAAACCAGGGAAGAATTACCGCCGTCGAATATCAATGATATTAGTTTTCCAGCAGAGCCTTCACCTCCAGCAGATGACACTGCCACTGTGAAGGTGAGTTATCAGTCAGTGGACAACATTTAGATTTAAATGCTTTGGTATATCAACTACGATTTATAAGTTACATCTACATCGGAACGATGACGACTTTATGACTCGATTTTCATAAAAAGTTAACTTGACCCATCAGTTCCCTGATTGGCCCGCTGGTTTGAAAGATACAGCATTTAAAAGTAAATGCCGGAGATTTAAAACTAATTCCTTGGCAATTAAAATTATAAATTAGGGCATTTAAATCTAATTGCCGGGCAATTAAAATTGGTGAATGTCCACAGACTGGTTATTACTGTCGACTGTGAAAATCTGAATCTGCCAAAACTGAAAACTGATCAAACAAAATAAAGAAAATTAAACTGTGCCCTGTTTAAAATGATAATTTTAGGTTTTAAAGCCATCGGATATAACCGGGGATTTAGAGTCGTGGGAAGCTCCCGAATACCTCGCCAAATATTTCCCGTACTACCATTCTGGCTACGATGACGACGGCAGACCTGGTAAAAATCTCAAAATTTCAAAAGCTTAAAAGATAGCAATTTTCCTCGTTCACGTCTGGGTGTTTTACCTATTATTAATTATTTACAGTATGGATAGCAGAAGCGGGTAAATTCCCACTCCGGGAATTCGCAGAACTAGACAAAAAGGCAATGGAAGACTTGGAAAAATACATGAGGCAAGGATCGTATAGGATTAGGTCAAGGTCTGTCAGTACTGTACACATAATAAGAGCCGATAATTCTGTTTTTCCATGTGACCTTTCATGACCTTTCATAACAATAAAATATATTTACTGATAGCATTCGAGAGCAGAACAGAACGGATCATGAGGTGAACGATGCCTTCTTTATTCTGGACTACGAAGGATTTGAATTGAGCCAAATTGTCAACCCAAAGGGTACAAAATGAATTAATGCAGTTCGTATTTTTATCGTTTGTATTTATTTCCCATTATAAATAATTTATTTGTGTCCTTTTCTCCTTTTCCAGTTGTGCTCTTTGTTATCAGATTATTACGGTTGTACCTGGACGTCATCGTGACGGATGTGGGTGTCTGCCTCCTTATCAACGGTAAATGCAAAATAATGACCAAATTAATTCACCAAAACTTACTCCTATTGAATTTGTAAAATCCTATGACTTTGACTTTGTTAACTTTGTTTACAGTCAACTATGCTGCGGAAATGCTCATCGACATAGTCCGCCCTGTAGTAGGTAAAGCCATGGAAAAAATAGAAATTTATGGAACAAATTCTGCTAAATGGAAAGCTGTGATTCGTCGAAGACTCCCCATTGAAGCTATTCCCCCATGGTACGGAGGAAAGGCAGATTTTAAACCTCTTCAAGTTTACGGATGATGACAATCTGTAATTATATCAAATATTAGAGCTATATAAAATCAAGAAAATTCTCTGAGCATTTGTTAAGAAAATTTTATCATTTTTTAAATAAATATTAAATAAAAGTGAACAATTATCATTTTGAAAGTATTTAAATGGAGCATTTTGCACTTTTTCACTTTTCAAAAACAAACAAATAGAGCGTTTTGAACTTTTCAAAAACATGTAAATAAAATATTTTTCAATTTTTAAAACCCCTGTAATTAACATTATATGCATATATCTCCTTTAGTGTTTTTTCATATTACATATTGGTATTGGTCATAGGTCACTTTAATTCTAGCTTTATTGGATATAAGTCACTTTTACACTTCATTCACTCAATTCACTGTATCTATTCGAAATGCCAATACAGGTAAAATAATATAAATTATAGTTCTTCTACCTTACTACGTACACAATTATTCCTTTACATTATTCTTTATTACGTGTTCCACGGGCATTACCCATATCCATATCACAAACGGTTTAATAGTCTTTTACACAGTATTCACGTTGTTGCATAGTTAAACATGTTTTTAATTATATATTTTTTTTGCTTGAAATAAATGTAAACTATTATTACAGCGCCGCCATAGACAGACACCAGATATACTATGTGTATAAATATGTAAATACATACACAAGTTTGTATACATATAGTTATAATGGGATATTAAGGAGCTATTAAAATTGTATTGTTCAATTCGTTTTCATAGATGGATATATTTTGTCAGAACAACTTGCTGATTGTTAAAAAAAATCACGTGGAAAACCATGTAATTATTATTGCACATTGCGCACTTGGATTTAGAGGAGTAAATTAATGCAGCTCGGAAAAAAAAGAAAAAACGCGTGGACAGCGTGGAGTCACTTAAAGGTTAATTTTAATTACATATCTGATATTTCATTCCACGTGTGGCATAATTTATTATTTAATCACAAATCACTTTACATTCCTGCAGAATATTTTTTATGATTTTATGAATGGAAACTATATATGCGGCTAGAGCTATCTTCTCGTATTTTTAAATTGCATTCCGCTGTGGGAATTTAATTCCTTAAATCCCTAACCAAAATTCCTGTTGACCACTGATAACCGATTGTACGGTTAATATACATAAACGTGGCCTGATCGAGTGATTTATTTCTTGAAGCAAAATTGGTAGTTCTTATACATGCGTTTTTAGTTATTTCATAGTTATTTAGTATAAAAAGTGCCCATTAGTATACCTGCTAAATGATAATAATGATTATTAACCCACAATTTACCTGTCGGCTGCCGACTTTTGGCAAAAACATTAATAAGAAAATTATTTGTGAAATTGTTAAGTAAATATATTTGAACTTTTGCACTTTTGTGACGACCACGTGGTAATTATTGGGCTTTCTAGCTCAAATTCTATATAAACACAATAAATATCTGGATAATTAGGGAAATTAGGGAATACACACAAATCTGAGTTAATGCACTCACTACGCTTGGAAACTTGCAATGTTGCGACATCATTATAAAAGATCAGACTTGTTTTTTCAGTTTTTTGTTTGTTTATTTTCATCTTTTTTGCTGATTAGCTGGGCATTGTATCTTTGTCCTTGGTGAGTTCGTGTGCATATTCCTACGTGAGTATGCACCGCGCCCATCTATACAAATATATTACATTGCGTTAATTATAATTTTGACATGGAGATTCTAGTGATTAGTGATGAAAATCAAAGAATAAAAAAATGAGATAAATCTTCTACTTATTTATATTGGTATCGAATTCAGAAAAATAATGACCAAAGAAAAACTGTGTGTGTGCGTGGAATCCTCTGGATTTAAAAATTCGCATTGATTCTTATATTGCCTGACTGTGAATACTGAACTACTGAACTTGAGCTTATGAGACTGCGGCTAACGAAGTGTAAGTAGTAGTAGTAGTAGAAAAAAAAGATTTAAATGAGAAAATTAAAGTTTACATATTGTGAAATTCTATATCTTGGCTTTCGCTTCTTGCTGGTCAGTGAAACGAAATAATGATTTCACACATTCTTCACTCGCATGGCATGGGTGGGGGGGATAATTGGTCCCATCAACTATCGCATCATGTTACCTAAAAAAGACTGTTTCCACTAACTAGCAAAATGATCTACTAGGCTAACGAATATAGGTGCACAGATTCCCTAATTTTCGGAAGGAATATCGTGAGCGAAGAGTCAAAATGAGCCATTTTCAATTTTGACAAGAGTCAAAGTGGGCTATATGCCCAAGAACAAACACTACTTCCATAAAATGCATGTGTAAAATGTTAATTACGAGTTTTGGAAAATTGCTAGATGTTCTATATACATGTTTTTGAAGTATGCAAAATAATTAATTTGCACGTTTCGGAAAAGTGCAAAATGTTCTATATACATACATGTTTTTGAAGTATGCAAAATATTCGATTTGTATGTTTTTGAAAAGTGTTAAATGGTCCATTTACATGTTTTTGAAACATGCAAAATATTTTTGCACGTTTTTGAAAAAAAAACGTAAAATGTTTAAATATTTTTTTCAATTCAGAATACATGTATGTTATTTCTATACTTTTCAAATAATAGTAATTAAATACTTTGATAGACATAGACAATGTTAAATTTTGAATTTCGCTCAAAATGCAGGGAAATGGACTGTTTTGATTCTTCACTCAGGACGCATTCATGTAATACTCATATAGGATATTACAATATTACATTTATATTAATGCAATTATCTCTAAATCTAAACCTGCTTTTGTAGTTCCTCAAACGTAATAAATGGTGACTACTGATTCTCATGATTTTATTTCAGTTAATGAACGAACACGTCATTCCACACTTTCTTGGTGTAAAAACATGACAAGCTTATAAGCATGCAAAAGTCTGCAAAAGTTGCTTAATGATGCACATAGCAACATTTTAGCTGCTCTTCTTTTTATCTAATATATATAATTATGCCAATTATTTTTTTCTCACTCGTCGTCGTCAGTCAGCACATCCAGGCTCCAGCCTCAGCATCATAGCTAATAAATTACCTTCTCGTTCTCACTTTTTCTAAATGGTTTTAAGTCCATCTCCTGCCCTATGGCCTGGCCTTTTTACTTGTGCCAATTTGACTAACAACTATAAAGTTCACACACTGCAAAAATTGTTTAAATGCAATGTAATATGTGTCCATCCCCCTGTTCCATTTGTAACTATTGCGTCAATAAGACAAAATTCTGCGTGACCCCATGACCCACGATGACTCCATGACTCGACACGGACAATCGATCCACATCCAAATGATCCAAACCGCAACCACATAAATATAAAACAATTTTCCCACGGGAATTTGAAACAGTGCGAAGACACACACTACTGACAAGACTGCAGTCAGTCTGCACTAGGCACCACAGGCCATCAGTACAGTAGTGGCAGTTGGCGAATTTCAAATTAAAAGAGCAAGATAATTATTAAATTTTTATTTGAAATTATTTACTCTATATAGTTTGGCTATAGCATGCAACACTGAGCTTAACAAATTACTACAAGTTATAGAAGTTAGTATAAAGAGACGCATTATATTGACTTCAAATTTGTCTGCTTCTTCTGCTGCTGCTAAAATGGTTCTAATTTCATTCGTAATTTGCCAACTTTTGAGCAGTGTGACAATTGTGAGTGTTGTGGGACTGGCCAGGATCCCGTCTCTCCCGGTCCGGGTAGCACCTACTGTCATCACAGAAATAGAAGCAGAATTAAATAGTAGAGATGGGGATGTGGCAGCCGAAGTGACAGAAAATATTAGGAATTTTAATACTAGTAATACTGGCACTGGCACTGAAACTCGCACTGGAGATATTAGTGTTGGTGAGGTGGAAGATAGTACTGATTTGATGGAGTCAACGACAACTTTTGAGGGGGAAGCTGAAACAGTGTCATCTTCAACAATTTCAACCAGTTCAACGTCAACGTCAACTACGGCGTCTCCTACATCACCCCTACCAAGTTCAACTACTGCCCCTGGAATTAACGGAAGCACTACTGGCTCAATAGATAAAGTAAGTTTTTTTAAATACCGTGATCAACCTCCGAATAATGCGAGCTGCTCAATTAGTTAACGAGTGTCGAGATTTGAATATTTGCAATAGCTACAGTTGACAGTTTGCGGGTCTGTTTTAGACACTATTATATCGCTGTACACGGGTCTGTAATAGTACACGGGTCTGTACAAGTACACGGGTTCAGAATTGGAATAGTATACAGGGGATGTAAAATCACTATTACAAGAAACACTACGGTATGTTAAAAAAAACAATAACATGAGATAGGTATCTACCTAAAGTATAAATTACGATGAGTTTTAAAAAAATTCAAAAAGTTCTATATTCGCATGTTTTTGAAAAGTGTAAAATGCTCTGTTTACATGTTTTTGAAAATTGTAAAACGTTTCATTTACATGTTTTTGAAAAGTACAAAATGTTCTAGTTACATTTTTTTGAAAATTGTAAAATGTTCCATTTACATGTTTTTGAAAAGTGCAAAATGTTCTATTTCCATATTTTTGAAAAGTGCAAAATGTTCTATTTCCATATTTTTGAAAAGTGCAAAATGTTCCATTTACATTTTACATGTTTTTGAAAATTGTAAAATGTTCCATTTACATGTTTTTGAAAAGTGCAAAATGTTCTATTTCCATATTTTTGAAAAGTGCAAAATGTTCTATTTCCATATTTTTGAAAAGTGCAAAATGTTCCATTTACATTTTACATGTTTTTGAAAATTGCAAAATGTTCCATTTACATGTTTTTGAAAAGTGCAAAATTTTTTCTTTAGGCTTACGAGCATAAGTCGCCAAACCATTAGCCAGATTTTCCATCAGATATTTTTTTTCGAAAAGAGCGTCCAAAAAAACTTAGAATGGCTTAACAACATGGTGCGCGTGATGAGTCTCGTTCGATAAAATATTTTTTCGAAAAAACGAAAAAGGCCTTAAAATGGTTTTTTAATCCTATTTTTAATTTTTTCAAAAAGCATCTTAAGCCCAATTTTGGAAAATTTTGTATGAAAAACCATTTAAAAATATTCTGAATTCAAAACCAATAAAAATTTAAAATTTTGTAATTTTTTATTTTTTTCAAAATTTTGACGGAACAAGGGTAGGTGCGTTAAAAATATTGAAAAAATAAAAAAATTCAAAATTTTAAATTTTTATTGTTTTTGAATTCAGAATATTTTAAAATGGTTTTTCATACAAAATTTTCCAAAATTGGGCTTAAGATGCTTTTAAAAAAAATTAAAAATAGGATTAAAAAACCATTTTAAGGCCTTTTTCGTTTTTTCGAAAAAATATTTTATCGAATGAAACTCATTACGCGCACCATGTTGTTAAGCCATTCTAAGTTTTTTTGGACGCTCTTTTCGAAAAAAAATATCTGATGGAAAATCTCGCTAATGGTTTGGCGACTTATGCTCGTTAGTTTTTGTTATGTATTTTTTATTATTTTAGTCGAAAATGTTTCCTATTTTTGGTGAATAGTGCATTTTATTTTTAATTAAAAGAGGTATACCTTATAATAGGGTTTAACTACACCCTATTTTATCTAATATAACGACCAGCGTTAAACAAAACTCAAAGATCTACCCCCGTATTATATATTAGAGGTAGGTAATTGTAAAGCATAGAAAACACCCGCGTTCTATTGGAGACCACCCGCGTAGTATTACAGACCCGCGCATTATTACAGGGTATGCGGTACTGAATATAAAAATTTGTGCTACAGCGAAAGCAGGTCCAGTGATGATTAATAATCTGTGGCTTTATTTTTATTTTGTTTTAGAAGGCAATAGAGAAAAGAAATTTGGGAAACGAACTCTTAGAATGGGAAGCACCTTTATACTTTCAGAAAAATGTCCCTTACTACCACTCGGGCTTTGATGACGAAGATCAACCTGGTGAGTTACAATAATAATAATTACTGTTTATGTATAGGGGCCGTCCACAAATGACGTGTCACCAGTATACACTACATGGGTCTACTTTACAATACTGGTGATATCCCATAATATATGCTTAAGATATATATGGGCGTCATTGGGCCATAAAAGTTGGGATTTTTTAATTACGTCATTTTTGGACCATTTCATTACCTGGGAAAACAATGAAGCTAGGAAATAGGTTTTTTTCCCCAAGTTGCACTTTAATTAATGTGTGAAAACTGCTATTAAAATGTTGGTATTGATAAGCAACAAGGAACACTTAAAATGCAGTAAAACTAATTGTTTCCTTTTTCATTTTGTAGAGGTTTTTTTTATTTACAAAACTGTAGGATTGCTCCGTGTTTTCATATCAAATTAATCTTAATGTTAGTAATTATTATTAGGTTAGGAATTTTTGAAAATCTTCTCAGGTAAAACCCAGTAAATTTATTGTGAAATTAGTAATTATTCAAAAACTACGTCAGGGGGAGCGTCCACAAATGGCGTCATCGGGTTTTTTAATTTGAATCTCTCGCATAAAACTAATTTTTGCCAATTTTATTCGCTAACAGTGTGGGTGATGGAAGTAGGAAAACTTCCTATGCGAGAACTTGGCGAGCTAGATGACGCTGGATACAAAATATTTGATAAATATCTTCAACAACTCGCTGCACGAATTATTAAAAGGTAATTTAATTATTCATAAATGACGTATAAATATGGGTGCATTATTGGGGTCGTCCATAAATAATTTCATCCGTGAGGTGAGTGGTGGGCCTATAGTCGGGCATTGACGACATTCAAAATGCTAAAGATAGCCGATTTTACACATTGGTAAAGTAATTACATATGGGGGTAATTAGAGGTGGGTAACAAAGAAGAGCAACTATATGCGTGACATCATTTATGGGCTGTCCCTAATAGGTTGCATCATACTTAAATTTTGTTTTGTTCTAAATTGCGCAGTGCTACATAATTAGTATTTGGCTTTAATTTAATTTTTTAGTATTGAGGCTCAGAACACGACCGAAAACGAAGTACTCCAAGCCTTTGCCATTCTTGACGCTGATGGACTTGATTTTTATAGCATAGCAAATCCTGGAAGTAAGAAATGAAAACAAATTAAAACTTAATCATAAAATATTTTTAATAATTTAAATACTGAATTAATAATATGCAATATAATTTTTGTATTTTTCCACATAAAAGCCGTACTTCTGCTCGTTAGAATATTTACTTCCTTCAGGGATATTATCACAAATTATTTGGGCGCATGTATCATTATAAATGGTATGTACAGTAATATATTTAATCCAATAACATACAAACTTAAGTACCGTCTGTGAAGAACCAAAATGACCCATATCCAATTTAAACTACAATTAAAATAAGCTATGTCACAAAAACAAAATGAGAAACTTACGTAAAGAGTTTTTGAAAAGTGTAAAATTTTCTATTTACATGTTTTTGAAAAGTGTAAAATTTTCTATTTACATGTTTTTTCAAAGTGCAAAATGTTCTAATTCAATGTTTTTGAAAATTGTAAAATATTGTATGTACACATTTTTAAAAAGGTGCAAAATGTCCTATTTACATGTTTTAAAAAAGCGTAAAATGTTCTATTTGCATTTTTTTAAAAGTGTAAAATGTTCTATTTCATGTTATAAAAAAGTGTAAAATGTTCTATTTGCACGTTTTAAAAAATTGTAAAATGTTCTATTTACATGTTTTTGAAAAGTGCTCAATATTCTATTTATGCTTTCAAGACATGTTTCAATATTTTTGTAGATAGTGGATTTAATTTTTAGGTGCTAATGGATATGGGTTATTTTGGTTCTTTACTGACGATACACATCGCCGACGAAGAAGCAAATCCGCATCTTTTTAATATTTTTTAATAGTATTAATTAAAGCAATTAAATTCTTAAGCTTCTGAAAAAGTGGTATTTGATTTTATAATAATTCCAATAATTGTAATATTTTTCTTTCAGCAAACTATGCCCTGGAAGTAGTACTAAATATTGTGCGCCCTCTCCTTGGAAGAGCTTTTGAGAAAATAGAAGTTTATGGAAATAATCCAACCAAGTGGAAAAATGTCCTTCGCCGAAAAATTCCCAAAAATTCTATTCCATCTTGGTACGGCGGAGCTGAAGATTTTAAGCCAATTGTAGTTTATGGATGAGAAGAAGATGAGGAGAAAAAGGAAATATGGAGAATTACGACTGTATAATAAATGTAATTCATTTAATTTAGGCAAAAAACGACGCTGTAAAGCGAAAAGAAGCCGTAAAGTTTTGACCTTTTGACAACGTAAATTAAGGTTTACAAATTATTATTGGTAAAAACAAGAAGTATTACTAGTATGTAACTTAATAAGGATCGGCTTTTTAGTTTTAGTTCAAAACAATGCAATAAAATATCAATATCAAAGTTTATATCAATATCGCGTTTATAATTATCATCATCTGAAAATTCCTTAAGTTGCATGTGGTACCGGTACATAGTTTAAATTTAAAACTGGACGACGTCATATTTAATTACGTTAACTTAAGTAAAAATGTATTTTGGCTATAGCAGTCTTTTATCGAGACGTTCTTATTAAAATTTGTACGGTGTATATCTGCAATTATGTTTTAGATCAGGGCCGGACAAAAGAATTGCTTTTAGGCAGCCATTTGTTTCCATACAAAACCCCCGATTTTGATTTTATTAATGTTTTTTTTAATTAGGCAAAATGTTGTATTTACATGTTTTTAGAAAATTACAAAATGTTCTATTTAACTATTTACTTGATTCTATGAAAAGTGCTCAATGATGTTCTATTTACATGTTTTGAGAAAAATAGAAAATGTTTTATTTCCATGTTTTTGAAATGTACAAAAAATATTTATTTCCCTGTTTTTGAAAAGTCAAAATAATCTTTTTTAGATATTTTTGAAAACTGCTCAATGTTCTATTTACATGTTTTGAGAAAAATGGAAAATGTTTTATTTCCATGTTTTTGAAATGTACAAAAAATATTTATTTCCCTGTTTTTGAAAAGTCAAAATAATCTTTTTTAGATATTTTTGAAAACTGCTCAATGTTCTATTTACATGTTTTGAGAAAAATGGAAAATGTTTTATTTCCATGTTTTTGAAATGTACAAAAAAAAATTTATTTCCCTGTTTTAGAAAAGTCAAAATATTCTTTTTTTTACATATTTTTGAAAACTGCTCAATGTTCTATTTACATGTTTTGAGAAAATTCAAGTGGAAGCCGCCTGCGCTCTGGCCGAATTATCCGGCCCTGTTTTAGATACAGTCTTATTTCTGCTATATTTAATTTTTAGTAGAAACTAAAATCTACAAAAATGCAATGTAACGAGTTGATACCAAAGGACGTCACGGATTTATAAAAACAATTTTAAGATTAAATTTAAACCTCTGCTAAATGAAATAAAAACATTTAGTTGTGCGCCTTTTAAGATTGCCTTGCTGTGTTTAGCAATAACAACGTTTAGATGCATAGTTTGCATATTTATTATACAATATTAGAAAGGTTATCTTCTTGCTCCACTGCTTCCTAGCTAGTTTATATGTAGGTACCTATATAATAATATACACATTATATACCTACCTATTAGTACAGATTGGATGGAGATTAAAGATGGTATTTGTTTCTTGTGCGTGATTTCAAGCTAGAATTTCCTTTAATATAACAAGTGCATGGTGATCAAATAATAATTCAATTAATTATGACCATCATGCACATGTTACAAACATGTGTGTTTTCATTTCATGAAAAATTATATGGTAATATGTGTCTTCACTTTCTAATAATTATTATTACGAGAGAGAATATGATAATCTATAATATAAAGTAAGGGTATGCAGAACATTACCAATGATAGCTCCCAAACCCCTAAACCCCTAAAGTTTTTTATTTTAAAATTGTATTTATAATAAATACAATTTTAAAATAAAAAACTTTTATTCGAACCATTATTAGATTGCTCATGCTGAGTGAGTAGCATTCGTATAACTTATAATAGTGCCTGTATAACTAGTTCCGTTTATTCACCACATTATTATTTAACGAGGAAGCAGTAGTTCGAAAGCAATATCAGTTTGCATATATTTTAACTATACTGCATGCCGTCGTATCATTTAGTATGGTACCTGTGTAACAAGTTCTGTTTATTTACCACATTATTATTTAATAAGAAAGCAGTTTAAAAAAAAATTCGTTTGCATAGTTTAGTGTCTACTTGAGAGGTAAAAGGTGGATAAAAAAAAGTGAGTATCAATTAACTCGACTCAAACTGCCAACAGCACTGATTAAAAGAAATACTGGTTGGTTAGCTTAATAAATTAACCTCCCTTTTTTTCCCAAGAACGAAATTTCCACAGTTTATATAATAAATAGGTTTCTTGTATTATTAAGCATGCAAAATTTAAATCTTTGGTAATTTAAACCACCGTAAATAAAAATGTCTGTACTCTAATTAAATGACTAATACCTAATAAGGGTGTATACTGTTTCATTTTTTACCAGATTTTTTTCCTTGTATATAAATGGTACATATTGTCTGTGTGAAGAACCAACATGACCCATATCCATTTTCAGCTAAAAACAATATCTACTATCTACACCTACAAAAGTATTAAAACATGTCTTGAAAGCAGTTAAATAGTATATTTCGCACTTTTAAAACCCATGTAAATGCAACATTTCAAAATTTTCTAAAACATGTAAATAGAACATTTCACACTTTTTAAAAGCATGTAAATAGAACATTTCACACTTTTTAAAAGCATGTAAATAGAACATTTCAAACTTTTCAAAAAACATGTAAATAGAACATTTTACACTTTTCAAAAAACATGTAAATAGAACATTTTACACTTTTCAAAAAACATATGTAAATAGAACATTTCAAACTTTTCAAAAAACATGTAAATAGAACATTTTACACTTTTCAAAAAACATGTAAATAGAACATTTCAAACTTTTCAAAAAACATGTAAATAGAACATTTTACACTTTTCAAAAAACATGTAAATAGAACATTTCAAACTTTTCAAAAAACATGTAAATAGAACATTTTACACTTTTCAAAAAACATGTAAATAGAACATTTTGAACTTTTTAAAAACATGTAGATAGAACATTTTACACTTTTCAAAAACATGTAGATAGAACATTTTGAACTTTTTAAAAACATGTAAATAGAACATTTTGCACTTTTTTAAAACATGTAAATAGAACATTTTGCACTTTTCGAAACAATGTGAATAGAACATTTTACGATTTTCAAAAACATGTAAATAGAACATTTTACGATTTTCAAAAACATGTAAATAGAACATTTCTAATTTTCAAAAACATGTAAAAAGAACATTTCACACTTTTCAAAAAACATGTAAATAGAACATTTTGCACGTTTGAAAAACTCAAAATGATTAATATTTTGACGCATGTTTGTCATTTTATTTGTATGACATAGTTCATTTTGGTTCTAGCGTAAATTGGATACGGGTCACTTTGGTTCTTCACACGCGATATTCAGATGACATTATACGACTTGAAGGACAGAAAAAACTGGAAAACTTGATTATTGATTATTTGTATTGATATTGATACTGACCTAAACAATAGTATAATTATTATTTTACACGCAAAACACAAACAACAGGCGAGAATTGAGAGTAGACAAAAGTATAAAAACGTGTTTAATTTTCATTACAACTTTAATTCCAGTCGCAGACTCCTAGTTTGTTGTCTGTCTGAGCTATTCATCTCCAGTTCTAGCTACCAGTCTATAGAGGAGCTACGTATAGGATCTTGGATTTTTTCACAAAAATCATAAAACACAATGGTTTTCAATTTTATTTTATTTATAAACTTGGCCATGCTGATTTCTGTGAACTTAGCCCTTCCATCACCCTTATTGGCTGGAATCTCAAAATTTGAATTAGAGTCGACAGAAGCAGACTTCAAAAACGGGAGCAGTTTTATTGCTGACGATATTAATTTTGTATTAACTAACGATGAGATTATTAACTCCTCTACTACTACGACAAAACCTGCTGCTACTGCTGCTGCTGCTACTAAGGTCAGAACTCGTCAGAATGTTATTTTTATCCTAAAAATTTTTCAAAATTTTTAAATTCCAACAAAACTATAAGAAATATGTGATTATTACATTTTTGTAGATGGCCCTCAAGACGAAGATAAGCGATCCCTCAGAAGACCTGTTGAATTGGAAAGCGCCGTTGTTTTTTCAAAAAAATGTGCTGTACAACCACGTGGGCCACGATGACGACATGATGCCTGGTAAGTTGTAGAAGATTTTGTAGTAGTTTTAATTTCCTGCTTTTCTAAACGTGATTTTGATTTCAAAAATATAATAAAGAATTTTCAAAATTTTATTAACACAGTATGGGTAGTGAAAGTGGGTAAAATTCCATTACGAAAATTAGCTGAGCTGGATGAATATGGACTACAAGTATTTGATAAATATGTTGAGCAAATGACACTACGAATTCTTAAAAGGTAAGTGGTGGTTTTATGTAGCTACAAATGATAAGATGTAATTAGCTATATGTGCTGGCTTTCATAATTTTATTTTTTTATTTTTAGTATTCAGGCCCAAAACACGACCGATAGAAAAGTGACACAGGCCGTTGCTATTCTTGACTGTGATGGACTTGATATTGATTATGACGGTGTAATTTCAAAAGGTAACCCAGCAAAAAATATTTAAATATTGCCGTTGGGATTGTGCGCCAAGTATAATTATCCTGAAATTTAATTTAGAGATTTAATTATGCAATGTACTTAATTTTCGGTATAAAAGAGGTCCTTCTTCTGGCCAGAATATTCATTTCGTACAGGGATCTCATCATAAATCATTTGAGAAAATGCATCATAATAAACGGTGAGTATATATAGTTCCTTTAATCAATCAAGTTACTTGTTTTTGTCATTACTATTTTCTGCGCTGTTCAAAATATCGTCTGTGAAAAAACCAAAATGACCCATATCCAATTTAACTTAGAATCAAAATGAGCTATATCATAAAAACAAAATTAGAAACATGCGTTAAATGTTAATTAGGAGTTTTCGAAAGGCGTAAAATATTCTATTTTCATGTTTTTGAAAAGGTGCAAAAATGTATAATTCCATGTTTTTGAAAAGTGTAAAATGTTCTATTTACATGTTTTTGAAAAGCGTAAAATGTTCTAAATCCATGTTATTGAAAAGGCGCAAAATGTTCCAATTCCATGTTTTTAAAAAGGTGCAAAATGTTATAATTACAAGTTTTTGAAAAGTGGAAAATGTTCTACTCACATGCGTAAAATTCTAATGATCACGAGTTTTTAAAACGTGCAAAATGTTCTATTTACATGTTTTTTGAAAAGTGCAAAATGTTCTATTTACACGGTTTTGAAAAGTGTAAAATGTTCTAAATCCATGTTTTTGAAAAGGTGCAAAATGTTCTAATTCCATGTTTTTAAAAAGGTGCAAAATGTTCTAATTCCATTTTTTGAAAAGGTGCAAAATGTTCTAATTCCATGTTTTTGAAACGTGTAAAATGTTCTAACTCTATGTTTTTGAAAAGGTACAAAATGTTCTAAATCCATGTTTTTGAAAAGGTGCAAAATGTTCTAATTCCATGTTTTTAAAAAGGTGCAAAATGTTCTAATTCCATTTTTTGAAAGGTGCAAAATGTTCTAATTCCATGTTTTTTAAAGTGCAAAATGTTCTAGTTACATGCTCTCAAGACATATGTTTATTGAGATTTGGTAGGAGAAGGACGTATTATTTTTTGCTCCTCAGCGACAGAAACTTTCGCCACATTTTGGTTTTTTGAGTGTAGTTTCATTTGGATTGCTCATAGTGATTTTTGAATTTTTAGTTTTTTAACTAACTCATTCGAGTTTAATTATTATTAATTATTTGAGAGGTTCAAGTTTTTAATTTTTTATTGTAAATTTTTAATTTCTTACAATATTTATATTAGTTTAAAGTTTTAAATGGGGAAGCTAAAAAAAAAGAAAAAGTCTATTAGGTCAACATTGGTTACCCCCACAACATCTAAGTCTGAGGCCAACCTAAATAAAACGCTTGAACCATGCCCCGTATGCAGTAAATTGTATATCAGCGTCAATATTCACATGAGTAAAGCTCACCCTAAGGAATATCAGGATTCGTTAGTAGAGTCTTATCAACCTAATTGTGAAGATAGTGATGAAGATGCCAGTGCTGTGGAATCTGATGAAATGAAAGAAATTCGAAGGAAAATTTTAGTAATTGACGAAAACCTCAAGGTAATGTTGCAGAAACAGCCTAGTAGTACTGAATTTTCTGAAGTCGTGGCAAACTTTGCGGTTATAATTAAAGAATCGAAAGATGTTCTTCCTGGCCCAAAACATCCGGCAAGAAAGCAATTTGATGCTCGTAAGAGAAGAGAAACTTTTGTGAATTCCCAGAAGGACTACTCCAAAACATCTAATCCTCAACGATCCTCCAAAAGGGACAAGGAAAAAAGGAAAGAAAAATATAACTTTGAATTACTTCAACATCTATATCGCTATTCGCGACGTAAGGCTGTCAGAATGCTGCTAAAATCGTCCTTTGCTTCAAGTAGTTGTACCATTCCTCTGGACTCTATTTATGAATCATATAACGCTAGATGGGGCGTTCCCAATAATTCAATTCTGGAGGACTACACACCTGAATACTCTAAGGAAAATCAAGTCGAATTAGATAAGGCATACGTTTCTGGAATTAGTGAAGGTGAGGTTAAGCAGTCAGTACAAGGAATTAATTCAGATTCTTCTAGTGGTTTGGATGGAGTCGCAATTCGCAGCATAAAAGATATTGGCTGCTTTAACACTATTGCTCTAATTGGTTCTATTATGGAGATGTGGACAATTGTTCCAGACAGTTTTCGTAAAGCTCGGACTATTCTTATCCATAAAAAGGGGGATAAAACTGATGTGGGTAATTGGCGTCCAATTTCTATATGTTCTATACTTAGAAGAATAATTGAGCGAATATTAGATCGTCGACTTCAGGCACATGTGCAAATTAATGCGAATCAAGTTGGGTTTTCTAAGTGTCCTGGTACTTTTATTAACACTTCCATTGTTAATGGCTGTCTACAAAAAGCAAAGAAAGAAAAACTTGATTGCTGTGTTGTTTTCTTGGATGTTAGTAAAGCTTTTGAAGAAACTTCCCATTTGCATACCACCAGCATGCTGAACGCTAAATTGATGCCTTCTTCTCTTAGATCCCTCATTTTGTGTTTGATGGTTGAAAATGAAGCTCAAATCCAAACAAGTAAAGGAATGTCTAAACCCATATTGGTACAAAAAGGAGTTTTTCAAGGTTCACCCCTCTCCCCCCAACTGTTCAATATTTCTATTGATCATGTACTTCGAGAACTCAATGAGCGTGAAGTCAGTGATGCGTATGGGTTTCACTTACACAAAGATGTTCCTAATGTAGCAGGAAGAGGATTCGCTGATGATATTGCTCTTGTGTCTAGTTCTATCCAAGGCGCCCGTGAATTAACAAAGATCGCAATTTCAAACTTTAACAAGGTTGGGTATGACATTAACATCAATAAATGCAAAGTCATTAACATTGTAAAAGGAAAGTTATGTGAAGATCCCATAACCCTTATAATGACCCTTATATCCCATTTGTTAAAGATTTAAAGTCGGAAATGGAAAGCTGCATTGTAGCTTTGCAACTTGATGTGGATGAAGTGCAGTCTATGCTGAATTCACGCCCCAAAACAAAACCTGGCAAAATATTAAGGGAAACTTTGAGAAACCAAGAGTATGATCAATGGTGTTCATTTCCTCTCCGAGGACAAGGTGTTGAATTGTACAAAGAGTGTCCATACGGAAATAAAATTATTATTGAAAAACGTGGCTTAACGTCTTCAGAGTGGTTGAATACTTTAAAAATGTCTGCTAATGTATATCCCGTTAAAGCAATTCCAGGTCGTTCCTTAGAATCATCCCTTTGCAGGCACTGCAAAGAGAAAGAAACCCTCGCTCATGTTCTAGGAAAATGTCATGTGGGAAGCTTACTGAGAAATACTAGACATCATGACGTTAGAACTATTATTGCTAATCATTTGAAAACGCTTGATTGGATTGTGCATGAAGAAGTGACTGATGGTGCTTCAAAAAGGGTGGACATCATCTGCTGGCGAAAAGATCTACTGTCAGGGTACATTCTGGATCCCACAATTCGTATGGAGCAGTCATGTAGTCAAGCTGAAGAAGTTAATATAGAAAAGCAGGCGCATTATAACCCATGCATTCCTTACTTTTTGGACAAGTACAAACTGAAGAAGTTGGAAGTGGTTGGACTTCTCGTTGGAGCTCGGGGCACTATAACTGAGTTCTTTGAATCATTTCGCAAAGAATTGCGTCTTCCATCAAAAATGATTGAAGAAATCGTAGTTGCTACAATTCGAGGCTCATGCCGAATCGCCCACAATCATTTATATAATATGAATTTATCCCATAGTTGATTTTAATTTGATCATTTAAATTAATGTTATTGTTTGATATACAAAAATCATATTTAACTTGTAAATAATGTGTTTTGTTTTTACTGTGTCTTAATGGCAAGCGTAATAGTGCGCCAGTTGTAAATAAAATTTTACTATCTCTCTTTGTAGATGGTTGATATTGTTTTAAGCTAAAAATGGAAATGGGTCATTTTGGTTCTTCACAGACGATATGTGTCTGCTAAAACTTTGCATGCAAAACTTGTATTTGATTTACATGCAAAATCACTCTTTGCTTCCAGCCAACCCTCTTATGGAAGTGGTATTGACTATTGTACGCCCTGTTTTTGGAGCAGCTTTTGACAAAATAGAAGTTTATAGAAAAACTCCAACAAAGTCGAAAAGTGTCCTACACCGAAAACTTTCCGAAGATTCCATATCAGCTTATTGGTATTGGTATGGCAGACATGCGGAGGCTAAACCGCTCAGTGTTTATGGATAGTGGCAGTGCAGTCGTGCAGTGGGAGTGGTGGAAGAAATCATGAGCGTACAGTAGCGGCAACCGAAAGAGAGGTCTGGCAAAGATAAATTTTGCATGCAAGTAAACGGCAGCTTTATCCTTGCCAGACCTCACTTTCGGTTGCCGCGCCAATACGTTACGGGGGTTCCATCTTTTTAAATTTTTAAGAATTAAGAATTTCTATTACTTAAACGTAATATTAGGCCGGATACACTATAATGTATACATGTCAGAAGGCCTAATACAGATATATGAGCTTGTTTGTAATTATGTTTTTAAACCTGTAGAGGTATGTCATAATGCTTTGCATTTCTTATACTTGTCTCTCGTCTTCAGTTCCTATATAGTTAAAACTATTTAACTTAAATATCTCAATCTCACCTATTCTTCCCCTTGTTGTAATAATTACGATATTACGAAGGACACAAATGTAATAAAAATTTTATTATCAAATACAAATAATGGCGATCTCACCTATAGTTTAGCAGAACCCTTATGTGACGGGTCAAAATTTAAAACCATGCAGGTGGATGTACTGGATTGAATTATATTATTCCATATGTATGACTTTTACATAATTACAGTCTGCAGTATAGTCAATTTTCTTTAGAAATCCTGCACAGAAATGACGTCATCAGAAAATCTAATTTTTTAAAACACCTTTATTACGATCACGATCACCATCTCATCAGCTTAACTGTTGTGTATGTAGTTGGCTATCTTTAGCATATCGTCTAAGAAGAACCGAAATGAACCATATCCAAGCTAGAATCAAAATGAGCTATGTCATAAACATAAAATGAGAAAAATGCGTAAAATGTAAATTCAAAGTTTTTTAAAAGTGTAAAATGTTCCATTTACACAGTTTTAAAAAGTAAAAAACGTTCTAATTCCATGCTTTTGGAAATGTCCAAAATTTTCTATTTACATATTTTTGAAAAGTGGAAAACGTTCTAATTCCATGTTTTTGAAAAGGTGCAAAATGTTCTAATTACATAGTTTTCAAAACAGGAAAATGTTCTTTTTACGTACTTTTTGAAAGTGCAAAATATTCTATTTAAATGCTTTCAAGACATATTTGAATATTTTTGTAGATAGTGGATATTGTTTGTAGCTACAAATGGATTTTGGTCATTTTGGATTTTAACAGACGATATGGGATATCATCAGAGTGGAAGTACACTAATTGACTGTGCCAGTGAAGTAATTTGTGGATGATCCCTAACTATTTCAATAATATTATACAATGTGGATTTATGTACAGATTGAATTATAATGTCATTTCTTGTTTACTTGTGTCTGCTGGCTTCTGGTGTAGTTATGACAAAAATGCATAGCTTATATGATTTCAGGCCAGACTTCCCTTTAATTAGGATCATTACGTATAAGCACATTTTACAAAGACTACAATATTTATTACACAGACAGAAACCGCAGACTCAGACTGCATAGTTAACTACAGACTTACAACATAGATAATTCGAGAATAATGAACCTTTTAAAAAACTAACCTCAAGCGAAGTTAAGTTTTTTACTACCTGCCTGTCTATATTGCTATTACAATAGTTAATGCTCCACTACAGTCAAGAAAGTTGTTTCAAAATAATACTATTGTATACTTGGGGTCGTCCATAAATGACTTCATTGGTGGGGTCCATGGTTCATCAACACACTACGGGTTAAGAATCAAGAGGTCAACAAGTGACTCAAGAATGAACTGACAAATGGTAAGAATTAGACTTTTGTCCACGTAGTACATCCCCAGGACTGTGTATTTGAGACTTGGCATTGCCCGCAGAAGGACCGTGTAAAAGGCGTCTTCCGCTTTTGTTCTCGGCCCAGCTCCAGTTGGTCCATATTTCCAGTCCAGCAAAACCTGCTCTGATCGACTGTGCACTTGACCAAGGCACTCGAAAAGAGCCATGACCCAAGTAGCTGCATTGATTGCAGTAACTGCCAGTAATAAAACCACAGCCCCGTCGTGGAACTTGAAAGCCCCGTAGCAACCGTAGACGATGACAAATATACCAATCACTTTGTTGTACGCAAATGCAAAGCTGAAGATTTCATTCCCAAAAATCATGACGATCTGGAGCTGCCTGTACGTGGTGACCCAATCCTTTGTCCTTCGCAATTCCGGCCGCGTCACCTTCCACGAACTCCAACTGAAACATTACGCAGTTCAGTTATTATTTTTATTTGCGATTAATTATGAGTTATTCATTACCTTAGCTCAGGCAGGACTGCCATCTGAATAAACAAAGGCGGAGCACCCACAATTATGAGTAGGACTGTGGTTGACATGAGTTGGTAGGCTACATATGTCTGGAACAGAGCTGACGGGACTGTGATGGCAATCCTTGTGGTCAGCTCCATTTCCTTGTGCCAAAAAAAGACGACAGGAACTCCGGGGAATCCGGGTTCAAAACTGCCATGGCACCCATTACAAGAGCATTTGCGTAGAATCCGTAAAATGAAAATTTTATGAGATATTCTAAGAGACGAATGAGGAGCTGTGGTTTTGGACTTTGACCTTTGACCCGTTCACCTCCATCCTCCATGTCAATGTCGTCACAGGGACCAGCGAACGTTTCTAAACAATATAAAAAAACGGACAAGTAAGGCTTGCATTTAACGACTTATGTAACACACTGTAGCATCTTACTTTCAAAGTAGTCGAAATAATCCATGTAGCTTCGTACACCAGCTCCAAATTCCTGTCGTTTCCTCACAATTAACAGCTGATTGCAAGGAAGTACTGCGTACAGAAGAGCGACAAATGTAATATAGATCACTTGTCCACTCTTTGTTGGGTCTTCTCCAAATTGGCGTCTTGTTTGAACGCATCGGGCCAAAACGAACGCATAATACCCCAAAGATACGCAAACGTTGAGTCTCCAGATTCCTAAACGTTCTCGATTCTCCGGTTGGTTTTTGGCCGCATTCCAGGTGAAAGGGTGCGAGTGGAAAACTTGACCCCATCGAAAAGCTTTTTCCAAGTATGACACAACGCTTGAGGTCAGATATTGCTGCTTTCTCGTTTCTACGACTTTTTTACTTTTAGTTTTCATAATGATATTTTTTAAGATACTGTTTTAATTATTTTCATAACTTCTACACTAGCAATTGTTTGTCTAAAAGCCGTCAGCTCTAAATCATGATTGGGTAGCATATTTTTATGTAAGTGCTCTAAAAGCCTAGATACTTTGTAATTAAATATTGTCGAAGAGTGGATTAAAGTGACTCCAGTGTAGCAGTCAGGAGTTAAGCTGTATATTAACTGCTCCGAGCATTTAATCTACATCCTAGCCCTAAGGGGTAAATCAACTGCCCGGAGCAGTTTATTTACACCTCCGGGGTGTAGATTAACTGCTTTGGTTAATACCAAAGGCGCCGAGCTGTAGATTTACATTCTAATTTGACATGGCGCGCACGACTATGTCATGTGACTGGCGCAGTCGCAGACCGACCGCCCTAAAGTGATTATTTTCTGAAAGAGTAGATTCGGTTTTCCAAATTGACACAATAACTAAGAGTTTGAAACTTGAATTCGGGAGTTACAGAGAATTAAAATACATAAATAAATTTCATATAGTGATAGTAAGGCAACTAATGTAACTGCCGTAAATGCCGTAATGGTAATGGTTATAGCTGTTCTTCGATAAGTGATAGCCAGTAGCCAGTATTAGTTGCTCTAGTAAAAGATGGCCAACTCATCTTTATTAAGTGATGGCCAGCTTCAATCCACAGTCAACAATAGCACTACCGAAAAATCAACTGGCAAAACGCATGGGACGTGGAAAAACAGTGCACATTCTACACTATAGTTGTGGCGACGAGCGGCGTGAAATCGAAATTAAGTTTAAGGTTGGGGTTTTCTCCCAAAACTTACACCCCAACATGCAAACTCACACCCAACTTTGACAGCTCAGGCTCCATTAATCAGTAATAATTTATTTTTAAGTTATTATATTCACTTGTGATCGTCAGTACTAAAAATAAACTCGAATCAAAGTTGGTTTTTTATCAAGATACATTTTTGAAAATAAAACTGAAGCTCTAAGTGTCAAAATGGATTCGAGTTGAAAAAATCTAAATTTTACTACTTTGTTTTCCATATAATTTATGCTGTTTACAATTGATAATAATAAAATTAATTCAGTTTGAACTCAATCTTTATGGCAAATATAGATATGCTTTCAAGAAATTAAATTTTTTTGAATTGGCAGATGAGTTAGGTGTATTTTACTAAATGGGCCACGAATTATCGAAAAGGGGGGCGGGTTAATTGAAGTTAGGTATGAGCTATTGAAGAAGGCCAACATATGGATGGATAGCATAATGGAGACAAATGATCTTGAGCCGACGCGAGTTAACAAATTCTGGATCACAAATTGTATAGAGATTATGTTATTATCATTGACTAAAAATAAATTTGACTGTACTTCCGCGTTTAGTTGGAAAAACATAATCTCCAGATAATTGTTTAGGCTAATAATTCTGTCTGCTCCTAGTGGTTTTACATTTTTAAATTTTGTCATTGGGAGGGTTGAGTATTTTGTGGGCACCGGTACCACATCCCTAATAAGTCTGGAAAATACACTTTTCCTCCCGTCGTCGGCTTGGAAAACTATTACCTAACTATTCTCACGCAACGTTAGGATTGAAGATCAACGTTGATTTGATTGAAAATTCAAAATACGATTAGATTTCTAGGTTAAAACTATATATCCGCATATTGCTCTGTTTTGAAACTTTCTATGCGCATTTCTAACCGATTTTGGGCCATCAGGTACTAAAGATAAGTTAATCATTACTTACTAATGCCAAGTTGGTCATCACCCCCGATCTGACAATCACTGATCAAAGAAACCCATACATTTGACTTAAGCAGTAAATCTACAGCTCGGAGCGGTAAATAAACTGCTCGGAGCAGTAAATTAACATCCTACACTGAGGGGTAGATTAACCGCTCCGAGCAGTTAAAGTACAGCTTAACTCCTGACTGTGTAGTACCCATGCAACCACTGAGAGAGAGAGAGAAAAGCTATTTAGCCTTTTAATAGATAACTTTAGTTATTTAAAAATCCATTAAATTAAATAATTTAAGTCTATATTCATAACAAGGATCCATAGTTTGAAGTACCTACTGTATTTTGGGTACATGGCACATGGACATGTAATAGTACCTGAGTAAATTAAGGTTATTAATTATCTACTGAAACAAGGTTAGATTTTGTCCTATTTAATTAAATTTAATTAAAAATGTCCCTTGTTTGTACTCAAGGTGGAAAATTAAGGTACCTATTATAAAATTCCTGTTATATAATTCGTACCTCAATCGCTATTGTACCGGCACCAATACCAGCACCAATTTTTTCAAGGACTTCAAAATGGTATTTTTTTTCGTCAAAATTGATCTAGTATTTCAAAATCGCCCTAGATTATGTAAATAACCACAAATAAATAATACTATACATTATTCGTAGAAAAAAAACGATTACAAAAGCATATAACACTATATATTACTGCTCTATACTACTGATAATAGGCTGCCCTTAAACAAGGTGGGTAGATATTAGATTTTGCCTCAGAAGAATTTTGAAAATTCTCGAGTGCACCTAAACCTGCTTTGACCTACCGAATGTAATATTGATACCTAATAATTATTAAAAATAAAATTACTTATATAAAAACATAAGTGGCGATATTTGAAATTAGAGATCTTTTCAAGGCTTTTTGTAATTCATTGCACATTGCACCTGCATTTCTTTTCGGACTCCTTCCAGTCTTTTCCAACATCAAAGAACATTTAGCGAAAAACAATAATTGGAGAGTTTTTATTTTTCATCCAATTTTACGATTAAGTAGGGCTAAACAATAATTACTAGGTGCAGTCCACCATGCAACAACAACAATGGAAAAACCACGCGATGAAAAGCCAGAATTTACAAATCGCACACGTTGCATAATAATGTGCATATAATTTTCAAGGCTTGCATATTATCAACTAATGGAGTTTGGAAAAAAAACGACGTACTGGACAATGCAAAATGCCAAATGCAGTTCAATGTTATTAACATGTCAAACATGATTAGTTGCTTTGTAAAAATTAGAATTTCAATACACTAACCTTCCCCACGCAAAGTTAAGTTTTGTCCTGGGGGTATATAATAATAAAATCATGTTTTTTATTTCTTGTATTTTTACTTTCAAACCATATAGTCTATGAAGACCCAAAATGACCCATATCCAATTTAAGCTACAATCAAAATGTGCTGTCTCATAAAAACAAAATGAGAAGCATGCGTAAAATGTTAATTAAGAGTTATTGAAAAGGTGCAAAATGTTCTATTTACATGCTTTTGAAAACTGCAAAATTTTCTACTTGCATTTTTTTTAAAGTGCAAAATGTTCCATTAACATGTTTTCGAAATTGTGCAAAATGTTTTAATTCCATGTTTTCAAAAAGGTGCAAAATGTTCGAATTCCATGTTTTGAAAAGGTGCAAAATGTTCTAATTCCATGTTTTCGAAAACGTGCAAAATGTTTTAATTCCATGTTTTCGAAAAGGTACAAAAAATGTTCTAATTCCATGGTTTTAAAAAGGTGCAAAACGTTTTCTAATTCCATGTTTTAGAAAACGTGCAAAATTTTCTAATTCCATGTTTTTGAAAAGGTGCAAAATGACCTAAATCCCTTGGTTTTCAAAACTGTAAATTGTTCTATTCACATGTTTTGGAAAAGTGGGAAATGTTCTATTTACATGTTTTTAAAAAGTGTCAAACGTTCTATTTTACATGTTTTCGAAAAGTGTAAAATTTTTTAAATACATGTTTTTGAAAAGGTGCAAAATTTCATAAATCCATGTTTCTGAAAATTGTAAAATGTTGTATTGACATATTTTTAAAAAGTGCAAAATATTCTATTTAAATGCTCTCAAGACATAATTGAATACTTTTGTAGATAGTGGATGTTGGTTTTAGCTAAAAATGGATATGGGCCATTTTGGGTCTTCACAGACGATATGTGTTTGCCACAATTTCGCTTACAAAAGTTTGTATTTGAATTACATGCAAACGGACTTTTTGTTTCCAGCCAACCCTGCTATGGAAGTGGTACTGACTATTGTACGCCCTGTTTTTGGAGCAGCTTTTGAGAAAATTGGGACATGGAAAAACTTCATCCAAGTGGAAAAGTGTCCTTCACCCAAGACTTCCTAAAGATTCAATTCCAGCTTATTGGTATGGCAAATATGCGGAGGCTAAACCGCTCAGCATTTATGGATATTAAAATGACAGTACAGTTCAATGGTGTAAAAAATCGTAAGCTTATACACTAAGGTATAGCTTGTAGTGTAACACTGTGAGCGGAGATTTTGTAAGCATTTATAATTTCTCTTATGATAACCTAATATTCAGCCGGATACTATAATGTATACATGTCAGAAGGCATACTATGAGCTTGTTTGTAATTATGTTTTTAAACCTGTAGAGATATGTCATAATGCTTTTAATTTCCTAAACTTGTCTCTTGTCTTCAGTTCCTATATAGTTAAGACTATTTAACTTAAATATCTCACCTATTATTCTACCCCTTGTTGTAATAATTACGAAGGACAGAAATTGATTAAATATTTTAATATCAAATACAAATAATGGCACTTTACTTGGTTGAGTAAAAATCTTATACGAGGGGTCCAAATTTAAAACCAGATGCAGATGGATATTCGATTGAATTTTATTATCCCATATATGATTTTCACATAATGACAGTATAGTCAATTGTGTTCAGGAATCCTCCACAGAAATGACGCCAGAAGAAAATATAAATTTTTAAGACTCTATACGATCACGATCTATATCTCATCAGCTTAACTGTTGTAAAGTTGGCTATCTTTAGAATATCGTCTGTGAAGAAGCAAAATGACACATATCTTTAAGCTACAATCAAAATAAGCTATTCCATAAACTACAAAATCAGAAACATGTCATTAAACCTAATGATTCGTTGCTATATTGTTAATATTTAAAGTCATGAATTATTTAAAAAATACACTTTACGACTTCTGAAATATGCATTTCTAATTTCAAAGAACACAGATTTTTTTTCCTTATCCTAATTTTCGCCTGCACGCGACGCTTAAAAAGACGGAGCTCACAATTAAAAACGATAATCTAATGTTGTGAATGCAAGACTACGGCATGGCAATAGCATATAATGATTAGTATGAGCAGAGTATGAGTGGGTTGAGTGAGGTGAGGAACAAACATATGAGAGTAAGTAGGGAAAGAGATCTCACCAATTTCGAATGGCAAATTGTAAACATTGAATATTGAATTTTGGCGCGGCTCTATGGCTCATTATTACTTACGCCATGCTTTCTATATGAGTAGCAATATAAATAAGATTGCATCTTATATTTTTTAAAATATAAAAAAAAAATGCTTCTAAAATTGTATTAGAATTTTATTTTTAGTGTGTTAGTGTTTATCTGCCGCTGCAGTCAAAAAAGTCTGAAATTGTAAACATTAAAGATTAAATTATTTAAAAATTGTACATTAAATTTATTCCTTCTTTATATTATTAGGTGCGATTGAGAAACAAGACAAAATGAATAGTAGTAAGCATGAAAAGGACAGTGACGGTGACAGTGACCTGGAATTTTGGATAGAACGTGAAGCAGAAATGATCAATGCTGATGCTGAGGAAAACCAGAAAAGTGAAGTGAGGCCCACTACAGAGCGAAAGATTGGACTGACAGTAGAAGCGGTCGTTGTTGCTTCTGTGAAGCAACAAAGTTTCAAAATTTGTATTTTTATGAACTTTGACTTGTCAATGTGACCAAACAGCCCAAAAAACACACGAGTTACTTTGAAACTGGTCTAATTTTCTAGAATAGGTCTTTTTAGAATCAAGATGTATCAGGTCATGTAGTTGTTTTGTGAGTGTAAATTAAAACCAAAGTCAGAAAAATCTCAAAATTCTGAAAATTGAAACTAGTTATTTAAAAGTTTTACATTAAAAAGATTCGTCTTTTATCTAATTGGGCCCAATAGAGAACTTAGCTTAAATGGATTGCAACGATCTTAGAAACAAAGATGGCAGTCAGCTTTTTTTAAAATTTAAAATAAAAGTTGATGACAAAGAGTACATTTTTTCTCTCTTGGCTCTCTTGATGCAGTCTGATGGTGAAGAAGAAAGTGAAAGTGAGGACGAAATAACTATTTCTCTTTTTGGCTCACTCAGTATGAAAGATTGTATCGACAAAAAAGTTCGGCAGGATGAGATGATGCTGAATTTCAAATGTAAATATTATTCTTGTTTTGTTTATTGCCCTTTTTATTAAGAATACGATGCCGTAGGTACGTAAATTTACCATAGCTAGAACAATGCTCTGCAAATATTAATTTAATTGTTGTTTCTAACGTGTTTTAATTTTATCGATTTATATCATTTAAAATTATTATATCATTTATTCATTTCAAACGTTTTCATTGTAAATTTTTGTATTTGTGTCTTCTATGCCTAATAAGGAAAGGAACTGACGAGGGAACGTTGTAAAGTAATTATTTGGAATCAGTTTTATGTTACCTTAAAATTACTTTGTGGATAATGTGGTTAAAAATACAAGACTACACTTTTTTAATAAATCGGACGAAATCTGTAGGAGCTACCGAGTGGTAAAAAATTAGAAACTTATTTTGTGGTCAACTAAATATGGCGCCTGTTTGGTTACCATCAGCTAATTTATACTCTCAAAAATCCCACTTAGCGAGTCAGAATGCCCATCGAAATCATTTTTTTGGCAAATCTAGTTTTTTCTCATGCTCTTTAAAAAATATAAATATAGAACCGATCCGTGATAACTTTAGAACGTTCTGTTTTAAGTGTCATTTGCACGAACTTCAAATTTAAAATTGACACTGCTGTTTCTTTACAAATTCAAATAGATGTTGAGGAGAAGGATGTGGTTTCTGCTGAGGACAAAGAAGATACAAGGAAAGTGGAAGTTCCAACAGAGAAAGCGACTGGACTGACGGACGAGCCGGTCTCTGTCGCTGATGTTGTACAACAAAAGGTTACAGCTGTCTGTGGTAGGCACCTTACCTTCAATTAGCCCCAACTATACTTTTGTTTTACCTTTTTGAAAAGCCAAGTGCAATTAAAATTTTAGGACAGTCGTAAGTTACACGATATTTTTTATTTTTGTCATGTAGAAACACGAATGGTAAAGAAACCAAAAAAATTATGCTCTCCACCTCTATTGCAAAAGAAGTAAGTTTATTTTGATTAAAGTTGCTCCTGCAGTTTTTTTCTATCTTCAGAAATATCTTTTTTGCAGATACATTGGTGTTTGTAGTGGCTGGTTCGTAGGACGTTGTTGGTAGGACTTTATTTGTATGACGGGTTTCGTGGTTTGTCTACTTTGGGTGGGACGTGTTTCGTAGGCAGAAGATTTACTTTACATGCAGATACGTTGGTATGAATAATATGTAATTATGAATGATTTGAATTTGAGTATCATAAGAATAGGCCAATTAAAATACGAGGTAACAGTAGTTTACAAAATATCAGTTCAGTTTGTAATCAGCTTCTGGTAAGAATGGATTCTTTTCTTGGAATTTGAGTTTGGAAAGTCTGGATATTTTAAAAATCGTAGTGACGACAGGGTAAAAAATAGAAATAATTGGAAAAACTAAACGGGGTGGAGACGTTGCCTGTTACGATGGATACGAGTTCACGCAAGAAGGAAAAGGAATATTAGGAGGTATTAACTTTGTGTGTCGTAGGGTTAAATGACGTGTTTGTCCTGGTCGTATTATTTGGAACGCTGATAAGAGTGTAACTGTAAATAAAGACCATGTCTGACATTTGCCTTGTGTTGTGTAACAGAAAAAATAAAGTTTTAACATTGTTAAAAAGCAAAGCATTAAACAGTTTGAATGACAAGCCAAGTCAGATTGTAGAGCAATGTACTTAGTACTTGTGCTGCTGCTATTGCTTCCGCATTAGCATTTGAGAGGTTGATGCGAAAATACGTTAGTAGTGTAAGACGAGCCTGTGCCCTTTAAGGGCCACCATTTACTCCAAAAAGCAAATCTTCTGCCTACGAAACACGTCCCACTAAAAGTATAGACACCCTACGAAACACGTCTTAACCTACGAAATCATTCCTACGAACCAGCCACTACAAACACTACCAATACCTTTTTTGCATCTTGCTCACGTGAATTTAAGTATTTGGTATAGTTTGAATGATAATTATAATCTAGTTTTAGACGTCTTTCTTCTTTTGTGGTAATCTAATTTTTTTTTTTTTTGAATTGTCGACTTTTTAAAATTAAATGCTTAAAAAAATTTGGTGGGCCTTGAAAACAGATTGACGCAAAACAATTACATGTGGCTACGGCTACAGTAAAACATTTAAGACATAAGTTTTATTTCTGTTTTGTGTTAACTTTTCTTTTATAGAAAATACAATGCCCCAGGTACATATTGGTATATATACCACGGCTATAACCCTGTTCTGAAAATATTAATTGAATTGTTGTTTGTGACTGGTTTTTATTTTACTTTTTCATTTTAGCGTATTAAAAAGTTCCATAAGAATTCCAAAGAGTCGCTTTGAAAATGGACAGTCTGCAACAAAATAGAAACCCCTATGCTAATAGTACCAAGAGAAATAGGTCTGGTTTTACATAAGATACACGAAAATTTACCCACAAATTTAACCTAAAAACATGTCAACGAAAATGAATTACTTCAGCTTTAATACGAAGAGTCTTAGATTAAGTGTTAGACAATATTGAAATGTATGAATATAATTATTAATTATTGTTATTAATATGTTTAAACGAAACACACAAAAAAACTTATTATGTTATTATTTCCGTTGCAATGATCTTTTACTATTTAGGTGTACTAGTTAAGCTCAGTTAGATTCTGTTTACTTTGAGTGTGAACATCGTCTATTGATTAACAACATTGTAATCATTCAGAAAAAAAAATTTTATTTAATTATTAATAAAAAGAAAAATAGGTGTATAACATGGATACAATGTTACGTTGAGATAAAATGCTTGTGTTACCTCAGAAATATGATTCAAAAAGTGACAGGAAAAGAAAATAATTTGTTAACAGAGCTAATTATTGAAACTATTTTAGCTTGTTATAATATAATATGCATTTATTAAGAATTAATCATTACATTTTAATCAATTCATAAAAACAGAAAGGATTAAAAAGTCTAAATGCGAAATATGGAATGAGCAGTTCGTTTTAACTGTCGTTATATAACACTAGGTTTTTGAAGCGTGTTAAATGCTTAATTTGCATGTTTTTGAAAATAGTAAGATGTTCTTTTTCGATTTTTTTTTGGACAGCGTGAAATGTGTCCTTTAAATGGTTTTGAAAAACGGCGTGTTCTGGGAGCGGATATTTTTTGGTAGCACAATTTTAGTTAAATGTGTGTTGTTATTTTTGCTCCTACTCAGCAGCGGACATGATTTTGAATGTTTTGGGAAGGAAATTAAATAAGAAATTGAATATAGTAGTAAAATGTGCTATTTTCATTTCGAGGCCTTGTGTTACTCAAGAATCAGAAAGAGTCATGTGGATGTGTAACTAGAATAGAATGCAAATAAGCGCACAAGAGAGAAGGAGGCTCAATGTTAACTCAACTCGGAAATATAAAAAGCGTAATATATTCTGATTACATGATTTTAAAATTTGCCTAATATGAACATTACATATTTTTGAAATTTAACAAATGCTCCACTTAATAGTTTTTTAAAAGTGTCGACTATTCTACTTACTTGTTTTTCAAAAGTGGAACATAATCAATTTACATGCTTTTGAAATGTGCTCAATACAAAATTTACTCGTTTTTTAAAAGTGCAGGATTTTTCATGGGTTTTCAGACAATTTTGAAATATGCTCAATGTTTTATTCACATGTTTTTGAAACACAGGAAATTTTCTTTTTAAATGCTTCTCAAAATTGCAGGGTTTCCTTTTGACATAGTTTTTATTAAGTGTAAAAAATGTTCTATTTACAGTTTTTCATTTACATGTTTTTGAAATTTACAAAATGTTCCACTTAATAGTTTTTCAAACTTTTCAATATTTTATTTACATGGTTTTCGGATTTGCTCAATATTGTATTTAATAGTTTATCAAAAGTTTATATTTACGAATTTTTGAAAAGGAATCGTCCATAAAAGACGTCATAAAAGGGAGAATGGTAACAACGAGCTTCTTTACACTGCAAAATATTCCGTTTACAGTTTTTCAGAAGTGTAGGATTTTTCTTGTACAATAAAATGTGCTCAGTATAAAATTTATAGATTTTTTAAATGTGCCAATTGTTCTATTTTGGTTGGTACATGATTTTGAGATTTTAAAAATATTGTATTTACATATTTTTTAAAAGTGTATATTCAAGTTCCTATATAGTAAAGGCTATCTAACTTAAACATCTCACCTATTCTTCCCCTTGTTGTAAAAATTAGCAAGGACAGAAATGTAATAAATATTTTAATATCAAATACAAATAATGGCACTTTACTTGGTTGAGTAAAAATCTTATACGAGGGGTCCAAATTTAAAACCAGGTGCAGATGGATATTTGATTGAATTTTATTATTCCAAATATGATTTTTACATAATGGCAGTATAGTCAATTGTGTTCAGGAATCCTCCACAGAAATGACGCCAGAAGAAAATATAAATTTTTAAGACTCTATACGATCACGATCTATATCTCATCAGCTTAACTGTTGTATAGTTAGCTATCTTTAGAATATCGTCTGTGAAGAAGCAAAATGACACATATCTTTAAGCTACAATCAAAATGAGCTATGTCATAAAACCTAATAATACGTCAAATGTTAAGTAGGAGTTTTTGAAAAGTATGAAATGTTGTATTAACATGTTTTCGAAAATTGTAAAATGTTCTTTTAACATGTTTTCGAAAATTGTAAAATGATTTTTTTACAAAGTCTTGAAAAGTGGAAAACGTTCAATTTACATGTTTTTGAAACTTGTAAAATTTTCTATTTACATGTTTTTGAAAAGTGTAAAATGTTCTATTCACATATTGTTTTCAAAGCGCGAAATATTCTGTTTAAATGCTTTCAAGACGCATTTCAATATTTTTGTAGATTGTACAAATGGATATGGGTCATTTTGGTTCTTGACAGACGACATGGGATATCATCGCAGTAGGCAAGTACATAGAGTTATTGGCTTTGCCGATGAAGTAATTTGTGGATGATCCCTAACCATATCAATATACATATTTATGTACAGATTGAATGGTAATATAATTTCTTGTGTCTGCTGCCTTCTGGTTCTATGGTGTTGTTATGACAAAAATGCATAGCTCATGATTCTAAGCCAGACTTTCCTTTAATTATGATCCTGACGTATAAGCACATTGCACAAAGACTACAGTCAACAGTAATTATTACACAGACAGAAACCGCAGACTCAGACTGCATAGTTAACTACAGACTTTCCTTGTTAGTCATATTTATTTTTTACAACATAAATAATTCGTGAATAATTAACCTTTTAAAAAACTAACCTCCCACAAGCGAAGCTAAGTTTTTTATTACCTGCCTGTATATATTGCTAGTATAGTTACTGTATCACTATACAGTCAAGGAAGTTGTCTCAAAATAATACTATTGTATACTTAGGGTCGTCCATAAATGACTTCATTGGTGGGGTCCATAGTCCATCAACACACTACGGGTTAAGAATCAAGAGGTCAACAAGTGATTCAAGAATGAACTGACAAATGGTAAGAATAAGACTTTTGTCCACGTAGTACATCCCCAGGACTGTGTATTTGAGACTTGGCATTGCCCGCAGAAGGACCGTGTAAAAGGCGTCTTCCGCTTTTGTTCTCGGCCCAGCTCCAGTTGGTCCATATTTCCAGTCCAGCAAAACCTGCTCTGATCGACTGTGCACTTGACCAAGGCACTCGAAAAGAGCCATGACCCAAGTAGCTGCATTGATTGCAGTAACTGCCAGTAATAAAACCACAGCCCCGTCGTGGAACTTGGCAGCCCCGTAGCAGCCGTAGACGATGACAAATATACCAATCACTTTGTTGTACGCAAATGCAAAGCTGAAGATTTCATTCCCGAAAATCATGACGATCTGGAGCTGCCTGTACGTTGTGACCCAATCCTTTGTCCTTCGCAATTCCGGCCGCGTCACCTTCCACGAACTCCAACTGCAACATATTAACGCAGTTCAGTTTTTATTTTTATTTGTGATAAATTTTTTCGCTGGCGAAGGATCAAGTCTGTGTCCTTCCACTTTTCGGTGGAAGCAAATCCGCTTCCTTCCACTTTTGATTTAAATAAGCGTTTTAGCTGACTAATTCATAATTGCAAGCATATGAAAAGTGCAAAATGTTCTATTAACATGTTTTTGAAAAGTGTAAATTGTTCTATTTACAAATTTTTTAAAGTGTAAAATGTTCTATTTACAAATTTTTAAAAAGTGTAAATTGTTCTATTTACTTATTTTTTAAAAGTGCAAAATGGTCTAACTACTTGGTTCTAACTTGCACACTATGTATGTATGTAACAGTATTGTACTCGCAGGCAGACGCCCATGTACACTGTATTACTTTTCGGCTTGCTACTCTTGAGACACACTATATTTGGTCAAGCTTGGTGGTATGCTTAACTAGATGTGCTCGTCGAGATAGCTGCCAGTAACTTAATACTAACTTATTTGCAAAGTTCTAGCTATTGATTGGGATGTCTTACTATCGCCCTCTGTGAGATACTAGATTAAGCTCCAGCCATGGAGACGTGAATTCTGTTTAAAGGCCTACATAGTTCAGAGTATTACTCAGTCTCCGAGAAGTTATCAATATTCTCAGCCAAAGAGCGCTCTGTCTATCTTCACCATTCTAATTATGGCAGACCATTCCAATGAGACATGCTTCGGTCCGTGCTGAGGCAATCGGAGTAGAAAGAGGATAGGGAGTGAAAGGGAAACAAGGCCGGAGCCGGCAGCGGAGGAGAGAGATAGTACTATGGAGCAGCGTCAACCCATGACTTGCGATTCACATAGAACTACCACTACTCACCCACACACCGACCACCAGCCATGCACCCCTCCACCGCCACCCTCCCTCCACTCCCATGCCAGCAATGGGGAAGACATAGCTGGATGATCCACCGTGAGTACTCGTGTTAGAAAAGCTCGTATATAAATGTAAACATATATTTTTCACTCATTGCCTTCCGTATCTCATGTGAGCCGTTCACCCCGAGACCACGAAGTACTCCTCTAACTTCCACACTAATATAAAAACGTAATTTTAAAAAGTGCAAAATGTTCAAATTACGTGCTTTTGAGTATACCACGTAGTTATAGCTTTTGGAACTTCTCAAAAGTTGTATTAGAGCATTTTGAATTTTTTATATTTTGTAACTAGAACGTTTAAAAATTTTCAAAACATGCGATTGAAACATTTTGCACGTTTTAAAATCATTAGAGCAGTTTGTCACTCAAAACCATGAAGTTATAGAACATTTTGAACTTTTTAAAACCATGTAGTTAAAGCAAATTGCGTTTTGAAATCAAGTAGTTAAAATATTTTGCACTTTTTAAAAGTTATTGGTTAGCTATGTAAAACGCTTATTTAAATCAAAAGTGAAAGGACGCGGATTTTCTTTTATGGTCAAATGGAAGAAAGCGGATTTGCTTCCAGCAAAAATTGGAACGATGCGGATTTGACCCTTCGCAAGCAATTGTTTATTCATTATTACCTTAGCTCAGGCAGGACTGCCATCTGAATAAACAGAGGCGGAGTACCCACAGCTATGAGTAGGACTGTGGTTGACATAAGTTGGTAGGCCACATATGTCTGGAACAGAGCTGACGGGACTGTGATGGCAATCCTTGTGGTCAGCTCCATTTCCTTGTGCCAAAAGAGAGACGACAGGAACTCCGGGGAATCCGGGTTCAAAACTGCCATGGCACCCATTACAAGAGCATTTGCGTAGAATCCGTAAAATACAAATTTTATGAGATATTCTAAGAGTCGAATGAGAAGCTGTGGTTTTGAACTTTGACCTTTGACCCGTTCATCTCCATCCTCCATGTCAATGTCGTCACAGGGACCACCAAACGTTTCTAAACAATATAAAGTCAGTGAAGAACCAAAATGACCCATATCCAATTTAAGCCACAATCAAAATAAGCTATGTGTCATACAAACAAGATTAGATACATGCGTGAAATGTTAGTTAGGAGTTTTTGTAAAACGTAAAATGTCCTAGTTTAATGTTTTTGTAAAGGTGCAAAATGTTCTAATTCTATGTTTCCGAAAAGGCGCAAAATGTTCTAATTCCATGTTTTCTAAAAGTGTAAAATGTCCTATTTTCATGTTTTTGAAATGTGTAAAATGTTCTATTTACATATTTTTGAAAAGTGTAAAATGTCCTATATACATATTTTTGAAAAGTGTAAAATGTTCTATTTACATATTTTTGAAAAGTGTAAAATGTTCTATTTACATATTTTTGGAAAGTGTAAAATGTTGTATTTACATGTTTTTGAAATGTGTAAAATGTTCTATTTACATATTTTTGGAAAGTGTAAACTGTTCTGTTTGCTGGTTTGTAAGACATATTTCAGTATTTTTGTAGATAGTACATATCGTCGGTGAAGAGTCATTCTGCATCAAGTCCATCCAATTGGTAGCTCCTGTCGAGGTCGCTTCCGCGTTGTCCTATGCATGGGGGGGGGGGGGGGTATGTTACTGAATGCATTGTACTCATGACGTAAACTAAGGGGTCGTCCACAAAAGACGTAATGTTACTATGTTGTACTAACGATGGACACTTAGGGGTCATCTACAAAACACTTTACGTTAACTTAGGGGGCGTCCACAAAAGACTTCACGTAAACTTAGGGGTCGACCACAAAAGACTTCACGTAAACTTAGGGGTCGTCCAGAAAAGACTTCACGTAAACTTAGGGGTCGTCCACAAAAGACGTAATAAAAATTTTATTTCCAGAACATTTTGCAATTTCGAAAAACATGCAAATAGAACATTTTGCAGGTTAGAAAAACATGCAAATAGAACATTTTGCAGGTTAGAAAAACATGCAAATAGAACATTTTGCAGGTTAGAAAAACATGCAAATAGAACATTTTGCAGGTTAGAAAAACATGCAAATAGAACATTTTGCAGGTTAGAAAAACATGCAAATAGAACATTTTGCATTTTGACATTTTGACGATATTGTTTTTAGCTAGAAATGGAAGTGGGTAGTTTTGGTTCTTCACAGACGATATTGTCATTGGGAAAAAACGAACAAGTTGGTAAAGTAATTTAGTATGATACCTATAATGTCATTTATTTATGGAAACTAACAAAATATATTTTTAAATGCATTAAAGGCTTGCACTTAACACAGTGTAGTCTGTGTAGCATCTTACTTTCAAAATGGTCGAAATAATCCATGTAGCTTCCTACACCAGCCCCAAATTCCTGTCGTTTCCTCACAATCAACACCTGATTGCAAGGAAGTACTGCGTAAAGAAGAGCGACAAATGTAATATAGATCACTTTTCCACTCTTTGTTGGGTCTTCTCCAAATTGGCGTCTTGTTTCAACGCATCGGGCCAAAACGAACGCATAATACCCCAAAGATACGCAAACGTTGAGTCTCCAGATTCCTAAACGTTTTCGATTCTCCGGTTGTCCTTTGGCCGCATTCCAGGTGAAAGGGTGCGAGTGGAAAACTTGACCCCATCGAAAAGCTTTTTCCAAGTATGACACGACGCTTGAGGTCAGATATTGCTGCTTTCTCGTTTCTACTACTTTTTTACTTTTAGGCTTCATAATGTTTACAAGAAATATTTTTTTAAGAAAGTTTTTACTACAACAAAAATTTATTTATATTTTTTAAGCTACTAATATTATTTTAATTATTTCAAGTCCAAAACTACACTAGGAATTGTTGGTCCACAAAGCCGTCAGCTCTATATCATCACTAGGAAGCATATTTTTCTGTAACTGATCTAAAAGCCCAGATACTTTGTAATTAAATATTGTCGAAGAGTGGATTAGTGACTCCACTGTAGTACCCATCCACTGAGGGAGAAAAAATCCGGCGCTTCGCGCCGGATTTGTCGACCGGGGGGCTCGAAGTAGATGCTGAGCTTCAACAAAGGCGCAAGATAATTTATGTAACGCTAAAAGATGATATAAGATTTATGAAAGCTCCCCTAGCATCAATAAGGCATTTACAAATGTACGTAGCATTTAGGTAAATGTAGCTGGAATCTTATTGAGAATTGCACCATTTACATATGACGTCATTTATGGAGCCTCTCCTACAATCAGTACGCCATATACAAATGTACGTTGCAAGCAGTTAAAAAGAAGGCTGGAAAAAATTTTAATGTTGAAATTGGGGGTACTAAAAACTATAATATTTAAATGACGTCATTAAGGACGTTCCTTCAATATCTATTTCCTATGTGAGTATGTCCATGACATGCTAATGAAATAGGTTGGAAACAATTTTAACTTTGAAAAAAGAAGTACTAAAAACTTTGATATTGAATGACGCCAATAAGGACGATCCCTGAATATCTGTATATTATATAGGTATATTTATGGCATTTAGTTAAAGTGGGTTGAAAAAAATTTAAAATTCGAAATAGAGGCATTTAAAACTATAAAATCTGAAGGACGACATAATGGACGACCCCTCAATATATCTATATACTATATAGTTATATTTATGACATGTAGTTAAAATAGGTTGAAAAAAAATTTAAAGTTAGAAATGGGGGTACTCAAAACTATAAAATGCGAAGGACGTCATTATAGACGATCCCTGAATATGTTTATACTATATAGGTATATTTACGACATGTTGTTAAAGTAGGTAAGTTGGAAACAAAATTTAAACTTGGAAATGGGGGCACTTAAAATAGTTTAATGTGAAGGACGTCATTATAGATGATCCCTAAATATATATACTATATAGGTATATTTGTGACGTAGTTAAAATAGGGTGAAAAAAAACCCAAGTTAGAAATGGGGGGTACTTAAAATTAAAAATTGGGAAAGACGTCATTATGGACGTTCCCTGAATATCTATATAATATATAGGTAAATTTATGACATTACATGTAGTTTAAATAGGTTAGAAAAAATTTTAAAATTGATTCTGTGAAATGGTTAGGAAGGTGAATCCGAATGCCTGAGCTGGTGTTCGAAGAGTGGACCTCCGTCATGAGAACGCATATTTTCCAAGTCTCAAACCTACGACCACTGTACCAGTCTGCCCTGTGAACGTACATATGTCAGCAGTACATTTACTTGTAATGAATATTGGTAAAAATTTTCCATATGTGTTTTTAATGGCGAAAATTGACAAGCTCTCAGCTCCGTATATACCTTCCATGTATTGTCAGCCCTTTTTTTTATCTTGAAACATTGATTTAATTCTTGGTCGGTTTAACTGTTAAATGCGAACAAACTATAACTTCAATAATAACCGAAAACTATACAGCACTTTTCCCTCGCTTTTCTGGGCGATTAAAATTTGTTTTAATTTAAAAGCTTCAAAAATGCGACCTGTAGCGTGCGACCAACAGCCATGCGGACAGACAGACTGACAGACAGACAGCAAACACCAGACCAGACCAATAGATGCTTGCTCAGCATCTAATATTTAAGTCCACTAAAAGTTAATTTAATTCTATACTCATAACAAGTACACACATTTTGAGGTACTGTATTTCAGGTACATGGACCTGTACTATAGGTACTAGCACCTGGGTAATTAAGGTTTCTAATTATCTGCTAAAACAAAGTTAAGTTTTTTCCTATTTAATTAAATTTAAATTAAAAATGTCCTTCGTTTGTACTAAAGGTGGAAAATGTAGGCACCGAAATCAGTATTTTATGCTTATGTATGCTTTCCATAAATTAAGTCACATAAATTATACTTTAGGGCGCATCCACTCGCCATAGAAATAGGATAAGTTGGCGAAATATTTAAATTAAAACGAATTTTATAGACATGATATAATAATATGTTATATGATTCGTACCTCAATCGCTATTGTACCGGCACCAATACCAGCACCAATTTTTTCAAGGACTTCAAACTGGTATTTTTTCGTCAAAATCGGTCTAGTATTTCAAAAGCGCTCTAAATTATGTAAATAACCATAAATAAATAATACTATACATTAAAACAATTACAAAAGCATATAACACTATATAGTAATGCTCTATACTACTGTTAAGGCTGCCCTTAAACAAGAGGCGTAGATATTAGATTTTGCCTCAGAAGTATTTTGAAAATTCTCGAGTGCACCTGAACCTGCTTTGACCTACCGAATGTAATATTGATACCTAATTATTAAAAATAAAATTACTTATATAAATACATAGGTAGCGACATTCGAGAGTAGAGATCTCTTCAAGGCTTTTTATAATTCATTGCACCTGCATTTCTTTTGAGATTCCTTCCAGTCTTTTCCAACATCAAAGAACAAGCGAAAAACAATAATTGGAGAGTTTTTATTTTTCGCGCAATTTAAAAATTAAGTACACATTAAGTAACAATTAATTACTACTTGCGGTCCACCATGCAACAACAGCGATGGAAAAACCACGCGATGAAAAGCCAGACTTTACAAGTCGCACTTTGCATAATAATAATAATGATGCATATAATTTGCACAGCTTGCATAATATCAACCAATGCAGTTTGAAAAAAACTACCGACGTACTGGAGGATACAAAATGCAGTTCAATATCATTAACATGCCAAAAATGATTAGTTGCTTTGTAAAAATTAGACTTTCTATACACTATAACCTTCCCCACGCAAAGTTAAGTTTTGTCTTGAGTATTATAATAAAATCATATTTTTTTTTGTATTCCTTGTATTTTTATTTTCGAACCATATCTTGTGTCAAAAACCAAAATGACCCATATACAATTTAAGCTACAATCAAAATGAGCTATGTCATAAAAACAAAATGAGAAACATGCGTCAAATGTTAATTAAGAGTTTTTTAAAAGTTGCAAAATGTTCTATTTACATGTTTTTGAAAAGTGTAAAATGTTCCATTTATATGTTTTATAAAAGTGCAAAATGGTATATTTACATGTTTTTGAAAAGGTGCAAAATGTTCTAATTCCATATTTTTGAAAAGGTACAAAATGTTCTATTTACATGTTTTAAAAAAGTGCAAAATGTTGTATTTACATGTTTTAAAAAAGTAAAAAATGTTCTATCTACATATTTTTGAAAAGTGGAAAATGTTCTTTTTAAATAATTTCAAGACATATTTTTGTGGATGATGGATATTGTAATTAGCTACAAATGGATATGGGTCATTTTGCTTCTTCAAAGACGATATTGGATTGCTTGCTGATGTGTATAGCAAGAGTTAATAGTGCCTGTATAAGTATAGCTAGTTCGATTTATTTACTGCATTATTATTTATTGAGGAAATACTTGTAAAATAATATCAACAATTTATGAGGCAAAAGGTAAAAGTTTTATGACTTGATGAAACAAATTAAAAAATTCATTAAAAAAAAGTAAATCTGGTTCAATTAATTGAATCAAACTGCGACCACACAACATAGATTAAAAGATAATCACACTGCATTTATTGACATGATTATTGAATATTTCTAATCCTACTGCTACTGTGGTAAACACTATAATTAATTTTTTCTCCTCTCACGCAACAAAACATATAGACATGAATATTGAGTAACAAAAAGTATAAAAACGTGTATTGATTTTTCATTTCGACTTTATTTCCAGTCTGAGTCCCTTGTCTGTCAAGCTGTTCATGTGCAGCTCGATTCTAATTCTAATCTTATTAAAACGATTCTGAACTCTGACAGAGGTTCTACAGGATTTTTGATTTCTTCCAAAAACAAATCATAAAGCAAAATGGTTTTCGATTTAATTTTATTTATAAACTTGGTCGTCGTGCTGATTTCTTTGAGCTCCGCCTTTCCATCACCGTTATCGATAAATACTGGGATCTCAAAATTTGAATTATTTGAGTCAACAATAAGACAAGTAGTAGAATTATCAGGGTCAGGGCCAGGGCCGAGTTCCAAAAACGGCAGCAGTTTCATTACTGACGACAATGATTTTGTATTGACTAAAAACACTTCTGCTACGACAAAAATTGCTACTTCTAAGAAGGTCAGAGCCAGAACTCAGAATGCTATTCTTGTTTCAACGTTGTTGTTCATCTATTTCATAATTTCATTTAATGTGATTACTACAATTTTGTTTTGTAGAACATGAGCGATCCCTCAAAAGACCTGTTGACTTGGAAAGCGCCTTTGTTCTTTCAAAAAAATGTGCTCTACTACCACGTGGGCCATAATGACGACGGGATGCCAGGTAAGTTGTAGGAATTTTTGTAGTAGTTTCAAAAATGCGATTTTAATTTTTAAAATTTCGAAAAACTAATAGTAAGAAAGTAATTTTTTTCATTCAATATGTACACAGTATGGGTAGTGAAAGTGGGTAAAATTCCATTGCAAAAATTAGCTGAGCTGGATGAATATGGACTACAAGTATTTGATAAATATGTCGAGCAAATGACACTACGAATTCTTAAAAGGTAGGTTATTGTTTTATGTACAAATATAATAAGAGAGATAATTAAAGATAAGAAATTATGTGTCTGGAATAATTTTTATAAATTTCCCGCCAAATTTAAAATTTCAAAGTTCTCTACTGTTACCGCGGTAACTCAGCCGCAGTGTAATACGCACTGATAGAAAAAGTTAACGCGAAAGTGTAAAGTAACTTCACAGACATTTTTTTTAAGTGTGTAGCTATATGCTATATATGGCTTTCATAATTTAATTTTTTATATTTAGTATTCAGACCCAAAACACGACCGATAGAAAAGTGACACAGGCCGTTGCCATTCTTGACTGTGATGGACTTGATGATTATGAAGGTGTAATTTCAAAAGGTAACAGAGCACAAAATATTCAAATATTGCCGCTTGTATTGGGCTTCAATAATATCCAAAAATAGTAAATTAATTGTATTTTTACAAGTTGTACTATGAAAAGATTGAGTTGATTAGTTGATTTAATTATGTAATGTAACATGTGCTATTTAATTTTCGGTATAAAAGAGGTCCTTCTTCTCGCCAGAATATTCATTTCGTACAGGGACCTCATCATAAACCATTTAGGAAAATGCGTCATTATAAACAGTGAGTGCAACTCCTTTAATCTATTAACTTACTTTTTTATGTCATTAATATTTTCTGCGCTGTTCAAACTATTGTCTGTGAAGAACCAAAATGACCCATGTCTAATTTAATATAGGATTAAAATGAGCTATGTCTTCAAAACAAAATGAGAAATATCCCTAAACTGTTATTTAGGAATTTTTGAAAAGGTGCAAAAATGTCTAATTCCATGATTTTGAAAAGTGTAAACTGTTCTATTTACATGTTTTTGAAAAGTGTAAATTTTTCTGCTTCCATGTTTTTGAAAAAAGTAAATTGTTCTATTTACATGTTTTTTAAAAGTGTAAATTGTTCTATTTACATATTTTTTAAAAGTGCAAAATGTTCTATTTTAATGCTTTCAAGACAGATTTGAATATTTTTATAGAAAGTGGATATTTTTTTAGCTAAAAATGGATATACCGTATTTCCTCTAATACTACGCGGGCCTCTAATAGTGCGCGGGTCTATAATAGTACGCGGGGGGTAGATGTCTCAGATTGAATAGTACGCGGGTCTTTAGCATAGCTTTCCCGCGCTCTATTATTACGCGGGGTCTCTGATTGAACGCGGGGGTAAGAACCTCGAGTTTGAATAGTACGCGGGGCGTACTATCAGAGGAAATATGTACGGTAGGTTAATTTTATTCTTCACAGACGATAATATGTGAAAATCGAAAATCGATGTCAAAAATATGTCTGCTAAAATTTTGCTTACAAAAGTGTGGATTTAAATCACATGCAAACGCACTTTTTGTTTCCAGCCAACCCTCTTATGGAAGTGGTATTGACTATTGTACGCCCTGTTTTTGGAGCAGCTTTTGACAAAATAGAAGTTGATGGGAAAAGTCCAACCAAGTGGAAAAGTGTCCTTCACCGAAGACTTCCCAAAAATTCCATTCCAGCTTATTGGTATGGCGGTTATACGGATTCTAAGCCGCTCAGCATTTAAATTTAAGGATAGTGGCAAAGTACGCAGTGGTCCAAGAAATCATGAGGTTACGTTAAGCAGAGATTTCAGCTTAAAGTTAAGTTTTCAGAATTAAAAATTTCGCTGATTAAAACGTAATATTAAAGCGGGCTATATAACTTACACAGGCATTTGCGCTTGTATGAAATTAATTATATTTTTTTAAAGCTCTATAATATTGTAATAACTTTGTATTTCATTAACTTGTCTGATTTTTCTTGTCTTTTCTCGTTAAAACGATTTAACTTAAATATATATCACCCCTTCTTGTCCTTGTTGTAATAATTAAGAAGTACAGAAATGTAATAGATTTTTTTATTATCAAATAAAAATAATTAAGTCGTCGTTGTTTGTGGATGATTCCATTCTATGTAAAAATACGCATTATGTACAGATTGGATTGGTGATTTAATTTATCGTGTCTGCTGCTGGCTTCTAGTGTTGTTATGACAAAAATGCATAGCTTATGATTTTAACTTCAAGCCAGACTTTCCTTTAATTAGGATTATTACGTACAGGCACATTGCACAAATAATATAATTTACTACACAAACAGAAACCGCAGAGACACAGACTGGAGTTAACTGCAGACTTTCCTTGTTATTTCTAATTAGTATTATTTACGATGTACATATAATTCGTATATATAACCTTTCAAAACAACTATAAACTAAACATCATGAGCAAAGTTCAATTTTTTTCCTAAGGAATAAAAGCGTATTTTTACGTTTTATAATTTGTAATGGAGAGTAGGTAGCAGGTAGCAGTCGCATACACATATACTACACATGTAACTATACTGATTATTATCCACCGGTATTGAATACTATTAAAGTTACTGAATTTAAGCTTTCTGAAAATGACATGAACTTAAAATTTGAGGCTCGACCTAAAACTAAGCGGAGCCAAATAATACGCCAGCAACTACGGGACGATGAGTACAAAAAGTGGTGTGATTTAAAATCCAAGGGAGCTGGAGTTGAACTTTTCAGTGAGTGTCCAGAGGGAAATAAGTTAATTATGGAAAAAGATGGAATCACGACAAGTGAGTGGATAGCGGCAATGAAAATGTCTGCCAATGTATTCCCAGTAAGATCGATTCCGGGACGAAGCCTAGACAATGATCCTCAGTGTAGACACTGCACTAAGCGTGAAACCCTTAGTCATGTCTTAGGTTCTTGCCCCAGAGGTAGTCTGTTGAGAAATACAAGGCACCACGAAGTCAGAAAAATTCTCGCCAAATATTTGCGTCAAAGTCCTTCAATTGGCAAGTCATTTTGGAAGGCACAAGAGGAGGTATTCTGTCTTGATTCAGCCGGAGGAAATAAACGTGTTGACATTCTCTGTTATGACGAAACAATGAAAATTGGATACATAATAGATCCAACAGTCCGCTTCGAACAAGGTCATGAACAAGTGAATGCCGTTCATCAAGAGAAATCCAATCACTATGAATCATGCATTCCATATTTTTTGGACAAATATAAACTTGAACAGATTGAAATTATTGGGCTGCTGTTTGGAGCAAGAGGAACTATAACTTCGGCTGTGTTGGATTTCAAAAAGAAGTTTATCCTGCCGCACCAGATGAAGATACTATAATAGCAGTGATCCGTGGATCTCACAGAATAGCCCACAATCATGTATACAATAATGATACTTAAAAAAAAATGAATGTACTGTATACTAATATTAACGGAAACTAGAAAAAAAAATTTGTTTTAAAGAATTTAATTGTAAATTACAACATGTTTGTTTGTTACTGTGCCTCCTTGGCAAGTACTATTGTAGTACCAGTGTAAATAAATGCATTTTTTTTCTCTCTATGCTCAAGGAAGTTGCTTCACAATAATTTTATTATACAGAGAAATTCACTTAAAAGGGACTCCGCGGGACCGACCAAATCGGTCCCTTATAACAGTTATAACCGAATTCCCTTTTAACCGTATAAGGGATTTCCCCTTTAAGAGAACTTTAGTTATTTACAAGTTGTAGATTTTATTCTTAAAAAAGGGTAAGATAATTAAAATGTTTTCCGGAAACAGTTAAGTAGATTGTTCCAAAAAGTCAGTTAAGGCAGTTTGTTTAGATTTGTTTTGATTCTGATCTTGAAGCACACGTAGACTTAAATTATAAAGATTTGAGAATTTACATTCACTCCTTTCAACCATGTTTCTGTAAACTTTTCATTTTCTTGCCTAATTCTACTTATTACACTGCACTAGAACTTTAAAACTTTAACCCGTCTCTTTTATTATTTCAATTTGTTTGTGTGTTTTTAACATTAGCACGATTTCATACTTTTTTCCATACTTAACTTTTTGGATGAAGCAGTACAGGAATCAGAAACAGAAGCACAACTACAGCCAAGAAAGCTTTAGAATCTATAAATACGACGACCTACCTAGATTTAAGATAATATAAATGTCCAGATAAGATAAATGCAGTTTAGTTGTCAAGAACTGTAGTGCTCCATTTGATTGGCTCTATTTCATTTTTATCATTTTTTTTTCCAAAATCCCTTTTAAGTGACGTAAAATACCAAAAATGGTATAAAATCCGTCCCTTTAATCCGGATAATCCCTTTTAGCGGTTCCCTTATAACCGGATAATTTTAACATTGAAACATAGGCTGGCCAACCAAATATTTTAAATTTGTCCCGTATAGCGGTTTTCCCTTGTAACAGAATCCCGTTTAAACGAACTTCTCTGTACATCATTTTTAAAGAACCAAAATGACACATATCCATTTGTTGCTAAAAACAATATCCACTATCTACAAAAATATTGAAACATGTCTTACAAGCATTTAAATAAAGTATTTTACACCTCTCAAAACATGTAAATAGAATATTTTGCACTTTTCAAAAAGCATGTAGATAGAACATTTTGTACTTTAAAAAAATGTAAATAAGAACATTTTACACGTTTTTAAAACATGTAAATCGAACATTTTACACTTCTCAAAAACATGGAAATAGAATATTTTGCACTCTTCAAAAACATGCAAATCGTTACTGAAGAAGCAAATTTTCCGTTCTCGAATTCTCACTAATAGCAAAATTTCCGTTCTCCAAATCACACTAAAAGCAAATTTTCCGATCTCCACTTATTAGTAACGCGAACGTCCCCAAATCGTATGGTGTTAGTCCGAGCCAGCACAGAGCGTCATAGGCTAAGCATAGTAGCAGACCTTCCTTGCATTTCATGCCGTACCGTCGAACTCAGTCATCGATTTGTTTCTCTGTTGCTTATGGCTAACTTTTCGGCGGTAAATCGTTCGTTTTCTATGGAATTCGAATGGATTCTATACGGGAAAACTATTCATCCCAACCTGAAAGTGGCAGTCCTGTCATTTCAGAAGAGTTAGTTTTTACTCATCGCACATTTTTCCTCGAAATCACATAGTAGTATTGTAGTACATAGTTGTATTGAGCGCAAGAAAAGTTGGCGTGAAATGGTGAAATTCATGTACCCAGCGATTACATTAAAATTACTGAAGAAGCAATTTGGAAGTTATTCTTGAGTATCCTAAATTACATTCCCAACAACTTCCGATGCTTTTTCGAAAATATTCCGACCTTCAGGACCTCAAAAGCATAATTCCACATGATTGTCATTCATTCTATGATAATTTACCGCATTCGTGATTAAATTGTAATATTTATTTACTAGTTAGTGAATTCTAACTGTTTCTTAGTTCGTCATTATCGTCATCGTTCAGTGTTAATAACAAAATAGGATCTATAGTTACTAGAAAAAGATCCGCTTTAGGCGCATATTAGTTAACTACTTATATTTATTGTTGAATTTCCTGGTGTTTCTCCCTACAGCTAAAATTATTTATTTTAAATATTGTAAGAGTTTATGGATTATATGTTGGTCATATATGCGGTCATATTTTTCTACTGTGTACCTACTGATTATTATGTCAGATAAATTCGAAGAATAATCGCGATCATTTCTTATAAATAAAATTGACTTTCTTCCCATAGCAAATAACATGATTATTAGTTTTATTTGCATAAAATTCATTCTTAGTTTCTGCTTAATAAAGTGTTTCCACAAGTTTGCATTCCGTTTTTTTATTGCACATCTGCCACATTTAGTATAACCTGAGCCTATATGCTGCCCGGAGCTGGCGTGAGCATTAAATGGAGATCGGAAAATTTGCTTTTAGTGTGATGTGGAGAACGGAAATTTTGTTATTAGTGAGAATTGGAGAACGGAAAATTTGCTTCTTCAGTAACGAAATAGAATATTTTACACTTTTTAAAAACTCCTAATTTAACATTTTACGCATCTTTCTCATTTTGTTTTTAGGACATAGCTCATTTTGTTTGTAGCTTAAATTGGATATGGGTCATTTTGGTTCTTCACACACAATATATTTTTTTTGCTTAGGGGTCGTACATAAATGACTTCATCAGTGGGGGCCATGGGTCTACCCATGGAATATTGGTAACATCCCATATTTAAGATAGGCATTTACTCAATGGTTAAGCTCATGACAGGGGAGCCATATTATAGTGTAAATTTTTAATTAAATTCATGTATTTGAAAAATTAAATTTCAATGTCAAGTTGCAGTTTTCATGGAGACAAATACCAGTCACTATATTGCGATATATCTTGCTTGGTTTGTTACGGTATAGTGCCAAAGATACTTATAGTGGAATCATAAATACCGCTACTATATATAGTCTATGAGTAGACCAGCCCATAGACCCTTCCAATGAAATGACGTCATTTTTAGGCGATCCCGAATTTGTTTATTTAGCATCAAAATGTTAGAATTCATGCATGGAGAATTCTGTAATTTCATATTTTATGTTTTTGTTAGAGCATTGTACCTGTATTCCTTTAATTGCTAATTACATTAGTATTAGTAAAAATGCATCAAATTAAAAGATTCTTTTCCACCAGATTTCCTTCCCCATACATCTATTAATAATTTCGAAATTAGATCACACACGACGGGAGGAAAATACTGAAAACTGAAAAACTGACTTATTTCAACTGAAGTGAGGTTGAAACCACTAAATGCATTGCATTGTTTAACAATAAGTATAAAACCTTCGTTATTCTCCATTGAGACTTTAATCCCAGTCTGTTGTCCTTCGCTTGAGCTGCTAAGCTAGTCTGAACTGACAAGAAATCAAATACGTTGGCTATAATTTTACTAAAACAATTCTGAATTCGGAAAACTCAATAATTCTAAAAGAACTCATCTAATTTCAATTCTAAAATGGTCGTCATTTTCCTTGTACATAATAATAAACTTGGTCACGCTCACTATCAGCCTATCCGTATCGTCGTCACCGTCATCGTCGCCAACTGAGACCTCAAAATTAAAATTATTATCCGAGTCCACAATACACGTAGAAAAAGAAACACCAGGAAAAGGAGCAGGTTCAGTTTAGAAAACACGAGTGCCCTGGCCTGGTAACAAATTGATAAATACGTTTGTATTTAAATTATGTACCTACGTAATTAGACGCGTCCAAAAAACATGTTGTCTTCTCATATAGCCAACTATGCTATGCAAATGATGCTGAATATTGTCCGCCCAGTTCTTGGAAGAGCTTTTGAGGCAATACTAATAGAAGTTTATGGAAGTAATTCAGCCAAATGGAAAAGTGTCCTTCATCGAAGACTTCCCAAAGATTCCATTCCATCTTGGTTTGGCGGATATGAGGATTTTAAACCACTCAGTGTTTATGGATAGCGTGGAAATGAGTGCAGTTAGATTATAAGTTATAGGGATGTTCCACAAAAGCTGTCACCCAAATTATAACTCCTGTTGGACCCTCCCTCATGTCATCACAGTCATCACTTTAACACTACGTAAGCGGCTATCTTTAACCTGGTACTATGGTACTGGTACTGGTGTGTGATCAATACACGAACAGACCCACCCCCATCTTACCAATGAAATCATTTATAGACGATCATCTACGTGCTTTCAAGCTTAGATTTTATTTTCTAAAGAACATATCATCTAAATATGAGTAATTATGTAATATTCTATATCCTATAGATTTAATTATGTGAGCAATATTAGTTTATTTTTCCTTGTTGTGTAAGAATGCTTGGTTTAAATTAAATTGTTATAGTGATTAAGTATGCAATTGCAATTTAAAAAAATAGGCTATACATCTATTTGATTCATTATTTCCTCAAATAATACATAAGCATAGTCATAGTGTGAATTTTGCCATTTAACTCAATGCTAAAAAAGAGTATGTATCCTAATGAGGTTGACAGATTTTTCAGAAATTGCTTTCCTGTTTGAAGTCTACCAAACCGATTTGGATGCTCAATATGTCAAAAGAAAGGGAGTCTTTTCTACTTACAAGGGAACCACGCCAAGTGGTACGCTCCGATTTTAAAACAAGTATCCACAATTTATTGATCCACCCGAGTGTGGTACAACCCTAAAACAGTACGGTCGCAAATTGCGCCGTTGATCCACAATAGCCCGCCAAAGTTCAAAAAATTCAACTTTTTTAAACTTTGCCGCCTTGCAGTTTCTACATTTGTTATCCGATTTTCGAAAATTTTGAGGTTTTGTGACCTTTAAACCATTTTCTAAAAAGTAATTTCTGCGTTTTTGAAAATTCGAAAATTTTCATTTTTTTTCAAAAAATGAGGTACTTTGAGGGGCCTCAGAAAAATGATTTTTTTTCAATTTTTTAGAAAAAAATAAAAATTTTCGAATTTTCAAAAACGCAGAAGTAACTTTTTAAACAATGGTTTAAAGGTCACAAAACCTTAAAATTTTCGAAAATCGGGTAACTAATGTAGGAACTGCAAGGCGGCAAAGTTTGAAAAAGTTGAATTTTTTAAACTTTGGCGGGCTGCTGTGGACCAACGGCGCAATTTGCGACCCAACGGTTTTAGGGTTGTAGTACACTCGGGAGGGTCAATCAATTGTGGATACTTGTTTTAAAATCGGAGCGTACCACTTGGCGTGGTTCCCTTGTTAGAGATATGTATTTAAAAATTAATTTTGTGTGCGTCTAGGCTGTGCGTTTGTCAGTCCGGATTATTAACATTAACTAACGATTAACGAAGAATTGAGGGAGAACAAAAGTAGGAGCCAGTCGCCAGTCGCCAGCCTCAGCGCTCAGCCACGACTAATTTTCTCACCATTTTCAAAAGGAATCATCCATAAATGATGTTGTCTTTGAATGACATGTATGCCATTTTTGTTAGACCCACCCACGCTAATCACATCATAAAGTCTTTGCCATTGCATTAAATCTGATTTAACGATCTACCCACCGACCGGGTATTTCATCATACATCATACATGGACGATTTCTAACAAGATTAAAAGTCATTAAAAAAACTATTCGTGTCCAGCAGGAGATAGAGTGGATTGCTGGTACTGGTACCTACATAATTATAAGGAATCGTCCACAAATAATGTTACTGGTACTAGTAGGGTCAATGCCCACTGATGCCATTATGGCATCCCATGTTCAAGATAGCCATTAGGAAATGGGTAAAAGCTGAAGGCACGAGGAGCCTGACAAAGGGAGCTGAAAATGAGGATTTTTCGAGGGCGTCACTTTTGGACGATCCCTAACGCTCGCTCAGTACTCTTATGTACACTCTTGACTTATTGGAGGGACAACCGAAAGTGAGGTCTGGCAAGGATAAAGCTGCCGTTTACTTGCATGCAAAATTTATCCTTGCCAGACCTCACTTTCGGTTGCCGCTACTGTATACACTACGTTCGACCTCGTAGATAGCCCGCTTTCGTTCAAGCTCACGGAGGGATGCAGAGAAATATCTTATCTTGCTGTTTGTTAGTTTGATTTAATTTGAATGCCGGTTCACAAATACTTGCAACTGACTGTATGTGATCTGCTGATTGTGATTGCGAACCTGAACTGAACTCGGCTGATTTTTAAAAATTCCTGGATTTAACTGCTATTACTGCTAACAACAGACATTTACGAAAAATGGAAAATAAATCCAAGTTAGAACATTCTGAGGCGGAGGTAAGAAAAACTCTAACACTATTAAATCACCACAATTGCTAATAGTATCAGCAAAGGGTGACAAACGTTAGTTAACTAGTTGCAATTTACTGTTGACAGTGCATACAATCAACAATTGGTAATGACTAACTTTAATTTAAGACGCTGATTTCACTAGAAAAATTAACTGCTGTCAACAGTCAACCTTAATGTTCGTTTGCCTTTCAACTTTTAAAATGAGTAAAACTGAATTGAGATGTGAGAGATCCTCAAGGCTAACAATTTATTGTTAACTTTTATATAATATGATATATGGAAATATTTTCGAGTGTCAAGTGTAAACTGCAGTCTTATGAATAGTTGACACCAACACAACTAATTTGACAACTAACTTAAAAACTAACTAACTTGACAACTAATTTAACAAATAATTTGAAATACGTTTTGCTCTTTGGTTGGCAGATAGGAATGAATATATGATTAGAATTAGTTGTAAATCGCCTTATATATTTAATTCTGCATTAATTTATAGCCAACTGCAAAAGTAGTAACAGTAGCATAGTAGTCCCAACTGACAATTATTATTAGAATAGTCAATAGTTCGAATGTTAGTCCAGTTATTGTGTTAATCGTAAGAAATATTTCCTCTAGATAACTAACGATAAGTAGTGCTCGCTCACCAAGTCAGTTGTCAGTTCAAAATTCGACGAACATTACACATTGTTGTATTCTGTATTCAAAATTTGGTATTTCTCGGGAAGTAAATAATTAAATATCCCATTAATTATGTCATATGTCTATTCAAAGATTAAGCGGTTGATAGCGAGAAATAAGACAAACTATCCACATAGGTACATGTCCATGTCATGAATTCTTGAACCTGCTCTATAGTTTTGTTTTGCCACTGGTTTAATGACTACTGATACCGCTCGTATATTTTATTTCTTCTAGAAGGGGAAAGGAAAATCGAAATGTCAAATTTGCAAACGAGATGCAACATTTGTTTGCGGTGGCTGCCTGACAGTATCTTACTGCTGTGTGGAGCATCAAAAGAAGCACTGGAAGTTGCACCAGTCGTCATGCGTATTTTTCCACATTAAGGATGATCCGAGTGAATTCACCGGGGCGGGGAAGTATTGTGTAGCTTCCCGGGATCTGAAAGCAGGGGCGCTAATACTGGAGGAGCTTCCACTATTCCAAGTGCCCTCAAACGATATTCATGATGATTGCATAACTTGTGGGATTGATTTACCTCCGAAAAGTGAGAGAAATGCAACGAATAGTTGCCCCAAGTGTAACTGGCCCGTTTGTGGGACTGCTTGTGCTCAGGTAATGTTGCTTTTCATAAAATGCTGTATTTGTTTCAGCGTGTTAAATAATTAATTAAGGACCAGGTATGGATTTATTTTAAACATATAATACTAATTGTTCATTATTTTTTATTTTTATTTATTTTCTTGTGCCCAACTCAGTTGCCACTTCACGCTGCCAACGAGTGCAAGGTTTTTGTATCCAATAGAAGCTCGTATGATAGGAATACTCCTGACTCACTGACCTCAAAACTTGAATCGAACCCAATTGCGATGAGGGCTTATGCTGTCATGATGCAGAACCCGTTACAGTGGAAGGAATTGATAGAAATGCTGGAATGGGGAGATAATGGAACCCGAAACCTGGATGATGCGATCGCTGAGATTTATTATAATGACACACTTGAAAAAATCGCTTTGGCATCTTCTCACTTTCCGAGAATTACCAGAGAAGACGAATGTTTACTGACTCAAATACTTGACAAATTAATCCAACTTACCTCAACTCAGGGCTATGGTATTTGGATTCACGAAGAATCAGAAGGGTTCAGGTGACTCTCTTGCTGTTTTTAAGACATAATTGTTATTGCTGATTACATGACTAGTTAGGTAGCATCCGGATAAATACTTCGTAATTTATATCAGTGCAATGTTGGTATTTCATTTTTATATTTTCAGCGCAAGTATACCCAATATGTTGAATGCTCGACACCGGACTGGGGCGTATGTGTACAAGACAGCTAGGCATTTTACCCACAAGTGTTCTCCCAACTGCTTTTGGACGGTTGGAACGTTTCCAGATTTCAAGATGCAAATCCGAACGAGTGTGGCTGTAAAGAAAGGAGAAAAGCTCACAGTATCCCGCTTTATCTATGATGTGTTTTTTGCTCATGGAACGCGAAACCGACAGAAAAAATTTCAATCTCACTTTCATACACCTTGTCGGTGTGATCTGTGTCTGGATCCAACCGAATTCGGCACGAACCAGTCAGCTGTAGTTTGTGAATTATGCAAGACAGATGAAAATGAAAGTTTGGGATATTTGCTGCCAGTAGATCCACTAAATATCGCAGATGATGCTCCATGGAAATGCAACAAGTGCAGGAAAATTACGACAGCCTCGAAGTTTTGCGACAAACTTGAAGAAATTGCCCTTGATCTCCAAAACAAATGTCAAATAAACTTGGCGTCAGCGGACAAAGTATGTGAAGCATTTATTGAAATGTATCAGAACAAGCTGGTTCACCCGAACCATTGGCTCATTCATTTTGCAACGAAGCTCATCCGATCGTCCGAACTTCCTCGTCTTTTTTTCATGAATGCAGGAGAACTTTCAGGATTTGAGAAGCGCATGTGTTTTTTGTTGGATCTTAAGAATAAAATAGTTCCGGGGATTATTCACGACAGAAGTAAGTTTTGCAACTTTTTAGAATAAAACATTTGTTTGGTTACTTACTTTTAAAAAACAGGCTAATCACAACATTAAGTTATTATTATCTATTTTTTTAAACATCATTTAGTACTTCGAACCTTATTACATAAATAAATACCGTATATTCTGTAATAATACGCGGGTCTGTAACAGTACGCGGGTCTGAGAGGTCTCAGTTTGTATAGTACGCGGGTCTATTTAACACAGTATTAAATGGCAGTACGCGGGTCTCCAATAGTACGCGGGTCTGTAATAGTACGCGGGTCTGAGAGGTCTCAGTTTGTATAGTACGCGGGTCTATTTAACACAGTATTAAATGGCAGTACGCGGGTCTCCAATAGTACGCGGGTCTGTAATTGTACGCGGGTCTGAGAGGTCGAAATTTTGATAGTACGCGGGGCGTACTATTATAAAATATACGGTACCTAAAATACCCACTCTAATTAAGTTCCGGTGGTGAACTGTACTGATGTGAGCTATTCTTCTTAAGTAATAATGTGCACATTTCATTTTTTTTTCAGTCATGGTTGTGTACTATCTCAGTCTATCAATGTGCAACCGTCTATTGATAACTTTTGAGCCTATGAAAGAATTTTACAAGGGATTACATAGGAAGTCAAGCGACGAACTTTTGCCCATTATTTCGGAGGTCGAGAAGTGTGAGCAGTATCAAAATGAAGTCCTGTTATATTACAAACATTCGCCGAATATTGGAAGAGGACAAACAAAGGATCATCACTTGAGTACCCTGCGGTCTGGCATGAAATTTCTGGCAAAGTTTAAGGCTCCCATTCTTACTCGGCTGGCTGAAATTGAATTGCAACGCCTGCGTTTGGGCCCCAAACGATAATCCTTTGTTTGGTTGTTCTACAATTATTTACTAGTTATAAAATGCCTCTCTTAAAGAATATAATCTTTCTTCTATCGTATCCCAACGAGGTTTGCCTTGCCATTTTTGTTTGGCTTAATTTCAAATAATTCAATGTAATAGGAATTGTGGAAATTTTAATTTAGCTCAAAAAAGTTTTCTTAAAAATTTTAAAACGTGTTTATCTAAGCTGTATTATTAGTTACTGTTACTAGGTTTTCGGCATAAAGTTTTGTACTAATTAGCAAAATATATTTATCTTTATACGTAATACACTAATTATTATGCTATTAGCATTTGCTATCACTGACGTTGTCGAATGAATTTTTGTAGTGGCTCTACCGAATTGAATGGCATTAACGGTCAGTTTCAATATCTTACTTTACTTTTCAAATAATAAATATTCTAAATGACTTAAATGAGTAACTCGTCCTTTTTGACGTTTCTTTTTATTTAGTGAAAACTCAGTTTATTCATTATAAGTATAAGTGACATTTACCAAACGAAAAACTTATTCCTTTGCACGATCTATGGATATTAATTATTGACCAATAAAATTACTTGTAAGACCTTGATTTCACTAGAAAAGTTAACCATTGTTAGCCTTAAGAAACACGCTTTCAGATTTTACAAAATATTCAATCTTGAGAGGATATGAGTAGAACATTTTGCATCTTTTCAAAAACATGGAATTACAACATTTTGCAACTTTTCAAAAACATGGAATTAAAACATTTTGCAACTTTTCAAAAACATGGAATTAGAAATTTTTGCACCTTTTCAAAAACATGTAAATATGACATTTTACGTTTTTCAAAAACTTCTAAACATTTTACATTTTGATTGAAACATTTTACGCATGTTACTCATTTTGTTTTTATGACATAGCTCATTTTGATTGTAATTTAAATTGAATATGCGTAATTTTTGTTCTTCACTGATGATATGTATAGGTAATAGGTATGTGGTGTTGACGTTCATAATTTGATTTTTAAAGTATTCAGGCCTAAAACATGATGGAAAAAAGAGAAATGACACAGGCTTTTAGCTATCTTGATTGTCATGGATTTTTTATGTATCAAATTGCAAATTCAAAAAGTAAAAGCCTAAAAAATGTAATTTTACAAATGCTATGCTTAATTATATCGAGTGGTTGAGTTTTGATTTAATAGCGAGCCTGCGTAGCTCAGTGCTTACTGCACTGATGTATATGAACCTGCTGTTTAAGCAAATGCTCGCTTCAGGTCTTTGGATCGAGACCCGCGGCGGTGACAAGTTTTCCCACTGGGTTTTCCTTGTCCACAAGGCAGTGAAGGGCTCGGCGGCTCCGAACGTCAATGTAAAATGAAGTTCGCCATAGAAGTATTGTCTGGATACAAAGTCGAGATAGCTGGGCAAGGTGTCCAAACCCTGCCGTGTCCATTTGAATGCATGGATATGAAACTGTTTGGACACCTTGCGCAGCTATCTCGACTTTGTATCCAGACAATAGGCCCGACTAATGTTTGAAAGACAAAACCTGTGTGATGGCACAGTGCAAGAAGCGAATTCGAGGTCGGGAACCCTGTAAGAACTGCGGTTAAATCGGGGCAACCTCAAATTTATTTATTGTTATTATTTTTGATTTAATACTGAAAATATAAAAATGGTTTCTCACTCTCACTAACAAAATAAAGCGCTCCTTATTCTCGTCAAAATACTGGGATCTTTCAGGGAGCTCCTCATAAACTATGTGGGGAAATGCATCATTATAAACTGTATTATCTTCAGCCTGGTACTGGTGTGTCATCAATACTCGACCAGGATCAGACCCACCCATCCTCCCCATGAAATCATTTAAGGACGATCCCTTCAAGCTTAAATGTTATTTTTTAAAGAATATATTATTATCTAAAATGAATAATTATGTAATATTCTATATCCATAGATTCAATTATGTGAATGATACTAGTTCATTGAGATTTCCTTGTTGCGTAAGAATTGCTTGGTTTCAATTAAATTGTTATAAAGATTAAGTATTCAATTTAACAAAATAGGCTATGCATCTATTTGCTTATTTCCTCAAATAATCCATAAGCATAATATTGCTAACCAGCTTAACAGATAGAAAAAAACTCAATGGTAAAAAATATGTACCAAAATGAGGTTGACTGATTTGTCAGGAATAACATGTTTGAAGTTTACCTATCTGATTTTGATGCTTAATATGTCTAAAGAAAGGGAGCTCTTCCTACTATGGAGATATTTATAAATTAAAGTGAGCTTTGATGTAAAGGCTAAAAGTTAGCGTACATATAAAATTGTGTAGTATTTTCCAATACCACACTTGAATGAAAATGTGATGTACATATATATTTCTTGCCAGAAATATCTCATATTACGACTACAATCCCAATCCCCATTATGGCTTCATTTGGTTGATTTTGTATACCAAAAATGTAACGCATTTTATTTTTAATTCAGTGTATAAGAATAATGTAGCAACTGGAATAAGGGGCGATACTGATACTTCTATTACCTCTTAAAATAGGGGGGAGGGGGTTCAGGGTGCCTACATTTTTGCATGGGCGTACATACCAAAATAAAGGGGGGGGGGGTGTTCAAAATTTCAGATTTTTGTAGACGTAATAGATGCCCTAAGTCATAGCATTAAGGTAATTAACGAAGAATTGAGGGAGAGCAAAAAATAGCAGCCAGTCGCCAGTCTCAGCCACGACACGACTAATTTTCTCACTATTTTGAGAAGGAATCGTCCATAAATGATCTTGTCCATGACATATTATATGACATTTTTGTTAGACCCACCACGCTAATCACATCATAACGTCTTTGCCATTGCATTAAATCTGATTTAACGATCCACCCACCGGGTATTTAACATCATACATGGACGATTTGTAACAAGATTAAAAGTCAGTAAAAAATTATTTGTGTCCAGGAGAGTGGATTACTGGTACATAATTATAAGGGATAGTCGGCAAATAATGTTCCTAGTAGATTCAATGGGTTCACTTGACCACTGATGACATCCCATGTTGAAGATAGCCATTTACGCAATGGTTAAGCTGATGACAGGAGGGGTCATAGGGTGCTCAAAATAGGAATTTTTCGAAGCCGTCAGTGTTGGACGATCCCTAACGCTCGTTCAGTAATCTAATTAAATGTACTCTCTACACTTCGTTCGACCTCGTAGAGATAGATGCGATCGTTCACGCTCACGGAGACGGAGGATCGAGATCCAGAGAAATACTAGATACTGGAAGGGATCGTCCATAAATTATATCAGGGGTAGGGTCAGTTGGTCTATTATGGTATGTATGACATGTGGCAAGTTAAAGATAGCCGTTTACGCAATGTGATGACATGGGGGTGGCTGGGTCCCTAAATAGTGACAATTTGAGTGTCACCATTTATGGACAATCCCCAACAGGAAGGTAAACTAGCCAAGGCAGCTTCCAGCTCCCCGTTCCTGTCCCCAAAAATTAACTTCTATACTTCTTTAGCATCACTGATTGATGGTCAGTGAATTACATAGATAGGCACGAAATGCTTGGAACAAGTTAATTTGAGAAACGCGGAAAATATTACACAAAGTCGATCATTCCAAATTGTATATCTGGAAGTTTAAAGGTTCAGCTCATTGTAAAAGGACTTGCACGGCATAAATTGAACAAACCTCTCCGAGGCTGCCGGGATAAATGGTTAAGGTAGGTGTTTGAACAAAAAGAAGTGTTTCAAAATTATCTGAAATTGGCTGGGAAATGGCTCGAAATTTCATCCTATGACGCGCCCAGAGGAAGTGTCCAAACCTGCGTAAATATAATTGAAGTGGATAATTGCACTGCAGTGCAATTTACACTGGTTTCAAACTTAGAAAATTGTCTAGAAAATGGAATCTGACGGAAGGTTTTATAATATTTTTTATTTTATATGAAAAGAGAGTGCGGCTAATCTACACTTCCCGCACCATCCTCTCCCCCCTCCCCCAAACGTATCCAGCCCACCCCCACCCCCAACATGTGACGTAGCGATAGAGGGGGAGGAGACACTACTGTTGGATATAGTTTATTACGACAGTTTTTTCGGTTTCCTACAGTCACACATGGTAGAGGAGCGACCGGTGCGCTTAAAGCTGCGTCTCTAACATGTTATACCTATACTTCCACTAAGCCCCCCCAGTAGGATTTTGTACGTACTGCCCACCGTCTACTTTTTACTTGCTCCATCGCGTGCATTGCTTTACGGGGTGGTGCAGATCTTTTTCTTTCCGCCCTAATCCTTGCCCTATACCCAAAGACCTTATCTTCCTCCCGTTCCCACAAGATTGTACGTAACTACTAAATCTGCTCCAACACTATATTATTTCTATAAAAATACATTGGTGCAGGAAGTGTAATACAGTAATAACTACGGTGGTGCAGAAAGAGTTAAATGCCAAAATCCTTCTTGTTAGAAACTGAATGTTGATAAATGTAAGATCTTCAGCTTGCAATACCAAAAATATGTAAAATTATGTATACTACATGATTTTACTACATCAAAGAACATAGACAAAATGTTACATAGTCAAAGTCAATATTAATATGTCTATTCTTTTTCATTAAGCATTTATTACGTTGGTTCATCATACTTGGAAGCTTGTCTCAAACCTGCGACACCTGCGCGCGCAGGTCAACAACTAGAAAGTCAGAATGAATGCTTGCTGCTGGCCGCAGTCTCAGCCGCAGAGTATGTGGAGAAAGTTCATATTCAGCTAAGTGGCCTGGATTTCACGACATCGTTGGATCTGATTGACCAAGGTAATTACTTAATTGCAGTTTAATTTTAATTTGGTTATTAAATAGTGTCACCTTATACCTACATTTTTTAACTGGGTTCTAATTATAACAATGTTTGATCTTTTTGACTATTATTACTTAAGCACTCACCGTGAGTCCGAACTATGGCCCGGCTGTGGAACTCAGGAAGAAAATATGCGAAGCTGCAAGATTAATTGGAGGTAATTAAATTAAGCTAAACGTACGTGTTAAATGTGGGTACTAAATTAAGTCTTGCGGTTAATTTATACAAAAAAGCGTGAGTGAAGAATTACAATAAATTATAAAATATCTACTTATTTCCCAAAAAATGTAAATAGAACATTTTAGAATTTTCAAAAACATGTACATTGAACATTTTTAACTTTGGAAACACTCGTAATAACATCTATCTGATTCAGTGTATTTTTTTTTGACAGTACTAATTTTAATTCTAGCTTAAATTGGATATTGAACATTTTGATTCTTCATTCACGACGTATCTACTGTATCTTCTGTACTATAAGCAACGTTAATTTTGGATAGCCGTTAGCAACGTTGAACGTGACGCGGATACTGTACAATATTTTTATAAAAAACAAAAGCTAAAGACGTTTATGGCAGCCCTAATTCAGCAAAATAGGGCGGTTTGAATTTCCCGTAAATTTTTAGTTGTACAACAAGTAAAACATGTGGGATATGAAAGCATCTGTGAGACGCTCAAACCACGAAAAAAAAACTGCGTACGTTCTTATGTATAATCAATTTCTGTAATACAACCAAAAATTCAATTATTTGAATTTACCGCCAAAACTTTAAATGTTAACTCAAGATTTCGACCGGTCACTCAATAAACTTACACTGAAGTGATATATTATTGGAACGGTAACAATTAAGCGAATCGGAATAACTTGGTGTTACTAGCAAAATAGTTAATATATTTTAAATGATTTTGGAAAAACATAATTGAAATTTTAAAAAAAGTTAACGGGTTTTAGCGAGTAGTATATCATTCAAAAGCTCTTCAAAAATAAAGAAACTCCATTTTTTTTGTTTTTAGCGTGTGGCCCATACAATACGTTTGAGGCGAAATTGAAAAATTAAAACACCGTTATCTTGAAAACGTTTTGTTATAATGATGGCGCATTCCATTATTTGAATTCTAATAATGATTAAATTTCGAATGACATATATGACTCTATGAAATTGGTCCAGTATGCAGTATTGCAAAATTTTCAAAATTCCGGTAAATTATGTAGATAGTTTCTTTTTTGTATGATAGGTATTTCTAGGTCCAGTCCCAGTGGAATAGTTTCTCCGTTGCTCAACAATAACAACAATAAAAATTCAAAATCCGAAGGAGATCTGATTGGATCGGGGGTGGGAGGAGAATTGTTTCCGTCACCTCGTTTTTCTTCTACGCTGAATGGTATGTTTATGTTATGTTTTTGTTTATTAAGTAGTTTAATTATAATTCCGTGTGAATGTTACTGATGAAGCACTGTTTTGTAGAAGAAATACTTTCACGGTTTAAAATTTTGATTTCATGATTTCTCATAGGGGCGGTCATTGCCGAAACTTCTAAAGTGAGTCCACGTCAAAAACTAAATCGTGACGGTGACCAACAACAACAACAAAAGGCCCCTCAATTTTGCAACAACGGTCCCAATAGCAGAAAAATTAAGACTAGTAAGCAGGCACATTGTGTGAAGAAGCTAAGCCTAGAAATTAACAAGATTAAGAAACCTGCTGCTGCTCATTCCGACAGAGACAACCGGGACCATGACCAACAACAACAACAACAACAGGCCTCTCAATTTCACAACAACGCTCACAATAGCAGAAAAATTAAGTTTAATAAGCAGGCGTATTGTGCGAAGGGGCCAAGTCAGCAAATCAAAAAGATTAGGAAAACTGGTGCTGCTCATCGAGACACAGGCAGAAATCGGAACCTGGCACCACCCCTACCACTGAAAAACTACTTCTTCCAACATTTCTATGTCTTGTATTGCATCTACTATTTCATTTTCTACTTTTTCAAAAACTCATTGGAATTAGTGAAAACAGGTACAAAACACCTCAAATTTCAATTTTAACATTTTAATATTTCAGTTATTTACAAAGCGAAATTTTATTTTTAAAGTTCTAACCATGTATATACTTATATATAAGGTTATATATATTATGCTTGTACATTACAATTTTTGGGAAATCACGTGTATTACCGGACGCGGACACCGGTTACCACTACTGCAACTGATATAGTTTATTTTAGCTTTCCTTCTCATTTCACAGTGTACAACGAAATGAGGAATTCCCTCCACTCCTTGATTGGCCTGGGTAGTCGTAGTCGCAATAATAGAAACATCAAACCAACTTCTGGCACCGGCAAGAGGGGATCCAGACCCGGGTCTTCCACCCAGGTTGCCAAATCCATTCCCTGGATTTCCCCCGAATACACCACAGGGATAGGAAATAACAGTAACCACCCCTCAGGAAAAAGGACAGCGATTTGTCCGCTGTGTAAGGGAAAGGTACAAGCTCGTATTTGGTTGATTTTTTTTAAGTGATACTAATATCGCGTTTTAATTGTGGCGTACTCCCTTATATAATTTCATTACAAATTGCTAGGAGTTGAAATCTTCTAGAATGGAGCTGATAAATTTTGTCGTATACTACAGAATTTGACAGAGTGAAGATTTAACCAGTGACGCCATTTTAGCTGTTGGTATCTACGGAATTTAACTTTGTTATTTTGTTGGTTTTATTGTCAGGAAATATTAAGAGAGCAGTTTTTGGCCCCAATCCGAATCGAAATCATTGATTGTCGACACTGTCACCGCCACGGGTCTCGTCATTTAAGGTGTTTCAATCTATCGGAACCGTAATACATATTAAATGAATACTCGCTATTTCACGTCGAAGGAAAATGAATGAAGATTGAAAAAGTAATATATCGAGGGTGAAGTATCAAAATGGTTTGCTTCCACTTTTTGCTAAAAACAAATTAGTTTCCTTTCATTTTTTGTTAAAGGCAAAATGGTTTCCTTCCATTTTTAGCTGCAGACAGCCTTTTGGAAGGACACCATTTTGCCTTTACCAAAAAATGGAAGGAAACCAATTTGCTTTTAGCAAAAAGTGGAAGCAAACCATTTTGATACTTCACCCTCGATATGTAGGTAGGTCAAATTGTAAGTGTCATCTAATTAGATTGAATTGTTTACACAGGCACAGGCACAAGTGTCTTTTGGTGTAACGATTTCTACTACTAATTAAGCACATTTAGTGTAATTAAGTGCCTTCACATATAAAAAAACTTTTAAAAAACTTAACATAGCATACCTTTGTACTTTTTTATTTGGTCTGGTTTCTCGGCCGGTATTATCTCTAGTATTTTCACAGCATGAGTAAAATTAGTTTTAGTATTCACAATAATAAGTTTTTTATTTCGAGTAGTTATTAACATGATTAATGATTAGTAAGCTATAATATTCTGAATTATTTTCTTATTTTATTTTTTTTACCAAAATTGCATTGTTAATGTAATAATTAATTACAATTACTTTAACTTTTTTACTAAAAACTAAGTCTTATATTCCTTAAAAATAATAATAAATAATTATTAATAATAATAATAAATAATAATAATAATAATAATAATAATAATTTCTTATTTTATTTCCTTATAATCCTTAGATTCTTTTAAGCAATTCAGAAGCGCCATTTTCAATTTGCTTCCGAGTATGTATTTAGTCCAATTAAATTTTATCAGTATTGAAAATGGCAATGGCAATTTGAAAATAAACATAATAAAATTAAAATAGCAAAAACTTAGCTTCACTAATTTATTTTTTATGTCTGCGATGGCCATCTCACGTTGGTAATCGAATTCATCTATTTACTAATCATCTAATTATACTGTGTAGCTCTCACACATACATTTTGACATCTGTCAAAATTATTTATATTAAGTATGAAAAATTAGCAATTTTGTGAGAGTTATTAGTTTCTACCTGTTTACATAATTTTTTTGGTCAATATTGCTCATTTTGATTTTTGAAACCCTTAAAAAATAAAATCCGACATTTTCTTTATTTACTTCTGGCTCATACAACATTTTTTCTAACGACTTTTCGGGGAGAAACCCGGTTTTTCGAAACAATTCGAAAACTATTAAAATATCACGTTGAACATAATTAGATTCTAAAGAGCTCAGGAAACGTTCGAGGACTATTCAATGTTCATCATTATAAGTACTTAATTTTAATACTAATAGTGTACATAGTCTAGATACTCAACGTAACGAAGAATGCTGCATTATTTTTTCGAATAGTAAAAAATTAACCGGAGTAACTACGTGGCATGTGGCATCTCGGCGGCCATCATTAACCATAAAACCGTATGGAGTCTCGCAGGAACTGATTAAACTTCAAACAATGCAAAGTTCATGGTAGCTACAAAATTATTCGAATTTCAACCTTATAATTCGTTTACTCCAGAAGTAGATTCCTGTCACTGATATGGAGGAAGGAAGCTTCCTGTTCATATCCTCACCACTTTAGAATATACCTACATATAATTGCATGGTTTTGGTTTATAAGGAGTCTTTTGTTGACTGGCAATTTTATTTTATTTGCACGCAGGTTGGAAATGTAACCAGAATAGTTAACAGTGTTTGACCCTCTGCCACATACATGGGTTGTAACACTAGCAGAGCACTCTGACGGAGAGGGGGAGCAAATCCAAAAAGTATGAGGTAGGGACGATAGAAGGATGAAGGGAAGTAAGGGCTGAGAATGAGAGTTTGGAGGGAAAAGGAGCAGGACAAGAGAATTTAGCCGTTGTAAAAGACGCCATTCTAAAAGTGCTATCTTTAACATGAGCAGGGCCAGAGCCACAGTTCAGTCTCCACTTAGCAATAGCTGAAGAACCAAGTAACAGTTCGCCAGGTCCAGGGATTTTAGATCCATTGTAGTTTTTTTTCCTTTCCTCTTTCATTTTTTATTGTCGGAAGTCAGAAGAATATATTAAAAATTCCAATATAGATATCAGAGTCAAAAACTAATTCCGTGAACCCATAATAAATAAAGAAGTCGTATTTCCTAGCCATTACTAGTTTTGGAAGATAGGAGTTAGCGGAAGTGGGAGCCTATTAATTACACCGCTCCAAGATAGTTTACAGTTTTGGGTTATCTGTTCCTGTCCCGTCAGTGTCATCACCGTTAAAAAGGTAATAATTAATATATTAGAATACGAATAATTGTATGTATTAAATGCCAATTTTAGCAAATATGAATTATGCCATGAATTATGAATTGATATGTAAGTGTTAGTAGTATGTAATGTCGAGGGATTTCGAATATGTGAGAGGGTGTGAAGTGCGATTAACGGAATATGAAATTGGTGTATACCTGTGTACGAGACATGCAATATGATAAATTAAAATTGTAAGCCATAGCAGCATATTTAAAGTTCCAAATCATGACCATTTATTATATCGTTCATAAATCATCTATTGACCGCGAATAGGATGTTTTATGTTGATTCATTCGGCAAATGAAGAAAATAGATATATTATTGGGGAATGCGCATACCTAGTATATATGTATATTGAGCCGACGGTAAATGATTTGAGGTAGTCAGTTCGGAACACGGGTACATTCATTCATATTTTATATTTTTGTATTTCAAAGGGACGACTATTCTGGAGAAACACAGGGACAACTTCTATTTGTTGGTGAAGCCTCGGAAACTTCACTATCAATAGGTGCGGGGTTTTCCCTTTGTAGCTCTGAAATTGTCCAGGAATTTTCAGAATTTTGTGGCCAGGAATTTTGAAAATTTTTTTAGATAGGAAGTTTATAGGGAGTTTTTGATGAGGGAGTTTGAGAAAGTTGGATGAAAGGATTATTTTAAGGAAAGGACGAGGAATTCCTGCACTTCATTCTGCCGAATGGTGCGGAACAATTTTGAAGAGATTTTTAGTAGTTTGAGTTTAAGTAAGGGAGTTTTTAAGGAAGTTTGAAGTAAGAGTATGGCATGACAGTATTTAAATGACGAGGCGTGGATACATACATATGAGCGTGATGGCATTTTAGTAACGGCAAAAGGAATTGAAGGTCATAATTGTGAAATAAGATAGGATTGGGAAAGGAAATAACTAATAAAATATTGGATGCAGTTTAAGTAAATGAATGAGGCATGAATTTGTAATTTCAGTTCTTTCTTTCTTTAAGCGGGGCATGAGTTTCTAATTTCATTTCTTTTCTTTTTAGACGGTGCATGACATATTCCAATAAAATAAACATTGGGCATAACAAGGCATATAGCTGAAAAGTTTTTTCTTTCAAGGGAGCTCGGATAATTCAGGTGGATAATAAGCATCAAGTCAAGAGGATATTGGTCATCATTTGGGTGCTGAATCGTATCGTTCCTATTTTGTCAGCAAGGGAATTATTATAATGGTATGATAAACATAATATTTAGAATCGAAATATTGAATTCTAATTATTGGTAGATACGTAGCGATAAATAAAAAAAATAGATAGGCTGAAGGCCGCATCGGTGGTTAGTTGTGTCGTAAACCGACCATCACTGCAAAGTAGTCACTACCATCAATTGCTACACCAACCCTGAAAATAAATTGAAGATTTGAATGTTTGATAGTAGTACTAGCTGTTGAGAATTTTGATTATATTCCGAACACCATTAGAGCATCGAGGCAATTATTCAATTTAAATATCGTTAATGAATATAATCATTATTTTCTTTGTCAAATATATTTATGTAGATTTAAATACGAACGTTAGATAATCAAAATTAACTCACCGTATACTCAAAATCGAACCATTCCTTTCTCAACAGTTAACTGATTGACAATATTCAATTTGAATTTATTTTGGACCATTCGTACAGGGGTGGATAGTGAGATAGTTTACGTGGATTATCATCAGACAAGGAAGTTCACCTTCCTTATCGTTCATAAGTTGATTTCGCTAGAAGGTCACGATACTCACCACTTAGAAATTTTCAGTTGGTAAATCATAATTTTTACATATCGGTCATTTTAGAATTAAGGTATAACATAATCAAACTAGAACAATATTTGCATTGAGGAGAGTAATTGTGAGTAGGAAGGTCAAAATGGAGTTAGATAACTCGCCTTAGTGGAATAAATAGGTCTATCTGCATTTTTGAATATTAGGTCAAAAGTGAGTGTGGATGAGACGTGTAAGCTAGTGGAAGTGTTTGAAGGGAATTTTGGTCCTGTGTCATTGTGGTATTCCAGTCTTTTTGAGGATATCTTCGGAGTGTGATCAATCTTTAAAAATTATTTTCCATTTCAATTTTGATAGATCATTTTGAAGTTTGGATTTCTTTTACTTCATCGATTTTTGCTATTTTTCCATCAATTCTAACAACTAATTTATCAGTTTCTTCAGCAATTATTGGCAATCTATATTTAACATTAAAATTACGGTCGACATTAATAGCGATAAAATATCAAGTTTGTTGAAAATTCATTCAGTTTTACACCTTCACTGGCGGTTCGAAACATTCTCAGTGCAGCTCGTCATAAGTAAGTCCAAGCTATCATTTGTCATATATCTGTAAATTCCTCATCAATTTGGGCGAGTCTCTCGTACTCTCTGTTGATTACATACATCGATTTGTCTGTTCATACCAACAAATAATATCTGCTAATGAGATTTTGTTATAAACATTCATCAATTAATCAAAACATCAAGCATTATTCATTGGTGTTAACTAATATTGGGTATTTCGATTGAGTGTGCATAGTTGATGATTACTGTGTCGTTGTGGTAGATATTGTATTAAAAAGGTAATCCGTGGTGAGTAGTATACTTACCTGTTGAGGGTTAGATTTTCCTTTCATTTCCTGAAAATACCTACATAAAATATACAATTATTTCAATTATCCCAATAAGCTATTGATATTTTATTTCATTTTGAATTAAAAATATTATCAAAAAATTAAAAATAATTTTCACATTTTATTCATTATTATTGAAATTATAGATAATTAATTTTTCTGAAAGTGTGAGAGAGTGACTGGGATCGTTTTGGTCTGTGGTAGGTAAGAGGTAACAGCAACGCATAAGTATTCACCTGTCAAAGTCAAAGTAATTTGGGGAATTTTCTTCTACTCTTTTATTTTTTAAAATGGATAGAAATACTGAAGAGATCAGGAAGATTCACTTATCATTAGACATAATGAAGCTAAGGAACGACGTAGTAGGAGGATGAGAGTAGAATTGAGGGAAAGTTCGATCACGGGAGGACCCAGGGTTACAGCGACATTTTGTCCCAGTTTCCAGGTCTCCGAGGGTGCCATCAGCATCATCCCAAATCCTTGAGAGCCTTCGCAAGCTATCCTGAATTGTTAGGTCCAGCTTCTATTGAACGATGGTTACGGTTCGTCAGTGTGTGGTTCAACTACATACCTGTATTAAGAAGCATATCACGGCCATTATATAAGAAATTAACTGAGGATCCAGTGTTCCTCCTGGGGGACGAGGATGATGAGGTGATCGCAGAAATTCAGCGTCAAATGGAGAGGGCTCCATTGCTTATCCATAGAGGCACCTGTGCTGAAATTACTTCGTGGTGCATTGGTGTGACAAATCAGGCTACGTTGGCGATTGTGCCTACTGAGGACACTCTCCATGTCACGACATGTCTAATCCCTGGTGACCTGGAGTCACAAGGATGGTTTATTAGCAATAGCGAATGTCAAAACATTGTACACGCTGGTCAAGTATGTCATTTCCTATGGATAACGCGACATCGCGAGAATTATATTGATCATCGAGCATTCTTCCATTCAGTGACTCCGATGATGACAGGTTGCTTGGTGAATTTAAATGCACCAGCACGAGCTCATGAAACTTTTGGATTGCATATTGATCAGATCAATGATATGCTTGAACGCTTGAGCACTGGGGCTTATGATCCATCTCAAATTTGTAGACAAACCAGTATAAGAATGGAACGGCTTGCGAACGGCGAGGAAGCTAGATCATTGTTTATTAAGGTAGATGATGACGACAGGACCAATATGCTGCAGGTACAATTTGGAGACGGGGAATACATGACTACTGTTCAGGGTGTAATCCTGGATCGATTGAACCAAGACGGAACTATAAATAAGCGACATAGAAAGCATGTATATTTTGAGGTCTATGATGCGGATATTCAGGAGGAACCAAATAAGGTCATAGTAAGATTAGATGGGGATGCAAATAGGGACAGAAACCAAGGTCCTAGCTTAACGGAAAATGCAGATAGGGATAGCAACATAGCAACAGCTCCACAGGTAAATCTTTCAACTCCACCATCAGAGGAGGAGGTTGAAGACCGTACATTATTGTTAGAAGATCAGTGGGATGAAACTGTGTTAGAAATTGAAGGCCAAAGATATTGTAATCCGCACAGTATTTATTTTATTTTACAGAGGAATATTCAGGACAATATAGGTATTGGTGTCACTCGACTACAATACAATTGTGCTACAGGCACAGGATATATGAACTGGCAAGAGTGGTTACAGTATCAAGGCATTCAAATTACTGTAGATGGTAATGTCGATGTTCATCCACTTACCTCTACAGCCAGATCACAGGTCCCTGTAGAGCAAGTTCAGAACAACCCAAGTAACGTGGAGGGAGAGTACACGATCCAAGAAAGTTCAAGAAACTACATTGGATGACCTGTTTCGTATCACAGTCACTCCGCACGTCGTGAACCTTAAGATTTCTAGTAAATTCCTTAAGCTTGTAGATCCGAAAAGTGCAAGCAAGAAAATCCGTGTGTATCTTGAAACATTTACAGGGGAGATGAATAAAATAGAGGATCTTGAGGAGGACGCATGGCAGCTGGTATTGAGCAAGATGATTAAGCATCAGCTCAAGGGTCAATATACTTACCTAGCTACTATCAATAGGAAAGAAGTACATGAGGGTGATTCTAGGACAATCAGTATACATTCTATCGAAAAGCCCAGGGTTGACCCTAATTACTCACCAATAATATTTGTAAGTAATGCTTCAGAAGAAACTCAGAGCACAACAGACAACATTGATGAGGAATTTACAGTACAATTGACTGCATTGGACGACCTTTTCCATATTTCAATCACCCCGCAGTATGCCAAGCTTAAAATATCCAGTGAATTTCTTAACCATATTGATCCAGGTATCAATAAGGGGAACATTCACATGTATTTTGAACCATTTGGTAATGAAATGGCTAAAATTGAGGGTCTGCCAGGTGGCATATGGCAGAAAAGATTGGGAGAGATGCTGCGTTACAATAGGACACACGATCAGAGTCACTCCACGTACTTGTGTAATATCAATAGGACGTCGGTATATGACAAGGATTTCAGGGAAATAGTTGTTAACTCAGTCAATGCCCCACCGGAGGAGGCATACCCGCCAATAGTCGTTAATAGTATCACGTACTGCAACCCACAGAATTGCTACTTTGTACCCAGGAATAGAATTAAAAACAATGGGTGTATCGAGGATTTGAGATACGAATATAATTATGCCACAAACCTAGGATACATGGACAAGGATGATTGGATGGAATATCAGGGCATTGGCTTTTCAGAGAATGAAAATTTTGACGTGCATCCAAGCACTCGTTCCCAAAACCCACGCCGATATCCTGGTAGACCATCCAAGAATCCCCGTGAAGCCGCTCTTGAGGAATTTATTGAAGTATGCCAGGGGCCAGACACTGATCCCAAGGTATATATGTACATGTCCCACGCTATGTTAGAGAAGTTGGTCATTACCCTCGATGGCAAAGACCCATTTGTTGTGTGTAAGGACACGGTTCCTATAGGGGTCAGTCCACAGCAAATAAATGCTTGGAATAAAGTTCTGAGGCAAATGATTTCGAAATATCAACAAGTCAAGAACCCATCACCAGGTAAACATTCCTACGAGTTGACATTCAGCGGAATCAAACCCGAATTGACATACGTCGATCCAAAAGAAAAGGCAAAACTCCGGTACAATGAAAGCTGCATCAAATCCTCGAAGGTACATTTTAAGCGCCCCAGACCGGATGTCCGAGAGAGACTGAGGACCAAACTCAGGCAGAGAAACTTACCAGGCACAGGATGGGACGATCATATCTACGGTTCACTACAGGAATTGGTAAGAGTCGTCCTTCCAGAGACGGCACAGGCTATAGAGGAAAATGATCCTGGGAGAGAAGAGATACCGGGTCCGTCTTCCCTCTCCTCGAAGAGAGATGAAGAGTTAAGACGCATCTACAATGATAATAGGAGGGAGGGAGAGACATACATGTGTAAAGATGCATGGGCAAAATTCCAGAAAGCCAAACCAACAGATTCCAAAATTTAAAAAGCAGTGTGAGAAGGAATAAGAGGAAAAAGGTGTAAATATACATGACAAAGTATACGAGTTATACTAAATAGTAGTTAATTTAAGCATGCCCAATAAAAACATATAAAATAAAATAAAAATATAGTTAAAAATTTAAGTTGGGGGAAATATTAATATTTGGTGATGGTGAGGTATTTAATTTTTGGTGGTAGTTTTTTTTCCCATTTTTTTAATAGACAAATTTGAAGACAGCACGAAGAACAGTGGCAGAATAAAGGTTGAGAGCGGCGGTAGCAGCAACTTGGAGAAGAAAATCCGGAGTCAAGATGAACTACTGACCAAGCATAAATTGAGGAAGCGAAGCACTCATCATTTGAAATTACACAATTCTGCACTCCAGGATACTTCCTAGATTTATGAGAAGAGTGTTGGGTCAATGGATGATTGGGAGATGGATGGAGTGGCGACCCGGGCGACTAAAAGTAAGTATCAGAGGTACAGACAAATTAAGGTCAGTATATTTTTTTACAAATCCGTCCGTCACCACGAGCAATATTTGTGGAGTAATTGTTCGAGTTACACTATTTAATCCATCCCCGAATCATCCTGGGACGGTAGCGTAAGGAGAAATTATAATCAATTTATTATTAATATTATAATTATTATAAAAGAAAAATAAAAATATTATGTTGTGTTTTGAAATGCTATAGCAGTTTCAATGAATATGATTCATTCTTGTGAACTAGAAGTTTAAGTTGCAAATGGAACATACAGGAATGAGATATATGATATTCGGAGGAATATCATATAAAGTTATACACGTCATTTAATTGAGGAGATTTAAGGAACACATGATACATATATGCAGTGAGATACTTATAATTTATTGATGAGATATAATTGAAAATTACAGTTCAAAGAAAGTTGCAAAATTATGTCATGTCGTGACTCATGTCACTGGGCTCAGGCTGACCGCAAAAAATAAAAAAGGTGAATGTTAATTTGGGAAGTGTGCTCCTATTTTATTTTAGGCAGACCACACAAACGATGAGGATGTTCTGACCTGTTGCGTGACTCAGGAGGAAATCGATGAATTGATGGGACATGTACCTCCTCCAACACCATTGAGCCAGCAGTCTAAACGGAGAAAACTCGTTAGAGGTCTAATGGACGTCATTTCTATGGATTATGAGGTTGAGAAGAAAGGGCATATCAGCTACAAAGACCATAACCAAAATCATAAGAAGGAGATTCGCTTCGATTATGTACCAAAACGTGAGGAGAAAAGATCATCGGAGAAGCAACAGCCATTACCACCTGATTCTATCAACAAGATCAAAAACTCCGAGATGGAACAAAACTCATCATTCCCTCCAACACACCTAGAACGCGGACCAACATCCACTTCGTACCAGTCCAAAGGACAGCCATCGCGTACTTTCAAAAGTTATTATTGCAAAATTAATTAAGTACTACACCATGTCATAGAAATAACACAAAAAGTAACTTTAAATGATTGTTATGACGTTACGATTGAAATCTACTATGCATTTTGTAAATTCCCAGTATGTATTTTTTTAAAATAATGCGTATTGCCTATGATCTCGTCGATCGATATATCTCTCTTGCTAAATTCAATACATATATATTTATTGAGGAATAATTGTGAAATTCCTACATTCCACGACATGTTTCCTGAGATCAAATTAATTATATTATTATTTATGGATTTAAGATAGATATAGAAAATAATATTATACCAATTATAAAATCCCTTTTAGGGAATTGAAATGAAATATATTGACGTGAATTATTTAATTCTAAGGGCAGAGGGGGAGGATGCTCCACAGGGTTGTCTCGATATAGAGCTATCAAGCATCTTCCTCCGAAGCAGAGCTTGATATGATGAAATAATTTGAAAAGAAAAGGGTGAAGATGAAATTGTAGTATGTATGAGCATACTCTGTATGGGAGCGAGTTAGTAATAATAATAAGTTAAGCAACATTATACGGGTAAAACACGATATGATGTATTTAATTATATGATGAAAAGAATTATAAAATATGCTGCTCAGAATATTATGGTCTGATATTTCAAAAGTACAAATATGCCACATAATAAAATTGTATAGGGATCGTTCACTTTCAAATAATTAAATCCCACAATATATTGTTAATTTAATAACTTCAAGACTTATATATGTATTTTGATGGATCTCACTCATAACTTACCCGTGTATTGTCAATATCCGTATGTATATATATTACTTATACCACTGGTTATACGAATATTTTGGTAGATCATTTTTTTCAAATGATGAATGTACTCCTACACTTACTATCAACCATAATAGTTATACGTGAACCAATTTATATGTCATTGGTGATCAGAGGTTCAAACACTGTTCCCACGGGATCCCCTAGGATCCCCGGGTATCGCTGGGGGCAGCGATCTTTAAGTTGGGGGAATTTGTAACCAAAATAGTTAACAGTGTTTGACCCTCTGCCACATACATGGGTTGTAACACTAGCGGAGCACTCTGACGGAGAGGGGGAGCAAATCCAAAAAGTATGAGGTAGGGACGATAGAAGGATGAAGGGAAGTAAGGGCTGAGAATGAGAGTTTGGAGGGAAAAGGAGCAGGACAAGAGAATTTAGCCGTTGTAAAAGACGCCATTCTAAAAGTGCTATCTTTAACATGAGCAGGGCCAGAGCCACAGTTCAGTCTCTACTTAGCAATAGCTGAAGAACCAAGTAACAGTTCGCCAGGTCCAGGGATTTTAGATCCATTGTAGTTTTTTTTCCTTTCCTCTTTCATTTTTTATTGTCGGAAGTCAGAAGAATATATTAAAAATTCCAATATAGATATCAGAGTCAAAAACTAATTCCGTGAACCCATAATAAATAAAGAAGTCGTATTTCCTAGCCATTACTAGTTTTGGAAGATAGGAGTTAGCGGAAGTGGGAGCCTATTAATTACACCGCTCCAAGATAGTTTACAGTTTTGGGTTATCTGTTCCTGTCCCGTCAGTGTCATCACCGTTAAAAAGGTAATAATTAATATATTAGAATACGAATAATTGTATGTATTAAATGCCAATTTTAGCAAATATGAATTATGCCATGAATTATGAATTGATATGTAAGTGTTAGTAGTATGTAATGTCGAGGGATTTCGAATATGTGAGAGGGTGTGAAGTGCGATTAACGGAATATGAAATTAGTGTATACCTGTGTACGAGACATGCAATATGATAAATTAAAATTGTAAGCCATAGCAGCATATTTAAAGTTCCAAATCATGACCATTTATTATATCGTTCATAAATCATCTATTGACCGCGAATAGGATGTTTTATGTTGATTCATTCGGCAAATGAGGAAAATAGATATATTATTGGGGAATGCGCATACCTAGTATATATGTATATTGAGCCGACGGTAAATGATTTGAGGTAGTCAGTTCGGAACACGGGTACATTCATTCATATTTTATATTTTTGTATTTCAAAGGGACGACTATTCTGGAGAAACACAGGGACAACTTCTATTTGTTAGTGAAGCCTCGGAAACTTCACTATCAGAAATACAGCTCATGAGGCAATAATAATTTCATAGAAATGGTATGTGTAAAAACACCGATCAAACCAAAACCATTCGTGCAGAAATATCATCAAGAAGAATTAAATGATTCTGAGTTCCAAGTTTACACGGTTATTGTTTAGTGTCATCCTGTCTACTTTTGCTGTTAGTGATTTTTCACTTCTACATTTCGGAATCCGTATTTTTGGACGCCTAAAAATAATATTATGGACACCATGAGGCAAAGTCAAGCTATGGGAATGGGACATGGAAATTGTGACAGCACGATAGAGGCCGGTTTACGGAATCATTCTATTCCCTATAGATTATAGATTAGTTTATTTTTCCTTGTTGTGCAAGAATTAATACTTGGTTTCAATTAAATTGTTATAGTGATTAAGTATGCAATTTAAAAAAATGGTCTATACATCTATTTGCGTCATTATTTGATTTCCTCAAATAATCCATAAGCATAATACAGCGTGATTTTGCCATTCAACTCAATGCTAAAAAAGATTACCATAATGAGGTTGACCAAGTTTTCAGAAATTACATTCCTGCCTGAAGTCCTCCTAACCGATTTGGATGCTCAATATGTCTAAAGAAAGGGAGTTTTTTCTACTTATCGTTAGAGATATTTAAAAATTAATTTTGTGTGCGTCTGTGCGTTTGTCAGTCCGAAGTATCAACTAACGAAGAATTGAGGGAGAACAAAAGGTAGGAGCCAGTCGCCGGCCTCAGCCACGACTAATTTTCTTACTATTTTCAAAATAAATCATCCATAAATGATGTTGTCTTTGAATGATATGCATGCCATTTTTGTTAGACCCACCCACGCTAATCACATCATAACGTCTTTGCCATTGCATTAAATCTGATTTAACGATCCACCCACCGACCGGGTATTTGATCATAAATCATACAAGGACGATTTCTAACAAGATTAAAAGTCAGTAAAAAAAAACTATTCGTGTTCAGCAGGAGATAGAGTGGATTACTGGTACATAAGTACATAATTATAAGAGATCGTCCACAAATAATGTTACTGGTACTAGTAGGTTCAATGAGTCCACTTGGCCACTGATGGCATCCCATGTTAAAGATAGCCATTTAGAAGCTGAAGACAGGAGGCGAGGGGTTTGACATAGGGTGCTGAAAATGAGGATTTTTTGAGGACGTCATTTTGGTTCGACCTCGTAGATATAGCCCGCTTTCGTTCAAGCTCACGGAGGGATCGGTTGCAGAGAAACATAGCTGGGCATTTGATTTGCACTCGCACTCCACTCGTACGAGTGCAGGTCAAATCTTGTGCACTCAAACTCCACTCGCTTGAGTGCATCTAAAAAGTTTTGCACTCGAACTCTACTCAAGCTATTGACTCGTTATGAGTGCAATATTTTCTGCACTCCACTCTTTGAGTGCAACTCTTTTGAGACAATCACATACAAAAATACATCCTTGGTGTGGCGCGAAGTTTAAAAATCGCTGCACTCTGAGTGCAGTCAAGGTGCACTCCGCTCCGCTCCCTTGAGTGCAATCTAAATTCCTTGCACTCGCACTCCGCTCACTGAGTGGAGCGGAGCGGAGTGCAGTTTTAGAGCGGAGTGCTGCACTCCACTCACTGAGTGCGCCCAGCTATGCAGAGAAAGAAAAGAAATATCTTAATGTTTGTTTTAATTTGAATACCGGTTTACAAATTCTTGCAACTGACCGTGTGATCTGCTGATTGTGATAGCGAACTTGACCTGAAAGTCAAGAACCGTTGACCGTGGTTCCAAATTGTTTACGATTGCTACGCAAAACAATAACAAAATAGTATAACAATTTGCAGCACCGCACCGGTCATTGCCGGTCAAGAAGTGGCAAGTAGCGAAAGCGAAAGCGACTCGGCTGATTTTGAAAAATTCCTGGATTTAACTGCTATTATTGGTAACAACAAACATTTACGAAAAATGGAAAATAAATCCAAGTTAGAACATTCTGAGGCGGAGGTAAGAAAAACTCCAAACACTATTAAATCACCACAATTGCTAATAGTTTCAGCAAAAGGTGAAGGGTGACAAACTTTAGTTAAGTAGTTACAATTTACCGTTGACAGTGCATACAATCAACAATTGGCAATGACTTTCAACTAACTTTAAGACGCTGATTTCACTAGAAAAATTAACTACCCTCAGCAGTTAACCTTAATGTTCGTTTGCCTTTTAACTTTTAAAATTATTAAAACTGAATTGAGACATCCTCAAGGCTAGCAATTTATTGTTAACTTTTATAGCATATAATATGATATAGGGAAATATTTTCGAGTGTCAAGTGTAGGCTGCAGTATGAATAGTTGATAGTAATTACGCGTCGCAGTTTAGTTGGCAGATAGGAATGAATATATGATTAGAATTAGTTTATATTAGGGCAGGGTAGAGGCGGGTAATTGTGATCGGTCCGGTAATTGTGATCGCTCAGTTTTTAACAGGCAAACATTAACACTGACAGTATATGACTTTCTTACATCGAAGAATAGCGCTAGTTCTTTCGTGCTGTAAATACTTTTAAAATAGTCTCTAACGTTTTCCTGTTAAAAACTGATGCTCTATCCAGACTATGATCATAGGCACCTATGATAGTCATTAAGTTTAAACTGAAAAGCGCGAAACCTATCCACACTGCCTATGAGGGTTATTGATGATAGATTACAGTCAACTGACAAACCAACCTCAATTGACTGTAATCGTATACCTATCATAGTCTGGGCTCTGGACGGAGCATGACAGCATGAGCGATCACAATTACCGGACCGATCACAATTAGAAGACTATACCCTATTTAAATCGCCTTTTATATTTAATTCTGAATTAATTTATAACCAACAGAAAAAGTAGTTATAGTAGCATAGTAGTCTTAACTCGCAATAATAATAAAATTAGAATAGAGAATAGTTCGAATGTTAGTCCAGTTATTGTATAAAACATAAAAAATATTTCCTCTATCTACAATCTAAGTAGAGCTCGCTTACCAAGTCAGTTAAATGCGACGAGCATTACACATTGACATTGTTACATTCATCATTCAAAATTTGGTATTTCTCGCTAATTAAATAATTAAAGATCCCATTTTTATGTCATGTCTCTTCAAAGATTAAGCGGTTGATAGCGCGAAAGAAGACAAACTATCCACATACATGTCTATGTCTTGAATTCTTGTCTGGCCTGGTCCTGATTTCATGGTCTGGTCTGGTCTGGTCCGACCTCACCGGACCAGATCATATGGCCTGGTCCGGCCTTCGAACCAGACCAGACCAGACCAGATTTTCCCGGCCCGGTCCAGACCATTTCGATCACTAGCGATGGTTTTGCCACTGCTTTAATGACTACTGATATCGCTCGTGTATTTTATTTCTTCTAGAAGGGGGAAGGAAAATCAAAATCAAAATGCCCTATTTGCAAAAAAGATGCAACCTTGGTTTGTTCTGGCTGTCAGTCGGTATCTTACTGCTGCGTGGATCATCAAAAGAAGCACTGGAAGTTGCACCAGCCATCCTGCGTATTTTTCCACATCAAGAATGACCCGAGTGAATTCACCGGGGCGGGGAAGTATTGTGTAGGATCCCGGGATCTGAAAGCAGGGACGGTAATACTCGAGGAGCTTCCGCTATTCCAAGTGCCCTCAAACGATGTTCACGATGATTGCATAACTTGTGGGATTGATTTACCTCCAAAAAGTGAGAGAAATGCAACAAATAGTTGCCCCAAGTGTAACTGGCCCGTTTGTGGGACGGCTTGTGCTGAGGTAATAAAATGTTTTTGTCATAACATTTTGTAATTGTTTCAGCTTTTTGTTAAATAATTAATTATGGATCAGCTACGGATTTATTTTAAAAATATACTACTATTTGGTCATTATTTATTTATTTGCTTGTGCCCAACACAGTTTCCACTTCACGCTGCCAATGAGTGCAAGGTTTTTGTATCCAATAGAAGCTCTTATAATAGGACTACTCCTGATTCACCGACCTCAAAACTTGAATCGAACCCAGTTGCGATGAGGACTTATGCGGTCATGATGCAGAACCCGTTACAGTGGAAGGAATTGATGGAAATGCTGGAATGGGGAGATACTGGAAGCCGAAACCTGGATGATGCGATCGCTGAGATTCATTATAATGACACACTTGAAAAAATCGCTTTGGCACCTTCCCACTTTCCGAGAATTACCAGAGAAGACAAATGTTTACTGATTCAAATACTTCACAAATTAATCCAACTTACCTTAACTCAGGGCTATAGTATTTGGATTCACGAAGAATCTGAAGGGCCCGGGTGACTCTCTTGTTTTTGTTAAAGACATTATTGTTATTTTTTTTCACATGACTAGCTAGGTAGTACCCGGATAAATTAACTTCGTAATTTACATCAATGCAAGGTTGGTATTTCATTTTTATATTTTCAGCGCAAGTACATCCAATGTGTCGAATGTTCGACACCGGACTGGAGCGTATTTGTACAAGACAGCTAGGCATTTCACCCACTCGTGTTCTCCCAACTGCTTTTGGACGGTTGGAACGTTTCCTGATTTTAAGATGCAAATCCGAACGAGTGTGGCTGTGAAGAAAGGGGAAAAGCTAACAGTATCGCGCTGTATCTATAATCAGGATTTTGAATTAGGAACACGAAACAGGCAAAAAGAATTTCGATCTCGCTTTCATTCACCTTGTCGGTGTGATCTGTGTCTGGATCCCACCGAATTCGGCACGAACCAGTCGGCTGTTGTTTGTGAATTATGCAAGACAGATGAAAATGAAAGTTCGGGATATTTGCTGCCAGTAGATCCACTGAATATCGCAGATGATGCTCCATGGAAGTGCAACAAGTGCAGAAAAATTACTATAGCCTCGAAGTTTTGTGGAAAACTTGATGAAATTACCGTTGATCTCCAAAATAAATGTCAAATAAACTTGACGTCAGCGGACGAAGTATGTGAAGCATTTATTGAAATGTATCGAAACAAGCTGGTTCACCCGAACCATTGGCTCATTCATTTAGCAACGAAGCACATCCGATGGTCCCAAATTCATCGTCTTAATTTCATGAATTCAGTAGAGCTCTCAGGATTTGAAAAGCGCATGTGTTTTTTGTTGGATCTTAAGAATAAAATTATTCCTGGGATTATTCATGACAGAAGTAAGTTTTTCAACTTTTTAGAATAAAAGGATTGATTGCCTACTTTAAAAAAACACGCTAATCACAACATTAAGTTGTTATTATTTATTTTCCTAAACACTTACCATCATTTCCTACTTTGAACCTTATTTATTATATAAATAAATATCTAAAATACCCACTCGAATTAAGTTTCGGTGGTGAACTGTACCATGTGTGCTATTCTTCTTAAGTAATATTGTGCACATTTCATTTTTTTTCAGTCATGGTTGTGTACTCTCTCAGTCTAGCAATGTGCAAGCGTCTATTGATAACTTTGGAGCCTCTGAAAGAATATTACAAGGAATTGCATAGGAAGTCAAGCGATGAACTAATACCCATTCTTTCGGAGGTCGAGAAGTGTGAGCAGTATCAAAATGAAGTCCTGTTATATTACAAACATTCGACGAATATTGGAAGAGGGCAAACAGTGGATCATCACTTGAGTACCCTGCGGGCTAGCATGAAATTTCTGGAAGTGTTTAAGGCTCCCATTCTTATTCGACTGGCTGAAATTGAATTGCAACGCCTGCGTTTGGGGATGAATTAGTTTCTAACTGGAAATTTTGCTTACAACGTAAAAGAATCCTTTGTTTGGTTGTTCTACAATTATTTACTAGTTATAAAATGCCTCTCTTAAAGAATACAATCTTTCTTCTATCGTATCCCAACGAGGTTTGCCTTGCCATTTTTGTTTGGCTTAATTTCAAATAATTTAATGTAGTAGGAATTGTGGAAATTTTAATTTAGCTCAAAAAAGTTTTCTTAAAAATTTAAAACCGTGTTTATCTACTATACTGTATTATTAGTTACTGTTACTAGGTTTTCGGCATAAAGTTTTGTACTGATTAGCAAAATATATTTATCTTTATACGTAATACACTATTAATTTTATGCTATTAGCATTTGCTATCACTGACTATGTCGGATGAATTTTTGTAGTGGCTCTACCGAATTGAATGGCATTAACGGTCAGTTTCAATATCTTACTTTACTTTTCAAATAATAAATATTCTTAATGACTTAAATGAGTAACTCGTCCTTTTTGACGTTTCTTTTTATTTAGTGAAAACTCATTTTATTCATTATAAGTACATATGACATTTACCAAACGAAAAACTTATTCCTCTGCAAGATCTATGCATATTAATTATTGACCAATAAAATTACTTGTAACTTGTAATAATAAATCTTGTTATTCAGATTGTTGTACTGTTTTAGCCGCATAAACTTTATAAGGTTTCAATTCCTTAATCCATTCATACGATTCTTAAAGCTAATCCTGAGGTCTGAGGTATTTTTCTTAAATGGTGTGGAATCTATTTACCTTTACTCGGGCCAAACACCACGTATAACCTTGAGTGATTTTACATAATATAGACTTCTAGACTTGCTAGCAAAATAATTTTTCTAACTTTATTACCACGGCAATTGCCACTAAGGCTAAAAATGCATATTTGGGACTTTGTTACATGCTGCCTAAATTGCCTACATTTCACTACGTTTTCAGCTATATACCGTTGGCTTTACAGTTAGTCGTACCAACCTAGCATATATTTAGTAATTTAAATTTATGATAATAATTTACGATAATCAATGCATAAGTACAAACAAGAAAAATTGATGGCGTCAATCCTTGGAACTGCGACCAGTCTGGGTAGGAAGAGTCCTAGGTTTGGTCGTGGGTAGGAAAAGTCCGGGTAGGAATAATCCGGGTAGCAATAATCCGTTTACCAATTATTAGACCACAGCGATAGGCTGTTTTGTATGCTACCATAAAATTCTTAAACTTGCTACTAATTTTTTAATTTGTTTTTTATAAGTAACCTATTGCAAGATTACTGCCCCTTACGGAACAACAGTGAACTAACCAATGCAAAATCATACGTATTCTTCAACGGCTTTATTTCCAATATGTTGTTTATAATCGCAAATTAAAGATAATTGTACAATTAATTCTGACGAAAGTCAGAAAAGATATAGGTACAAATGGTGCGGGTTTTTCATTGAAATACATACAGTCTTTCGTTTCGCGGGTTCAGATTTAAACTTCAACCTGTGAATCGATTTTACGGTTAGCACAGGCTCAGTACCTACAAATTAATGATCCTAAAGTGTTAATTGTACAATTATCTTTAATTTGCGCCCATAAACCTCATATTGGAAATAAAGCCGTTGAAGAATACGTATGATTTTGCATTGGTTAGTTCACTGTTGTTCCGTAAGGGGCAGTAATTTTGCAATAGGTTCAATGAAAAAAGCCCGCATAATTATAAGAAAGAGGCGTATTGATATGAAATTTTTCACGCAAAGCTAATACTTTGTTCAGTAGCCACACGGCCACACGAAGTAGTCAGTAGTCAGTACGTTTTACACTAGGTTGAACCTCGTAAAAGAATGTTCGTTCGCGAGAGGAAAGATCGAGATTCGTTATTCAGCATCCAGAGAAGAAGTAGAGGAATCGTCCATAAATGATGTCAATAAAAATATTTCACTTTTTAGGACCCACCCACCTGATCCCGATGTCATCACCTTGACCACTGCATACATGGTCATCTTTAACATGGAATGTCACCAATATCTGACTAAACCTACTGACACTACACGCTTAGAAAAGATCTTGGCACGAATGTGGTTAGGCCGTGGCAACAGGTTAAGCTGTCAACTTTGACAGGTTTAGTAGTAAATTTTGAAATTTTTGAGGGTAGGAAAAACTGTTAACCACATGCAACAAGTCAACAAGGCTTCAAAATTTCGGATTTTTGTAGACGTAATAGATGCTCTAAGTCGGCTAAGTCATAGCATTAAGGTAATAACTAACGAAGAATTGAGGGAGAGCAAAAGGTAGCAGCCAGTCGCAGCCTCAGCCACGACTAATTTTCTCACTATTTTGAAAAGGAATCGTCCATAAATGATGTTGCCCATGACAAATTATATGACATTTTTGTTAGACCCACCCACGCTAATCACATCAAAACGTCTTTGCCATTGCATTAAATCTGATTTAACGATTCACCCACCGGGTATTTAACATCATACATGGTCGATTTCTAACAAGTCTATAAGTCAGGAAAAAACTATTTGTGTTCAGGAGAGTGGATTACTGGTACTGGTGCATAATTCTAAGAGATCGTCCACAAATAATGTTACTGGTAGATTCAATGGGTCATTTGACCACTGATGACATCCCATGTTGAAGATAGCCATTTATGCAGTGGTTAAGCTGATGATAGGAGGGGCTGCTGAAAATGGAGATTTTTCGAGAACGTCATTGTTAGACGATCCCTAACGCTTGCTCAGTACTTCTAAAATGCACACTCTACACTCTACACTTCGTTCGACCTCGTAGAAGAGACTTTAGACGCGTTCGTTCACGCTCACGGAGGGATCGAGATCCAGAGAGATACTATAGGTACTGTAAGGGGACGTCCATAAATTATGTCATGGGTAGGGTCAGTTGGTCTATTATGGTATGCATGACATACCACGTTAAAGATAGCCGTTCACATAATGCTAAGTGATGATATGGGGGTGGCTGGGTCCTTAAATAGTGACAATCATTTATGGACAATCCCCAACAGAAAGAACTAGCCAAGACAGATTCCAGCTCCCCTTTCCAGTCCCCTAATATTCACTTCTATACTACGTTGACATCACTGGCTGATGCTCTTACTGTTTGTTTTAATTTGAATACCAGTTTACAAATGCTTGCAACTTGCAACTGTGTCACCCACTGATTGTGATTGTGAATGATTGCACCCATTTTTCATGTCATAAAATCGTGTACACAGGAGCTAACAGAAGTCACAGTCCCACGTCGAGGCTTCCTACTTACTGAAGGTAGGCTTTAATTTTTCACTGTCTTTTCCTTCACTCTCACAACTCTATTATTATTTCATCCAGTTGAAATCTATCTAACGAGCTGGAAATGTTTTTCCTCCTGGAGATATCTTCCGCATTGTTAGTTTGGTCTCAATTCAGAGATAAATTAATATACAATACCAATATAATTTGTGAGCCATCTCATCCCGCAGCCGCAGTCACAGCTCCATTGTTTACTTAAAGTTAAAAGTCAAGGACTGAAGGTGGATAGTTGCTAATGCTAATCCAACAGCTAAATTTTCTGCTCTATCATCATAATATAGTACTCCAGGATCAATCTTCAACAAGTTAATTATTATAAATTGAATTTTCTGACCAATAATTAATTTATCGGGCTGAGTAAATATTGACAAAGTTTGAATATTAGCTAATTTAAGTGTCAAAAAGTTTAGTGTGAATTTTAAAAAGTTGCCCAAAAATTATTAAAAATAAACCAAGGAACCCTACATTAAAAATCTGTGTAAGTGGTGTGTGTGGTAATTCGAACTATACTTGTAATTAAAAGCATTAATCACACCACATGGATATGAGACAGAATATTTTACATAGCAGTTTTGATTGAAGCATTCAGAAACATTTGGAGACTCAGCACAACTAATTTTCTAGCAAGGTAAGGTAATATTATTATCCAAACTCGAGCCTCGACCCCCCGCGTATAATTAGAGACCCGCGCATCAATAGAGACCCGCGCACTGGCATTTAATAGTGTGTTAAATAGACCCGCGTAATATCCAAACTGAGGCGGCTACCCCCCGCGTACTATTAGAGACCCGCGCATTATTAGAGACCCGCGTACTATTAGAGAAAATACGGTAATATAAATTTAAAATATCATTTTTTAAAGATTATTTACCATTATAACATCTTCTATCATTAACACTAATATCACTAATAAACTAGTTAAATGATGCAATGTTATCACAGTGCACGTACGCATTAAAAAACACGGCTTAAAAAAAGACCTCTGAAAAATGGTTTTTACAATCATTTTTTGAAAAAAATTAAAATTTTCGAATTTTCAAAAAACCGAGAAATTACTTTTTATACAATGTATCAGAGATCATAAAACTTTAAATTTTTTGAAGGTCGTATCGAAATTGTAGGAGTAGGAGCTACAGGGTTGCAAAAAACAAGAAATTCAATTTTTTAAACTTTGGCGGGCTGTGGATGAATTTTGGACCTGCGACAAAAATGGTTTAGCACACGTTTACTATTTGCCAAAGACACGTCTAACGCGCACAAACTTAAGTTAAAAGTAGGGGCACATGCGTTGACCCTTCCTTGCAAGTTTATAATTTAGAGCGCGTAAGTTTAAAAACTCCGGCAGTGTAAAAACAGTAAACGCACTAAACGCAGAATCTCAAAATCACACGTCTCCCAGTTTCCCATTTCCCAGTCACCAGTTTTAAAATTTAAATATCTCATGTAGTTATTACACATAGTGTAGAACTGAACAACGTGTACAATGTATTTAACACTTCATTGCAAATCAGTTTAAGACATCGTTTTACACTTTTGCAAAAACGATTCCTGAACAATGGATAAAAGTCAGAAGTGCTCAAATCTGGGAAATTTTTCTTAAAATGATCACTCTGTTTGCCTTTAATATGATCAGAGCTGCCAATTAACATAAATCTGTAAAAATATGTAATAAGTAAGTAATGCTTCTGCATTCTACCGTGTTGCAAATTATAACATTGGCACAATTGAAAGCGTCCATAAGGGATAGGTGGGTCTGAAAACCTTTCCACTGAAGGCAATGTTGAAAATTTGTTATAATGTTGGTGAAGGGGTTCAAAAAAACGCCTTTTCATCTTCGAAAACACTCATAAACGATCCCAGGGATCGTCCATAAATGATGACATGCAAGTCTTTTAATACGGGCTTAAATTAGAAGGTTTTCTAGGATCGACCCACCATGGTCATGAATTCATTTATGGACAGACAATCCCTTAAGAGTAATCCATAAATAGTATCATAATTAGGGTCAGCTGGTCTAGCCGGATACTGATGACTGATAACATTCCATTTTAAAATAGTCGCTTCGATACTTGCATTTGTGGTCGCTAAAAACATGTTTGAAAACAACTAGTCGTTTCAAAACTGCGACCGGTTTTGTGCGACCTATTAGTAATGAACATTTTTATTTGTTTTGGCAATGACAGTCTGACGGATCACTAATTAAGTGTGCATATACAATGACATAAATGCTTTAACAGGTTTACTGTAGATTGTAACAGATTTGCTGTTGGGTTTTTGTAACTCCAGCGGTGTTACACGAGGTTAACGAATTCCTCACTCTCAAATATTTTAAAATTTTCTGACAAACCTGTTAAAGTTAACATCTGAACCTGTTAGCGCTGACAAGATTTTTGTTATGATATTTTCTAATCGTGTACACTAACTTGGCTATAATATTGTTTTTTGAATCCTTCGTTATTGTAGGTAAGGCATTTGTTCATTGTTGGTCGAAAAATGTACTGAAAATATTGTAGCTTGATGGAAAAAGACACATTAATTTAAAAAAGCCCGCATAATTAATATAAAAAAGGAAGCATACTGATATGAAATTAATCCACGCTGTTATTAATGTCAGAGTAGTCAGAGTGTATCAATTTAATGTTCTCTTCTCATCGCTGTAGTGGCTGTAGTAGTAATACTTCGTTCAGTAGTCACGCCGTAGTCAGTAGTTAGCACTTTTTACACTAGGTTCGACCTAGTAAAATGAGAGGAAAGATCGAGATTCAGCATCCAGAGAAGAAGGACAGGAATCGTCCATAAATGACGTCAATAAAAATATTTAACTTTTTAGGACCCACCCATCCCGATGTCATCACCTTAACCAGAGTGTATTAATTTGAATAGTGATGGATTTCCCACCAAAAGTCTGAAATTAAAAAGGAAACTTCCGTCGTAAGACACCACTATCGAAGAAACTGTCGTTTAACACGCTCGTCATAGCCGATGTCCAAAAAAGTAGCAATTGGGGCAAGACGAGCTTTGCTTAAAAGTGTATGCTTAACCATAGGAAACTACTTCATGGTGTGCATGGTCTTACACGTGTATACTTAAGAGCAGCAACATATTATTGTTGTAAAATAATACTCCTAAACTTAACTCACATGTAAGTACCAAATAAGTTAGTAAAACATTCTAACTTAATAGCAGAAAAAAATAATTCATTTAGCTGCTTTTTGCATGCCAGTAAATGGGAAGAGGGAAGGGAGTAATTACCTTTGATCACAGCGCCACCGCAAAAAAGTTTCCATTTTTATTTCAAAAATCTTGCCGCCATAAAGGGTACTTCCACCACTATTCAATCAATACGCTCTGCCTTAACTACTGCATAAATGATCATCTTTAACATGGAATGCGAGTGTCACCAATACCCGACTAGACCCACTCACACTGCCGATGGCATCATTTACGGACAATCCGTAACAGGAACCAGGAAGCTCGCTGAAAGATTGTACTCATTGTACTGTAACAGACAGACTCAAGTTAAAGGTGGGACTGGGACTGGTCGTTAAGTTGCGAATGGTTGTTTTAAACTTCGATTTAATTTGAAAATTTCAAATGTGACTGTGTCTGCTGACTCTGCTGATTGTTATTGTAAACTTGAAAGTCAAATATACAGGAAAAGAGACTCAGCTGATTTTTGAAAATTCGGTGATTAAACTACTACTGCTGGCAACTGATTGCAAATAATGGAAAGTAAATTCAAGTTAGAACTTTCTCAGGTCGAGCCGGTCGAGGTAAGGCATAAGGAACATTTCAGCCCAAAACATCAATTTGTTATTACCAATGCAATATTATGCAATGTATTATTATAAACGTTAAGAATACTTGATTGTTAGTATCAGCAAGCATCAGTCAGTCATCAATTCATCAATTGGCAGTGCAGTGGAAACTACTAGCAACTGGGGTAGGGGTAGAGGCAGAGGCACTCGTAATTATTATCGGCAGGTTGTCAGTACTTGTGATCGCTCAAGTTGCAAGTTCTTAGCAAGAAAACGTTAGCAGTAGTGACAGTAACTGAATTTATTGTATCAAAGAATATGCTTGGTTCGTCCATGCAAGAAATATAATTAATTAATAATTAATTATCTCTAAATCTCTACTGTTTACTGTCAGTCCGTGCTAATTTTTTCTTGTTCATTGTTAAATAATGGAACGATCACAGATAACACACTATTTCCCCCTTCTCCCCCACCGCATCCTCAAGCACAGCAAACTACAATTACTAATTTTACAAATAACGTTATAAATCAAAAATATGGAAGTATAAATAATATCAATCTCATGAATCATATATTAACATTTTTATAGTACTATACCGCTATTATAGCTTTTACAAGCACTATAAAGAACTAACTACCACATTCATTCACATCATTACCTCCACGATGGTTTTTGGCACTGCGCTTTACTTAACTAATAGTGTCGCTCGGTTTTTTATATATCATAGAAGGAGAAAGCAAAATCAAAATGCCCTATTTGCAAAGGAGATGCAACCTTCGTTTGCGGTGGCTGTCAGTCAGTATCTTACTGCTGCGTGGATCATCAAAAGAAGCACTGGAAGTTGCACCAGCCATCCTGCGTATTTTTCCACATCAAGAATGACCCGAGTGAATTCACCGGGGCGGGGAAATTTTGTGTAGCTTCCAGGGATCTGAAAGCAGGGACGGTAATACTGGAGGAGCTTCCATTATTCCAGATGCCCTCAAATGATATTCATGATCGTTGTACAACAGGTGGGATTGATTTGCCTCCGAAAAGTGGAAGAAGTGGATCGAATAGTTGCCCCAAGTGTAACTGGCCCGTTTGTGGAACTGCCTGTGCTGAGGTATTTCTGTTTGCTGTAGTATGCTATATATATAATATATTTGTTTCAGCATGTTTAGTAATTAATTAGAATCAGCTATGGATTTATTTTATTAATATACTATTAGTTATCCATTATTTGTGTTTTTCTTGTACTCACTCAGTTACCGCTGCACGCTACCAACGAGTGTCAGGTTTTTGTAGCCAATAGAATTCCTTATCCCAGGGTTATTGCTGGCTCATCGCTCTCAGAACTTGAGTTGTATCCAATTTGGATGCGGGCTTATGCATTCATGATCCAGAACCCGCAACAGTGGGAGAATTTGATGGAAATGCTGGAATGGAAAGATATGAGAAGCCGTAGCTTGGGTGATGCGATCGAGAATTTTGTTTATGTTGACACATTTCATAAATTCGCTTTGGATTGGGCGTCGTCCCACTTTCCGAGAATCACGAGGGAAGACGAGGGTTTAATAGAGGGATTACTTGCAAAATTAACGCGACTTATTCTAACTCAGGGCTACAGTTTTTTGATTCAGGAAACATCTACAGAAGTTCCAGGGTAAATCTCTCATTTTCGCTTAAGACATTACTGTTTTTGCTAATTACAAAATTAATTTAGTAAGGTGAACCCCTTGAAAATTCCTTGGAAATTTGGGAAATGTAAAAAAAGAGGAAGGGAACAATGGGAATTTTTGAGAGATGGAAGTGTGAATCATGTGTTTGGAATTCCCTGTGACTAAAGTTTTCGGAATTTTCAAAATTTCTGGAACTTAATTTTGGGAAATTTTGTCAAAATTCCCTTTTCTAGTGTACTTTAAATCTTCTGGGTATGAAACGTAGAGAATTTTGTATTAGCCTTTCCTAAATATAATTGACTTGCCAAGTACCTAGATATTTCATAATTTTCATCAGTTGGCTCTTTATTTTCATATTTTATTCACAAATAGATTCGATTTGTCGAAACTTCGACAACGTGTTGGAGCGTTTGTGTACAAGACAGCAAGGCATTTTACCCACTCGTGTTCTCCCAATTGCTTTTGGACAGTTGGAACGTTTCCAGATTTTAAGATGCAAATCCGAACCAGTGTGGCCGTAAAGAAAAGAGAAAAGTTAACAGTTTCGAGGTTAATCTATAAGGTAGAATTTGCTAATGGAACGCTAAACCGACAAAAACAATTTCGGTCTTTTTTTGATCTACCTTGTCGGTGTCAACTGTGTCTGGATCCAACCGAATTCGGCACGAACCAGTCAGCCGTTGTTTGTGCATCATGCAAGAGGACAGATGCAAATTTAAATTCGGAATTGGGATACTTGCTACCGATAGACCCACTGAATATCGCTGATGATGCTCCATGGAAGTGCAACAATTGCAAGAAAATTACGATTGCCTCGAAGTTTTGTGGCAAGGTTGAGAAAATATTTCTTGATTTCGTTAAAAACATTAGCGAAAACGTGGTGTCAGATGACAAAGTTTGTGAAGCATTTATTGAAATGCATCAGAACAAGTTGGTTCATCCGAACCATTGGATTATTCAATTGGCAGTGAAATTCATCCGAATGTATCAGCTTCCGCGGCTTCAGTTGATGAATGCAGAAGAACTTTCAGGATTTGAGAAGCTCCTGAATTTTTTGCTGTATATCAAGGATAAAACTGTTCCTGGAATAATTCATGAGAGAAGTAAGTTTCGCGGATTTTAAAAATTCCAAGTTCTAATCAATTGCTGTAAACAAAACTTTTATCTATAAAATAATTATTAAATTTTTAGATATTTTTTGTATACTTTTCTACGTGGCACGGTGCCACTGGCACTTCATAAAATACCTTTCTTTCCCTCTAGTGTACTATACTATAATATGTGAGCTACTATAACGAGTAAGAAAAATTACTAATTATAAATAGAGTCACTTTGGTTTTCTTTTTCTAGTTGTGATTGTGGAAAATCTTAGTGTAGCAATATCTTGCCGCCTACTCAGCCCTTCTGCTCATGGGGAAATTTTTAAGAAATTAGATAGGAAGTCAAGGGAGGATCTTTTGCCCATTCTGGTGGAGGTCGAGAAGTGTCAACAGTATCAAAATGAATCCCTGCTGTATAACAAACATAATCCCAATATTAGAAGAGGACAAACCGTGGATCGACAGCTGACTACACTGCGGGCTAACATGAAATGTATCGAAGAGTTTAAAATGATCGTTCTTAATCGGCTTGCTGAAATTGAAATTCAGCGTCTGCGTTTGGGGATAAATTAATTTCGAAACGGAAATTTTGCTGACAGTTAAAGAAATCCTATTTGTTTCCTTTGAAACTATTACACTATACAATAAATGAAGTAATTCACTAGCTACATGACCTCGATTAAATTCATAATAGATTCTGACATCTATCGTATCCTAACGAGGTTTGCAATGAACCATGTTTACGTTGGGTTATTAGTTAGTACATAGTTACTGTTACTAGGTATAGTGTTGTATTATGTGCACAATTTAACACTGCTTAATTGCTTTGCTCCTGCTCCTGAGCAAAGCAAGAGCAAAGCAACTTAAAACTGATTGCTCGCAAAGCAATGAGCGAGCAATTTTGATGAGCAACCTACAAGCAAAGTCAGCCTGAAAATTATTCATCTTCCCTACGACCCTTAACACTCGTCATAGCTAACTCTCGGTCAGTCAGTCATCAGTGCTGAATGTAGGGATGGTCCATAAATGATGTTACCTAAACTGTCGCTCGTTTGGGACCCCCACCGAAGCCACCTACATCATTACGTAAATTGCGATTTTGATCTTAACCAGACCTTAACTGATACTGCCGATGATTTCATTTACTGACGATTCTACAGTATTATGAAGGATCGTCCATAAATGATGTCATGGGTAGGGTGACTGAATCTAGTCAGGAATTGATGACATACATGACATAAGGATAGCTTGCGTAAGGCAATTTTAAAGTGACTAGTTAGTGATGGGTGGGTTCTAAACGAGCAATCGTTTTGGAGACATCATTTATAGACCACCCCTAAGTACTACAATAGTTTGATTCCTATGTTCCCACGTGCAAAGTATTTAAACTGCTTTGGCGGACAGTGTTTAGTAGAAAACTGCATACTGAAATCTGCAGTACGAATTACATGATTTATTAGTTTTGACAAAATATACGGCAGTCACAGTCTGTTTTGGTTGGTTTTACATTTCATCAACAACACATTATTGGGAGTAATTGCAAATCCCCTTCGTTACAGTTAACTAAAAAGTTTTAGCATCTTAAGACTAACAACTGATACTGACAACTGACCTGACTGACCTTATCATGTAAATTATATTGTAACTTACAAATAGTGATAGTGAAATGGTAAACGTGCGAAGTTGGAATGGAATTGAAAGTTTGAAATATTGAAGCACTCCCTTCACCCTTAGAAAATAGCAACTTATATTACTGTATTGATGGGTTTTTATACATTTATTTTACTCTCCGGAAAACCAAAAACATGCTTCAATATCGATAATACACTGTGTGTCTTGCTCTAGATTTGTTTTGGTTAGTAATGAAATACTGTCTTATTCCTGTGCAGTAATACTTAAAGTGTGTTTTACGTGGTCCAATAGCGTTTTAAAAGAATTTTTTCTAAATTGTGCGCAATTTACATTGCGAGCAATTTGGGAAAACAGATTGCTCGAACGCTGTGCGCAACCCTAATTTGTGAGCAATTACAATTTCCTGTGAGCAATTTAGGCCGAGCAATTGCGCACAAAATACAACACTAACTAGGTATTCAGCCTAAAGTTTTGGACTAGTAACTAAAATGTATTCATCTCTATACGTAAAACACTATTAACAATATTTTTATTATAAAGCATTTGCCTTATAATTATTACTTTGCTTTTCAAAATAATAAATATTCTTTATGACGAGATTTCGTGTTTGACGCGTTTTACTTTATTTAGTGAAAAATAGGGTTCAGATCAATTGATGTAGCAATGTAACTTTAAAAGCGTCCATTATTTATTAAATGATGTCGTAATCATATATGCGCTAGGCAAACCTGGAGTTTTTTCTTCATCATAACCGGTAATTTAAAACATGAAATTTTAACTCGTTTTTTTATCGGCTCACTTATGTAGAAGTAAGTAGCTGATCTGAATAAACCCAATGTCATCTAATTTGCCTTCGTTTTCGGAGTTAATACCGTTGTTTCAATAAGGCACCATGTTAAATGAGCTTATAGGTATATCCAGAATCCAGAGCAGTCCCAAAGTTCGCAACACTGCTGACACTGCACTCGACTCGATGAGCACGCGAACATTAAAAGTCAAAATGTTGACTTCAATGGTGTTTCCCTCCTTTCGGCTAGGCGCAAGTTTTAAACCACGTATGTAATTTTATTTTAGGTTTTTAGCAATTCTAGCATTTCTGTATCGTATCAGTCTATCTGTAATTTAATCAGTTTTATAGTTTGATTTCAGATTTCATTCAGATTTTCGTATTACAACATTCAACAACACAGTTTATTCATTAATATTAACAGTAATTCACATATCGTTACCTAACAATTCTTAGTTTCTTATAACAATATACCATCATATCATAACTACCGTCCAGCCAGAGAGCCAGTTCTTGGCTGATGTTCCAGAAATCTATGTAATAATTAGTAGTATTCAGCTGTTAATTGTTAATTGACCGAGGGTGATGGTACTTACACTTGTTTTAATTCTATGTAAAGCAGCTTAACTGGCAGTCACGGTACGAATAAACTCGATAGTTGTTAGTTTTACAATTATAAATTATTTATTGATCAAATAATAGCCAAGTTCTTTGCAAATCACAGTTTTCAGTTGTCAGTTTATCTCTAATTTTGAATTTCTCATCCAAACCAGTGACCCGATTACCCGAAGCTGAGTTTGAAGGAATTTTTATTAACTTGATTTTGAAGTTAAAATTTACTGGAGGTTGAAATGGCATTTCATCAAACGAGGAGTGACATCATTACAGTCTGGTTTAAGTGCAGACTTTGCGAGGGCTCATTTCAAGAGGTAAGTCGAAGCCAGGTCAGGTGCCCATTATTTGAGAACATTGGGTTTGAAAGTCTGAATTCTAGAACACAATGTTCTGAAATTCTAACCCAATGTTCTAGAATTCCAGAACCTAAAAATAGGAGGAGTCATAAGGGATCATGCAATATAAATTTCAGTGGGGTTTCGGTTTTTTTAATACTTCAGAGTAGTTCGGAGTCGATTTTTCAAAACTCATCGGTTTTTAAAACCCTAATTGATTTATTTTTTATTTTAACTATGTCCCGAACGCTGTTATTACTAATATATTTTCATTTGGATTATTTTTGGAGTTGGACCAGTTTATTCGGCACAAAAGAGATTGGCATCCCCTGGATTTTGGGAAGACGAACTGCATTATTTTTGAAGAGAAACCCGTGGCTCCTGAGTAAGTACACACAACTGCTTATACTATTACCTGTGGATTTTACATTTGTTTACGGAATGTCAATGCAATCTAATATCTAATCTAAATTTAATTTTTGTTTTGAGGCATGGTATGTAGTACATATATGATTTTGTACTTTATTAAAAGTTTGGCGTACATTCATTATTATTGTATTGGCGGTACTTGTTGTAGTTTGGAAGATTCGGACCCTGAACAGTACGAACTTCCCTTCGCATCGAACAACAATGCTGATGTAAATTCTTTACCAACGGCAGAAGATGGTTTCGAAATCGCTGAAGATGTCACAGCTCAGGTCCCGGCTGCAGTACGTGTTAAAAAAGAGCGTGCATTTGTTGAATTACTTACTTACGAAAATTTGGAAGAAATCCAGGATGACGAGCCCAACGCAGATGAATACTTTGATATGGAAACTTTCGCTGATGACTCTGTTCATGTTCATCCGTTAAATGAAGGATACCCAGGTACGGTAAAAAACATGATGCTCCGAATTCTTGAAAAAGCTTGTAATAATATATCATTGAAGTTGCAATTTTAACTATAGTGACGTACAAAAAAAGGAGGTCTATAGTATTAATTAAGTTTTCATCGAAACTTGGATAGGGAGTTATCATTAAAGTTTTGCTCTTATTGTTAGTGATCATATTGTACTTCAACAAATCGAATGGTCAATCTTGACAAATCTTGGTCAATTTCTTTAGTATCCTTCACCAAGTAATAAAAGTATTAACTAATAGTGATCAAAAAATTCTTTATTTCAGAAAATCCAGGTAGTAGTGCTATTGATGAACAACCGAACCCGGCGGAATCACTCTCGCCGATATTTGAAAATGTAACAGAAGGAGTTTCATCGTTACGCGATCCTACTGTGCTGGTTGAGTACCTTACTTTAGAGCAACTGCAGTCTGCAAGTAATTACAACCTCATGAACCTGAAGCATTTCAAGTGCCCTGTACAAAATTGCTTTGCCTCATTCAGAAGACAATATGAACTTACTAGACACAGCGCTCGTCATACTGACTACAGACCGTTCAGATGTCATCATCAGGGATGTGTGAAAGCATTCAAGTCAAAAAAAAATCTCAAGAGACATTCTGCTGTTCATACAAACGGCGCACCATCAAGGTCAGCTCTTATTAAAAAAGTTTTCAAAAAACGGGTGATAACCAAATTTCCTTTCAACATGAACCGACCTAGTACGGCTACGGCTTTGCAAAAGGACTTGCAAAATGAAAAAGAAAATATCTCTTTCAAGTGCGGGGTGGCTGGCTGTTCAGCAACTTTCAAATACAAATCCAATTTAAAGCGTCACCAACGGAAAAAAGGGCACAGTTACGCATCTATCCATCCTGCGGAATGATTTTCTGCGTTACATCAGTATCAGTCTTACGACTTACAGTTGGTTTGACTGCTATGACTAGAGTTGGCTAGGAATTTGAAGTTTAAACCCGATGATTTGAATCAGCTATGATTATCACTAACTGGCTTATTTCTTATTTATACGTATTTATATTTATACAAGTAAGTTATCAACCTTCCCCAATTTTCTAAATTTAGAAGTTCTGTGGTTGTTCTTTTTAACCTAACTTTTTTCAGCACTTACATTTCCCCACGTAGTTTAGTAGTGTCTCAATTTATTTATTACTATTGTAATTTATATTTTAAACCTTGGCGATTCTGCATTTTCACTTTATTTCATGCAGTATCAGTTTAAAAGTCTTGACGAGCATATTAATTTTAATAAGCAGACTCTTGTCATGAATACCAGTTCTTGTTTCCAGGAAAATATTTTATATTTTTTGTCGATGCCAGTTTGTATTTAAATCCGCTGTATCCAAATATATTTTGCTGTTTTTTGTCATATCATATAATATCGTCTGTGAAGAACAAAAAAAGGCCCAAATCCAATTTAAGCTACAATCAAAATGAGCTATCAAAATGAAAAACATGTGTAAAATTTTAATTACGAGTTTTTGAAAAACGTGAAATGTTTTATTTGTAAGTTTTTAAAAAAGCGTAAAATGTCCTATTTACATGCTCTTTAAAAGTGCAAAATGTTCTTTCGACATGTTTTTCAAAATTGCAAAATGTTCTATTTTTACATGTTTTTCTAAAGTGTAAAATGTACTGTTTACATGTGTTTAAAAAGGGTAAATTGTTGTATTTACACATTTTTGAAAAGTGCAAGATGTTCTATTTAAATTCTCTCAAGACATATTTGAATATTTTCGTAGATAGTTGCAATTTTTTTTAGCTAAAAATGGATTTGGGTCATTTTGGTTCTTCACAGACGATGCTTACTTTGTCATACAATATTACGTATAACAGATTAGTTATCTATTGATACTCACAGTTTAGACTAACTTAGTATTGAATTTAGCTTTTTTTAAATTCTTTTATCCATAGTATCAATGTAAGTTAATATTTAATTGGATATTGAGTGTAATATTATTGCTGTACTAATTTTTGTCTTCAATAATTTCCAAAACGTTTTATTATCTTTTATTCATTAATCGAAAGGCATTTTGTTTAAGTAAATGTAAGTTATACCCATTATGTCTACTAAAATCAGCCACTACACTGTGTACTATTTCCTATTCATTACATCATTACCCCGTATTATATTTATACGTTATAACATGAAAAAGAAACCAAAAATCCTAGGTTCGTTGCACATGAGATGTAATGCTGAAAATATAATTTTTGTTAATTTTGTGAACACAAATGAAATATTAATATAATAATAATCTAAGGAAATATTTTAAGGAAATCCAAGAATTCCTTTCCATTTTTTCTTAAAAGTCTTTATTCCGCATTGTACTTCATATGTTTCAAATAACTTATAATGAAAATAAATGAAAAAAATCAACCGGGGAGCATTGCGGTGTAACATAAACTTTTGTAAATGAATAACTACTTATGTGAATGGCAAAATAATTATATATATATATATTAGGGATTATGATATCTGCCGGAAGGCTAGACTTGTTGACATGATATATATATCACATCGATTAAACCATATCACTTCGGCTGAACCTGAACCCTACCACACCGACTGAACCGTATCACATGGACCGAACTATAACATATATTAAGTTATCGTGCAAATGACATATTAATGGAATAATTCCATGTTCAAGGTTACGAATTGTTAGTGTTGCTTTGTATTAGTTATTTCCGGCACGACTTCCTTACTGTTATTGTAAATATTTTTGTTATTGTTATTGTAATAGGCAAAACGCGAAACATTATTGTTCATGCTTGGATGGAGTGTTCATCAATGAGTAAGGTTATAATTTTTCAAGATGTACATATTTACATTACCTTGCCACAAGTAGAAAGTTTTCAGTGTCAAAATGTATTTTCCTCCAGGCTTCCAGGCATGCAGGGAAGGGATTGAATCTTATATGTAAACAATGATAATGATGTAGTAGGTAGGTTAAGGTTAGGATCTCAGTCAGTATAAAAAGAACAATTACGTGGAAAATAAAAGTAATTCAGCATCTCAAGCCTTCATTGAATGTTCTGCAGTAATTATTCTACAAATTAGAAAACAATTTATCTCACAAGAATTTTAGTATAGTTCTCACAGTCAATAGAACACAGTGTCACACACTTATATTATATACATTGGAATAGTCAGTTGACGCGTGATTAATTGTTTGACACGATTCGATTCCCTGTTCCATAATGATTGTATACCAATTTATTTTCCTTCAAATCCTATCACTCTTTTCTTTAAGCTCAGCTAGGCTTCCGCCACCAGCCATTCAAGCTCCAGAAGCAGAAACACAATTATTACAGGTACGAAATTAAATATAGGGTGTTTGATTTAGGGGTAAAAATAAAATATTAATCTTTGCATTTTAATTCTTTGATAAGATTACGATTACATAGATGTCTTCGCCCTTTTTTGTCGTTATGGCCTAGAATGAGACTGTTTAAAAGTATTTAAAAAGCATGGGTAATATAATTCAAATTTTATAGGTACATAAACCAAGTGATCTAACAGCTGATCTCCTGGAATGGGAAGCGCCGCTCTGGTTTCAAAAAAATGCGCCGTACTACCTCTCTGGATACGATGATGAACGTCGACCAGGTGAGTTTTAATTTTTTCTGAAGATCAGACTTATTTCCAAAATTGATTTTTTTTGTTATATTGAAGAATTAACATAATATAACAATACGTATATATAATTGTTGTCTTGTTGAATACAGTTTGGGTAGCGGAATGGGGGAAATACCCATTACGAGAATTGACCTTACTGGACGACAGCGGAGCTGCTATTTTTGACAAGTATCTTAAACAAATGGCTGCGCGAATTGTTAAAAGGTTAGTTGCTATTTGAATCAATGAGGGAGGCATCAATCAGTTTTCCATATCGTCTGTGAAGAACCAAAATGACCCATTTCCAATTTAATCTACAATCAAAATGAGCTATGTCATAAAAACAAAATAAGAAACATGCCTTAAATATTAATTACGAGCATTTGAAAACGCGTATTTCCTATTTTCATGTTTTTGAAAAGGTGCAAAATGTTCTAATTCCATGTTTTGAAAAGGTGCAAACTGTTCTAATTCTATGTTTTGAAAAGGTGCAAAATGTTCTAATTCCATGTTTTCGAAAAGGTGCAAACTGTTCTAATTCCATGTTTTTAAAAAGGTGCAAAATGTTCTAATTCCATGTTTTCGAAAATTGTGCTAACTGTTCTAATTCCATGTTTTTACAAAGGTGCAAAATGTTCTAATTCCATGTTTTCGAAAAATGTGCAAACTGTTCTAATTCCATTTTTTTAGAAAGGTGCAAAATGTTCTAATTCCATGTTTTCGAAAAATGTGCAAAATGTTCTATTTAAATGCTCTCGAGAAAAGATATATTTGAATATTTTGGTAGATAGTTGATATTGTTTTTAGCTAAAAATGGATATTGGTCATTTTGGTTCTTCACACACGATATTTATTTTTTAGCTTGCTGAGCTAATTATGTGCCTTTGATTTTTATTTAGCATTAAAGAGCAGAATACGACCGAAAATGAAGTAATGGGTGGATTTGCAATCATTGACTTAGATGAACTTGATCTCTATAAAATTTCACATCCTAGATGTAAGCCATAAAAATATTTAGTTACTTTGTTATAACTATGTACCTACCTAGATACATAGTTAATCTATTAAGGGGTCTTCCATAAATGATGTTATCTAAATATCCTGATTTCTAAGACCTTATGACACACCCCATGTCATCAGGTTAACCATTGCGTAAATAATGGCAATCTTTAACATGGGATGTCATCAATATCCAAGTAGATAGACCCATTGACTCTACACGTGAGTCAATATAATATATTTGACATTTTTTCTATTTTTAGTTTTCATTGAGCCCTATCTTATCATTTATTTTCTGTTTATATTTTGTTTTCTAGCAATTCTTGTAATAATGAAATTATTCACAGCGTATCAAGAACTAATCCTGCATTATTTGGACGCTTGTATGGTTATTAATGGTAAGTTTGCTAATGTTATAATATATTGCCTACTTAAATGAATGTACCTATTTAAATTCAGAAACTCAGAATTTTTGTACTTAAAATAATGTCTTTATTCCGTTTTAGTTAGCTACATAGGGGAACTAGCCATAAATGCACTGCGGCCCACACTTGGTAGATCCATGGAGAAAATTGAGTTTTATGGAACTAATCCTGCCAAATGGAAACCTCATCTTCTTCGGAGACTACCCAGAGATGCATTACCACCCTGGTATGGTGGATCCCTGGATTTTGTACCTGTCAAATTTTATGGATAATCCTTTATAATATGGGATATAGAATTTTTAAAAAAGTGTAACATTTTTATTATTTGAAAATTACAAAAATACTTTGCATGTATATTATACATATATAGTATATCATAGACTGTAAAGTTAGCCTGTTAGCTATATAGTATGTGGGTAGTAATTACGCAGAGCATTCCCAGTCTGCTGCAACAGTAATACAATTTTTCTTATTATTTTTTAGCCAATATTATGTGATTGAAGACTGGCACTTAAATAGATGTCAAAAAATTGTAATATCAATATAGTGCTATTTTGTAAAGCATTTTATCACTTAACTAAATAAAATTGTCAAATTGTAATATTACTTAAGGTCATAATATGACGTAGAATAACAATATATACATCGTGAGTGAAGAACCAAATTTATGGATAATAATGCACTATTCTACGCTGTAAATGTTTAGCACATTGAGTTTTTAGAAATTAGAATAAAAATCAAAGCCGTGTCCCGGAAGTCCAAATGCAAAATAAATGCACCGGAAACAAGTTATAGTCTTTACAGTGCGAACTACTTTTAGTACTATCTTTATTATACTATATGCAATTCACTTACTAATAATACAAACGCAATTTAAAGGCCATATATACAATTTGTCAGGCTATGGCTTAACTATGTCACTTTCGAAGGGAAACTAACAGCCCAGCAACATTTCGAGTTATAAAATCCAAAAACATCGGAGTTGACTCTCGTTCCATTGTGCGAAACTCTCCCTGTTTCACCCCAACATCTCTCACCGATTTAAAGATCAACCGATAGAAATGACGCTGCTTTCGAGTCATTCCACGACGTTGCCCACTCAGCAGAAGTAATTTTAGTTTTAGCGTTTTGATATTTTCAGGGATTTTAAATGCCTTGTCGTACAGAGAGACGTAGAGTATAATCATAATGACTGGTGTCACACAAGCAAAAATACTTGTCACTACGTCAACTGTTGGAAATTTGATGAAATAAACACACCCAATTATAGATGCTGAGATATATACGTTTTTGATGAAGAAAATGATGTACGCACTTCTAAGGTTAAAATAGTTAATTGACAATTCTATCTTTCTGCATTCTTTGTATGCGTTATACAGTTTCAGTTTTGATGGGAACGAAGCCACGGAATTATTTTCGAGATCAGCAGAGTAAGAGTCGACCCTCTGAATTAACATCTGAATACGAGTATCAATTTTCATTAAAAAAAGCATCTGAAGAAGGACTTCAAATATTCCATTCGTTACCCAAAAGAGAGTCATAAAAAATTCTACAATAAACAAAACGGAAAATGTGACGAAATTCTTATGACTTTCTTTGAGTGCGGAGTAGAGAAGGAAATTAAGCGACGGGTCATACAAGAAAAGAACGAGGGGTAAAAATACATCTGGAAGAATGACAAATGGGATGTAGAGAGTTGTGAGCTCCATCAAGCTGAATTCACCAATAGACGTTCGCACTAAATATTCATCTGTTAAATCAGAAATATTAAAACTTCAATTGGAATGCAGACAATATGTAAGTAGTTGCTTAACAGGTAAAGTATAACACATAGTGCTTACCAGGATGGTGTTCAAATAGTTGATTAAATACCCCCAGAGTGACTTGTGGCCAACGTACAAAATCTGAATAGGTCATATAGCAGCCTGTTGCAAAACTGAGATATAAGATAAAGTGAATTGGAAAGTGATGCAGAACAAAATGTTTTGGGTACAACAAAGACTGAACAAGTCTGAGATTCATGTAGCATAATCCTATAAACGACACCGCAAAATAAAATCCCCATATCGCCCTTTGAAGTTTGGAGCTTTTTGTCTTTATTTTTCCTGATTGTAAATTAACATCAAAAGGATAAATGCCAAGTTGTGAAAAGAATTTAAATAGTTTAAGCGTTGTTTCAAATTCTTCTTCTGTCAGCATTATCACTTTGTTGGCTTTCTTGAGGAGCTATGCAATACCTAAAGGATGTTTTAATTTTAATAGTTGCAAGAGACAAGGATACTCTTCACCTGGTTCTAAAATATGCTTAGTCTTTCTGATCGTGAGTTAAAGTGAAAATTGAAACTGACTGAGGTATACTGAATAGAACGTTGTGGCATTTGGTTCCTTCAGATCCTTTGAGAAACAAGTTATGAAACTAGCTTAAGAAAGAGTGAGGGGCAGACTGTGTAAACATTCTTTTTATTTACTGCGCTCGCCAACCATATTATTCCAGCCTACTTCTTTGTATTAATTCTGTAATTAATATACAGCGTTCTTGTGTGTAGGAAAAACAGAAACCTAGTGGATTAAACTATTACGTTTCTTTGATGTTCCTATCAAAATATTTAACTTGGCCATTATATACCTAGATCGAAACCATTAAGTTTTAATCGCTGGTGGAAGTTTTAATTTCCGTATTTAATTTGCTCATTACGCTTATTATGTAATTATTGCATAATTACGAAAAATGTTTTGCACCCGCCATACAATTTTAACATGGTGCTCGGATCCTGACTGAAGATATTACTGTAAAGTCCGACTATAAGGGATTCTGATTTAAGGGAAAACGGCTGCAAGGGACGAATTTAAAATATTTGGTTGGCCAGCTATGCTTTCAATGTTAAAATTATCCGGATTTAAGGGAACCGATACAAGGGAAATTCGGATTAAAGGGACTGTTTTTCCATGCATTTGAGGCCTTTTTAGGTCATTTATAAGGGAAATGGTAATAAAATGAGCCAAGTTGTAAATAAATAGTTCCAATCTCTCTCTAGAATACTATTTTATTTTTTAATAAATCGAAAGCTGCCTCATCTTAATCACATTAAAGTAGCCTTCCTGCCTCCAAACGTTACATCTTTGATTCAACCCATGGACCAGGGGATTATTGCTAATTTGAAGCTACATTACAGGAAGCGCATTACACAGGATGTAATTGATCAACTAGATAAAGATTCTACAGCAAAACGAGTGACTGTTAAACCACCAAATATCTTGCAGTCGATTATGTGGTTGTACGAATCATGGAAATTAGTCACTGAAAACACTGTACGAAATTGTTTTCATCATTCCAAAATATACTTTCAGCTAGACGAAGTTCACCCTGATGACGAAGATGATGATGAAACGACTTTAAAATTAGCTGCCACAGCACAAGGAATGGAGGCGTCTGCAGTTGAAAAGCTTACTTTCTCTGATTTTGCTACAATAGATGACAACTTACTAACGGAAGAGGACATGACGGAGGAAACAATAGTTCGTAGCATTACTGAATGTGACAAATCAGATGAGGAATCTGACGAAGATACTACAGAAGAAGAAGAAGAATCCCCGCCAGTTCCAAGTGTATCTGAAGCTACGAAAATGATACAGAAACTTCATCAATTCTTTTTAGTGCAGACAAATACAGAGGAAAACATTTTTTCGAATCTTCATAACATTAGTCTTTGTGTGCGTCAAAATGAAATCAAAAAGAGACAAACTGCTATTACTGACTTTTTCATTAAATCTCAATAATCATAACTAAACATCAGTGTACATATCTTTTTTGACTAAATAAAACAGTTTTTCAAGTTGTAAATAACTATCGCTTTATAGGGAATTCCCTTACATGGTTAAACGGGAATTCGGCTAAACGGGACTAAAAATGCCGGTCCCCCCAGTTCCCTTATAGTCGGACTTTACTGTATATACAATATTACTTGTGGATTACTTGCGTTGGATTATGTTAGATAATTAGATTAAATTGACTTAACTAAGCAATTATTTTCTAACTAACTACGTCATTACAATATGCGTATATTTACTACCGATAAGTACGTACGCTTGAAAATCGAACATTTTTTTCATCGCCTATGTCCTATTTAATTACCAGTCATTGTTTATTATATAAAGTAATATAAGTATCAGTCGTTCAGTTTCCCTTGAGAAAAATTACATAATTAAATCAATAAGTAATTAAACATTCGCACTTTAATTGCAGATCTATTGATGGGCTTCCTAGGCATTAATTTTTTTACTCGTCCGATTGACAGAAGAAAAATAATCCAGCCAATAAAAACAATAAAAATTATTCTTACAATTATTTCAAAAGGTCTTTAAAAAATGGGTTAAAAACTGTCCTGTAGGATCCGTGGGGGAAACTCAGCTGCATTAATGCTAAGCGAGTGCTAAATCCCTAAAAGTGCACTCTGCGACAGTTGTACTTACCCACCGAAAAATAAGAACCAAACCTAATGTCCTAACAGTTTCAATATGTAGTAGTAACAGTTGTAACAGTAGTAGTAACAGCCCAGCAACATTTCGAGTTATGAAATCCAAAAACAAAGGCGTTGACTCTCGCTCCATTGTGCGAAATTCTCCTTGCTTCACCCCAACGTCTCTCACCGATTTGAAGATCAAACGATAGAAATAACGCTGTTTTCGAGTCATTCCACGACACTGCTCGCCCAACAGCAGCAATTTTAGTTTTATCTTTTTGATATTTTCAGGGATTTTAAATGCCTTGTCGTACACAGCGACGTAGATTATAATTGAAATGACTGGTGTTAAACAAGCAAAAATACTTGTCACTATATCAACAGTTGGATATTTGATGAAATAAACAAAGCCAATAATAGATGCTGATATGATATAAATACATTTTTTAACAAAAAAATTATATTGGCACAGCTGAGGTTAAAATAGTTAATGAAGAACTCCATCTTTCTGCACTCTTTGTATGCGGTATACAGTTTCAGTTTTGATGGCAACAAAGCCAAGGAATTATTTTGAATATGAAAAGAGTAGGATTCCAACCTTTGGATCAACATCTTAATACGGAAATCAATTTTCATTAAAAAAAGCATCTCAAGAAGAACTTCAAATATTCCATTTGTAACCCAAAAAAGTATAATGACAAACTCTACAATAAACAAAACGGAAAAAGTGGCCAAGTTCTTATGACTTTCATCAAGTGCCGAGTAGAGAAGGAAACTGAGTGAAGGGTCATACAAGAAAAGAACGAGGGGTGAGAGTGCATCTGGAAAGATCGCAGATGGGAGGTAGAGTGCTACGAGCTCCATCAAACTAAATTCACGAACTGTTTTTCGTAATAAATGCTGATCTGTTAAATTAGAAATAATGAAACTTTAAAATAAAAGCGCAGAAAATTCTAGTTATTTTTTAATTTTGGTTAAGTAAAGTAACACATATAGAGCTTACCAGGATGGTGGTCAAATAGTTGATTAAATACCCCCAGAGTGACTTCTGGCCAACGTACAAAATCTGAATATGTGGTGTAACAGGCTGTAGCAAACCCAAGACACAGAATACAGTGAATGGGAAAGTGATAAATAACAAAGTGTTCTGGGTACGGCAAAGACTGCACAAGTCTACTAGTCATGTAGAATAATCCTGAAATTGAAACTGCGAAATAAAATCCCCATATTGCTTTTTGAATTTTGGAGCTTTTTCGCTTTATTTGTCCTGCTTGTAAATTAACGTCAAAGGGATAAAGACCAAGTTGTGAAAAGAATTTAAATAATTTAAGTGTTGTTACAAATTCTTCTTTAGTCAGCATTTTACTTTTTACTTTGATGACTTCCTTGAGCGCCGAGCTATATGCAATACTCTAAAGATGCTTGAAAATTTTCAATGGTTGTAAGAGACAAGGATTCTTTGAACTTAAATGAAGTACTTCTGCTCGAATTTTAATCCAAAAAAATTTAATTACGTAAACATTTTGAATTAAACAGGTAAACGTTGTTTTTATATATTTACTGTTCGCCAACCATACATTATTCCATGATTCTAGCCTACTTTTGATAATAATTCTTTGTAATAATTACAGTGAAGTTGAGTGAAAAAAACAGAAACCCACAGTAGATTAAACTGGTGGGTGTGTTTGATGCTCCTTTCAAAATATTTAACTTGGCAACAAGGAATTGGTCACCGAAACCGGAAGCACTGAAACAGAAGTGAGTGAACTTGAAGTGCACAATGGCTTTGAATCGAAATCGGATCTACTTACAATAAGTGATGGAGAATCCGTGATGGAAGTCCCCTCAGTGGATAATGTTGTAGAAGATGCACCTGCAGTACCTCCTGGAGAAATTGTTCGGACTCTTTTCGTGAGTGGACTCCCCATGGATGCATCATCACGAGAATTATACCTTCTTTTCCGCTCATACAAAGGATACGTGGACTGTAAGTTGAATAACGCTCGGAATAAATTCGGGAAACCATTAGCACCTATTGGATTCGTGACTTTCACCACCAGGGAAGACGCCGAAACCGCCATCACGGCGCTGCAGGATGTCATCTTTGACCCTCTCTTATCCAACACTATTCGATTGGAGTTTGCAAAGTGTAATTCAAAATTACAAATTCAAAAGACATTACCACAGTTGCCACAATTAAAGAAAAGTCTTCCTAGCACAGCCACAGGAACAACACTACCTCCATCATCATTGAAGCCTGCTCCACATTTTCAACGTGGAACACCCCCTGGACTTGCCCAAATCGCTCATGATGCATTTGGAAACCCGTACTATCCTCCAAGTGTTGCAAGTCCTTTTGCGATACCTTCATCCAGGCCACATCTTCCATATGCCCCCACGGAGCATAATGTGCCCACAGGGTTCTATAATCCACATCAACCCGAACACCATACACAAGCTGGTCCTGGTCCTGGATCTGGGTCTGGGTCTGGACTGCCCTACGGGGATTCCTTGCTACGAGCCAGAGCCTATTCAAATCCTAATTCACCTATAGCATTTTTTAATCCGATATCATCGTCATCAGCGGGTTGCGGTTATAATCATCACAATTCATATAACCAAGCTGTATATCAGCAACAACAGCAACAGCAGCCAACCTCTACGCTTTTTGTGGCTAATTTAGGGCTTTTTGTGACGGAGAAAGAGTTGACAGATATATTTGCCAATACTCCAGGGTTCCTGAGTGTGACACTGTACAAAAAAGGAATAAGTCCCGTGGCTTTTGTCAAATATATTGATGTCAAAAAAGGTCAAAGGAACTTTATTTGTAAGGGGTTTGGTGTTTCTAATCAATTGATCAGTTCTCCCAACACGAACCCCCGTGTGACTAGCTTACCCCGTACTAACACAGAGCCAAGTAAGCCTTTAATGACATAGGTCGCCACACATGTGGAGAGATGTGCGTTGTGCAGCCCTTGCCATGACAGCCCTTCAAGGCTCTCTCCTCAGATACTCTGATCGTGGTGGGATTCGGATAGAATTTGCAAAGTCTAAGATGGTAGGAGATCGGGACGATAATATTTCCATGTGTGGGTCAGCCACTGGTTTTAGTGATGGGGATAACAATTTTATTCAAAATGGGTGGTCACCCGTACCTTTATCAGCGTTAGCTCCTTGTAAGTAAATAATATATAACTTGCTACTTATAGCTCTTCTATTTGTAAACTGTATACGCAAACATTTACACAAATAGTAATGAGATCTAATAATTTATTCGCTTTTTTTATTCAATCCCAGGGATGGACACTGTAAATAACTGGTCCGTCTACTAATCCTGGGAAACTAGAACTGGCACTACTATAGAGTTTTAAGTTAATAGCTTCTTTCTTGTCTGAGCTTGTGAAAATTAAATAAAAGCTGTGAGATGACGAAGGTAAAAAAGAACGATATCAAAAATCCACAACTTTTTACATGTACTGATTTTAGAAGAAGAGAGAATCTAATGATCTACCTTGTTGCAAGCGAGGAAAATAATAGCTTATGAGGAAAAGACTAAATTTTTAATTGTTTTAATGCAAAGCAGAAATTAAAAAAGGATGTAAAAAACTATAATACAATTATTTTTGCTAGGTGCAACGTAGTATATAATGTAGGTATGATGTATGTATAACGGTAAGGTATATAAAAACCAATAATGCTCTATATTGTAGTTTAAAATGTTAGTGGTGCATGAGAGCATGTTCCGGGCTTCGTAATAGTTCGTAATATAATGTTAAGTGGATAATAAAGACAAAAGTTTTTCTATTCAATATCACTTAAGTATTTCATTATTTTTATTTAAAACAACTTATTTGCCTCCAGAGTTTTAGAAGGCATCGTGCATTTTTATTTCATAATGCACTGTAGCACTATATTATATTAATATAATTATTATTTTATTATTTGCAGCTTCATTCATACAAAATAATTTATTTAATTTTGTTTGTTTACATGAAACATTATACAGTTAAGTGAAACTCATTATAAAATACAAAAACTTCAAGCGTGAGATGTGGAGGGGAACTCCCATTAGATAAGGTATAATATATTTTAATTCAACAAGGGCTAAAGCCCTTGTTTCAGGCAGCCTTAACAGCGAAATTAAACATTTTGAATTTGCCGCCTAATTTTAGTTGTCAAGTAAAGGGAAGAAGCCGTAAACGGATTAGCTGTGACGATTTACTCATAGATATTTTTTATATTCTCAATAAATCCAAAAATTTAGTATTGAAAATTTTGAATTTCCCGCTAAAACTTTAAATATTTTGTTAAATGAAGATTTCGACCGGTAAGTCAGTAAACTTACACAAAAATGATATACCATTCTAACGGTGACGATCAGGCAAATCTAAATAACTTAGTGTGCACGCACGATAGTAATTAGTTTTTAAATGGGTTAAAAAAAACATAATTAAAAATTTAAAAAGTTAACGGAATTTGTCGGGTGATATATCATTTAAAAGCTCTTAAAAAATAAGCAGACACCATTTTTTTTGTTTTTTGATTGCGGCCCATACAACACAATTTTGGCGGGATTTGAAAATTAAAAGACGGTTGTCATGGAAACGCTTTGTTATAATGAAGGCCCATTCCGTTATTTGAATTCTACTGGTGATTAGCTTTCCAATGATATATGGCTTGATGGAATTGGTGCAGTATTGAAAGATTTTCAAAATTCCCGTAAATTATGTAGATAGGTAGGAATTAGATCAAAATCAAAAACTTGTAATCGCGCTGGCGGAAGTTTTAATTTCCGCAATCAATTTGTTTTTCTGACGCTTATGCCTATAATGTAATTATGAAAATTATGTAGGTAGGACCCGCCATACTATTTCAACATGATGCTCGGGTCCTGCCTGAAAATAACAAAATCATTACTTCTGGATTAGTCAAGTCGTATTATTGTGTTAGATAATTAGATTAAATTGACTCAAATATGCGCAATTAACTTCTACCAGTGAGAATATTTAATACCGATTTAAGTACACACTTTTAAAAATTATATATTTTTTCATCGTCCTATTTTCCATTCAATTATCAGTTAGTGGTAAACATCTAAAGTAAGCGCAAGTGCCAAAACATTTAGTTTTCCTTAAGAAACCTTATATCATTAAAAAAATTTGTGAGCAGTACTTGACCGGGTAATTTCATATCCAAAATACTCATAGAAATTAATTTGCTTACTCGACTAATTGAAAGCGGAAAAATAAAACAGCTAAAACTATACAAATTATAAAAAGGAAAAGTCTCCTAGGTTTAAAATGATTCGTTTGGCAGCCAAACTTCCAACATATCGTCGGTGAAGAGTCATTTTGTCGTAAGTCCAGTTCACGGCTGAAATCATTCTGTCACAAGTCCAAAAACATGTAAATGGAATATTTTGCACTTTTCAAAAACATGTAAATAGAACATTTTACACTTTTCAAAAACATGTAAATAGAACATTTTACACATTTCAAAAACATGTAAATAGAACATTTTACACTTTGCAAAAACATGTAAATAGAACATTTCAAAAACATGTAAATAGAACATTTTACACATTTAAAAAACATGTAAATAGAACAATTTGCATCTTTCAAAAACATGTAAATAGAACATTTTACACATTTAAAAAACATGTAAATAGAACAATTTGCATCTTTCAAAAACATGTAAATAGAAAATTTTACACATTTCAAAAAAATGTAAATAGAACATTTTGCACTTTGCAAAAACATGTAAATAAATTATTTTGCACTTTTCATAAACATGTAAATAGAACATTTTGCACTTTTTAAAAACATGTAAATAGAAAATTTTGCACTTTGCAAAAACATGTAAATAGAATATTTTGAACTTTTTAAAAACCTGTAAATAGAACATTTTACACTTTTCGAAAACATGTAAATAGAACATTTTGCACTTTGCAAAAACATGTAAATAGAACATTTTGCAATTTTCAAAAAGTGTTTTTGAAAAGTGCTATATGTTGTGGAAATGGAATTTTTATTGCGTTTTTTGTGGACGACCCCTAAGTGTACGTCATGAGTACAACCCAGTCAGTAACATACCACCCCCACATAATGCAATGGACAACGCGGACCGCATCTACCAATTGAATGGGCTTGCGGCAGAAGGATTTCAGCCGTAAACTGGACTTAGGACAGAAGGACTCTTCACCGACGACATGGCCTTTGAAAAAAAATTGGTTAAAAACTGTTGTCTGTAGGGGACGTAAAAGCAAAACGAAGAGACGGACGAACGGACAAGAACATTACAATAGAAGCTCAATGAACTAAAGCTCAGCATCTTCAATCAAAGGGAGATGCATTACATAATAAAATTAACACATAATCAACAGTGCAATTCTAAAATGTATAAGTACAAACCCACAATCGCAATATCGTTAATTGGACCACCAATCTGCACGTGTGTGTGATTAGTAAGCAGTATGTACCTTATGAAATCTTACAGATTAGAAATGAATGTAAAAGAAAAAAAAAGGGAGAGAAACAAACGCTGCTGAACGTTACTTAAAGACTCAAAGGGCGTCTCTCATAAAAAAAAATCATTATCATTGCATTGTGGGGAATACGAAATTAAACAAGTTTTTTACACTTGACGTAGACCTTCGGCTTCGGCAATCCCCTTTGTATGTAATTTGCTCATGTTTCTTGTTGTTTTTCAATTTGTTAATACAGTGGAATTTCGTTACGAAAGTCTACTGTATTTGTATTGCCATGAACTTTTTAATGATAAACGTCAGCTAATTTATTATTGCACAAATGCATTCAATGATCAATGGCAATAAGTTTTTTCATGTGTAGGTTACGCTAATTTTTCTGTAGAAACAACCCATAGCCTAGTACAGTGCCCAGTGCATATAAACAATTCTGTCAGGAGCTTAAGCCTTTGCCTTTAAGCATTAAATCAGTCTCACTGGTCTTGCAGTCGATAATATTCCCACACACAGTGCACAGCCCTTGATTATTCAGCCGCTGAGTTCTTGTTTTTTGACAGATTTCCATCATTTACAATAAACTATTCCTAATAACTGCGATTCAGCTAAAGTATTAAAAATGCGAGTATTTCCATTAATTTTACTTTACCTTTTCTCACTGGCTTTAAGGTCAGCTGGGATGCCGGCGGTCACTCAAGTTTCAGAATTAGAAATTAGTACGAAATTAAATGAGAGTGTTATTGTAGCAACAGAATACGGGGACACTGATTCAATCACAAAGTCAGAAACAGAACCGCGGAGTAGTAGAAGTTTTACTCCTGGAACTAATAGTGCAGATTTTGGAACACATAATGTGACATCCTCTCATCCAAAAAATTATACGCAAAGTCAAAGTGAAACTGGAAGCAATGGAAATAAAAAGAGAGAAGATGTAAGTTTGTTCTGATTTTATTTTAGCGTATGAAATATTTACATTATAAAACAAATTATAAAATTACCTAGGTTAAAACTACCTAAATGTTTTTTTTATTTCGTATTATTCTGTGTAATGTAATTTATTGGAATTTTAGCTACTTAAATCCAGTGATATCACAGCTGATCTCCTGGAGTGGGAAGCACCTATCTGGTTTCAAAAAAATGCGCCATACTACTTGGCTGGATACGATGAGGATCGTAGACCAGGTGATCCTTACATTTTTTTTTAAATTGTTTTTTGGTAGGAAAATATTATAGAGGAAAGAAATGCTAATAAATATATCTATTGTTCTGTTGAATCACAGTTTGGGTCATGGAATGGGGAAAATATCCAGTACGAGAACTGACCTTATTTGACGACGACCAAGCTGCAATTTTTGACAAGTATCTTAAACAATGGGCTGCACGAATTATCAATAGGTTAGTAATAATAATATTTCATTAATATAAGAGTAAAGATTTTTTTCAATCAGTGAGGGCATTTTATATTTGCGATTGATTTTACTCTAATTCATCAGTTACACGTTTGTTTTTTAGCAGTATACATACGTTTTTTAGCAGTCGAAAAATGTATTTTATTTTTCAGTGAAATTATTGATTCTGTGGCTCAAAATAAATAATATTTTAATTGTCAGTGAATAGATTACTTACAAAAATAATTATTTCATTTTCAGTGTATTTATATTATTTATTTTTAGTATTCATGAACAAAATACTACCGAGAATGGAGGAAAGATGTTTGCTATTATAGACTTGGATGGACTGGATCTGTTTAAAATTGCACATCCTAAGTGTAAGCCGTCCTGAATAATATAACCGTGTCTGTATTATTACAAACTATAATGCTGTGCATAATTTAGTATTGATGTATTTACTTCGTATTTTGATTTATTGAAAAAAATTAATTATCTATTTAACATCAGTTATTTTTTTTGTCCCGTTCATACAGCACTGCTTGTTCTAGTCAAACTGTTCTCAGCGTATCAAGAACTAATCCTTAGTTATATGGAAGCTGGTATGGTTATTAATGGTAAGATGGTAGTTGATATGATTTACAAAAATCCTTTATACTATCAGAACTATCAACATGGCATTTTGTGAATCTTTATGAAATGTTCTACGCTCAAAGCTTATGTGTGATTGTTTCTGTTTAAGTTTGAATTTGGAAACTCTGAATTTGTGTACCTATTTAAAACAAAATATTTAATCCCTATTAATTAGTGAACTTCGTTGCGGAGCGAGTCATAAATCTACTGCGTCCCATACTTGGTAAAGTCATGGAAAACATTGAGTTTTATGGAACGAATCCAGCCAGATGGAAACCTCAACTTCTTCGTAGACTCCCCAAAGAAATTTTACCATCATGGTATGGTGGAACATCAGATTTTGTTCCAGTCAAAGTGTATGGATAAATGTGCTGTCAAATGTTAACAAAATGTACAAAATACTTTAAATATTTCAAAACTGCAATAATACTTGTTAAAAAATAGTAAAGAGATGCCAACACGTATCGATTAAAATACATAGAAAACTAGTATAGTTTTTTTTTAAATGCGTCCTATTTTACCTTTATTGATTTTGTTGGAACAAAAATAACACCATACTATTGTAACGGTGGGTGCATATTAAGCGAAATGATAAATGAGATTGTACTTATGAGTATGCACGCGTAGTTGAGTGGGTGTACTGTATAGTTATAGTTCTTTATTATATATTGCTTGGTGTGAGAGATACTTCTTTGTACAATCTAATGTCTTAATCATAATATCACTATGTCACTATCTATATAGATAATGTGTGAGTTTGAAAGAGCCGACGAGCACTGCGCTGACAATGCAATGTTGACACTAGAAGAGTGCAGTACGTTGTAGTAGTCGTTCGGTTGCAAAATGGCTTATCTCTATTTTATTCGAATTAGAATTTTCGAAATTCTCTTGAAGTAAAAAGTCAAGAAAATTCAGTAACAATAACAGTGGAAATTTTTTAGTGAAGACAGAGTCCCCTTTCAGATTTTTGTGAAAACGAAACAATTATAACTTCCAGTAAATGTAATACTTAATTTATATTTGCTAATAATTACCATCTTTCTGCAACGGAACATACCAGAAAAGCTTAAACTTTAATAAAGTCGTCCATAAATGATGTCATAGAAACTTTTGCAATTTTAGGACCACATAAATCCCCTGTCGTCAGTTAAATCATTGCGTAAATGTCTATCCTTAACATAGGATGTCTTAAATATCGAAATATATTGACCCAGTGACCCTACCTGTGATGTCATTTATGGACGATCGCTAACCTGCACACGAGGATCAATGAAAATGGAATACGTTGAGCAAGCGGTGTTAATTCATGTCGAACTATACCAACAACAATAGTTTTTTTTTAATATTAGAAAAAAGTAATTTTTCAAAGAATCCAAAGATACCCTACTTTAAAAACAATTGATTCCGTTGTCCTATATAGCCTAATTAACGTAATATCATTTATTGATAAAGGTAGGTAAGTTTTGTTTTGAATAAGTTACATATATACCGATACATTATCATACCACTTTTTTTCGTTCCCTTACCTTTCTGTAGTTTAACTCACTGCATTTACAGCCCAACAAGCCCATCATGTCACTTTCGAATAGTCACTAAGAGCCCAGCAACATTTCGAGTTATGAAATCCAAAAACATTGGCGTTGACTCTCGCTCCATTGTGCGAAACTCGCCCTGTCTCACCCCAACTTCTCTCACAGATTTGAAGATCAACTCATAGAAATGACGCTGTTTTTGAGTCATTCCACGACACTGCCCACTCAGCAGCAGCAATTTTAGTTTAAGATTTTTAATATTTTCTGGGATTTTAAATGCCTTGTCATACATAGAGACGTAGACTATAATTGCAATAAATGGGGTCAACAGAGTAAAAATACTTGCCACTGCATCAACGGTTGGATATTTGATGAAGAATACAAATCCAATAAGCGATAGTGAGATAAGTACGTTTTTTAGAAAAAAAATAATATACGCAGTGCTGAGGTTAAAATAGTTTATGGACAATTCTATCTTTCTGATCTCTTTGTATGCGTTATACAATTTTAATTTTGATAAAAATGAGCCCACGGAATTATTTTTCAGATCAGCAGAGTAAATTTCCACCCTTTGAAATAACATATGAATACGAGAATCAATTTGCATTAAAAAAAGCATTTGAAGAAGGACTTCTAATACTCCATTCGTTACCCAAAATAGAATAATAGAAAGTTCTAAACTAAACAGAACGAAAAACGTGACGAGGTTCTTGTGACTTTCATCAAGTGCCGAGTAGAGAAGAAAATTGACTGAAGGGTCATACAAGAAAAGAACAAGGGATAAAAATACATCTAGAAGAATGGCAAATGGGATGTAGAGTGCTATGAGCTCCATCAAGCTGAATTCCCGAACAGACTTTCGCACTACATGATGCTCATCTGCTAAATCAGAAATTACAAAACTGTAATAGGAATGCACATAATCTTTTTTTAATTTTTTTTTACTTATGCTGAATTAGGTATAAATACGGTACAAGTAAAGAGATGTAGCGCTTACCGGGACGATCCTCAAATAGTTGATTGAATACTCCCAAAGTGACTTCTGGCCAACGTACAAAATCTGAATATGTAATGTAGCAGGCTGTTGCGAAACTGAGACATAAAATAAAGTGAATTGGAAAGTGATGGAGAACAAAATGTTTTGGGTACAGCAAAGACTGCACAAGTCTGACATTCATGTAGAATAATCCTGAAATTGAAACTGCGAAATAGAATCCCCATATTGCTTTTTGAAGTTTGGAGCTTTTTCTCTTTATTATTCCTGATTGTAAATTGACGTCAAAAGAATAAAGTTGAAGTTGTGAAAAGAATTTAAATAATTTAAGCGTTGTTTCGAATTCTTCTTTAGTCAGCATTTTTACTTTGGTGACTTCCTTAAGGATTTATACAACACGAGAAGGATGCCAAAAAGATTTACACTATTTGTAAGAAGGAAAAAGAAGGTTATTAAATTGAATCATAAAATCATGCTTAATCTGACAGGGCTGAGAGAATACTAAAGTCTGTTAAATGTTCAATATTACGTTGTCGCATTGGGCTCCTATTATCAGTACATTAGGCAAACAAAAACAGAATATGTAATTATAAACTAAACCTTTCGGTGCTTTTGATATTGCTTTTAAAATATCTAACCTAACGTTGGTAGAGAGATAGTAAATTTTTAATTACAACAGCTGCAATTAAGACACAGTTAAAACAAAACACATTATTTACAAGGTAATATTTGTTCAAAACATTTAGTTTTAATTGCTTGCGACCGTTTTAAATTACACATTTCAGTTTTTCTTCTGCTTATTCTGCTATTAGGAAAACTCCAAAAGCAAAGTTGGGGTGTTATTAGAGATCCTGGCAGGAATTACATGCCACACTCCCGTCCTACGATTTCAACATGGAGAACTGATACCGCTTGAAAATATAATTCTTCTTCTCTATATAATTATTGAATTATCGCGGATAAATGTGCTTATTTTATTTCAGATTATATAGCGTTTCTGCTTGCTGCGGACTGTAAGTATCCAGCCTGTTTAAAAAAAATAAGTTCCTATCGTCCGTGTCCGTATTGTGCCATATAACTAAATCGAATTGACTAAATTACGCAATTATCTTTCTATCCTACTATATCATTACACTACGGAAATATTTACTAACGATAAGCACCTACTCCTAAAAATTATACAGCTTCTTTCGTCATATTTCCCATTAAATAAAACTTCTAAATAAGTAATTATTTGAAATAAACGTTAATACTGAAACATTAAGTTTCCTTTAGGAAACCTTGTTATATCATTAAAAAATGAGGGCGTCAAACCTTGGTCGCTTTTCATCACTAAAAACTTCCTAAAAACAAAGTTTCATTGTTTGAAATTTTTCTTCCATAATTAGTATATGAACCAATTACAGGGACTTACAACATTGTAGGTTATTATATCTATGTAGTTTAATTTGCAACTTAAGAGCAAGTAGGTAGTTACAACGTTTTGAACTTTTTAGAATCATGTAGTTAGATTAGCTTGCAACATAAAACTATGCTGTTTGAACATTTTGCACTTTTCAAAATCATTTAGTTAGTTTAGTTAGCAACTTAAAACCTTGTTAGTGACATTTCGAACTTTTTAGAATCATGTAGATACCTACATTGGTTTGCAACCTAAAACAAGGCAGTTAGAACATTTTGCAATTTTTAAAACCATGGAGTTAAAGCAATCTGTGCAACAAAACCATTTTTTTAGTGCATTTTGCAATTTATAAAGTCACGAATTTAGAGCAATTCGTGTTTTAAAATTATGTAGTTAGAACTATGCGCAGTTTTAGAAACATGTAGTTAAAACGTTATGCGTTTTGAAATATGCAGTTAGAGCAATTTGCACATGCAATAACCATATGTTATGTATATAGAATTGGTGAGCTAAAACGCTTATTTAAATCCAAAGTGAAAGGATACGGATTTGCTTTCAAGGTGAAATGGAAGGAAGCTGATATCTAATAACTTGGGAATTAGATCGAAATCATTTAGTTTCATCGCTGGCAAAAGATTTAAATTACATAGTTCAATCGTTTCTGAAGGTTATTACGCAATTACTAAAACCTTACGCTTGTCATACGGTTTAAGCATGGTGATCGGATCCTGCCTAAAACTATATACATCAAGACTTGTGGATTAATTGATTCGTATTGTGTTACATAATTTATAATAAATTGACCTAATTAATTATGCATAATTATTACTTACGTCTCTCTCTATGCCATCAAACTCTATTTACTAAGGACAAGTACATACGCTCCAAATTGTAATGTTTTTCCATGGTCCTATTTCCTATTTAACAAGTACATGTCAGTTTTAATTATACAAAGTAAACTTAAGAACAATGGAAATAAATAACAAAATAATACTTGGACTTTGCAATAGACAATACAAATTAGTACTCACTAGTCAGATACAAGTACCATCGTACTCAATTGTCTATGGCTAATATTTTAAACTGATGTGTTAATTCTTTCCTAGTCCTGCTACATACTACCGTAACCAAAATATCTCGGAATTGTTTCCACAAAGTGGCGAACATTGCTTCCAATTTTATGTCGATCATAGTAATCGGCAATCGCCCATTCAACAGTATTTACTATTTACTAACGCTGAATTAGTCCCTTCAAACAAAATTGCATATGTCAAACTGTGTAATTACAGTTGCAAAAGTATGTATGTTATTTAGTGCATTCGTAGGGCAGTCCATAAATAATGTCACTCAAATTATAACTTTTTTAGAGTCCACCTACAACCTCGTATCATCACGTTAACATTCCAAAACCGCAGAACTGGCTATCTTAAACATTGCATGTCATCATTAATATTCGATCTCTTTGCCCCGGCCAGATTCTACTGGGTTTGTTGCACCGTTAGTTTTATAGTCTGCTAGCAAGATTACAATTTAAATGATGCAAAGCGTCCTAAAAATAGTGATTTTTTGATGACGTCAATAAATTTTCAAAGATTTCAAAATTGTAACTTGAAATGTTAATAACATCTTATTGTTGAACATAGTTTAGGTGCTGGAATGGGGGAAATATCCAATACGAGAATTGACCTTATTTAACGACGACAAAGCTAAAGTTTTTGATACGTATCTTAAATAGTTGGTTGCGCGAATTGTTAAAAGGTTAGTAATTATATTTAGTTTATAAAAAGGGGGTGAATCGATTTTGCTCAGTGATCGTATAATTTATTCGTATGTAAATGATTTTACTCTATGCTAATTATACATTTTTTAGAACAGTACTTTTATTACCAGTCAAAGAGTTTACTTGAATCAGTGAATTTTAATTTTGCTTACAGTAATTATTATATCCTGACAATGTATTTAGCATTCAAGACCAGAATATGACCGACAATGAAGAAAAGACAGTTGCCATCATTGACATAGATGAACTTGATCTTTATATAAAATTGCGCATCCCAAATGTACGTGCTAAACAATATTCGCGTCTAATTTATTACTAGTTAATTAACGCAGTACCTACGTAATTTACTTTTGGCGTTTTAAAAAATTATTTTTGGTTGATTAAAAGTAATTTTATTCATTAACTTTGATTTCGTTTTACTGTTAATAGCACTGCTTGTTATCGTCAAACACTTCACTGCGTTTCAGGAACTAATCCTTAGGTATTTGGACGTATGTATGGACGTTGGTATTATATGTTATTAATGGTGAGATACTAATTAATAAAACTAATTTGTAGCACTGTTGTTATTGTGATCATTTATTTACCAATAAGTGTCGTTAATGTAATATTTTGTACGATATCCTTTTGATAAATTGTTGATTTGAATTTTCGAAATTTTCCTAAAGTAAAAAGTCAAGTAAAATAATAATATATAGTAAGGAAATAACAGTGGAAAATTTTAGTGAAGACAGAGTCCCCCTTCCAGATTTTTGTGAAAACGAAACAATTATAACTTCCAGTAAATCTAATATTTTATTTATAATTGCTAATAATTACTATCTTTCTGCAACGGAACATACCAGAAAAGCTTAAATTTCAATAGGGTCGTCCATAAATGATGTCATAGAAACTTTCCAAGTTTAGGACCGCATAACTCCCCTGTCGTCACTTAAACCATTGCGTAAATGTCTAGTCTTAACATAGGATGTTTTAAATATCCCAATATATTGACCCAGTGACCCTACCTGTGATGTCATTTATGGACGATCCCTAATCTGTACACGAGGATCAATGATACGAGCAATACACAAAAAATACGATTTAGTGTCACTTTGACTAGCCAAAGCACAACATACAATATTATATAAAAACAAGGGCTAAAGCCCTTGTTTTATGGCAGCCTTTATTAACAGCAAAATTAAGCATTTTGAATTTGCCGCAAAATTTTAGCTTCAATTTACATGTTTTAAATGAAAAGAAGCAATTAAGCCGCACAATGTGTTTTTGGTTATTTTATCTATCTTATTTATAATCAACTTGTGTAATACAATCAAAAGTTCAAAATTCCAATTTTTGAATTTCCCGCCAATAATTAATATGTTGTGTTAAAAGTTAAGATTTCGACCGGTTACTCAATAAAGGAACCCTAAAGTGATATATATTTGGAAAGCTAACAATTAGGCAAAGATAATAAACATGGTGTGGAAGCACGATCGTTATTAGTTTTTAAATGTTTTTTAAATAACATAATTGCAAATTAAAAAAAGTTAACGGATTGTGTCGAGTGATATATCATTGGAAAGCTCTTCAAAAATAAGCAGACACCATTTTTTTTGTTTTTTGATTGTGACCCATACAACATATTTTTCGCGGCAATTAAAAATTAAATGACCGTTATTTTGAAAACGTTTTGTTATAATGGAGGCGCGTTCCGTTATTTGAATTCTACTGGTGATTAGCTTTCCAATGCTATATGGCTCGATGAAATTGGTCCAGTATTGAAAGATTTTCAAAATTCCCGTAAATTATGTAGAATGTAGGTAATTACACAATAAGAAAAATTACTGAGCTTTTTTTTATACTATTTAATAACGCTGTGGGTTTTCTATGATTTAACATTAAGTGCTATAGCTGGGGTCCTAAATACACGGTTGGACCCCCGAGCTTTAATTCAACTTGGGTCATTGTAATAGGAACAATACGGTGCCCACCTACTACGTTTTCTGTCGATCAAAAATCCGTACTCTAATGCTACTCTACTATACACTACCAAGGGCTTTAACATTAACGTTTTTTCCACCCGTGTAATTCCAATTTAGGACTCCTGCGAGTCATTTAAATTTGCATTTAAGTTAATCCAACACCGTACACTGCGACAGTTGTACTTAGCCCCTGCAAAATAAAAACCAAACCTAATGTTTCAAGTTTCAACAGTTTGTTAGCATAACTAGTACAACAACAAAAATGTTATTTTTTAATAAGGCATACCCATTAATTAAGCCATACATTCTCATACCACTTTTTTCGTTTCCATTCCTTTCCGTAGTTTAACTCACTGCACTTACAGTCCGACAAGCCCATCATGTCATTTTCGAAGAGAAACTAACAGCCCTGCAACATTTCGAGTTATGAAATCCAAAAACATTGGCGTTGACTCTCGCTCCATTGTGCGAAACTCGCCCTGTCTCACCCCAACTTCTCTCACAGATTTGAAGATCAACTCATAGAAATGACGCTGTTTTCGAGTCATTCCACGACACTGCCCACTCAGCAGCAGCAATTTTAGTTTAAGTTGTTTAATATTTTCAGGGATTTTAAATGCCTTGTCATACATAGAGACGTAGACTATAATTGCAATGAATGGGGTCAACAGAGTAAAAATACTTGCCACTATATCAACGGTTGGATATTTGATGAAGTAAACAAAGCCAATAAGCGATAGTGAGATAAATACGTTTTTTAGAAAAAAATTAATATACGCAGTGCTCAGGTTAAAATAGTTTATGGACAATTCTATCTTTCTGATCTCTTTGTATGCGTTATACAATTTTAATTTTGATGAAAATGAACCCACAGAACTATTTTTGAGATCAGCAGAGTAAATTTCCACCCTTTGAAATATCATATGAATACTGGAATCAATTTTCATTAAAAAGAGCATTTGAAGAAGGACTTCAAATACTCCATTTGTTACCCAAAACAGTATAATAGAAAATTCTACATAAAAACAAACGGAAAACGTGAGCAAGTTCTTGTGACTTTCATCAAGTGCAGAGTAGAGAAGAAAATGTACTGAAGGGTCGTACAAGAAAAGAATGAGGGGTAGAAACATATCTGGCAGAATGGCAAATGGGATGTAGAGAGCTGTGAGCTCCATCAAACTGAATTCACGAACAGACTTCCGCACTAAATGTTGATCTGCTAAATCAGAAATTAAAAAACTGTAATATTAATTCACAAAATCTGTTTTTAATTTTTACTTATGCTGAATTAGGTATAAATACGCTACAAGTAAAGTAATATGGCGCTTACCGGGACGATTCTCAAATAGTTGATTAAATATCCCAACGGTGACTTCCGGCCAACGTACAAAATCTGAATATGTTATGTAGCAGCATGCTCCAAAACTTAGACATAAACTAAAGTGAATTGGAATGTGATGGAGAACAAAATGTGTTGGGTACAGGAAAGACTGCACAAGTCTGACATTCATGTAGAATAATCCTGAAATAGAAACCGCGAAATAGAATCCCCATATAGCTTTCTGAAGTTTGGAGCTTTTTTGCTTTATTTTTCCTGATTGTAAATTGACGTCAAAAGAATAAAGTTGAAGTTGTGAAAAGAATTTAAATAATTTTAGCGTTGCTACAAATTCTTCTTTAGTTAGCATTGTTACTTTACTACTTACTACTTTACTTTTTTACTGGTCCAAATATGGCGTCGCGAAAACGTGAATGTGGGGCTAGTTTGAATAGCTTTTGCCGAGTAGATTCAAATAATAAACGCTTTAAGCGTTTGACTACATTCATTCAGCAAGAGATTATCGTGATAAAGACGAGTGGAAGTAATTCAGGAGCCTTTTGAAATTTAGTCGTATTGCTATTACGTCTCTGCCTTGAGTTTAATTTGAGTAGTTCAAATCATTTTAATATGTCGTAGTAGGATACAATTTCCTTTTAAACAAAGTACTTTTCCACTTTTCCTGGAATTAAATTTCAATTACAAAAAAGCTAATCACATATCAGCGGTATAGTGCAAACAGGAATCGATTATTCTTATAAACTGCTAACTGCTAGCCAACAATTTTTTGCAGCCCATGCACCTATATATTATTTCTGTAAATTAAATAAACAAAAACAGAATAATTATAAATTAAACCTTTCGGTGCTTTTGATATTGCTTCCAAATTATCTAACTTAGTTAGTAGTTCGTTCGAAATCATTTAGTTTTTATTATTGCTTGCGGCCGTTTTAAATTATATTTTTCAGTTTTTCTCATGCTTATTAAAAGTCTAAAAGCAAAGTTGGGGTGTTATATTAGAGATCCAGGAAGGAATTAACTTCGAAGTTTAGTGGATGTTCGGAATTTGTCATTAACGATTTTCAAGTAATACCCCAGTAATTACAGTACGGATACCGCTTGAAAATATAATTATTCTTCACTAATTATTGATTAATCGGATAAATGCTCTAATTTTATTTCGGACTTTAAATCGTTTCTAATTGCTGCGCACTGTAAGTATCCAGTCTGTTTTTTTTAAAGTGCTTCTGAATATTACTTACCCCATCCTCCGTATTGTGTCATATAACTAAAATTAAATTGACTCAAACACTTAATTATCTTTCTATCTTACTATATCATTACACTTTGAGATTATTTACTAACGATAAGTACCTAATCTTAAAAATTATACAGTTTCTATCGTCATATTTCCTAATGAATAAAACGTCAGGGGTAATTATTTCAAGTAAGCGTTAATACAGAAACATTAACAAGGGAATGGTTTCACATGGAACTAGTAAATTTCAAAAAGTCATGTCTACAAAAATTAAGCTAATTTTAAATAGTAGGGATCCAAAGTAACTAACTTAAGCATTTTGCGTTGCTTAGTAGCCCGCCAAAATTTTAAAAAATTCAAATTTTAATACTTTGCCGCCCTGTAGCTTCTACCTACAGTTCTCATCCGACTTTGACGAAATTTTGTTTAGAGAGAAGTAATTTCAGGATTTTTCAAAATTCAAAAATTGTAAGTCTTTTTTAGAAAACTATATTTTTGAGACCTAATTTTATATACAAATTTTTTCGAATAATTGTTTTTATAGAGTCTTGTCTTGGATAACGAGTCTTATGGAACGAATCCAGCCAAATGGAAACCTTAACTTCTTCGTAGACTCCTCAAAGAGATTTTACCATCATGGCATGGTAGGTAAAGTGGATCAGCAGGGTTTACACCTGTCAAAATGTATAGATAGTTCTGCATAAGTGTGCTGTAAAATGTTTAAAAAATTCTTCGTCGTTATATAATTTGTAATTATCACTATGATCGAGTAGCAAAATTCGATACAACTACCTATGTACTTACATAGACCTGCGACGTACTTTCCACTTTCTATCATGTCTACCGTGTGGACGTTGAGTCACCTAAAGCTACTCGATTAATCGATTACAGTTGCTTATTCTGCTGCATTTCATTATTTTCTTATAATACGATATTACGTAAGACTACGCAGGAGATTTAATTTAATTAAGGATAACGGAAATCAGAAAATTACGATCTAAACATTAAAATTTTCAATGCTAAACCAACTGCAATTTATTTCTTTAAATTCGACTTCATGCTTATAACAGAAATTTTATAATCATCATAAGTACATATAATAAAAGATTATTCAAAGAAAAATTTACATTAAGATGGTAAATATTATTAACTACGAAACCTTATTATTATATTTTTTATCATTAGATCATCTTCCAGGCTATGAGCAGACGCAAGATACTTTTATTACATCACCACGTTAATTAATTAGTTTAATTTAAATAATATTTCAGCTAATTGATTGGAACACCACGAAAAACGAAATATATAACGTCTCCCTCATGCAGCATATGGATCCCGTACGAAATGCTCTATTACAAGCAGACGTGTTTTCACCCTGCAGACCAAAGAGAAAACATCACGCCCGCAATTTATGTGTATTCCAATTATTATTATTATTGATTTATTTACGGCAGGTCGAGGCCCAAAAGACAAGACTACAATAATAAAACAATAATAGACAACTAGATTATAATAACGCAAGACCATAGCTGTGTAACTATTTGTTTTCTTGTACACCACCCGTATAATTATTTTTTAAAAACTAATTTGTATACTCCTACTAACAAACATAAACTATGTATAACGAAATTGTGCTACGTATACTGAGTCTGTTGGGCTATCGTCGTTGGACGACAGTGCCAAGTTTATTTTAATAAAGTTGTCTTTCTCTCTTACATTGATTCAAGCAGAATTCAATAATATAAAACTTGTTCAAGGTGTTAGTAACATCGCTTGCCGGAAGGACGATTGGAGCATCAAAAATAAAATAAAACTGTTTTCCTCTTTCCGCAAAAATACGTTTATCCAAAATTCCACTGTCGTATTCAATCCCATGGCCAACAAGTCGTATTCTTATATGATAGAGTCTGTCATTTTCAATCGGAACAAAGAATCCAAGTCCGTAAACTTCAATTTTCTTGGTACAAGCAAAGCTAAAATATAACCAAAGCACAAGAATATTAGAAGCCGTTTTTGCATGATTGCGATTAAAATGATTTAAAGCATTTTTTCATCACTTCAGTATTTTAATGCCTAATTCGCTAAATATTTCGTTATTGTTGTAGACATTGGAGGTGAAACTTACACTTGACTATTTGAACTGCCATCACAGACAAACGGAGGATTTTCCATGATTTCCGAGTCCTGTACCAAGCAAAGTGTTGTAATTCCAGGCGGTATTAATGCTTTGGTGTTCTTAGCCTCGGAATTCCGTTTTGACTCCAGTACCACCCAACTTACCAAACTTACTGTCTGTTTAATTTCTAGTATAGCGTTTATAGCGTTTCGTTATTTTTATTTGTGTCGCGAGAACAAAAATTCCATTGCGCACACTTCATGTTCGTTCATGTCATGCTTTTTAGTGATTAACGGTGATGAACAATGCATAAATCAAATTAATTTGAATGCAGTTCGCGAGGTTTTGGTAATTTACATAATTAATAGACATATAACCCCACCGATAAGTATGTTATTTTTTTTGAACGGCAATAGAAATCATTGGGCAGTGCCATTCTTAAAATTGAAAATTTTATTGACATAATTTGTGGACTATTCTTAGTACGTACCATTTAAGTAATCTTAGCAAGAAAAAATAAGGGTGATGCAGACCGTAACCTTTAGAAATGTAATTGCCATAATTTGTGAGCCATCCCTGAGAGCGTACCATTTTTGTGATGCTGATTAGAAACAGGAGAATAGTGCGGTTTGTAAATATTTGTGATTTGATCGACATAAATTGTAAACCATTTCTGACTGCGTACCATTTGTGTAATGCTAAAAAACATAAGAGCGGTGCGGTCCTTCAAAATAGATAATTAGGTTAACAACATTTATGGACCATCCTTGATTGAGTACGTGCTAATCAACAATAATAATTTATTCATTGAGTCGATTTGGCCTCAGCCCATAAAACATTTAGTTATTTACAGGTTTGATTGTACAGAGATAATTAGTCCTTGGTCTAATAAATATGTGAATAAGTTTGTTAGTATAAATGTATGTTGGTCCTTTCTTGGAAGTTTTGTGCCTTTTAATCTCAGGAGAATTATTGGACGAGGTATATATCGTCAATGTAGAATGAAGTTTGATCATCTCCTTCTGGGGCTAAAATGAATAATGATCATCTCCATTCTGCTCTAAAATGAATTTTGACCATCTCCATTTTTCATGAAATACGACTAATGCGATATGTTAATGATGAGTTAAGGGTTTAGTAATTCGAAACTAAGCACATTAGGGGTCACCCATAAATGGCGTCATCAAAATATCCCCATTTTAAGTCCGTATGACCCTCTGTCATCAGATTACCCGTTGGGTAAATGGCTACCTTTAGCATGCGATACCATAAATATCCAAGTAGACTGCTGGACCATACCCATTACGTCACTTATGGGCGACCCCTTAATTTTTTAAAAGTTTCAATAGTGATATAATGATGAACTAATTCCTGATCTCATAAATGATGAAATAATTTATTAATTTGATTAAATTAATTCATCAATAAATCATTATTAAAAGTTTAAAAAGTCTAAGGGGTCGCCCATAAATGACGTTATGGGTATGGCCAAGCAGCCTACTTGGATAATGATGATATCACATGCTAAAGATAGCCCTTTACGCAACGGGTAATCTGACGGCTGGAGGGTCATGAGGACTTAAAATGGGAATATTTTTATGACGTCATTTATGGGTGACCCCTAATGTACTTTGTTTCGAATTCCTATACGTAATCATTAACATAGCTCATTAGCCGTATTTCATGAAAAATGGAGATGATCAAAACCAAATTTAAATCAAAATGGAGATGATCATAATTCATTTTAGCCCCAAGAGGAGATTATCAAACTTCATTCTTCATCGACGATATACAAAAATATATATTATATTACGACGAAACTAAAAGCCCAGCAACATTTCGAGTTATGAAATCCAAAAACATTAGCGTAGACTCTTGTTCCATTGTGCGAAACTCTCCTTGTCTCACCCCAACATCATCTTTCACCGAATTAAAGATTAACCGATAGAAATGACGCTGCTTTGAAGTCATTCCACGACACTGCCCACTCAGCAGAAGTAATTTTAGTTTAAGCGTTTTGATATTTTCAGGGATTTTAAATGCCTTGTCGTACAGAGCGACGTACGTTATAATTCCATTAAACGATGCCACACACGCAAAAATACTTGTCACTATATTAACCGTTGGGTATTTAATGAAATAAACTGAGCCAATAATAGATGCTGATATAAATAAATTTTCAAAGAAAAAAATTATATTCGCACTACTGAGGTCCACCTACATGAACTCTTGTATACATACAGCAGTATATATTTGTTTTCATAGGGGAATAATATAATTCCTGTTCAATCACACAATAATTCCATATAAGATGCAATTAAGTTATGTGAATAAAACCATGCCGCAAGCGCCATACGATTTGAACATGGAGCACGGATAATACTTGAAAATATAATTATGTACTTACTGTCGTGTACTTATCGTCCGTATTGTGTCAATAAAATTGACTCAATTATGCAATTACCTCTCTCTGTCCTCACACTATGAGCATATTTACCAACGATAAATTCCTACTCTTGAAAATTAAACAGTTTTTATTGTCATATTTATTCCTATTGAATCAAGTGTCAATGGTAATTATTTGAAGTAAACATTAATACCGAAACATTGGGACTCCTTGAGGAATCCTTATAATTATATACCTTTTCGTTATCCAATAATTCATCATAAGATATTGTCTGTGAAGAACCCAAATGACCCATACCCATTTTTAGTTAAACTCAACATCCACTATCTACAAAAAATATTGAAATAAGTCTTAAAAGTATTTAAACAGAACAGTTTGCAATTTTCAAAAACATGTAAATACAACATTTGACACTTTTCAAAAACATGTAAATAGATCATTTTGGACTTTTCAAAAACATATAAATATAACATTTTGCACCTTTCAAAAACATGCAAATGTAACATTTTACACCTTTTAAAAACTTGTAATTAACATTTTACTCATGTTTCTCATTTTGTTTTTATAAAATAGCTCATTTTAATTCTAGCTTAAATTGGATATGGGTCATTTTGGTTCTTCACAGACGATATACACCCAGTCTATGCGCATACAATTTTAACATAGTGTTCGGATCCTGCTTGAAAATATATTTATACATCCCTACTTTTTGATTAATCGGATGAATGCGTTAATTAATTTGATTCTGAGTTCTATAGATCATTTTAATTACTACGCTATATGCATATTTGTTTGTCCGGTGTTAGATAATTTCGTTCAGTTGACCTAATTATGGAATTATCTTTCTAACTGCATCATTAATTAGACAATGGAAGTGTTTACTAATGATAAGTAGATAAATAATTACTATTGAAAAGTATACATTTTCTATAATATCCCCACACACAGTTTTTGTTGAAATTTGGATGCTAATAATTTGTCTAAATATACACATAATCCATGTACGTGTATTATTAAAATTATTTGGACTTTAATATAGCAATATTAAACCCCAAGAAAGAAAATAAGTTTCACGATTCAATTCGATTGAAAATGCCGGTATAAAAAAATGCGCCATACTACCTCTCTGGATACGATGAAGGATGGTAGACCCGGTGAGTTAAAGTCTGCAACTGCCATGTACTTTCCATCATCCTGTCTACCATATGGACGTCGAGTCACTAAAACCTACCTAATTAATCAAATATATTTACTTATTTTGCAGCATAGCATATTCATATTTTCTTATAATAATACGCTAAGACAACACAGGAAGTTTAATTTAGTTAAGGATAACGGTAATAACAAAACTACGATCCAAATAATAATATTTTCAATACTAAACCAACTGCAGTTTATTTCTTTAAATTCGACTTAATGCCTTTAACAGAACTTTTATAATCATTATGAGTATATTGAAAGAGTATTTAATGAAAAATTTAAAAAAAATAAAAATAGTGTTTGCTTGATTTTTAAGAGCTTTTAAATGATACATCACTCGACAAAATCCGTTGATTTTTTTTTCAATTATGTTTTTTTCGAAACCATTTAAATCCGTAATAACAATCGTGCGTCCACACCAAGTTATTTAAATTTGCTTAATCGTTACTGTCAAAATGGTATATCATGTTTACGTGAGTTTACTAAATAACCGGTCGAAATCTTCATTTAACACAATATTTAAAGTTTTGGCGGGAAATTTAAAAATTGGAATTTTGAATTTTTGGTTGTATTGCAGAAATTGATTATAAATAATATAGATACGATAACCAAAAACACATTGTGCGGCTTAATTGCTTCCCTTAATTTAAAACCTGTCAACTGAAACTAAAATTTGGCGGTAAATTCAAAATGCCTAATTTTGCTGATATATTATGATTATATGTATGAATTTAAGGATATAGAAATCAACTATTATTAACATAAGAAAATGCAAACACTGTATATCTTCTAACAATAGGCGGGCATCTATTAGAGCCCGGGTTTCTAATAAAAACTAAGTGAGGACGGGGACGGGTTTTTTATGCTTTAACATGACGTGTCTCTAATGCAACCCGTGAAACCATGATAAACTCAAAACTACTTTACTACAAAACAAAAATAGATGGCGGTGAAAACAAATAGTGACTTTTTATTCACAAACATAATAATCACAGAACAGAAATGAGTAGCGGTAAAACAACCGCTCATTGACTTGCATCTCACACATTTATTGTAAATAGGGACTCCGTCTTTAAGCCTGTTTAATGAGCAAGTATCCTTTTTTGTTAAGATTGACTTGGAAGTCCTTTCCGTTATTGTCCACGAAGTCACTAACTGTCACCCAGGCTTCACCCTCATTTTCCTTTGCCCCAAGAAGGTTCTTGGATTTTACGGTAAAGTGCCATCTCTGTAATAATATTAAATAAATATTCATTAGGTCGATTTAACCGAAGTTCACACAACCGGACTCAACGAGTCACTGTGGGTGAGGAAATAGGAGGCTACCGCGTTAGACCGTCTCCGTCTTTGTACCCTTTCACCTTTCCCCGTCCCCTCCTCCACAGTAAAGGAGTCCCATTCCCTAGGCCCCTACAGTTAGTAGTGCTCACTAAGGAGCACCGAAGGAGATTGGGTTTCAATCAACCATCCAGTCACGTTTACCGTACAACACCGAGCCGTAAACGATTAGCAGTGGCCGAGGATCGAAGCCAGGTCTGGGACTGTAAAGTTCGCGTTACAGTCTGCAGTCCTAACCACTAACCCAAGCACGCTTGCTACATTATGTATGTGGCTACATATTATAATTTTTTACCTGGCGTTTGGAACGATCAAACTCAAATGTGAAGGTGTCTGGCCAGTCAGGGTTTGCATTATCCTTGAGTTCTCCACTTTTCCCAACTTTAGTTTCTGCAGTTCCGTCAAATTCAGTGGAAGCAATTTTCACGTATGGATCTGTTGTCCCTAGAAAAGTTGGGTCCTTCAGGTCTCTGTATAAATGACAATTTTATTAGTATAAAAAAAGAATAGGCTATCCTTCACATGATGGTTTTACAAAAGGGTTTAGAATTTTCTGTTTATGGCCTACGGTCAAAATGAAACAGAGTGCAATATATTGTTTTTTTAATAATAGTAATTTGATGTAACTCAAATGGAGCAACAACAAAAAATATAAAATTTACCGTGCAGAAATGTTGAAGGATAATTTAGCCTTATCTGGTCCAGGAGCCGACAGTACAACTGCGAGTGTGGCCAAAATGACCACCGCTACTAAACTTGTCTTTAGTTGCGAATTCATTTTTATTTCAGTAAATTAAATTCTTCACAACTCAACGCTTTCTTTTCTCTCACTGATACCTGTGCCGGACTGACTCAAATGTCTGGAGAAGATGTCCTTTTATCCCCCAATATTTCATGTAATTACTCTGCAAAGTCAACATAATATATTCGTCCTATTGCCTAGCCTGTAATTTATTGATTCACATAATGGCTGCAATTATGTATGTACATATTTGGATATTTGCATAATGGCAATGGCAGACAATTTATCACGTGCTAATTACAAATGTACATTAGCAGTCACAATGACTACTGGTCTGGACTTTTGTTAAGTTTAAATCCGCATTTCATGGCCATGTTACATATTTTGCTTTTGCGTCCGCCATGAATAAAACAAGTGGAGAAACAAAAACAAAAAGAAAATGTCTGGACTGGTTTGAACCTGTAAAAGGTGGTCGCTGGGAGACTCGTGATACTAATAATTTAATTTATAATTTCAGAGCCTCAGAGTTGAGAATTATGCAAACATAAGTGAAAAGGGCATTAGGATCGTTAGATGCTCTGAGAAACCATTACAATTAACTATAAATTATGCTACGACATTCGTGCTCTCATAAATAATTAGCTCTTTATTCTTTTGGTTCTTACAAAATATAGTTTTAGTTTGAATTTGATTATTATAACGATTTGCTTTCAATTTCGTATTCCTAATGTCAACTTAAGGTTGTTTATTTTTGTAATTTTATTGTTTAATTTAACTATTGGGTATTTCAAACTATTAAAACCAATGGGTTTAGACACGATGAGAGTGACGCGGCTATGTCTATGCACTAAAGGGTGGCAAGGAAGTTAGTTAAAGCTAATCTTTTTATTTAAATTATACGTTGAATAAAGTGTAGCGCTATTGTGTACTAATGTGTACACCCAGTAATCAACTGGTAAGCGAAACATGTTTGTCAAACTGCTAAAAAATCAGTAATGATTTCCTCTAGTTAAATTATATGTACCAATATATTTATATACATACATATATCATATATGTATTGCATGTCATCAATATTCAACTAGACCAACTCACCGCACTCATGACATCATTTATGCACGATCCATAGCAATGCGTTTAATAATACACGAGGCAACTTTGTACAGTTTCACAACCGTTACTTTTGGTGTACTGTGGGAAATGGGGATAGCCAGATTTCCTTTTGGTGCAAAATGGATGTAGTCAGATTTCATCCTCCGCCAACAATAAATGTATAGAACTTTAATGAATGACGTTAAACAGAATTTTGAGTTATAATTACCCAACAACTCTACGTAAATATCTACATAATTTCAATTATTATACGTTTAAATGTATACAAACAGTATTTTTATTTGCAGTTGATATTCCATAACGTCCAGGCGTTTTGGCTGGAAGAACAGGTTCATTCGCTCTTTCAACCGATGGAATGTTAACTATTTTCTGCCTGAAACTCGAGCAGCAAAAAAGTCCTAGTCAAGATTCCAGTCCTCGGGAATAGTAGCGCAAAACTTCCTTATTCAAAAGATAATTTAAAAAAATCTACATATTACATATTTTAAATTAAAATATAATCAATTCAGTGGTATTCTATAAAGTATTGAAAGACTTTTGGGCAATCCTCTCTCATGTTTCTATTTCAAGTCAATTATACAGTGGACCATCGTTACTACGGTTTCCCTTTTTGTGTGGATGTTCCTATTTAGCGACTAATATCTGTTTGCCCCGAACAGATTACATATAATACGTATTTTCTACCGGGTTCGCTTGTACCATTATAACGAAAATCAACTGTATTTTCATCGACTTTTCTATCAAACAAACGTCAAACATTAATTATTGTAAAATTCCATTCAATAACAATCATCAACGTATTAGTAACGTTCCTAATAAATGGAGAACGGCAATTTTGCTGTTAGTGAGAATTGGAGATCGGCAACTTTGCTTCTTCAGTAACGATATATAAGTTCCACGTAAGTAATAGGAACACTCATAGTTATTCATAGTCTTTTCTTTGACCAAACTAGGAGTAGGTATAATGTATACTATTGATTCACTTAAATTTTCGAAACTCTAAAAACCTAGGCAAAATAAATAATGGAATTAAAAAAATAACTTAAATAAATAGAATAAAGAATATTTTCGTCATAAACATCTCGACTAGCAAAAAAAAACTTAAAATGTAAGCATTGTAGTTTTCAATTTATTTAGTAGACCTTAGAGTAGTTGTAGTAGTTGCTCATGGCGTACTTCAACGAAATAATGTCCCCACTGCTCGCCCCTTTGTTTACGACGATTGTAATAGTACTAGTTGTCATGAGCATCTTCTGTGCGATACGAATGGAAGGTCTTCTGAGTCTACTTCTTAGCTTTGTTGGATTCTACGCCTTCGTTGCTCTGGTTGTAATTTTTTCCCTGTTCAGTGAGTTCCACACACGCTCATCAGACGTCCTGAAATCGTTAAAGATGGCTATCACCATTTTCAAGGGTCAGGAGGCGGATGTTGTGGCTCAGACAATGTATCTTAAAAGAGTTTAGAGATCATTAGGTCCCGTCAAAGTCAATATCAGTTGTTGCTACTATGTTGATAAAGCAATGGTTTTCACAATGGTGGACGAGGTTGTTCAAGAAACTGTCTCTTTTCTATTGGCCAACTAAATCTATGTAAGTATAGCTAATGTTACAAATCTATATCTCAATAACCTAAAATACGGAATAACATACATATTGGATAGAAATAATAATTAAATTACATAATATTCATTAGGTCGATTTTATTGAAGAATCATCCCAAGAATTCACTATTTAATTTCTGGGCTTACATATATACACATACACGATTATGTTATTTAAAACCATAAGTTGCAAATTTCTAAAAACTAAATAGTTTTGAGTTTACTAATTTAAACCATATGTCTATTAATTATGAATTTTGTGAAACAATATAATATTAGTTTTCTAACGCTTTATCACCTTACCATTGAGTAATGTTACTGCTTTTATGTTACAACAAACTCATCCTGTCACTGTCGAAGGGACACTAAGAGCCCAGCAACATTTCGAGTAATGAAATCCAAAAACAAAGGCGTTGACTCTCGTTCCATCGTTCGAAACTCTCCCTGTCTCACCCCAACATCTCTCACCGATTTGAAGATCAACCGATAGAAATGACGCTGCTTTCGAGTTATACTACGACACTGCTCGGTCAAAAGTAGCAATTTTAGTTTAAGCCTTTTGATATTTTCAGGGATTTTAAATGCCTTGTCGTACAGAGAGATGTAGAGTACAATTACAATTAATGGGGTTAAACAAGTAAAAATACTTGTCACTACATCAACTGTTGGATATATGATGAAGAATACAAAACCAATAATAGATGCTGAGATATATACGTTTTTGAGGATAAAAACAATATACGCACTTCTAAGGTTAAAATAGTTAATAGACAATTCTATTTTTCGGCATTCTTTGTACGCGCTATACAGTCTCACTTTAGATGGAAATGAAGCCACATGATTATTATTGAGATGACTAGAGTAAGATTCGACCCTCTGAACTAACATCTGAATACGAAAGTCAATTTTCATTAAGAAAAGCATTTGAATAATTGCTTCAAATACTGCATGGGTTACCCAAAAGAGTATAATAAAAAATTCTATAATAAACAAAACGGAGAAAGTGGCCAAGTTCTTATGACTTTCATCAAGTGCCGAGTAGAGAAGGAAACTGAGTGAAGGGTCATACAAGAAAAGAACGAGGGGTAAGAATACATCTAAGAGAATAACAAATGGGATGTAGAGTGCTATGAGCTCCATCAAACTGAACTCACGAACAGATTTCCGCACTAATTGTGGCTGATCTGTTAAATCAGAAATAATAAAACTTCAATAATGGGCAGAATTTATTTGCCTATTTTTAATTTTTGCGTAATAATGTCATTGCATACTATATATAGAAATTCATATAATTAGTTCTTACCAGGATGGTGTTCAAATAGTTGATTGAATACCCCCACAGTGACTTCCGGCCACTGTACAAAATCTGAATATGCAATGTACCAGGTTGTTGCAAAGCTAAGACATAGAATAAGGTGAATTGGAAAGTGATGAAGAACGAAATGTTTTGGGTACAGTAGAGACTGCAGAAATCTAACATTCATGTAGCATAATCCTAAAGTTGATACAGCGAAATAGATTCCCCATATTGCCCATTGAAATTTTGAGCTTTTTGTCTTTATTTTTCCGGATAGTAAATTGACGTCAAAAGGATGAAGGTCAAGTTGTGAAAAACTTTTAAATAACTTAAGCGTTGTTAAAAATTCTTCTTTTGTCAGCATAATTACTTTAATGGCCTCCTTAAGGAGCTATGAAATACCTGGATGTTGCTTGGAAATTTACAATATTCGTAAGATACAACAAGGGGCTATAGATCTAAAATATGCTTAATCTTGCAGAGCTTCAAAAATACTGAAGTTTACCGCTATTAGTTCGTTGTGGCATTTGACTCCAGCTCGTTTTAAAATACGAGTTACAAAACTATCCTAAGTCCTAAGGAGTTAGTCACACTGCGACCGTAAAAGGGCGTCAGGAAAACATAACTAGGGCCAGTTTAAATAGCGGTTGCCGAAACTTTTGAAATTCAAAACGCTCTAAACGGTGTGCTCCATTCAGTAGGAAATTGTCGTCATAAAAACAGGTGTCAAGGTCAAAGTAGTTCAGCGGTCTCTCGAAAGTTAGTTGTATTGCCACTCTGCCTCTATCATAACTTAGACTCGGGTAATTAAAATAATTATACTCCGTTGTATGATCACAATTTGATAATCAACAAAGCGTTTTCCTGGAAACACTTTTCAGTTCTACAAAAATTATTCAAATTTCTGTTATTATGCAAACAGGAAACGATTTTTTTTTAAATTTTTCAACACTGCTTCCCAACTATATTTTCGTAGCCTGCTTGTATACTAGGTTTTTAGATTCCACAACAACAAATTATTAGATTAAACCTTTTGATGCTTTTAACAATGCTTAAGCTGCTAATTACTTGACAATTAGATTGAAGTAATTTAATTTAGGTACACGTTTTTAATCACACAATTATTTTTACAGAATATTTTTTTGACGCTTATTATGCAATTAGGATAGCACTAATAGCAAAGTTAGGGTGTTATGAAAGATCCAGGAAGCAATTAACTTAAATAACTAGAACTGTTAGAACACTGACTGAGTTTCCTTTAAAACACCTTATATCATTAAAAACAATAAGTGAGCAAAACCTTGATTGTATAATTTTATATTTCACCACAACTAACTTCCTAGACATTAATTCGTTGACTCGTCCGTTTGACAAAGGAAAAACAATTCAGCCTAATTACTAAGAATCAGTAAAACGAAAAATGAAGGGTTAAAATGAACCAAAAAAATTCCAAATTAGATGTCGTCGAAAAAATGATAATCTTATTCCTCGTTCATTGCGGGTCATTTATGAATATTAAATGTACACATTGAATAATTGATGTTGGTTGGAAAGTTATTAAAGGATTTTGAGATGGATTTTGCAAGCTTTAGAATGTGATGTAACTGGGCATTTTGACTAGCTGTAACATATTTTTGAAAGTATAAATTTGCTAATGGTATTTAATTGAGTGCAACATTTGGTTGACCAGAAAATGAATTTTTGATTTATTGGCACTCTATATAGCTTCTACAATTTTAGTCTTGTTTTTTAAAAAAGTGAAGTTTTCTAATTCACATAACATCATCCAAAAGCAATTTCTGGGTTTTTAGATGCTCATTATATGGAAGCTTGTATGATGATTAATGGTAAGATAATATATATTATTATTATTGGAATCTCTTGCACTGACAAAATTAATAATATGTGATATACCTTTCTGAAGAATTCTAATGTCAACTTATAGGACTGCTTGTAAACTAGTGCTTGGTGATTTGAATTTAAGTATTATAAATATTTTTATTTTGTAACAATTATTATAGTTAACTACGTTGCGGAAGTATTTTTAAATCTACTGCGGCCCGTGCTTGGTCGATCCTTGGAGAACATTGAGTTTTACGGAACGAATCCAGCCAAATGGAAACCTCAACGTTTAAGGAGACTCCCCAAAGAGGCTTTACCACCCTGGTATGGGGGATCAGCAGATTTTACACCAATCAAAGTTTATGGATAGAACTGTGTATAAAGAGCTGCAAATGTGTAAAGATGTTATTTTTAGTATTTCAAAATTTCATTAATGTTCGAAAAGAAAAAAATTCAATATATTTTCAAATTCACATAAAAAAATTGTTGCATTTTATAATTTCTTCATCGACTCAGCCACTCATTCCGCATCACTTAAACATGAAGTGAGCGGCTTAGGGGTTAGAAATAAATTATGTCACATAAATTCTCCTTTAGGACCAACTTAAACTGAATACTGAATACCAACTTAATACATCATATGATTATATAGATTGTCCATAAATTACGTTACTGAAATTATCTTGCTACTTTTTTGAAGCCAATGTTCGCTGAAGCTCAGCATCTACTTTGGGCCCATGGTCGCCAAATCCGTCGCGAAGCGCTTGATTGAATTTTTTAAAGTGCCTTTTGAAACCGAACTCACAAGGAAAGCACACCGTATGGTACACTTAGATTTTAAAACCACATTGTGTAATCGATTCACCCACCTTAGTGTACTATAACGCTAAAAAAACTCAGTCGCATTTTGCGCCGTTCGCTCACAGTTGCCCGCCAAAGTTTAAAAAAACCGATGTTTTGATTTTTTGCCACCCCATAGCTTCTACAATTTTCATCTGATTTTCGAAAAAAATGAATTTTTTGGATCTCCAGAACATTATCTAAAAAGTAATTTCTGGGTTTTCCAAAATTCGAAAATTTTCATTTTTCTGAAAAAAGTAGGTGGTTTTTAGGGCCTCAAAAAGACGGTTATTTTAATTATTTTTTGGAGAAAATAAAAATTTTCGAATTTTGGAAAACCCAGAAATTACTTTTTAGATAATGTTCTGGAGATCCAAAAAATTCATTTTTTTCGAAAATCAGATGAAAATTGTAGAAGCTATGGGGTGGCAAAAAATCAAAACATCGGTTTTTTTAAACTTTGGCGGGCAACTGTGAGCGAACGGCGCAAAATGCGACCGAGTTGTTTTAGAGTTGTAGTACACTAAAGTGGGTAAATCGATTACACCATGTGGTTTTAAAATCTGGGCGTACTATACGGTGTGCTTTCCTTGTCAGTCAGTGTTTTTTTTTAAATCAGCGTTGATAGTGATAGCAGAAAATTTCACAACAGAGGGTGCATTTTGGTTATGTACCTTCATGTAGTCATGTAGCACATAATAGATTTATCGTAATTATTGCGAAGGTCTTGTCTGCTGCCTGCGCAGCAACTGGCAACAGTGAAACTTACAATTTTTCCTTATTCGTCAACCATAATAGGTGGTTAAAATTACAATGAGCTGATACATAACTAATTACATTTCAGAATTAAATTATATGATTTATATACCCCGAGGGCATTTCCACGCAGACACTTTATTCCATATCAGTATTCAGTATACTATTATAAACACTAGATATTTACAACACTCGCCATTTAATCTAACATTTATATCACTGGACGCAAAAAAAAAATTAAGGAAATTGTTCGACAAAATTGACAGTAGTATTGTGTTCACTAACTTGCTAGCAGTCCATACACTACTGTTTATATTTGCATGCTACAAAAATTACATAAAAAGAAACGATAGAAAAAAAACTTTGCCGAGATGTTTTGTGAAGGATGTCTATCATAAATTAATTATCATTTCGGGAATCGGGAAGTCAAAAATGTGTGCACTATTGTACATTAAAATATTTCATCCAGACTTCATAGACCTTAGACAATGCCACAATATTTTTTTGGTCCTGTTCGCAATTTAAATTTTAAAACGTTGTGATTGACTCCTGAGGAACAAACATGAAATAAATATTGCATAATCTCAATTTAATGTAATGGAAATTATAATTTTTTGTGGCAGTTTTCGTCACTTTTCCTCTACTAGCAATCTGCCGTCTTCATTTATTCTACAGTATATAAGGCAATTTTTCTGACGATAATTTAATTTATTATTATTACTCTCACAGGCAATAAAACCCAGACACATTGCTTTGGATTATAGTTGGTCGACGTGCTATTGCTATTTGAAAGATTTTTATTATTTTTATAAAATTCTACAAGTTAACAAATTTTCTTTGTAAGCTACGTAAGATTAGACTCAGCTAAAAATGCTTACATTTTTTCCATTAATTTTACTTCAAGTCGTCTCACTGGTTTTGGGCTCAGCTAGGATTCCGTCCGTGTCTCTCAATCCAGCTCTAGAATCAGAGAGCAGTAGAAAATTAAGCGAGGGTTTTGTAGCAGGAGATAACAAAGACTTGGAGTCAGTCACGAAGGCACAGCCAGAACTGGACAGCAGTGGAAGTTTGACTATTGGAAATAATGCAGATTTCACAGCCCCGTTACCATCCTCCCATAGTACAAGTTATATTCAGAATGAAAATACAAAGCAAGATAACGTAAGAAAAATATTCACTGATTTTAGACTTTTCTTTTTGGTGAAGTCAATACCATAGCTTTAAGCTCAGCGTCTACTTTAGACCCAATGTGGACAAATCAAGTGCGAAGCGTTGGGTTTTTTATTACAGTAGTGTTGAATAAGATTATTTGGAATTTAAAAATAATTTAACATAATTTTTTGAATTGAAGGTACTGAAAGTAATGGATATACCAGACGATCTTCTGGAATGGGAAGCACCTTATTGGTTTCAAAAGAACGCGCCATACTACCTCTCTGGCTACGATGAGGACGGACGACCAGGTGATTCACATTTCTTTTTTATCTTTGAAAAGTAATTCAATTATTCATGAAAAAATGTAAAAGTAGTATTTAATGAAAGTTGTCATTTTATTGAACACAGTTTGGATAGCGGAATGGGGGAAATATCCACTACGAGAATTGACTTTACTTGAAGATGACGAAGCTAAAATTTTTGACAAATATCTTAAACAAATGGCTGCACGAATTTACAAAAGGTTAGTTATTATATGTGTTTAAATAAGATGTAGGCCTTTTGCGCTCAGTGTAGTGGTACTCTATTTGTCAATGATTATACTCTAATGATTCAGTGATACTTTTTTTACAGCAGTAAGTTTAAACAAATCTTAGTCCTAAAAACTATTTTATTTTTCAGTGTACTTTGTATTTTGAGGGAACTTATTGCAGCCACTGAAAAAAACAATATTAAAAAATATTTTATTTTTCAGTGACTGCCATTTGTGCCCTTAAAAAGTTTTCTTTATTCTCAGAGATATTTTCCACGTAAACATTATTTCTTTTCAAACTTTTTAGCATTCAAGACCAGCAGAACACAACAGAAAATGAAGGAAAGATATTTGCCCTCATTGACTTGGATGAACTTGATCTGAATAAAATTGCACATCCAAAGTGTAAGTCCTAAATATTTAACTCATGTCCAAATGATTTTTTTTGTATAGTTGATACAAATATTACTATCGTAAATTATTATATGATTTCGTTGCCCTTTTTTTAGCAATCCTTGTTATCCTGAAACTGTTCACAGCTTATCAAGAAATAATCCTTAATTTTATGGATGCCTGCATGGTTATTAATGGTAAGATATGATTTAATATTATTCGGATCTTGGTCTTTTACATACCTGTTATATTCGGTGAATTATTTCGTAAAATGATCTTATAAATAATTGCATTTTACGTTAATATTATGCCTGTTTAAATTGAGATACTCTGAATCTGAATCTAATTAAAACATTTTTAAATCTGTATTATTTAGTTAACTATGTTGCCGAAGCAGCTATAAATCTATTGCGGCCCATACTCGGTAGGTCCTTGGAGAACATTGAGTTTTACGGAACGAATCCAGCCAAATGGAAACCTCAACTTCTAAGGAGACTCCCCAAGAATGTTTTACCATCTTGGTATGGCGGATCCTCTGATTTTACACCTGTAAAAATTTATGGATAATTCAACTCTATGAAAGAAACATCAAAGAAAATTTTTTAAATTTATAAAATATAGATGATAATATTAACAAAAAAAAAATGAAATAAATATTGTTTACTGCTATGTGATATGGCGCAATTGTTTTTGCTTTGTATTTTTGTCAGCTTATTTAAATGACATTCAGTCCACATATTCTGCAGTATATATAAAAACCAATTCTTCTGACAATATTTACAGCATTTTGCCATCAGCCGCCGAGTTACTTTAATTTTTCAAAGAATTCCTTCATTTTTAAGAAATTCTGTACGTAAAGTTTTTCAATAGTACAAGCAGTAGTTCATCCATTGCGTTAAAAATGTTTATAAAATTTCAATTTATTTTACTTCAAGTCATCTCACTAGTTTTGGTTATCGAATATCGAATCAGTTACCATTCCGCCAGTCATTCAAGATCCAGAATCAGAGCTTGACATTGTCGCGAGATTAAACGAAAGTTTATTCAAAAAAGAAAATATGGAAATCACAGAGTCAGTCACAAAGTCAGCAGCAGGACAAGAATCAGGAATTGAAAATTTTAATATTGAATCTAATACAGATTTTGCAATCCCTGTGTCACCCTCGCTCCCAAATAATACACAAAGTAAAAATGCAAATAATAGAAAGGAAGATAAAATGATAATCAATGGTTACATTATACATTTTAGTAATACATTTTTTTTTAAACTCGACGCTTACTGGTTTTTCACAATATTAAATATATTTTCCCCGTTTTATTTTCATTATGGTCTGGACGAATATTATTTCTAATATAAAAATCCTTTTATGTGTTGTATTAATTATATAATTCGAATTATAGGTAATAAAAGGAAGGGATTTACAAGAAAGGCGATGTGCTGAAATGGGAAGCGCCAAGTTGGTTTCAAAAAAATGCGCCATACTACCTCTCCGGGTACGATGCGGACGGTCGACCAGGTGATTTAAAATTCGATTTTACTTTTGACAAGTCATTTTCTCAATTAAGACTGAAAAAGTAGCACTTAAGATATATGTTAATATTTTGTTTAACACAGTTTAGGTAGCGGAATGGGAGAAGTATCCAATACGAGAATTGACCTTACTTGAAAGCGACCAAGCTAAAATTTTTGAAAAGTATCTTCGACAGCTAGCTGCACGAGTAATTAATAGGTAAAAGTTATTTTTTTAAATATTATGAGGACGATATTTTTTTCGCTTATAGTGAGGCGGCTCTTTTACTTTAAACCTCCAGTTTTGATTTGTTTTTACAGCAGTAGTTTTACTAATGATTAATATCCATAAATATATTTTATTTTTCCTTGACTTTTACATTAGGAACTCAAAAAATAAACATTGTTTTTCCAGTAATATATACTTTTTTTCGCAATGAATTTAGCATTCCAAATCAGCAGAATACGACCGAGGATGAAGTTAAGGTATTTATGCACGCTCGCACTCTCTGTTTAATCTAACACTTTTATCATTCGACGCAAAAAAAAATCAAGGAAATCGTTCGACAAATTCAGTATTGTGTTAGTTAACTTGTTAGTAATACATAAACTACTGTTTATATTTACATGTTGCAAAAATCATACCAAAAAAAAACGAGACAAAAAAAAGTTGCCGAGACGTTTTGTTTGTGAAGGATGTCTCTCATTAATTAACAATAATTGTGGGAAGTCGAAAATATGTGTACTAGAATGTTTTATCCAGACTATAGGCAGTGCCATATTACTTTTTTGCTCCTGTTTGCAATTAATATTTCAAAACGTACCGATTGACTTCTGAGGAACAAACATGAAATTTTTATTTTTTAACTATTAAATGTAATGACAATCATTATTTATGTTGTTGCAGTTTTTGTCGCTTTTCCTCTACTAGCAAACTACAGTCTTCATATTCTACAGTCTACAGTATACAAGACCATTTTTCTGACAAGAATTTAATTTATTACTATTACTCTCACAGTCAATAAAACCCACAGACATTGCTTTGGATTACAGTTTGTCGACGAGTTATTGTTATTTGAAATATTTTATAATTTTAAAGACATTTTTCAAGTTCACAAATTTTGGTCAGGTGGGTTAATAAAATAATGGATTTACCAGATCAACTCCTGGAATGGGAAGCACCTTATTGGTTTAAAAAAATTAGGCCTTACTACCACGCTAGGTATGATGATGAGAGTAGACCAGGTGATTCAAAATTATATTTTAACTTTAAAAAATTATTTAACTCCTCAATAAAAACAAAAAGTAGGTGTTCATAAATATTGATATTTTGGTAAACACAGTTTGGGTGATGGAATGGGGAAAATATCTACTAAGAAAATTGACTTTACTTGAAGACGACGAAGCTAAAATTTTTGGCTGCACGAATTTTAAAAAGGTTAGTTAATATATAATACGTGTATTTAAATAAAATTGGAAGCATTTGATTCTCTGTGTGGTCGTACTCTATTCGTTAATAGTTATTTACTCTAAGCAATCAGTGATAACGTTTTTGCAGCAGTAAGCTCAAAAAAATATTAGCCTTATAAAAAATTTATTTTTCAGTTTACTTTGTATCTTGAGAGGATTCATTGCAGTCACTGAAACATAAAATGTCAAAAAATATTTTATTTTTCAGTGGCTAAACATAAAATGTCAAAAAATATTTTATTTTTCAGTGGCTGCTACTTGTGCCCTTAAAAATTGTCATTATTCACAGCCTAATTTATTTTGTAAAATATATTTCTTTTCTTCAATCTATTTAGCGTTCAAGAGCAGCAAAACACGACCGAGAATGAAGGATAGATAATTATGGATAATTCAACGCTACGCAAACAAATACCATGGAAATTTGTTATAAAGAACAATATAGACATGATAGTCTAAACAAAGTAGTAGAATTGCAAATAATGTTAAAAGTAAAAGTGCAGTCCAACTTACGTTATACAATCAGTGATACAATTTGACAGAGTGCAAAATTAACAAAAAATTAAGTATGGCCTCTTCATCTGGCGTAGAAATTAATAACCTTGAGTAAAATTGCAAAAAATGTGAGTAGGTAGTTTAAATCGTAACATTCGAGCATTTGTAAAAATGTTATGTAGGGAGTAATTAGAAACTTTCACAGGGAACATATCATCGGTTAGGAACAAAAATGACCTATATCCATTTCTAGCTAAAAACAATATCCGCTATCTACAAAAATATTTAAATATGTCTTGAAAGCATTTAAATAAAATATTTTGAAACTTTTAAAAAATTGATAAATAGAACATTGTGCACTTTTCAAAAACATACAAATAGAACATTTTGCACTTTTCAAAAACACGTACATAGAACAATTCACACTTTTCAAAAACATGTAAATAGAACATTTTACGCTTTTCAAAAACTCTTAACTAACATTTTAAGCATGTTTCTTACTTTGGCTTTATCATTTTATGACATAGTTTCTACATCTGACAGTTTCTGACATAGTCGATTCTAGCTAAAATTGGATATGGGTCATTTTGGTTCTTCACAGACGATATGAAGTGTTCGTACTATTTCTCCAGTATTATTAAAAAGTTCTTTGTAATTATATTTCGCAAGGTATAATAAAATTATACCTACACAAAAAAGCACATCATTAATGACCAAGACATAATAATACACTGCCGTTTAAAACGATGTTTGTATCATCAGACTGAATGTAAAATGTTATTATAATTATTTATAGAAATCTTCTGAATAAAATCAGCATTTTGTTCCTCAACTCGTTACAACAGTATGTAATTAACTGCTGTATACATTTACTATATACAAGAAAAAACAAGAAAAAATGTGGTAACCAAAACGAGTTTTAGAGGATTTTTATCGTGAAATATTTATAATTGTGGAGAAGATAAAAATATGTAATTACACACTAAAATAAAGATTGGTGCATTGGCTTCAAAGATGTTATAGACAATGAAACTATAATATTTCCTCCTGTATTGATTTACGTTTCAAAAAAGTCATAGTAATTTCTAAGTAACAAACTTGAAATAATTGTATGCCATTTATTTTTTCTTGTAGACTTCGTTAGCTTATTCGTCTACGAAATGACATACAGTAAACATATTTTACAGTATATATATAAAACAATTCTTCTGACAAGATTTACAGCATTTTTCTTAAAGCCGCCGAGTTATTCCTATTTCAAAGATTTAATTTATTTTTAAGAAAATCTACAAGTTATTTTTTTTAATAGTAAGCAGTGAAATTCAAAAATTCCGTTAAAAATGCTTATACTATTTTCGATTATTTTACTTCAACTGATATCGCTGACTTTAGGAGCAGCTACTATTTCGCCATTCATTCAAGCACGAGAATCAGACATCGCCTTCCTCAGGAGATTAAACGAAAGTGTATTTAGACAGGAAAATATGAAAATAGATGAGTCAGTAATCACAAAGTCAGGACCAGAATCAGAAAGTGGAAGCAGTTTTAATATTGGATCTAGTGCAAACTTTGCAATCCCTGTGTCACCCGCCTCGCTCCTAAATTATTCGCAGAGTAAAACTACAAATAAAGAAAATAATGGAAACGAAGATAATGTGAGATTTATCTAATCAATAGTTACATTATAAATTGTCGTAATAACATTGAAAAAATCTTGACGTTTAGTTTGTCAAATTATTAAATATGTTTTCGTTGTTTTTCATTAGCGTTTGGAATGAGCTTATTTCTAATATAAAAAATTAAAATCATTCAACATAATTTAAATTACAGGTAATAAAAGAAAGTGATTTAGCAGACGATCTCCTGAAATGGGAAGCGCCTCTTTGGTTTCAAAAAAGCGTGCCATACTACCTCGCTGGGTACGATGAGGAAGGTCGACCAGGTGGTTTTTTCCAAGTTTTTTCCAATTTTGAAGTATTACCCGTTTTAAAATTTAAAAAGATTAGGATATATAATATAATAAAGGATAATATTTTGTGTAACACAGTTTGGGCAGGGGAATGGGGGAAGTACCCACTACGAGAATTGACTTTGCTTGAAGGCGACGAAGCTAAAATTTTTGAAAAGTATCTTAAACAACTCGCTGCACGAATTCTTAAAAGGTAATTATTATATAGGTTTATATCTATTTTATTATTTGAATATTATAAGAACTAATTTTTTTCCCGCTCAGTTAGGGTACTTTATACGGTAATAAATTTACTTTTAACCTTCAGTGATAATATTTTACAGTAGTAGTTTTATTATTGATAAGGTACATTAATAAATATATTTTATTTTTCAGTGACCCACAAAAAAGTATTTTAAATATCAGTGATATTTGTTTTTCTTTTTTTCAATGTATTTAGCATTCCAGACCATCAGAATACGACCGAGAATGAAGTTAAAGTATTTGCCATCGTTGACTTGGATGAACTTGATTTTTTCAAAATTTCCCATCCCAGGTGTAAGTCCTATGTAAATATTAAGCGTGTCGAAATTATCATTAGTAATTAGTGCTGCATATATAATACATATTATTGACGTCCTATTTTCTATACTTTTGTTATTTTGGTTGAAGGATGTAGTTTTCATCTCTGATTTCTTTTTTCTCCTAATAGCAATAAGTGTTATTTTGAAATGGTTCGCATCATTCCAGCACCTTATTGTTAATCACTTGGACACTTGCATGGTTATTAATGGTAAGTAGATGCTATTCAATTATAGTACGCAATCATTGTTTTTAATTGTTGTTTCTTGTAAAAAAAATTGTAAATTCATCTTAAATTTTTAAATTCTTACAAATTCATAATAAAAATTATTATTATTAGTTAGCTACGTTGCGTCAACGGTCATAAATCTACTGCGACCCATACTAGGTAAAGCTGTGGAGAACATGGAGTTTTACGGAACGAATGCTGCCAAATGGAAACCTCAACTTATTCGTAGGCTCCCTAAGGAGATTTTACCATCTTGGTATGGGGGATCAGCAGATTTTAAACCGGTCAAAGTATATGGTTAAGATACTAATATATTATGTATAAAATGGGTTGTAAAATGTTTACAACAAATTCAACAAAATTCAATTAGGTGTTTCAAAATGTTTACAATAATGTTCAAAAATAGAATACAAGTCAAATAAATATGTTACTACATATATCTGTAAAATACAAACTACTTGCTCACAAATGATATAATTATTGGGTACCACTCAAAAACAACAAAAATTGAATTCAAGGCATTTTAATGAGTCTCACTTTTGCGGTATATTCGAATTCGATTAATTTCATTGCTACATAATTTGGTTACATAGGAATGAAATTAAAAGTCAAATTTTATTTCAGTAACTTTGAACATCCTATGCAGCTACAAACTGAACAATGCATTTTATTTGTCAAATATAAAGCAGTAAAAAAACAATACTGATTGCAGGACGTCTTTTATGGACGACCCCTCATCTAAAACGTCTCCTTCATAAGACGCTGCATTGGTACATATAGTTTTTGTGCCTTATTTTAATGGTATTTTGAGAAAAATAGAGATAGTCATTTTCGCTTTAAGCACCAAAAGGAGATAGTCAGATTTGCCTCTTCGCTGACGATATATGGAATAATCATTTTTCAATAATTATATGTAATGACAATTAGTATTTTTTGTTGCAGTTTTACTCACTTTTCCTCTACTAGCAACCTACAGTCTTCATACTCTACAGTATATAAGACTTTTCTGACAAGAACTTAATTTATTATTATTACTCTCACATTCAATAAAACCCACACACGTTGCTTTGAATTGTAGTTAGTCGACGTGCTATTGCTATTTGAAAGATTTTTATTATTGTTAAGAAATTCTACAAGTTGATACATTTTCTTTAAAAGTTAACGCACAAATAGACTCGGCTAAAAATGCTTGTATTATTTCCATTAATTTACTTCAAGTCGTCTCACTCGTTTTGGGCTCAGCTAGGATTCCGTCTGTGTATCTCATTACAGTTCCAGAATCAGAGAGCAGTAGAAAATTAAGTGAGGGTTTTGTAGCAGAAGAAAACGGTGACTTGGTGGAGTCAGTCACAAAGTCAGAAATAGAATCAAAACCGGACATTAGTGGAAGTTTTACTATTGAGAACAATGCAGATTTCGCAGTCCCTGTGTCACTCCACAATAATAAAAATTATATTCAATATGAAAATACGAATAATGGAAATACAAAGAAAGATAACGTTAGAAAAATATTCACTGATTTTAGGCTTTTAATTCTTGGTGAAGCCAATACAATAGCTCTTAGCTCGGCGTCTACTTGAGGCTCAAAATGGACCAATCAAGTTCGAAACGTTGGGTTTTTAATGATACTTACATTGTCTAGTGGTATGTCATCCGAAAATAGTTATTTCGTTGAAGTGTGCGTTCTGAGGGGGAAGAAACCCCCAAAAACTAGTGCAAAAAATTATGGATAATTCAACACTATGAAAAAAACACTGTGGAAAATTGTTGCAAAGAATATTTTAGATGATCAAATTAACAAATTAATAAAATTGTCATATCGTTAAAAATAATTAGTGTAGTTCAATTTACATTAGAAGCAGTGATACGATTTGACAGACTATCAAAGTCAAAAAAATTAAAGGTTGCCGCTTCTTCTAGCATACGAAAAGGACCAACTTTAATTATCTCATAAACACTGTAAGGCCTCATAAAAACACATGCTCTAACATTCCACGTACTTAAACCTGTCGTGCAACGTAGTAATTAATATTTGTGCAAATTGTACAATTGAGATGACTAAGAATTGTGCCGTGAGTGAATTTATAAGCGAGATGTGCATGGAAACGCTTAAAAAAATTTCATTTATAACCTTGAATAAAATTGCAAAACACAAGTGACTAGTTTAAATCATAACATTCGACGAGCACTTGTAAAAATGTTATTGACAGAGAGAATATACACGCTTAGAAAAGGAAACAATTTAACCACATTAGGTGTTAATTTGTAACTTTTTGTGTTACTCGGACATCAATACTAGAAGGTGTTAGCAGTGGTCAACACAGATTCTAATTAGGGATTTACACTGTAATGTGTTAGACTAGGTTGACTAGTTTCTGTGTTAAATATTTAACCAAGAATGTAGTTATGTGACTAACTGAATAAAAAAATAATGCAAAAACTTAGACTCGAACCCGCGACCTTCTATACGGCTACGAGCCTCTTTTAATGATTTTTTTCTATTAATTGTATATGGTGGTATAAATTCTTTACACGACTTTCAGTCAACTGTAACATTATTTGGTGTAGATATATTAACACACAGTGCAGTGGTGTTCCATGTAATAGACATATTTCTTCACTATCAAAAGTTTCCAAATTAATTAGTAAAAGTGTTGAAATTACCACCCAAATCTGGTAACTTGACTTTACTAGAATGTAGTTAAGATATTTTCTAAGCGTGTAGTTACAAATTTAATTATATTAAGCTACTTTTACGCAGGAAACATAGTATTTAATGTAATACTTGTTCAGTATTAATACAAATTCTTTACATTTCCATTCCATAAGGTATAATTACATATTATGCATGCAAACATACATAGAAAAAACACACCACCAAAGACATACACTGCCGCTTAAAACCATATTTTTACCATCCGACGGAAATTAAAATGGTATGCAATTATTATTTATAGAAATGTTTTGAAAAAATAAGCGCTTTGTTTGCTAACTCGTTATATTATATCGTCTGTGAAGAACCAAAGTGACCCATATCCATTTTTAGCTAAAACTAATATTCATGATGTACAAAATACATATTGAAATATGTCTTCAATGCATTTAAATATAACATTTTCCACTTTTGAAAAACATGGAAAAAGAACATTTTACACTTTTCAAAACATATAAATAGAACCTTTTGCAGCTTTTGAAAAACACGTTTATAGAAAGGTTTGCATCCTTTCAAAAACATTGAATTAGAACATTCTGCACTTTTCAAACACATGTAATTAGAACACTTTGCACCTTGTCAAAAATATGAAAATAGAACATTTTACACTTCTCAAAAACATATAAATGGAACGTTTTGCACCTTTTCAAAAACATGGCATTCAAACAATTTGCACCTTTCAGAAACATTGAATTAGAACATTTTGCACTTTTCAAACACATGGAATTAGAACACTTTGCCCCTTGTCAAAAAGATGGAAATAGAACATTTTTAACCTTTTCAAAAACATGGCATGGAAACATTTTGCACCTTTTCAAAAACATGGTAATAGAACATTTTGCACCTTTTCAAAAACATGGAGTTAAAACATTTTGCACTTTTTCAAAAACATGTTAATAGAACATTTTGCATCTTTTTAAAAACATGGAATTAAAACACTTTGCACCTTTTAAAAAACATGGAATTAAGATATTTTGCACATTTTCAAAAACATTGAATTAGGAAATTTTGCACCTTGTCAAAAATATGGATTTATATTATTTTGCACCTTTTCAAAAACATGTAAATATGAAATTTTACGTTTTTCAAATACTTCTAATTAATACTTTACGCATGTTTCTCACTTTTTTTAATGACATAGCTCAGTTTAATTCTTGCTTAAATTGGATATAGATCATTTTGGTTTTTCACAGACGATGTTATTATGTTATCATTATATACATTTATTTACTATTTAAGTTGCATAACACACGAGAAGAAACAAGAAAAAACGTAGTTACCAAAACGAGTTCTGGATGATGTCTCTCGTAAATTTTAGTCAGTTGTTGAGAAGTTAAAAATATGTACCTGCACTAAAATAAAGACTTTTCCAGAGATTTCAAAGTCATTACGAAATGCTGCACGAATAATTATTAATTGTACTCCCCTGTTTCGATTTTTACATTCCAAAAAATTATTAATGATTTCTAAAAAAATAAACTTGAAATAATTTATTGTTTATCTGAATGTAATAATTATTATTGCACAATTACCTTTTCTCGTAGATTTCGTCAGCTTTATTCATATGCTAAATGAAATACAGTCTCTACATATTTTACAGTATATATATAAAACAATTCTTCTGTCATAAGATTCGGCAGCATTATTCTCACAGCCGAGCAGAGTTATTATTTCTAAGATAAATTCTACAATTAAATTTTGTTAATAGTAAGCAACGCAGTTCAACGATTCCGTTAAAAATGCTTATATTATTTCCATTTGTTATACTTCAAGTGATCTCACTGGCTTTGGCTTTAGGATCAGCTACCATTCCACCACCCTCCCTTATTAAAGATCCAGAATCAGACATTGTCATCGTCACGAGATTAAACGAAAGTGTCTTTAGAGAAGAAAAGATGGAAATAGATGAGTCAGTCATCCCAAAGTCAGGACGAGAATCAGGAAGTGGAAGGAGTTTTAATATTGGATCTAGTGCAAACTTTGCAATCCCAGTGTCTCCCGCCTCACTCCTAAATTATACGCAAAGTAAAACTGCAAGTAATGGCGATAATAATAATTAATAATAATTTATTCATTTTGTCGATTTGGCCTCAGCCCATACAACATTTATAGTTACAGTTTGATTTTTCGGATAATTTATCCTTGGTTAAAATAGTATAATAAGTTAATATAGTATAGCATATAAGTATAGTCAGTTGATTATAATGTGCGTTGGTTTGGATTTTTTTCGTTTTGTTCCTGTTAGAGAGCATGATATAAAAATAGTAATAAATAATAGTAATAATAAAGAGACAATGGCATTATGTGTTTTTTTCATTTTACAATGGGTAATGCTTGTAATTTCTTGTAGAAATTAATAGTGTATCTAATATTTCAATATTACATGCGAAATCATATTATGCAGTAGTAGTTGAATCTTTTTGAGTCAATTTATCAGTAAGTGTGGGTTAGTTTATACTTCTTCAGTACACTTGTAGTAGAAACTCCGGATCCTAAGGGCTTCATCCCAAAAGTTGAAAAGTTGTTCAAATCCTCGTGCATCAAGGTAGCAGCTGAAAGTTTTCTGAGTGATGTTCTCTCTGTTCGGGCTTGTAATCGTCAATTCCTTAAGAAATTTGGTTCTGGGTGGTTTGTAGTGAGGGCAGTTGAGCATTATGTGAAAGGTGTCCTCTTCTTCTCTCCCGCACAGGTCGCAGCTGAAAGGCCCTTCTCGCTTCCAGATTCTGTTCATCCCGTTGAGGTTAATTGTCTTTCCTCTCAGATTAATTCTCGGTAAGTTGCTTCTGAGGTTCAGTAATGGCGATAATGGAAAGAAAGATAATGTGAGAATCATCTGAATTTATGTTTTGTTGTAATAAAATTTGAGAAAATCTCGACGTAGTAACTGATAGTTATTCATATAAATAGTTTGAAATTAGATTGTTTCCATATTCTACAAATTATTTAAAATAATTCGAATTTATTACAGGTCATAACAGAAAAAGATTTACAAGAAGACGATATCCTGGAATGGGAAGCACCTCTTTGGTTTCAAAAAAATGCGCCATACTACCACGCTGGGTACGATGAGGATGGTCGACCAGGTCAGTAGATCAAATTATATTTTTTCATTAATTTTAAATGTATTTTTGTCATCTTTTATTTTTTAAAAATGAAAAAAAAAATAGAAAAGAAATATCGTCTGTGAAGAACCAAAATGACCCATATCCACTTTAGGCTACAATCAAAATGAGCTATGTCGTAACAAAAACAATGAGAAACATGCGTAAAATGTTAATTACGAGTTTTTAAAAAGTTAAAAAATTTTTAATTCCATGTTTTCAAAAAGGTTCAAAAATTTAAAATTCCACGTTTTCAAAAAGGTCCAAAATGTTCTAATTCCATGTTTTTAAAAAGGTTCAAAAATTTATAATTCCACGTTTTCAAAAAGGTCCAAAATGTTCTAATTACATGTTTTTGAAAAGGTTCAAAATGTTCTATATATATAGATATATAGATATGCCAACATCATTTATTTTCTACAGTTTCCAATGCATAGTTGGTTACACTCGATTAATATTTTACTTAGTATTCAGTTTTTTATCTAATCTTTGATAAACAATTATTGTTAACGTATACTGAGTCTATTAGGCTACCCTCATTGGAGGACAGTGTTAAGTTTGTTCTTTTGAATAAATATTTTCTTTCTCTCTCATATTTTTAAAAATGTGCAAAATGTTTTAATTCCAAGTTTAAAAAAAGTTTTAAATGCTCTAAATCCATGTTTTCAAAAAGGTCCAAAATGCTTTAATTCCATGTATTTGAAATGTGTGAAATGTTGTACTTACATATTTTGAAAAAGTGCAAAACGTTCTAATTAATTGCTCTCAAGACATATTTGACTTTTTCCGTAGATAGTTGATATAGTTTTTAGCTAAAAATGGATATGGATCATTTTGGTTCTTCATATACGATAAGTTAATATTTTGTTGAACACAGTTTGGGTAGCGGAATGGGGGAAGTATCCAGTACGAGAATTGACCTTACTTGAAGGTGACGAAGCTGCAATTTTTGACAAGTATCTTAAACAAATGGCTGTGCGAATTATTAAAACGTGAGTTAATATATTTTTTGAATATATCTTGAAAATGATTTTTTTTGGTACTCCATGCGGCAGTGAGTTTATACTCAAAAACCTTCAGTAATAAATTGTGTTTACAGCAGAGCAGTAGTTTAAATAATAATTGAGTATATCAATAAATATATTTTATTTTTCAGTGACTCAAAAAAATATTTTTATTGTCAGTGACATTTTTATTTCTTTTTAATATATTTTCAGCATTCCAAACCAGCAGAATTCGACTGAGAATGAAATTAAGGTAATTGGTATCCTTGACTTGGATGGACTTGATCTGTTTAAAATTTCACATCCCAAGTGTAAGTCCTAAAAATAATAAAGCATGTCTAAATTATTCTAGTAATTATTGTTCCATACAAAATGTGTATTATTGACGTCTTTCCTCGTAGTTCTGATTGATGAATGATTTTTTTATTGTCATCTGTGATTTCTTTTTCCTATTCTAATATAGCGATAGCTGTTATCTAACCCCGACTTGGCGGTCCAGTGGTCTGACTACTGGATTGCGGAGTCGGGGGAGTCTGCCCCACACTTGGATTGTAATCAAGTTGAGACAGGGCTTGGAGGCAGCGAGGAGGATTCAGTTTGGGGTAGGGAGATGGTATAAGTGGACTGGTGGTATGTATGTTTATCCGTTGCCCTGTGCAAGAGACGGAGATATATGTGCCTTAATACGGATACGCTCTGTAGCCAAGCCACGTACTCTTTGTATATACCTATCCTCTCACCATCTGTTTCTAACTTGTTCCTCTGCAAGTCGTTTCTCTTGTTTACTCTCTCTATCAGTGCAGGGGCAGGCCGGGAAACTGGTTGGTTGAATTCGTGCTAGAGGAGGGAATTGACAGCCCTCAGCTATTACGATGTAACCTTCCAGCGGTCCGCGGCTACGCCGGAAAAACAAATTGGCATGCGGTGACGCAGGGTAATCTATCTGTCCACTCAGGTCTGCAGTACGTGCGCAACTATCTATATAAATAAACATATTAGCGATGCGAAGCCCAATGCGGTACAGTATAATACTGTATCGCGGGTTCTTCAAATCACACAGTAAATTGTATAAAGAGTGAGTTAATAACTTCTGAAGTTCAAACTCGATACTCAATACAAACATTGATAGCTGTTATCTTGAAATGGTTCGCATCATACCAATACCTAATCCTTAGTCACATGGACTCTTGTACGGTTATTAACGGTAAGATGCTATTTATTAACCCTCCGTAGCACTATACTATACTACTATTGTTATCGTTGTAATAATTATTGTTGTTAGTATGCTATCCTTTTAAAACAAAAATTGTAATTTCAAACTCTTTTCTATTTAAGTTGAGAAACTCAAAATCTGCTCATATTTGAAACATTTAAAAAAAATCTATATCAATAATTATTAGTTAACTTCGTTGCTTCAACGGTCATAAATCTACTGCGGCCGGTACTTGGTAAAGTGTTAGACAACATTGAATTCTACGGAACGAATCCAGCGAAATGGAAACCTCAACTTATTCGTAGGCTCCCTAAGGCGGCTTTACCATCTTGGTATGGAGGATCAGCAGACTTTAAACCTGTTAATGTATATGGATAAGACACTATAGCTGTATATAATGCCCTGTTAAATGTTAAAAAAATTCAAAAAAATGTGTTGACAATAATGTTCAAAAACAAGGACAAAAAGTAAAATAAATATTATCAGTTCAGTAAGTTTGATATTTTGAACCTATGTAGCTATGTATATGCTACGCTATATGCATTTTACTTCTATAAAAAAAACAGAAGCAAAATATAAAGCAGTAAAAAAAACGCTGATTTCATGTTGTTTTCGTCGATTTTCGTAGGAACTTGAAAATACAACTGATTGTAAGTAGGAATTAGAACTATCAAAGTAATAGCCTGCATATAGCAAATAACATCTACAAATACATTATTGCATGCATTGGCAATTTTAATTTTTCACAGTTTAATCACAGTTTAGAAAACGCGGTTGCACTTTTGCTGTTCTTAACCAGTTTTTTATCATGCTCACAATGGGAACAATATGATTTTTTAATTAATGTAGGGGAAAAAAGTCCAATAATGTTTGTAATTATTAAATCATCCAAATGACTCACTCATATTTCATCAATTTTAATACATATTATTATATACTCTTCCTGTCTACTGTCCATTTAGGTAATTCTACGCGGATAAAAAGCACTAAATAATTGTAATTAAAATACCGGTTTTGCTCCAAGCCCATGCTGCGTACCCTAACTAAATTAAATTAAATTGTGTGAAATCTTCTCAGTCAGCAATAATTGCGAGATCCAGAATTAATAAGACTTGAATCACTAACAAGACTTCTTCAAAGATTTACAATTGAAAATAATGCAGATTTTGGAATCCCTACTGTTCCAGCCTCACTGCTGTCAGTCTATAATCCCCATAAATTCAACGTGGCGTTCTATTAAGTTTAATAATTAGTTCACTTTTAAATTTTCACTGCAGAGTGAAGCACTTCTGCTGTCACTTGCCGTGGCCGTCGAACTACCAATAATATTCTAATTCAAATAATTAAATTTTCACATATGTAATTTTTGTTTTCGGTTATAGCATTCTTAACGTAACGTGTATGTAATTGAGAAGGGAAAATTAATCCCTACCTAATTACCTTAATTACATACTGTGAAATTTATATCTTTAATACAGATCTAAACAAGCTCACTTATTAATTAAGTGTAATTATTTATTACCACACACAAGTATGCGCGGTGGCAAAGAGTGAATAAGCTCGCACGCCAATGAAATTAAAAGTGCAATATTAATTATTATATTTGCGCATTGACCTTACAACATATTTAGCTATATACTATATTATATGCTATGCCATTTAGTAGTTAGTGTGTAGTAAAAGAAAAATAAAGGAAGAAACATTAAAAGCCGGTTTTCTTTGCCTTTAGTGTAAGAAAATAGCTACGAACTATCTGAATATAATGTATATTATAAATATTTTTTAAAAACTGCGCAAAACTGTTTTATTATTTATTTGTATAAGTTTGAAACGTGAAATATATTTGAATGACAGATTTTTAAAAAGAGAGAAAATTCATTTTACATATATTTTTCTAAACTGAAAAACTGATATAACTTGTATGTCTTTTAAAGTGCAAAATATTCTATTTCCATGTTTATCAAAGGTGCAAAACTGTTCTATTTACCTACTTTTGAATAGCACAAGGCACAAATTGTTTTATTTGCTTGTTTTATTTATATCAGGGCCGAATAATGTGGACAGCACAGGCAGCCCTCCCTGCCTGAAGTTTCAAAAAAACATGTAAATGGAACATTTTGAATTTTTCAAAAATGTGTAAAAAGAATATTGAGACTTTTTAAAAACGTGTAAATAAAACATTTTACACTTTTTAAAAACATGTGATTAGAACATTTTACACTTTTTAAAAACATGTAAATAGAAAATTTTGTACTTTTCTAAAAACTTGTAAATAGAGCATTTTGCAATTTTCTAAAACATGTAAATACAAAGTTTTGCTTTACTAAAGAAAACCATGAAACAAATCAAAATAGTGGTTTTTTCATGGAAATAACAAATTGCTGCCTAAAGCCTAAAAGCAATTCCTTCGTCCGGCCCTATATGATTTGTATTTTTGTAGATACTGAATTTTGATTTTTTCGCTAAAACTAGACAAGTGCGTCATTCTTATTTTTCATATACGGTATATTATATCCACCACAAATTTATGCATTAGTAATTTATTTTAGTTTCAATTTTGACTCACAATATAAAACGCTATGTACGGCTGAAGTACTTAAATGTAGTTGTATATACTGACACTAACGATAACGAAGAATAATAACATTCATGTTTCCTTAATTAATGCAGAGGAAACACAATCCAGCGTAGTTTTTATAATTAAATCATCCAGATGACTCACTGGAATTCCTTCATGTAAGCACTGGCACGCCTAAGCAATGTATACTGTCTACTTAACTATGACTATATGTGAATATAGTGAATAACAAGCACTAAAAATTATTGTAATTAACATACCTGAAACTTGCTGCCAGAAACTCAATATGCTGCGCCAAGTTGTTAACTTAATTAAACTGTGTGAAATCTTCTCACCCAGCCACCATCCAGAGATGCGTATTAGACATTAAACTTGAAATGAAACTTTATTTAACTATAGCAACTCATCATCATAAGCCCACCATTTCCGAGTCACATATATGAATTAATTCAATTTTTTAATTCTTCATTATTTTTCTTGTTTTCTTCCCAAAAATTTCAAACTTTCCCACCTCTTTTCCTTCACCTTCAGCACACACACACAAAATATTTTTTTATTATGATGAATATTTATTTTAAGCCAAGTAGCGAAGACGATCAGAGGTCAATACTGCAGTTCTAAAAAAAAGGTGTGAAGCATCCTGGTTGAGATTGGTGCATAATAAATCACAATAAACTGCATTTACAAGGATTAACACCTGTTTTACTATTTTTTGTAACCGATTCTTAAGTTTGTAAAATGGTTCTAATAATAACTCCATTTCTCGCATTTTCGCTGGTCACCATGACAGTGGGATTGACCACTACTCCTTCACCATCGGACCCAGTGACTGTCGACGTGGACGAAGAAAAAGTTAGTGAAGCACCAGTAATACAGCCAGAGAATGGTAATCAAGTCCAAGGTCAAGGCCAGGGTCAAGGTCACCCAGGACTTATTCCAAATTTTAGTGGTGCGAGTAAAACCGAAGAGGACTTGTTGTTGGAATGGGAAGCACCTTCATTCTTCCAGCAAAATGTCCCCTACTACCTGGCCGGGTATGACGACGAGGGGAGGCCTGGTGAGTTTGTTTTTACGTTTTACAGAAATGAAAATATTTTGCAAAGTTTTTAAAATAAATTATTATTAATGAAATAAATAAAACAATGTCGTTTTTGTCATGGGTAGTTTGGATAGTAGAATATGGGAGATACCCCATAAAGCAATTTAGCGAGCTAAGTCCGGAAGACTCCAAAATTTTGGATAAATACCTCCAACAACAGGCACTCATAATTTACAAAAGGTAATATATTTCCTACAAATTTGGTAAATTAATCAGAATATTTGAGGCTTTAATTTATAGTACGGCGTATTACAATAGTACCATGGTTAGGCTTACATGTGGAAAAGTCGCGCGGTGGATTTTATATTGGACTTAATTTATTTTTAGTATCGAAGCCCAAAACACAACCGAAAACGAAGTAAACTCGGGCTTTGTAATTCTCGACTTTGACGGGTTTAATATGTACCAAATTGCAAATCCAAAATGTAAGTAATTATATCCTTTATCTTATTATATGTGTAGTTATAAAAAACTTGGAAAAATATTGTTGCTTTAACCATACGCTTAAGAAAAGTATTGGTGAATTTACCACGTAGCGGTTAATTTTCAACCGATTATGCTATTACTTTGACATATTGACAGCACAGTCAGTCAGTCAGTTCACAGTAACAGCAGTCAAAAAAAGAACTTTAGCTAGAGATTCACTTATACGAATGTTGTATTAAGTTAACCGAAATTAAGGTTAGATCACGTAACTGGTAATCCTGTTGCAACAAAAAAGTTGCTTCATTTTTATTTTAACTAATGGCCTATTACAGCACATTTCATATAGTGCGTCACTAAATTAGCGTACACGTACAGTGATTAGCACACTAATGCTTTACAGGATTTTCTGTTGATTTGACAATGTTTCTGTATATAGCTGTAAAATGTAATATTGCTACAGAAAATCCATAGTTAAGGGTTTTTTTGCAACGTAAACCTTTATCTGCTGCTTTACTTAGCTAGCTGATTTTGGATTTTGCCAATCTTTAAAATTTCAAAGTTTACCGATTAATATGTCAATATTAACACGTGAACCGGTTAGCGCGATTTTACATGACTATGTAGTTGTCAGTAGTTACGATCTTTTCAAAGGGTGTATGACATTAGCTTTAATTTACAGTGCCAGTTCGTCACTAGAATAAATATGATTTTTAGATAACACTAATTATATATTTTGACTGACTTATGCTATAATTCTATTGGTTTACATTTACAGCTGTACTTTTCATCATCAGAATATTTCAAGCTTACAAAGACCTCATTATAAATTATTTGGGAGTATGCATTGCAATTAACGGTGAGTGATTATATGCCCTCAGTTTTTTTAAATTATTACAAAATACAATCAACGGGATTTAAAACATGTACGTACATAACTATACACTGGTGTTACATAAAAGTATATTATTAAATATCTAACAATTCTAAACCTTTAGTTAATTTCGTTGCGGAGATGGCCCTAAATATTGCACGCCCCATTATTGGTAGAGCAATGGAGAAAGTCGAGATTTACGGAACTAACTCGGCCAAATGGAAAAGTGTGCTTCGTCGAAGACTACCCAAAAATACCATTCCGTCCTGGTATGGGGGAGCGCCAAATTTTAAACCACTCAAAGTTTATGGATAAAAAAATAAGAAAAAGGAGAAGCACGGTGACGGTGACGGTGGCGGTAGTATTATTAGGGATCGTCCGTAAATGATGTCATCGGTAGTATCAATGAGTGCAGTCAGGTGTCATGTTACGGATGGGGGAATATCGTCCCAAAAATTGAGATTTTTCAATAACATCATTTATGGACGAGCCTTTATTAGGAAAAACAGATTCATAAATTACAAATAATTTATAGAATAGCATAGCTCTGATTACAGGGAATTCGATATTCCAACGATACATAATTATGTGGTTTGTAATTTATAATTACTAACAAAACTTATTACTTATTGTTAAAACAAACTGTGAGAAATTTCCTTGTGCATAATACAAGTTATACTGAAGCTAAGTAAATATTACAAGATTAATGCCATGTTAAATAAACACAAAAAACATGATTTGCAGTTTGCGAAACCTCAACTTCTATTTTATTCGGTAGCATTAAGTATGTATTAAGTTATGTAAAACTTCTTTGGCTGTGAATAGTGAATACTAATTGCATATCACGGTTCCAGGACTATGATTATCAACGATCAGCAGGAAATATCAAACAGCCTTCCACCAGCCGGTTCCAGCTTTCAGTTTTAGATGCAATCAGCTTTTACAAAGTACAAAGTTCATAACAATAAATTACTTATCGTCAGTAGTGTAATAAGCCAAGTCATTTTGTATCATTCGAGCTTGAAATTCATAATCATTTTCCAGTTTTTGTAAATCCAGATCTAAGTACAAGTCTAGTTCCCAAGAATAATAAAATGTAACAATGAGTAGTTAAGCATTACACATTACACTGCGGTACACGAGATTTTGCCCTCGCTTTTCATAAATAACTTTCATTTTGTATAATTTATATGTAGAATTTAAATTTTAATTATTATTGCGAATTGTACACCCATATCCGGAATCAAGTTTTTCTGTTATATCTTATCCGCGTATCATTCATTCCATTTACTGACATAATCACATTTTTCTTCACTATTTTGATCTACATACTATCCCAGGTTGTTAATAATATCACACGTGTCTGTACACAACAATCAACAATACCATGTCAGTCGTCAGTCAGTGTCAGCATGTCATTTCATAAAACCTATAAACTTAGTTTCAATCAAGAGTTTTGGCACAGTGATACGCTGCCATCCGCAGGATCACAAGTCACCAGTAATCACCACCTATTACTTATTAAACACGTTGAAACTGAAATTATTGGTTAAATTATTTTTGTGTGTTATAGTTAAAGTTGACTGACTGTAAAGTGACCATTATTTATGTTAAAATGTTTTGGAAAATAATTCTCGTTTTTCACCTAATTACCACGGTGACTGTGGGGCTAGTCAACGCGAACGCAAGAATATCCTCGTCTGTTAAAGAAGCTGAAATTTTGGAATCAGTCAGTTCCTTAAATCAACCAGAAGAATCTGAAGAATCAAAATCAGAGGCAGATGATAGAAGCTTAATCTCATCACAGTCACAGTATGTTTCAGTTCCAGTTCCAGTGACGGAAAACATTATTATAATTGATGACGTGACCGATTCAACGACGAGTTTACCGGATACAGAGGCGGAAACAAAATCAGATGGGCTTGTCAGTGTTGAGGTTGATATCGGTGTCAAAATCGAAGCAACAAGTTCACCTACACCTACACCGGCTGTACCTACAACTGAACTTGCACTGACACCGACACCGACACCGACTGCACCATTAAATCCGATTGCGAACCGAGACCGAAACTTGACTTCTTTAAGAAGACTCCCAGTAGTAGACCGGAATGATGATACACACACAGTAGATAATTATGTATGAAACTTTATCAACTATTAAATCATAAAAGAAGTTAAAATTATTAATTACCAGTAACCCAGCCCGTCCTGCGGACGGAATGTAACAGCAGTTAAGAAGTTTTAATATATTTAAAGCAATGTTTTTATGTTTTAACGCCACAGTTCGTTAGCTCCTGTCATGCCGAATACCGTGCAATACCGCCTATCAATATTCTTATCAGTTAAAAATTTAATTTTTAACGTGTTATTGTCACATTCATTTTCTGCGATAAGATACTTAATTTGTCTTGTTGTTTTTAGCTAACGTATTTGCTCAAGTCGCGCAATTTGTTTACATAGCTCATTTTTGTTATTTACTACGTCTACATACATCTCCTGGGTTAAGGGTTTAAAATAAGTGAGGTAACCGAACTAAATACCGGACGCCGGACACCGGAGTCCGGATTTTGTGATTTGGATTTTATTATTATGTAGATTTAATACAAGCTGTTTCCTTATTGTTAGGTGGCAACAACAAACGATTTAGTTGAGGAACTGCTAGCTTGGGAAGCGCCTCTCTGGCTGCGAAAGAGTATACCATTTTACCTCTCGGGCTATGACGATGATGGTCGACCAGGTGAGCCATTTCTTTTTCGATGTATCCATATCGTCTGTAAAAAACCAAAATGACCCATATCTAATTTAAGCCAGACTCAAAATAGGCTATGTCATAAAAACAAAATGAGAAACATGTGTAAAATGTTAAGTAGGATTTTTTAAAGAACATAAAATGTTCTAGTTACATGTTTTGGAAAAGGTGCAAAATATTCTAATTTCCATGTTTTTGAAAAGGTGCAAAATGTTGTATTTTGTATATTTTTGAACAGTGCGAAATGTTCTATTAAATTCTGTCAAGAAATATTTTAATATTTTTGTAGATAGTTGATATTGTTTTTAGCTAAAACTGGATATGGGTCATTTTGGTTCTTCACAGACGATACATTATGTTAACATTAATAAATGGTACAATGGTCGTCCATAAATCATGTCATCGAGATATCACAATTTCTATAAGACCGTATGACCCCCTGTAACCAGTACCAGTACCAGTACCAGCGTAACCATTGCATTGTACAAATATGTATCTTTAAAATATGTGATGTTATCTATATGCAAGTAGACCTATTATTGATCCTACACATGACATCAGTTATGGACGATCCTAACTAGCTTTAAACTTGTAAATTCGTAATAATTGCAATAGAAAAATTTGTTTTCTTATAAATTGATAGTGTATTTTATTAATGTTAAATCACGTTCACAGTCTGGGTGGCAGAAGTTGGGAAGTTTCCAATTAGACAGCTTTCAGAATTAGAAGGCGAGGATGCGAAAATCTTTTGGAAATATGTTGATCAAACTTCATTAACGGTTATAAGAAGGTTAGTATTATACAAGTTATACGGTATCGTTATATGTATATAAATAAAAATTTACTAATTTGCTTAAAAAAAACTAATGATTCAAATTCCTATTAAAATGTAATTACTGTTTCTGTCTCGTTTAGCATTGAAGCTCAGAATACAACAGAGCAGGAAGTGACGGACGTATTTGCAATTCTTGATATGGATGGAATTGAACTGTACCAACTTGGGAGTCAACGATGTAAGTACCTACATTAAATTACTAACCACAAATAAATGTCCTGTTTTTGGAAATTAATTCATTGAATACATTATTTTTGATTACTTCCTGAAAAACTAATACATAAAAAAAATTATCTCATTTTCATAAAAATATCCATGAGTATAGCGGTTCTCTTTCTCGCCAAAGTGTTACGAGTTTACCGGAAAGTCATTCAGCAATACCTGCACGGTTGTATTATTATCAATAGTAAGTCATCCATATGGTCTTTTAATGCAAAACAAACAACACTAGTTACACTATTGCATTTAATATTGCGGTGAAGTGATTTACTAAAATAATTAATTAAATAATTTTATTAATAGCAAACTTCGTGGCAGAGTTGGGTATCAATATTGTTAAGCCCATCCTTGGTTCAGTATTTGAAAAAATTGATGTATACGGAACGACCCCTACCAAATGGAAAAATGCTCTTCGTCGTCAACTCCCCAGAGAGTCAATTCCCACATGGTATGGGGGGCTGCCGGATTTTAAACCAATCAAAGTTTATGGATAATATACATAATATCTACGTTTTGAAACCGAGACTTTAGCTACTAACTACTTTTAGCTTTTCTTACTAATTAATACTTTACATTTACGGAGTAATATACCTGTTCACTATAATTATTAAATACTATTACATTTTTTTTGTAAATAATAATTGTTATTGCATTATAATCATCAAGTTTTTTCTAAAAAGAATAAAAGTATTGTGATCTTGATTTGAAACTGATATTAAACTATTGTAATGCATTATTTCATTATTTATAAATTACTACTATAGGGGTCGTCCACACACGACGTCATCGGTAGGGCTAATAGAACTGTTTAGATACTCATATGGCATTTGATGTTAAAGATGTACATGTACCTACATGTATATAAGCACTTCTTAAGATGATGATGACAAGAAAGAGTGTCATAAAAATAGGGATATTTCGATGACATCATTTGTGGACGATCCCCTACTACTTGTATGCTATACTGATACATAGATATAAGGAAAGAATCATTTTTTATGATTAGGAGCTAAGCTTATGGTAAATTACTGAGTATTTTACTACCTCGTTTCGGTAATTATAAAATTGAAAAAATTACCATTTATAATTTTATTAGTTGCGGAAACTTTAGTGGTTTCCTTCTGGTTTTAGTTTTTAGAAGTTAAGACGTTCTTTCTTTTTATTTTTAGCTTAACTATTAATTTATTATTGCGCAAAAATCCTGGTTGCTCTTTTACAACTGAGTGAGAACGACAACCGGCTCCAAACCATCAATACTATATTGTTAACTTTTTTACACTGTTTAATTACATTTGCATTGAGTGGCCTGTGAATTCTGTCCAGATTTTTCTGTACATCACATCTCTTAATGCTGCACATAAAATGAAACGAAACCAGTTTTCTCACAGAGCGTGGGATATGCAGCAGTGCAATAAAATGGGTGTACGTACGGAAGGGAAATCATCCAGTGCCAGTGGGATGTGTAGTAATTACAGGGTGGCCAAAGAAGAACATTAATATGCACTGGTTTGAATTGTAGTATAAAAAATAATTATTTCTAAATTTTTATTTTCCAACATCTACATTATGCTGTAGAATCAAAATTAACTATATGTATGTACAAGATTAAGAAAGACAATATCATGGCAATCTATCTTGAGAAAGCATGTAAAAATACAGTATTTTGCACTTTTCAAAAACATGCAAATGGAGTAGTTTGCACTTTCCTATAACATGCAAATAAACATTTTTGCACTTTTCAAGAATATGCAAATACAACATTTTGGAATTTTCTAAAAACATGGGGGAAAAACTTTATTAAGTCACTGTTGCACAATTGCAATAGCCATACAGCTCAGTATACAATACACTACTTTCTTAAATAAAATTAACACATTTTATGAAAACAATAATTATAATAATACAGTATTTTTAAATTTTCCAAAATATGCATATAAAGTATTTTGCACCTTTCAAAAACATGCAAATAGAGTATTTTGCGTTTTTTTTAAAACATGAAAATAGAGTATCTTGCATTTTTTTTAAACATGCAAAAAGAGTATTTTGCACTTTTTAAAAACCATATAAATAGAGTACTTTGAAATTTCTAAAAAAAACATGTACATACAACATTTTACACTTATCATAAACTCCATATTACCATTTTACGACTTCAGCTCATTTTGTTATGTTTTTTAAATAACACATTTTAATTCTAGCTTGAATTAGATTTACAGCGTTTTGATTCTTCACTCACAATACGCATGGCCCACCTCTAAAAAATATATCTAGATCCGCCCCTGATGCTATTCCCCAGGTAAGTATACCAACGCAAAAACAAATGGTAAAAAAAAAGGAAATTAATTTTATATTGACGGACACCACCCTGTATCCCTTACAAGCCCCCGTCCAAATATTAATTCAAGATTCCAGATGGCACAAAAATTTGCATATCCGCATTAATTTTCTATTTTAAGTCCAAATTATTTTTGTCTGTACGTCAATTTGGGATAGAGATTCAGAGGGTGTAAATGTTCCTTGAAAAGTTGAAGTACAAACAAAAAGTCAACATTTGTGTAGGACACCCTCAATATGAACATATCGCCATTTTTTTTATTCTCCGTGGTCACGGTTCTGACAGTTTCCGTTGGGGTAGGTTTTGCAGAAATTTCCTCAATTGCTGAAACTGAAATAATTGACGGAGATATTTCCAAAAAACCGACCGGGACCGGAACCGGGATCGGAAACTATAGCATTTCTGACTCTGAAAATGTTAACGAAATAAAGCGCCAGAACTCGACAACACGATCACTGGATATTGGAACAATTATTACAACAACAACTGAGACTCCACTAATTCAAAATACGAATACGAGTAGCTCAATTCCAGTTTCACCTAATGGCTTATTGGCTGCAAAGGACAAGGTAAAATTTTATATTTCTAATTTTTTTTTTAAAGTTATAAATGAAATTCAAACCTGACAAATTATGCGCCAAACTTTGGGTCAACTTTGGTAATTTTAAATAAATTGAGATTAAATTGTTAAAATTTATATGAAAAAAATTGATTAAATTGATTATTAAAAGATTATGTAATTTGATTGAATATAGATACGTGAGCGTTCAGATCTGACAGATGACCTATTAGACTGGGAAGCGCCACCATGGTTTCGGGAAAATGTGCCATATTATATGTCTGGCCATGATGAGGATGGTCTACCTGGTTAGTTTTAATTTTATTCTTTTTTATGAGATATGGTCAGCTAAAATTCGGACTTTTGAAAAACACTTAAACGGAACATTTTGAACTTTTGAAAAACACGTGAATGGAATATTCTGCACTTTTGAAAAACACTTAAATAAAATATTTTGCACGTTTGAAATCACGTAAATGGAACATTTTGCACTGTTGAAAAAACCTTAAATGGAATATTTTGTACTTTTTAAAAACACTTAAACGGAACATTTTGAACTTTTGAAAAATACGTAAATAGAATATTCTGCACTTTTGAAAAACACTTAAATAAAATATTTTGCATGTTTGAAATCACGTAAATGGAACATTTTGCACTTTTGAAAAACATTTAAATGTAATATTTTGCACTGTTGAAAAAACCTTAAATGGAATATTTTGAACTTTCGAAAAACACTTAAACGGAATATTTTGCACTTTTTAAAAATACTTAAATGGAATATTTTGCAATTTTTAAAAATACTTAAATGGAACATTTTGAACTTTCGAAAAACACGTAAATGGAACATTTTGAACTTTCGAAAAGCACGTACTTAAATGAAATGTGTTGCTATACTAATTGACTAACGTTATCATGTCAACAGTGTGGATTGCTGAAATGGGGAAATTTCCATTGAAGGAATTGGGCGAAATGGATGAGGATGGCTATGCAATCTTTGATAAATACATTGGACAGGCAGCATTACGTATCATTAAAAGGTAAATTATTTTAAAATGTATAACTTTAATGGCTTCAAAATGATGTATGTATCACAACTATGTGCATTCAAAATATTCCAAACAAAAAAGGTTGAATGTGAATGGTTCAACATTATTGGCTTTTGATTGTCTAATTAATTTTGAATATTTGTGTGGTCAAGTATTGAAGCCCAAAATACTGAGGATAGGGAAGTGACTGAGGGATTCTTTGTTCTAGATTTTGATGGTTTTAATACGGCTAAACTTGCAAGTACAACATGTAAGCAAAATTTAACAATGTTGGAATTAAATGAAATCGCGTTATAATACTCTACATAATTTTCTCCCTACTGATAATACTTAATCTGAAATTCTAATTTGTAGAAGTACAAGTACCTAATTCAATCTTGTTGCCCGTTTATACCAAACTGTATTGTTATATTATTATTTACTTCTACAGCCATACTCCTAGTTGTTCGAATATTCCGAGCTTACTCGGACCTTCTAATACATTACATGAATGGGTGTATCGCCGTTAACGGTAAGTTTAAAAAACTAACACAGCCATTAAATTGTGAACTACGCGCACACACAAACTATAACTTTTGTATGTGTTTTTTTTTCATACAGTGAACTACGTTGCACAGTTGGCCATCAACGTAGCCCGGCCCGTTCTCGGAAGAGCTCTTGAAAAACTCGAGGCTTATGGAACGAGTTCCGTGAAATGGAAGAATGTTCTACGGCAGAGATTACCTACGAGTGCCCTGCCCCCATGGTATGGCGGAGATGCGGATTTTAAACCACTCAAAATTTATGGATGAAAGAGATAAATGGAGGAAGATGCAATTATTATGCCTGTTACTTATATATTATTATTATTATGCCTACTACTTCACATACCTAATTACAGCCATTTAAGTAAATAAACAATAAAATAAATCGTATATAATTAGTTTATTAGAGTTGAGTTACCTTCATGTTTTGGCAGGGAAAACATCATCAATCAAAGTTCATGTAGGCAATTTAATATTTATTCGCGGGGTCTTAATGACATAAAATTAAAATCTAGTTAACGCCTTGTAACGTCCTATCCTCGACACATAACTACTACTACTTGTACCTATGCTACAGTTACCGAGCCAACACATACTAACACCAGTCGCACCCTGCATTTGCTAATTATCAAAACTTGTACCTTGCATAATTGTACTGGAGCCATTTTTACCACGGCCACTCAAAATGGCACCACTCGTACTTGGCCGACTGGCAAAATCAAAACCTGAATCTTGCTTGCTCGTACAGGTACAGGCGCAATTATTACGAAGGCCACTTCAAGCAGCACCACTCGTATCCTGCCAACTTGTGGCATAAAAACTCGTATCTAGCTCACTCGTGTGGACGCGTTTTTCATCATGCTATCTGCAAACTGAAAATTGGTACCAAGCCGACGCGTATTACTCGTACCCTCTCCAATAGTACCAGTTAAACTCGTACCCAGCCCACTCGTACCAGCGCTTTTTCTACTACGCCTACTCGTATCCAGCTAGCTTTAACCTTAGCTGCTGTTATCAAGCCCATTCGTACCAACCAACAGTGATGGAACCTATTCACAGTCAGCTCAGCATTTACTTCATGCCCACGGTGGATGAATTCGCGTGCGAAACGCAGGATTTGGATTTTTAAATCAGGATTTCAGCACTAAAAGCGCATACCTTAACGTGTACTGCAGTTAGCTTCGCGCTTATCGCGCTGTTACCTCTATATTACAGCTACTCGACCGACGAATAGATCCATTTTTGACGGCAAAACTTAGACTTGATGAATACGGATCCGGCGGATTAGACCCGACGAATTAGGAACATTGCTAATTGAGGAAAATTGAATCAAAAGTCTTAAATGTTTTAATTGTAAAAATCTAATCACATGACCAAGAAGGAAACCCTAACATAATTAAATTGTTAGTGCCCGTCTACAGTCTTTATTGTATTTACACAAAAACTGACAATCTTTAATCTCTGAGCAGTTAAAGTAATTTATTTTTTTTTAAATAATTTTCCGTATACATAATTAATCTGTAGGAACCACATACGGATCATTACAATTAGACACAACAATTCCGCGTAATTTTACTCCATAGTCTTATTATAAACTAGATTTTCCTGGTCTGGTGTCTGGTCCGGACCATTAAATTCGGAACACTAAATTACACGACTGAATCTTTTCTACTTTGCATTATGTACAATATAAAAGGAATTTCGGTAATCTGGGAATAAACAGAATTCAAAATAATGGTTGGAAAAAATTAAAACACGTCATTGATTGAATTAGACGTCATATACATGCTTTAACAATTCCTGCTGTGCTCACAAAAAAAACCCAGAGCCTATATTGTTCTCGTTATGACGTAGGTGTGAGCGTGACCTTGACCCCATGCGAACTTTGTACCCACTGCACGTCTGTGGGCAAGAAAGAAAATATAAATAAATTAAAATATTTCACCAGTTATACAATACAATGCAATAATTTCTTTAGTTATAGTTAGTTATAGTGTTGAGCGTAGGACGAGGATGAGTGGGTTTCTCGTTTCTGGGAATTAACATCTTACGCAATTCTTTTAATTATTAATTCACTACTTTCTTATTCGACGAATACGCTATTATTACAAGTAATTAGCCGTTGCCGGTATAGACTATCTCAACTGCACATCTGACTTAAGATGGGTTGCACAAAAGTCATTATATACCAAATTATTTTTACACTATAATCCATACAGGCTCCGCAGATTCCTGATTCTGAGTCTGACTGATGCATAATCCAATTATCCCCATATATTTCCTCCTTTATTCTTGGATTTTGTTATCTGTCTTAATTGGTATGAAATTACACGTAGATTACGGGCACTGGTACTGGTGGTACCCTAATTATCCTGCAAGGAAGTTATTTCTTATATGGCTTCATTATGATTACTGCGGGGATGATGAATAACGAAGACCACATAAGTATAATTTCAATTTAAAGCCATGTTTTGTGTGGGTCCACCTTGACATCTACTCACTGTAGTCAGTGAGTTGGTAGGTCGATGCGCTCGCAAGAATGTTTAACTTTTGTTTTATAAAATTGTTTTCAAAATTTCAATAAATTCCTGTGCTGTGCTGTGGCTCTGTGATAAGAAATTACAAAAAGACAGAAAATTAGAAAAATCAAAATAAGCCAAAATAAATTCACTTGTTCTCGCTTTAATAATCAAACATGTCTAAACTTGCGTGCCTCGTACTTTCCTTATTGATCTCGGTGATTGTGGGTGTAGCTCAGGCAGATCCGGATGCGGATGCGGATCCCAAGATTCAGTCACAGTCACAAGCTAAAACGGAAGTCGAAACCCAAACGGAACCCGAAATATTTTTTGACGACGAGCTTTTCGGTGATAGATCATTTTTTGGCGGAAGTTTCAAAAACGCAATTGTAACAGACACTAAAATTCCTACTGCAGTTACTACAACAACTACTACTAGTACTACGGCTATACCGGAACCGGAACGTGAACCGGAAATCATTACATTTACTGAATCCTCCCGCCCACCTTCTGCATCACCAGTACCAGATCAAAATATTATGACCCGTCCACGCCCAGTGAATGAGGTAATTGGGCAATCGCAATATAGTGTAGAAAACGTGAAATTTTGTAAACGAACTTCGATTACCCAAGATATGTGTTTAGTCGGTTGTTAAGTTTAATTAATTAATTAATTAGTTGTAATTCTATGGGTTTAGATAATGACGACAGCAGATCTGGATGAAAGTCTATTAAATTGGGAAGCACCTCTCTGGTTTCGACAGAATATACCTTATTATCTTGCTGGTCATGATGACGATGGACGACCTGGTCAGTGCAGTGAATTTATAATAACGTTGAAAAGTTTTGGAAATTTCAACACATTTGAATTTCCCACCAAATCTAAATTTTTTTAACATGATTCATGTCGTGCGAAGTTATTGTCATGTATACATATGTATTAATTTTAGAAACATACGCTAAATAACTAATTGATTTTATAGTGTGGATCTCAGAAATTGGGAGATACCCATTGAAGCAACTGGCCGAGATGGGCCCAGAAGATTCTCAAGTTTTCGATACTTATATTTCTCAACTCGCACTAAGAATGTTTAAGAGGTAAGTTTTTAATTTTTAAAGAAACAACTATGGATAGGTTAAATGAAGTAGTGTTGATTTGATTGATTTAATTATTGGTCATTAGCATACAAGCTCAGAATACTACCGGGGAAGTGACGGATGGGTTCGTTATTCTTGATTTTGATGGATTTGCCATGTCTCAGCTTGCAAGTCCAAAATGTACTGTCAGATTCGTATTATTAATTTACAATTAGTTGAATTAAAGATGAGATTACTTAATTTAACATAGCAGGTCTAATTTATTACATTTTTGTACTTTATTAAAGCGGTACTGATAATCGTCCGGATTTTCAAAGCTTACTCGGGTCTCCTAATAAACTACTTGGGCATTTGTATAGCCATTAATGGTATGTTAATTAATCGTTCAAACAATCACCTACCTACTTAAATAATTAGTTTCAGTAGAATTTACTTCATGGGCAAAACATTGTAACTGTCAACTGATAATAACGATTTTCTTTTCAAATTAAAACATAGTCAACTACGTGGCAGAGTTTGCGCTGAGTTTAGCCAAGCCTGTTCTGGGGCGAGCAGCGGATAAGCTGGAAGTTTTTGGAACGAACCCCGTCAAATGGAGAAGTGTCCTTCGGAACAGACTTCCCCAAGAGGCCATTCCCTCGTGGTATGGAGGACCCAAGGATTTTAGACCAATTAAAGTCTATGGATGAGCTATAATTACTATGATTATTTAAAAGTATTTCAAAAACTCCTATACGTATATATCTATACATCGCTCTTTTTTATTAAATATTTAAACTGTATTGTTAATCACTAATTGAATAATGTAAAACTTTTAGACAGTCCTAAACACCTTCAGTATATAAGTTAAAGACTGACACTGGTACTGGACACCGGTAGAATTTTGAAGTTTTAGGTTTGGCGGAAAATTCAAATATGCCAGTTTTTAAGAAAAAAATTGGATGTAGTTGAATAAATAGCGCACAGGACAGTGGTTCCCATTAATATTTACCTATAATAACCTCACTGAATAATAAAACAGAAAATAATGAAAAACAAATTAAGAAATAATTAATTCACCCACTAAACAATTTAAGTACATACAACATAAAATATAGTGACGCTCTTTGTGGATGTTTACCATTTTACACTGACGTATTCACTTACACAATCAATTACACGTGTCTATATAACTAAAGTATTCACTCTTGGCAAGTTACACGTAGTAGTTTGTAGTGTGTAGTTCTACGACGTAGTAGGATTAGCATAGTAATTTAATTAGACTCGATTAATGAGGGTTTTGCGCAACGTTTTTGACATTTTTCCTTCATTTGCCGACGTTCGTAAATTAATACAGTTTGTCTATAATAAAAATTCATCCCATATTTTACATAATTCCAGATGCATTAAATTTGTTTTAGGGATCGTCCATAAATGACGTCAGGAGTACAGGGTCAAATGTGTCTACTTGGATATATATTGCCTACATCCATATTTGCTAAACATGGCCTTGTTGCGCAATAGTTTTGCTAGTACTGCGGCGGTACGGAGTCATGGGGTTCAAGAAATCGAAATATTTCGATGGCGTCATTTATGGGCGCCTCCTCACTTACCTTTGAACTTCATTATTTTATTATTGTTTATCTTCTTCAGTCCTTCATCAGATCGGCATGGAATTAATTAAGCGCAAGTAAGCACGTTCTGCGTTGTAACTTTTTAACAGCGTATACACATAAAGTGCCCTTTTTAATTCTTGGTATTACACGGCTTTCCTTTCAATAAGGTGCACAGAGAGCAGGATGTCAACTTGATAACGGATAACGAACACATACTAAGAATATAGTTATTATTCCCAGGGGAAAATTTGATAGCGTTGAACAGGATCCAGTCACCAGTGAATCCAAATTCTTGAATGGTGGGTTATTGTCTAATATTTATTCACCAGTCAGTCAGGCGTCAGGTATTGTTGAGTTTATGCGCTGAGCAACTTTTAAAAACACTTGCGTAATTATTAGTCAAAATTTATTTTCTTCCGTTTGTTAATTATAAATCAAAAAAAGGAAACATCGTTGATCGTGGCACAGTGAAAACGAAAACCATACAAAAATTTTAATCTCTGCATTTCAAAACGGAAGGAGTGAAATCAAGTTTTTAAATAACCCGCGTTTCAAGGGCTCAGGGCTCCCTCAAACATGTGTAAACTTTCTTTTGCGGTTTTCTTCTTGTTTTCCTTGGTCTTCGTCTCGGTGTTGGTGGCTGCTGATGCTGATGCTGATACCGATTCTGATTCTGATGGTGATGGCGAGGAGATTACATTGCAACCTGAAATGAACGACGTGTTTGCAGTTTCTAATCGAATGTTCCGAATTGGAAATAGGAACCGAAAAAATTCTCTCTCGGTCATTGTTACGTTTACTGATCCTGATGAAGATGAAACTGACGATGAGAAAATCCCAAGTATGGATACAGAAATAGCAGATACAACCACAATGAAAAGTATAATGTCAGAAAATAATGTACCACGGGAAAATAAAACTTTGTTGGCTGTTGAAAAAGACCGTCGCCCACAAAAATTACAAACATCAAAAGTTCAAAATATTACTAATCCCTCTGTCACTGTCCCAGAACCAGTGCCAGTGAATGAAGGTCCGAAATTAAAAGATAAGGTAAATAAAGATCTTCTGTCTCCCCCATACACCATAATACTCGCATAGGTAATAATTGTAACCATTAATAATCCACCATTAAATTAATTGCATTGATTTAGGTGAGACAGATTGGGGATCTGGATGAAAATCTATTAAATTGGGAAGCACCCATGTGGTTCCAAAGAAATGTACCGTACTACCTTGCTGGACATGACGACGACGGTCGACCTGGTCAGTTAATTTAAAACAGGGCCGGACGAAGTAATGGCTTTTAGGCAGCAGTAGTTTTCAAAAAAAATACCTTTTTGATTTTAGAACGTTTTCTTTGTTAAACCAAAATGTTGTATTTATCATTTTTAGAAAAGTTTAAAATGTCCTTTTTACTTGATTCAGAAAAGTGCAAAATGTTCTATTTCTATGTTTTGAGAAAAGTGTTAAATGTTTTATTTTGCATATTTTTAAAAAGTGCGAAATGTTCTATTTATGTTTTTTTAACGTGTTAAATGTTTTATTTGCATGTTTTTGAAATGTTCAAAAACTTCTAAAAGCATGTGTTTGAAAAGTTCAAAATATCCCATTTTAATGTTTTTATAAACTCAGGCAGTGGGGACCGCATTATCGGGCCCTGATTTAAATAATATATTTTATCATTTGTTTTCGTAGTTATAAATTTTCTTTAGTCTGGAACAAATTATAGCAGCCATTTACAAATTTTTAAAAACTTTTTTAAATAGTGTGGATTAAAGAAATCGGGAGATACCCATTAAAGGAGCTGGGCGAGCTGGACGAAGAAGGCTATCGAGTCTTTGATAAATATATTTCACAAATGGCTCTACGAATTATTAAAAGGTTTGTGTACTGTAGACTGTAGTATCGGAGTAATCTGCCTAATGGTGATCAGTTTCTAAAGGTGATCGGTCCTAAACAGTTAAAATATGGAATTTAATTGATTATTTATGTTGTGGTCATTACAGTGTTGAAGCTCAGAACACCACTGAAAGAGAAGTGACTGACGCATTCTTCATTCTGGATTTTGATGGCTTTGAAACGTCCCAGATTGCAAGTCCAAATTGTGAGTTTCATATTACATTATAGACATATTATGTTTTAGGTTCCTTGTTTACGCTGATTAATTCCGTCCGCAGTGCGAGCCCTACTACACGCTTATAATTTGTGCAAAATTGACTCTATTTATTTTGGTTTTGTTTGTAAAAAAAAGCGATACTTCTTATGATCAGAATTTTAAGAACTTACTCGGATCTCCTAATACGCTACACGGGTGCAACCGTTGCCATTAATGGTATGTTATCTTTACTACTGTTATGTGGATAGTCGAACAACAAATCCCTTGCTTATAATGACTGTACTGAATCAGCTGCATACTTGTGACTTGTGAGTATAATGTATATTTTTTTTTTGTTTTAAATTTAAATAGTCAACTACGTAGCAGAGTTCGCATTGAGCGTCGCAAGGCCGGTTTTGGGAAGGGCATTCGATAAAATAGAAATTTATGGAACTAACTCCGCCAAATGGAAAAACGTCCTTCGCAAGAGACTTCCCGAAGATGCTATTCCCGAATGGTATGGTGGAGCCCTGGATTTTAAGCCACTCAAAGTTTATGGGTAGTAAATATTACATTGCAAAGATGCTTTCTAATTCTATCGTATAAACAACCTGTCAATATTTAAATGAAATAAAACTCGACCCGCAAAATGCATTGCAATTAAATACAAAGTTACATGTAAAATCATGTAAACCACTTTACTTCTTCTTACTTTTGCATTTAACGTTTCAAAAAACAATACAAGGACACCTTTAAAATTATTTTCGGACCAATAATTCTGTGTTTAGTGGAAATTTCAAAAATATTTAGTGTTTTTATAATTTTCTTACAAAACTTGACAAATTTACAAGCCAATAAAACGGTTGGAAATATGAAAAACTTTTAAAGTTTGGCAGGAAATTCAAATCACAGTATCAAACTAATAGGGATAATATTATATTGCATTGATTTAAATGTAGGAAATATAGTAGCAATTGAGCAGGCGCATTGAGAAATATTCTCATAACTGAACGTTCTCCCGAAAACATTTGGTTCTATCTCCATCTCCACCAATCCAAAATACATTTCCCCCCGGGGAATAGCAGGCGACGACAACCGTTCTTCCATTTCGAGTCGAGATCCCCACCCCCAAGTCGGTAGTCCCTTTCCACACGAGTTGGGTGAAGGAGTAGGAGGCGGACGTGGGATAGAAACTGTTGTAGGATGACTTGGTGGAGTACCAATTCGCAACGGCAAGTCGCATCACATCTCCAGGACTTTTGCTTCCTCCAGTGATGCTGAACGCGTACACGTTCTGGACGTAGTCACTGTCTGACTTTGTGAACAGACTTTTTGTATTGATCAGGTGATTCGCCCACGTTTGAGCTTCTGCATTTAACTGTCGTACGATTTCAATAGGACAATAATAATATCAGTATCAGTATTACATTTATGTTTTACTATAGAACTATAGAACGCTATTTTTCGTTGTTAGTAAAAAGTGTAATGGAACGTTATGGGTTAAAAAAATATTACTAATTCAATAAATTGCATAGTTATTACATGTGGATTAAGACTCAGTGGAGGTGCACCATGATAACTACGATATTGATTTTGAAGATCCCGTGAGAGTATCTGGACTTCAGTGTACGTAGCGTATCCTGGGGATGTCAGTGTGGTCGACGCTGAAGACGTGGTGCAAGGCTACAATATTAATACAGTTAAGTTATCAATTAAAAAAACATAATATACATTGTCTGTGAAGAATCAAAATTAACCATATCAACTGTTAGTTAAAACCAAAATGTACTATCTACGAAGTATAAAAATATCAAAGGCATGTAAATTTATGAATTTGCACTTATCAAAATCATGTAAATGAAACATTTTGCGCTTTTAAAAACATGTAAATAGAACATTTTGCACTTTTCCAAATTATGTAAATTAAACATTTTGCAATTTTCAAAATTTGGTAAATAGAACATTTTTCACCTTTTAAAAACGTACATAGAACATTTCACGCTTTTCAAAAAATGTAAAAAGAAAATTTTGGACTTTTAAAAAACATATAAATAAAACATCTTGAACCTTTCAAAAACACATTAAATAGACCATTCTTCAATTTTCAAAAACATGTAAATATTACAATTTGCACTTTGCAAAAAACTTGTAATTTGAATTTTGCACAACATGAATCTTGTGTAGTTTACTTGAAATATAGCTAATTTTAATTCTGTACGTATATTGGATAATATATGATTTATTTTGATTTTGTTTTCATTTTGATTTTTTCTTCACGATATCAATTATGCGTCATAATTATTACACAAAAAGTAAAATTTCTTAAATTTCCCTAAAATTAAAGGTTTTATGTTGATAATTAATTGTGTAGTTCACTTGCCGTAGAGTGTGGTAATATTCTATCGGACACGGAAGGGGGTGATGGAACAGTCACAGGTGGAGTCAGTGTATCAACGTTGCCCTTTTTTAATTCGTTTTGGATCCACGGGATGAAATATCTGACTTTAGTAAACTTCCCATAAGTTTTACATTGCATTAGTTCGTCAGTTAATGTCGAACTTACTATTCCCTGTGAATCATATTAACAAAATATCTATGTGTATTAAATACTACACACGATATCATAACTCTAAAAAATTGACCGTATTTAACATATTGAATTAAATGCAAAGCATAATATAATTTTTTTAAAGTTGAGCGAGCAATTGAATATTGAATATTTAACATATACGGATTTACTTCAATATGATAGTGTTGATGACTAAAGCCATTTCCATCCTCCTTGAACACAAATCCACTTCCACTGTCACCGTAGCAAACAGATTTTGCTGCGAAACGAGGATCAAAAACTAAAAGTTTTATTAACTTTTAATTGTTTTGATACGCAGTACTATGCGATTGCTATACAAATTATTTTTTGATGGTTGCATTAATTAGTTATTCATATATATTTCCTACTAAACCTGGCTTATCACCGGTGTCAAAACCCGCACAGATTGTCGATTTACTGGATGCACCCACTGATGCAGAACAAAGGCCAAGACGCACTATTGGCAGTGAGGCAATTCGAAGTGACGCTGATGGGTTTTCCGTAGAATCAATCGAGCCAAAGCCCACCACCTATTTAAATTTCAAAAACATGTCAAATAGAACATTTTGCACTTTTCAAAAACATGCAATTATAACATTTTGCTATTTTTAAAAACATGCTATTATAACATTTTGCACTTTTCAAAAAACATATTGCAATTAGAACATTTTACACTATTCAAAAACATTCAATTAGAAAATTTTGCAGTTTTAAAAAACATGCAATTAGAATATTTTACATTTTTCAAAAACATGCAATTAGAAAATTTTGCATTTTTCAAAAACATGCAATAGTAGAGCATTTTACATTTCTCAAAAACATACAATTATAACATTTTGCATTTTTCAAAAACATGCAATTAGAATATTTTACATTTTTCAAAAACATGCTATTAGAATATTTTACATTTTTCAAAAACATACAATTATAACATTTTGCATTTTTCAAAAACATGCAATTAGAATATTTTACATTTTTCAAAAACATGCTATTAGAATATTTTACATTTTTCAAAAACATGCAATTAGAAAATTTTGCATTTTTCAAAAACATGCTATTAGAATATTTTACATTTTTCAAAAACATGCAATTAGAATATTTTAAATTTTTCAAAAACATGCTATTAGAATATTTTACATTTTTCAAAAACATGCAATTAGAAAATTTTGCATTTTTCAAAAACATGCAATAGTAGAGCATTTTACATTTCTCAAAAACATACAATTATAACATTTTGCATTTTTCAAAAACATGCAATTAGAATATTTTACATTTTTCAAAAACATGCTATTAGAATATTTTACATTTTTCAAAAACATGCTATTAGAATATTTTACATTTTTCAAAAACATGCAATTAGAAAATTTTGCATTTTTCAAAAACATGCTATTAGAATATTTTACATTTTTCAAAAACATGCAATTAGAATATTTTAAATTTTTCAAAAACATGCTATTAGAATATTTTACATTTTTCAAAAACATGCAATTAGAAAATTTTGCATTTTTCAAAAACATGCAATAGTAGAGCATTTTACATTTCTCAAAAACATACAATTATAACATTTTGCATTTTTCAAAAACATGCAATTAGAATATTTTACATTTTTCAAAAACATGCTATTAGAATATTTTACATTTTTCAAAAACATACAATTATAACATTTTGCATTTTTCAAAAACATGCAATTAGAATATTTTACATTTTTCAAAAACATGCTATTAGAATATTTTACATTTTTCAAAAACATGCAATTAGAAAATTTTGCAGTTTTCAAAAATATGCAATTAGAATATTTTTCATTTTTCAAAAACATGCAATTAGAATATTTTGCATTTTTCAAAAACATGCAATTAGTAGAGCATTTTACATTTCTCAAAAACATACAATTATAACATTTTGCATTTTTCAAAAATATGCAATTAGAACATTTTGCATTTTTCAAAAACATGCAATTAGAATATTTTACATTTCTCAAAAACATGCAATTAGAAAATTTTACACTTTTCAAAAAACATGCTAATAAAACATTTTGTAATCTTCAAATATCATGTCATATCCTATAGTAAATTATAAACGTCAATTTTGAACTTTGTTAAAACTCGTAACTAACGATAAGATTTTACGAATTTATATCTAATTTAAAGTTTTTGACATGTATACTTTTGTACATATACTTAACACATTTTGATTCTAGCTTAAATTTAAACTGGGTCATTTTAACCCTTCATTAAGAATATATATATATAGCATATTATGATTCTGATTGTGTACCTCACCAATAAGATTTTCCCGGTACCAAAGTGGGTCTTCTGCCGGGAGGCAAACTGATGACACGACTTCGTTTAAAGTGGCACGTCTTCCCAAAAATATGAGCGCTATGTCCGATGTAAGTTCTTCGTTGTCATAATTTGGATGGAGCACGATTTTTTTTACCTGCTACCAAAAGTAATAGTTTAATTTAATTATGAAACTAAATACTATTAAGTTAAAACAAAAGAAAACGTCTAAAACTAAAAATAACTGTCGAGGTTTAAATTTTCATACTTACATCAAATATCTGAGCGTTTCCTCCAAGTTTCCTAAAATTACTACTGGATCCTCCAAGAACAATTGTAATAATTTGCGGAGACACTTTATTCCCTGTTTGACGGTTCACCACACAATGACCAGCAGTGAGAACAACATCCGAGCTGATTAGACTCCCACCACAGGCAAAGGCGCCATTTTGGAAGAGAGCAGCGTGCCAGGGCCAATCTTCAGAATTCGTCAGGTTACCTCCAATAATTAATGGTAAGAATCTCGGCTCTCTCACTTGTCCACAAGATCTGCTCACTTTTAAAAACAATGTAATTTATATGCTACAATTTTGTAAAAATATGAGTGAATTTAGTAATTTACCACGTAGCTGTTAATTTTCAACCGATTTTGCTGTTACTCCGGCATAAATATATAGCACAGTCGGTTAAGAATGGTCGACAAGAATTTCAGTTAAAGGGATTCACCGATATTGCTGTTGTATTAAGCTAACAAAAATTGCAGTTAGACGACGCAACTGATAATTCTGTTAAACACTTTTGTTTATTGAAAAAAAGTCGGATTTAAACCCACGACCCCTGGCATACGTGACCTTCTTTTTAACCACTGGACTGGACTCAGACAATGCATTTAATAATGTCCATACAATAGTGTAGAATAGATATGCAGTGATATTACATGGCTTTAACAGATTTTGCTGTTAAAATCATAGCTACACAAAATCCAGTTAAATAGTTTTTGTAACATACAGAACTGTTACGTTGAGCTACACAAAACTGATTTGCCCTCTTCCTAAAATTTCAAAATTTACCGATAAATCGGTTAAAGTTAAAGTCTGTAGCCTGTTAGCGAGATCTTACAAAATTTTAATTAGAATTGTTTCTAAATGTGTATCGTGTAAAATCATTATGATTCCTAAAATTTTTTTGTCATAATCACCCTCATTTTGTCGGTGGCATCTGTAGTTTTGAAAAAATGTGTTGCCAGACCATTCACCACTCTGAAGACAAAGCATGGTGTGGACTTCCATGTGTTCTTTATTATCCGGTACAAACTCTTCGAGGCAGTTATAAGTTGCCTTAGTTCCAGGAGAAGCTGGGTTAGAGCATCCCACAAATTGCCGATTAAAGTAACAGTCCAGTTGCAAGCCCTATAGCGTAGTTGGAAATGAAGGATTATAACCAAAATAAGTTGAATTATAGTACAAAATTAGTATTAATTTCAATTTTAAAAAGCACACAAATAAAAATAAAAAACAATATAAAACAAAAACATTAAACATAAAGAATGCACTTACATTTAAATTCCCCAACAATGGCGGGCAACCCCTCTTCTGTTGAAGTGAAGATGGGGAAATTAAAAAGACGAAAAAATAGGAAATTACTCTTGATATTTTCCTATTCATAACTACTGATAGCTGAATTGGACTTTCCTGAGACTAAACAGTGTGTAGTTAATGTCCCTGTTCATCGCCTTTGTCAGTGTCCAAGTGTAAAATTTACTGACCATCACCATGACGTAGTAGATTAGTAGTTGAGATGGACAATAGTGTTTTGAGACTAACATCAACTAGCGAACGCTAATTTATTATTCATTATATAAATGAGATTAATTATCCAGTTCCAAAAAATTTGCCACCTTAAGGTGTATAGTTATGTTTTCTTAAGTAGTATGTCACCGTCATCATAACTGAGTTTAATACTACTTTTTCTCCTAGGGCCGGATATTGCGGCCAGGCTACGTAGCCCCTGCTGCATGAATTTTCAAAAAACATGTAAATGGAACATTTTATAGTTTTAAATATATGTAAAAAAGAATATTTTGACTTTTCAAAACCATGCAAAATGAAATGTTTTGTACATTTCAAAACCATGGAAATAAAACATTTTCCACTTTTCTCAAAACATGTGAATAGAACATTGAGCACTTTTCTGGATCAAGTAAAAATAACATTTTGCACTTTTCTAAATTATGTAAATACAACATTTTGCTTTAGCAAAGAAAACCATCAATACAATCAAAATGGTGGTTTTTGTATTGAAACAAATAGCTACCTAAAATCAATTCCTTCGTCCGGCCCTGCTGTCTCTAATTGTCATAATCGTTTATATTTGTTCGTCATACATCATGCTAACAAACGCCAATAACTTCTACTGCTAACTCAACAAACTTAAATATATAGCTACCTACTTACAAAATATGACAATTATTATACGCGCACCCCTGTTACGCTCGACAGCGATGCAGGATGAGATACAGTGAAGGTATTTTATAAGGTATTGATATTACGAGTAACTACTGGCACTACTAATCTGCTTTATAATTATTTAATTATATTTATAGAATTCATTCCAAGAAATTTTGAACGCACACCAGCACCAGCCTCCGCCTCCAGCTACACACACAATTTTTCAAGTTGAAGCACAGTACAATATTTGAGGGGCACGTACTACTTACAACATGTTAGCTTATCGTTATCACGCGTATCTGATTTATGCTGATTTTTCCTATAATATTTGTACTAAAGTTAGCACCTCGTTCGTCGTGTTCCTTTTCATTTTCTTTCCTGTTTACTTAAGATTTGAATTGAACACCCAAGAGATTATTCCACTTTACTGAGGATTGATGATTCTATAATTAGTTTCCACAACTGCAGTGTCTCTGTGACGTAAGTGATACTCAATAGAATGTCCTAATATTTTATAGCAAGCAGAAGCTCAAGCTCATGTTGCGCCTTTTGCCTCCAGGAATGTATTACTTGCAAGGGAACCACGCAAAATGGTACACCTATAGAATCAAAAAATTATACCTGTTTTTGATTCGATATACATATGTACGTAGTTGGAAGTTAGATAGCACGTGTTTTATCAGTGTGAATATATTGTACGTAGGTAGTACAAACGTCATTCAAACTTTTACTGCTTTATTTCTCTAAGATATTTTAGATTCATATAGTGAATTAATTGCGCACCTGATTTGAATCAAAACATCAAAATAATAAAATTAAGGTAACAATAATTTGAGTAAAAATGTAGGCCAATTAGTTTGTTTCCAATTAATTGCGAAGGAAAATAAAAGACATTGTTTTAATTTATTATGCATGATGCACCGTGTGGTAGGCACATTTAAATTAAATGCGCCTACAGTGCCAGACATTCGTTCGATCTCGTTTACTAAAGTTCATATGAGCTTCGTTTATTTTGTGATCTCGAAAAAACCGCCGCTTGACTCATTTGAAACATTTAAAGAACCGCGAAGGTCATTTGGGAAGTTCAAAGCTCACCAAAGCTTCTTTTCAACAGCAGATCCCTGTGACGGACGTAAAATATTTTCCGTACCTGTAGATTGTTTTCACTTTCTACTCGACTACCTAACAGAGTCCGGGTATGCATTGCAATGTGAGTATAAATAATTATAATATAGTTATATTTGTATCGAGTTGGGTATAATATTAGTGAGGACCAACTAACAACAAAAACAACTAAAAAAAAGTGTAGTTTTAGTTTTTATTTCACTTTGATTGATCTTTATTTAAGTAAAATTATCTGCTAAATTGAAAATAGTATGAACAGTAAAATATGGCCTAATAATACAATAACTAAAACAAACATAAAACTTAAATAAATACTATACTTCAAAAGTGAAAAATAGTATATATTTAGTAATAATAGATAAATAGTAATAGTAGGCACGGTTGGCATTCGTCCCCTCAAATCTCGGATACTCTTCATCCGTACCCTATAAATTTGTACTGTCGTACCAAGATGAAAATGAATGGTACTGAATAAACACAAATTTTATTGAAATTTATTATTAAAATTGAAAATGAGGATATTAAATACATTTAAGAATTGAAAATTAAAATATTTAATGTATTTGTAAATTGAAATATGAGACAAACTACAATTAATAGACTTATAAATTTATAAATTCTAAAAAAGTTGTCATAAATATCGTCTGCAAAAGTGAGTTTATACTTCTGTTGCAATAAATTACGAATCAAAGCACACCAGTTGCTGCTGATGGATTAGGTGTGACTCACTGATGGCATCTTTAAGGTCGACCGCGTCCGCGTTTAGTGGCTTGTTTGGTTGGTATTCGTACGCGTTAAGTTGCTGTTTGTGTTGGTGATCGTACACGTTTAGTTGCTGGTTGTGTTGGTGTTCGTACACATTTAGATGCTAGTTGTGTTGGTGTTTGTACACGTTTACAAGCTGGTTGTGTTGGCGTTCGTCGGTATACAAGCCAGTTGTGTTGGTATTTGTACACGTTTAAATGCTAGTTGTGTTGGTGTTCTTTACACGTTAAGGTGCTGGTTTTGTTAGTTTGGTAACATGTCGCTTCTCGCTAGATGTGGGCACTTTGCGCTTGATCCTTACATTGCGTTACATACTTACCAGTTCGGCGTCTACACACATGTTGCGTTAAGTACGTGTTCATCACCAGGTGCTTCTTTGTTTTAAATTTCGCCAAACTAAAGTTTTAATTTAATGTTCTCAAACGGAGCCCCGGCAAGTCAAAGTCGACTAAGACAATAATAAAATTACACACCACTTGCCAACACAGTCCTTAAGATATTGCTTGGAATATTTTGTTACCACCACCTTGAAAAACTGTTTCTCATTCTTTTAATTGTTAGCCGTCTTAAGTTGTTTTTCTTAATGATTGCCTGCATAAGTTTAAAGGTCTAAAACTACACCTGAAAGATACATTTAGCATTCAAAATAATTTGAAATATGAAGTCCACGAAAAGTACTTCTTCAGATTTTTTGAAATTATTTCATCATCAGATTACAGGCTACAGTCAATAGCTTTAGCTAGGCTCATCAAAATCTTAAACAAAAATTTTTGCTTTTTGCCTGTCAAGAGCTGTTATTTCCTTTAGCATTAATGCATTAGTTATTAATATGGGGGTGCTGAAATCATTATGTGATACACTGTCACAGTTTGAGGTACTGTCAGTACCTATGTATGATATAGAAGAGGTGGATATAATTGGTGGAATTTGGTATGACGTAATATTTGCGAGACCCTTAATACTTTAATATTCATTTTACTTAATACTTGCTATACTATGTTACCTCTGTAGATACTAAAACCTCGTCTTGCCGACCTACCTGTTTCTAAAAAAATATTTAACTCGACTCGTCAATGGTAAAACGCTTTACTACCCTAATTTTCGTCTAGCTTCTTCGGGTGCGAAAGGGGCTTCTAAGCTCATCCTTTATGATTTCCAAATCGAAAGCTCATGCCTTCGGAGGAAATAGGAACGACGCCTCGTTCGTGCGGCATCGTTCACCTGCTCAGCCGGCATTTGTCTTACACTGCATTTGATTATTAGTTTATTGTAGTTTTATATATCTCAAATCATGTGACTTGTTCACGAGATTTTAATATAATCGCTAAGCCAGACAGACCAGACGAGCTGACGACTATTGACTGCATTCCTAAGGATGTACAAATCTACATCGATGTAGATACTGCGTGCGTATTTTTTATATTTACTACTTCCTTCGTTCATTATAGCCAGATTCGGATACCTAATATTTATTATGATTAGGTACCACGACATACGTCGTCGATTGTCGACGGCAATAACGCATACATACCGATAAAGTCACCTGCGTTTCTGGTCTGGAGGAAATGTGGAGTGTTTTATGGTATTTAGTTTGCTTCGTCGCCTATTCTTCATCACACGCATTTTCCTTGTTAACCTCACCACCACGTAAACATACTCAGTAATTACGTTTTATTACTAGCAAAACACAGTACTACCTACGCCACGACGATATCAGTCAGTAGTGATAATTACCCAGAGTAACTTGCATAATAATTATGCATTGTTTTCCTTTTCAAGAAATGCATTTAATTGTAGCTTTTCATATAGTTTGCATATTCTATATAATGCATTTAATATGTAATACGTTAAATAAAAAAATTGTTAAAGGGTGAAAATTTAGACAGACTCACCCTAGTGGAAATCTGTATATGTGCTGATACGGGTCAAAAGACCAAGACTCATTAACTCAGTGGTTATGTAACAGATGGGTTAATACAACAGTGCAATATCGAGAATCGAAGTAAACACAAGTAGAAATGAACATGAAAAGTGATACGGGTGGAAAATAATGACTTTGGGGTAAAGTAAAAATGCAACAACCGTATGGAAGCTCTAATAATATTCAAGACGTCTCAAGTAATATTTTAGGCTTTTTAGAGAGAGGCGGAAAAACACGACCTTTCATAAGCAGTACTTTTTATTCAATCTTCCTCCATCATCCAATTCAATCCCTGAATTCACATCAGATTGCCAAATCATAATTTAATAAATAATCGAAGAATTTAGGTTACTTTCACAATGACCACATAGTTGGTCCGACATCAAATAGTTGATCTAATTTAGACGTGAATGAAATCCTCACAAACGGATAAATTACGTAATGTGAAATATCAAGAATATTATAGAATATAAATATAAGTATATAGATACTCTAGAATTAAATAACAGTGGAAATATGTATGTATAAAGAATGACTAGTTGTAATGAGGCTTTTATGCTCGTCATGCAGTTTGTTGTTTACAAACAATAAGAGAACTAAAACTCATGCATCAAACGTAATATATATACATAGGCATGCATTGAAGGATAAATTCATATATCAAGAAATGTACATGCATCATCATTCTTCATGCTCATACTGGCATTTGATTTTAAGCTTATGAAATAGTAAACTATAATTTAAACTAAAATTATACAAAACTTAAAGCTATGGGTGTACGTAGTAGTTGACGTTTGAGACATACATTAATGAGTAATGCAGGTGTGAAAGTGACTCATATATGTATGACTTAATACCCTCCTTTTTTTTAATTGTCGTCGTCTGAAAGGCGGTATACGGCAAGTGAAAAAACCCTTAAATATTGGTGATGTTATTCCTCTTCATCAGTAAACTCCACCTCCAAGAATCTCAGATGGCTCGGCTCGATGGTTGATTTGGGTAGTTCCTCTTCTACTGCTGGTGGTGCCTGTGATTGTATGGATACAGTGACATTTCCCTCCTCAGCTAGGTGTAGTGTTGGTAGTAGGCCGTTTGGTGTGACAAGCGTGCTTCTACGTATCTCCTCATTCTCATCCACTCCACTTCGTCTGTGAACAAGAATCGTCCCTTGGCTCCGGTGTTGGTGTTGGTCCAAGTAACTACTGTTGGGTCTCCCTCGTCTCGGCGGGGCTACAGGTGTTTCAGTTGGTCCCTCCGTTCCAAGTAACTGCAGCTCAGCTTGCTGCTCTTTCTCTCCCTTCTCTTTCATAGTCTCCCAGTAACTCCCTCTCCACCCACGCTTCAGGAACGCAGCACTCAATTTCCACTTAAAGTATATAGCTGTAATAGCCATACACAGAAAAACAAAAATAATTAGAATCATCCACATGTACCATGGTATGCTACTATCTCTTTCCCATGATGACGTGTCTATGCTGTTGTCGCTCTCGTCAAATGTGATGTTCAAGTTGTTCATGTCTATTTTGATTCCCATGTGGTAGTCGAGTGAGTTCACTAATAGGGGGTCTTCGTGCTCGTTAAAGATAATGTTAAGCACATCTCCTCTATACGTGTTGTTCGCTATGGTGAATGTAGTCGTGATGGGCAGTAGGAAGATTTCGTTGGGGCAGGGGGTGTGTCTGGTGGTTCCTACACGTATGTTCAAGCCTGGGCAGTATATGTGAAAGAACGCATTATACACTTTGACTTGTACACTTCCCTCCGCGTCTTGTGCTGTGCTATTCCGACAGTTTTGAAGTACATACTTGAGTTTGTCTTCATACGAATTTCGTGGCTTACATTTTTGGTGTGTTGTTGCTACCACTCTGTCCATGAAACTCCAGTCGAGCCCTGTATCGAATACACAGTCTTGGTCCCTTGAAAGCAAAGCATTTGGTGGTCCTTGATATTTCAAATCACACGTCCGATTTTCTTTCCTCCATAGTAAGGTAAATGGGTCAGCTACGACAAGTGTCAGGTTGGGATTGACGAGTGGCACAATGAAACTTAGATGTAAATTGTCCATTTGTGGGTCACTTCTACATTGTCGAAATTCAGCTAGCTCCAGTGGACATAAATCCCCGCACGGTAAAGTGAAGTTCAGGAAGTCGAAAAATTCGTCATCCATATGACCACGGCTCCAGATCCTCTTGGTGTGTTGAATCATCGCTCCGCTTTGGGTGAGTCTTGATACCAGGTAGGCAATATCAAACTCCAGTCGCTCGATCTCTTCAGGTGAGTCCTTCCGTTCACTGATTATTTGGTTAACAGCATCAGTAATTTTCGCCATTTGTTTGTAGAAGGCTCTAAAATTCTGTGTGTCTTCCTTAATTTTCAGTTCCAATTTATTGAAATGTTCGGCCAGTTCTAATGTGTGTTCGCTATTCATTTCAGCTCGGTGTTCGGCCTGGTATGACATCCCAAGTCCCGCACTGGTGAAAACAGCGAGAGCCGTCATTATTACATTGGTGAAAACGGATCTTCGTCTCCTGATTTCCGTCTTGATGGGGGGGGCAGATCGCCTTGAGTGGCAGAAGGAAAGTCCTCTTATATTCTCTTTGGCATTGTTGTTTGAGTTCGTGTCCCACATTTTTCATATTGATATCCGGGTATTTCAATAAATCGCATGGTGATAATAAGCGTATTTTGATGTTGTAGGAATTATACCCATAAAGAGGTGGATTCTCCGATCTCCGCCAAATAACTGGTCCTCCTTCATCTACCGTTTCTGCTCCTCCGCCAAGGATCAACATCAAGAAGTACATACATCCGAGAAAAAATAGTGGAAGTGTAGAGTGATAGGGAGTGCGCGATCTCTTCGGTGGTGGTGGCAGCTCCGCTTCCCTCCTTAATTCGTGTGTTGTTGACTTTCCAAAATTTCGACTCGACTGATCCTGTCTGATCTTGTCTGGAACAGGAAAATGTGTGTCTTCTATTGCTGTTGACTTGTTTTTGGTTTGAGAAGTACTCGCCCTCCTTCCCTCCTTACTAAAGTGATGGTGGTAGGTAGGTAGTGACGATGTAGAATTTCCTCGGTGGCCGGACTCCTCGTTTTGATATGCGTGAAGTGAAGCTCCTCGTAGTCCTACTGTACTCCTCTTTTTTGTTACACTCGCCCTCCTTCCCTCCTGTCCGCTCGCAGGATTTGAGTCGGTGGCCGGTGCCTTTTTACTTCTTCCTCCCTCCTTGCTATGTTGAGTTTCGGAGTTGGTGGAAGGTTTTGATTTTTGACCTCCTCCCTGGTGGGTGGAAGGTTTATTTTTCGATATTTTTGTGCTCGAATGTGGTGGCCCCATGGTGGGGAGTGCTCCTCTGGTGGTGGTGTTATGTACAGCTATTTTTGCAGCTTGTACTCCCTCCTGTCCGGTGGTAAAGATTGAGAGAACCTCCGGGTCGGTGGTGGAAGAGTGTGCTCCCGTCTTGTAGGTGTTATGTACATCCTTGTTGGTGGTGGTATGTACTCCCAAGTTGCTGGTGTGAGAGTTAAATTTCCGTTTGGTGGTGGTGGAGGTGTTGTGTACCGCATTGCTTTTGGTGCTGTTGGCGGATACTCCCTCCTGGCCGGTGGAATGGTGGTAAAGTCCATGTCCGGTGGTGGAGTGTGCTCCCTCCTTGATTGTGGTGGGGTGAGCTCCCTCCTGGCCGGTGGAAATGTTAAAATTCCAGTTTCCGGTGGTGGAGTGTGCTTCCTCCCTGGTGGAAGAGAAGTCTACGCCCTCCTTGCTGGTGGAAAAATTAACTCCCTCCTTACCGCTTCTACCATGAAGTCTCGAGTCTTGTTTTAGTGCTCCTCCTCTTCCGGTGGAAGTCCCGGTGGGGGTAGAAGTCTTTTTCGATTTTTGTGAGTTTTCAGTGTGCTCCGACTTGTCATTTCCTTCTTCACTTCGTACCCGTTTAGTACTGGTGGTGGGGATTGAAGACGGGGTCTTTTCGAAAACGATTTTCTTTTGATTTGCGTCCAGCCAGACTGTTCTTTGGGGACGTCTTTTTGGCTCCGGTGGAGGAGATGGTGTGCGTGGTAGAAATTTCGCCGCATTCTCTGCCCTCCTTGCTTTACAAATGGAGCAGTCAGATTTACGTGACCTGTGCTGTTCATCCGATTTTTGACAAAGGGATTGTGCACATTCTGATAGAGATGGAAGAGCAGAGGAAAATTGTCGGTTGATAATCCTAATGGCTTCCCTCTCCTCTTCCCTATCAGTGTAGAAGAAGCTGTTTCTACTACTTTTTCTTTCTACTACTCTAACCATGAAGGCTCGGTGGTCGTCCTTTGACTCCTTTTCGGATTGATCCTCAGACTGTTCGTCGTCTGACTCCTGTAGATTATCCGATTTTACCGGTTTGGATGTTGTTTCTAGAGTATTGCCAATAAGTTTTTGAAGTAGAATTTCTAATTGCTGATCATGTTCCAGTTGTCGATGTCGAATTATCTCTTTCCAGGCTAGGTCCACTGCCTCCTGGAATGGGTTGTTTTTGAGATTTTCTCGCAAGTTTTCTTGAAACATGTGTTTTTCTCCTTGTGTATGAAGCTTGTCAATTATGGTTTTCACATTCATTCCTCCAATCGGACCAGACTGATAGACTCCTTTTTCAAAAGCGGAATCTTGTAATAAGCAGATTTCGTGGAACGCATCTTTCGATTTTAGGGTCCTCAGGCTCTTGAGCTGATTTGAGGTGCGCTCCAGTGCTGTTGGAAAATCTTGCCCGCCAAACTGAGTCCCACAGTCACTCAAATTCTTTCCCAGTAGAATGTTTAACACTCTATTTTCTTGTTGAGACCGAATTGTTTTATGGAGTTCCTGCATTGTCAGATGTGCTTTCTCTGCTTTCCTTTGTTGTCGATCTCCTGGTGAGATTGGTTTGAAACGTTTCTCTTCTTCTTCTACCCAGGCATCATGTTTTCTTCTAAGAGCGAGATGATCTTCCCGGTTTAGCTGTTCGCTGCTCCGTTTTCGTGAGAGCATCGAGCTTGTACCTGGTGGACTTGACGGACTAGGCTGTTGCTTGTGCCTGGAAAGAGTTTTTCCTTCCTCTTTTGGTAGAGGTAAGTCGGATAGTGTGACAAAACCATCTTGTTCGCATTTGGGTAGTAGTTCAGGGATTTGATCTAAAATTAATTTTGCCGCCACTTCCACATCGTAGTAACCGAAGTATCTTTCTATAAGAAGTTTACACAGTATTCTAGCTATAGGTGTGGACATTTGGGACATTAGAAATTTGATCGCATTCTCATGCTCCTGTTGTTGTTTCTCATGGTAGTGAGTTTTCCATAATTGGTGAGCTTCATTGGTCTTGCTTTCCAGGCTACTAACTTCAAATGTTTCCAAGTCGTTCGGAGTGTAAAAGGGAATCTTGCTTCCGTCAATCTTCCCCTCCTTTAGGACATTTGGTAGATCTTTATGTATCTGTAGCCATGTTAGCAGGACCGCTACCTGTTCGCCATACTTTTCAAGATATCTATCCAATGCTAATTTCCCTAGTTGTCTGGATAGTTCGGTACCTAGGCTGGAAAGAATGAACTCGTAGGTTTCTTCTTTTGATCTAGATGGTTCTTTCTTTTCGGGAGCGCAGTCTTCCTTCTCATTCTCCGCCTGATTTTCAACTGGTCTCATCATTAGGGCTTTGTTAGCTGTTGGTGTTTCTTCACCTTCTTGATCCGAAAGGATGCCTGTATTCTCCTCTGTTGCAGAATCCTCCGTATGTCTGTACACCTTCTGCACCATTGTGGGTCCTTGGTTGTATTTCTTGGGTATGCATGGTAGGAGTTGTTCCCAGTGACCTCCCATATTTTGCAGTATGACATCTTCTCGCAAATGCAGGGGCAATTCTAACCAGGTCCTATAGGCTCCTTCTTCTAGACCATATTTCTGAATGTTACGATAGAAGATATCTTCAAAATTGATCTTCTCATGGCGATCCTTTGTTCTTTCCGTTATGATTTTGAGTACTCTTTTCACCTGGTTTTTGTAGAGAATTTGATCCAAGGTGTCCTTGTTTCGATCATCGTCTTCCGATTGGAAGGGAGTTTCCAGTTCTGGATCATTTGTTCTCGTATACGGCCAGTCACTAACGGGTCTCCTAAGGGGCTGTGGGATGATCGCCCAGGTTCGTTGTGTGCCCGTAACCACTCCATACTTGTGGATGTTATCCTGTAATATTTTCGTGTATTGATTTCTGTCGACTGGTCGCATTTCCCTAAACAGGAATTCTTGTGCTCTCGTTGTTAGTATAGCGTGGATGTTCTCCTCAAGTTCTTGTTTGTATTTCTCGAGTTCAGCGGCCAGAATCAGTGCTTGCAGAGTACCTCTGTGTAGATGTGAGAGTAGATCCGCCTGTTCTCTTCTCCAGGTTGCTGAGTCTCTTCTAATCATCTTTTCCAATGAAGGTATCGGATCGTCTCCATTGGGGATGTGAATGGGGGACTTCCTTGCCCTTCGGATATTATATTGGAATGTTCCCGGGTAGTTTTCTTCTTGGACCACTTGTAACCTGGTTTTTCGTTTCCAATAGGCATCCAGAATCTCGAATTTTTCTTGAATCGTATGAATGGCATCCGGAAGATGACCAAACATCTCGATTGTTCCGTCTATGTTCTTTATATTGTTGTCTTCAGCTACCGGAAATAAATTTCGGATTGCATTCTCAGTAGCCTCCGGATCGTAATGATCCTTTTTCTTATCAGAGATGTAGTTACATAGATACTCAATCACCTCGCATCTTGTCTGAGGTGAAATGCTTTTGGAACGATTCGGTTGAATTTCTCGATTCGGTGTAGGATGCTCATGGATCGATTCCTGTGGCCATGGAGCTCCCTGATCTGCCTTTTCCCAGTCTAGTGTAGAATGTCTATCCTGGTGTTTACTTAGCGATGTGGAAGCTGAGGCTCCAGTCCTGGGTCGGATTGTTTCCTCCGTATCTGGATTGATCCTCAGTCTAGCTGGTTTTGAATAGCAGATCCCTCTTGAGGAAGAATTTCCTCTTAACTGTTCTGGTTCAAGTGGTGCTCCGGTGGAGGCCCTCCCTGTCTCTTCGATATTATGAGAAGTCGGGGTCCTCTCGGTGGGGATGGATTGTTGGTCATCATCCTCCATTGCTACATTGCTGTTGTAGTCTTCCTGTACTTCTTCCTCTTCAGAATTCGTAGCGTTGTTGTTCTGAGGGAGTGGTGTGGTGGTGGTGGATGTCGGAGCTAGGGGCGTAAACGGGTTGATGGTCGACTGAATATGCTGAGCTCTCGCTCGTCTAAGTGCCAATACTGTTTCCCATTCCTGCCTAGTTACCCTAGTCCTAATTAATCCATTTTGTGTTGGAGGCAGCTGTACAGGTTCCAGGTCCGAGTCATTGTCATCGCTGGAGCTATCCGTCCATTCATTTGTTGTTGTCTCTACTCCTTGTCTTGGGCGGAGTAGGTAAGCATTATTTTGCTTGAATTGAGATAGCATCGCTTCGGTATCCGAGTCTTCTCCAGTGGTGGGGCTATCTTCCCGGTGTTTAACCGCTGGATGTTTCTCTACTCTTCGTCCAGGTCGGAGTAGGTGTGCTGGGTGTTGATCGCAGTTGGGGCCAACACCGTCGTGTTGAAATCCTCCTACATGTGAGTTCATCCTCCTATGTGCGTATTCATGCTTCGAGTCTTCCGTTGACGAGTCTTGATACAGGGGATATGTAGGGGATTTAGGGAGTGCCATTTGTTTAGCATGGTCTTCGTTTCTTGACGTGTCTGCGTCTGAGAAAAGATCCGCCAGCCTTGGCCTGGGGGTGTCTTCACTCCTTCCACTGCTGCTGCTACGTGATGAGGAGTCCATATGTAAGCTTCCTTTCCACGGAGTAGAGTGGGTGGCTCGACGTGCAACAGCTTCTATGAAGCTGACATCTTCTTGAGCTAGATGGGCAGGTGGTGGGGGTCTGTTGCCTCCCTCCTGTCTTGAGGTACTTCTTGTATGTACCTGATTGTTTTGTCGCTCGGGGGTTCGTTCTCTTGCATTGTTGTTGCTGTTGCGAGATGAGTGATCGAGTTGGGTGTTGGCTCGACCTACTTTTGATGATGACGAACTCCTTCCTCGCTGACGTGATCCGCCGCGCCCTGATTTGGAATTTCTACGACTTCCGTCCTGGGAGCTTCTGGCGGTGGATGATGATGTGTCTCTTCGGCTCCGTGGCGGAGACACGCCGTCCAACCAATACCTGCAATCATCCTTCTTATGGTTGGGTTTTCCACAGTATGAACATATGGTTTTGCTCTTGGCTTTTCCACCAGGTTGGTTCCATGAACTTGGTGGTGGGGAGTTTTCGCTCCTCCGGATGTAATCGTCTTCACGATTGTCTCTACGCCCTCCTCTTTGGGATCGGCGGAGACGGGACCGTCCGCGTTCGGTTCCTCCTCTTCCTCCAGATCTTTCGTCCTCCTGGTGGGCTCTGAATGCCTGGGGTGGGTTGTACACGGCGTTACCTAGCGCTCGTTCGCGGTTGTCGTCGGTGGCTTTGAGTAGCTCAAGTAGGATTTCGGGTGTCTTCACTGTGGAGACACGCCAGGTTTGAAGGAATCCTACGTATTCCTCTTGATCCGAGAGTTTGCTTACGGTGAGGCATAAGACGGTTTCGTTGTCCATTCTTCTCCCGGCTCTATCCAGATCGTTGTTGATGGCTAACAGCTGGTTTAGATAGCTGTAGCCGCCTCCCGTAGCCATACGGAGGCCGAAGAACTTTTCTGCAAGTTGGACTCGTTCATCCTCTTTTCGGGGCTCGAACATTCTTGAGAGTTCTTCCATGAGGTCTTTTGCCAATGTGATGTGGTGCACTTTGAGAAGTACATCCCTATGAAGGCCTGAATGTATAGACAAAACGGCTGTGTTGTTGGCTGCCTCCCAGTTCGCTATGTCAGTAGCCTCTTGAAGTGTTGGGGGCAATGCGAAAACTGGTTTTGGATATGATCCATCCACTATGACTCCTAAGTGAACGGTGCCTAACGCCATTTTCATATCGACGAACCACCTGGTGTAATCTGATGGTCCTTTCAGCTTTTCGAAGTCGACTAATGGGCGATTAAAGGTTCTGTTACCCAACATATTGTCCTGAGTATGTTTCTGGGCCGCGGCTCTAAGTATGGCGAGTCTAGATTTTAATGCCGCGTTCTCTAACTGCAGTGGTACGCTAGCTTTCTGGTCCGCCGTCAGGTGTTCAGATGCTCCTAACTTAGCTTGCAGTTCCTCTATCTTTTTGTGATAATAAGACTTAACTTTACGTACCTCGAGTTCGTAGTGTTTATTAGCTTCTACTACCGTCTGCTCTGCAGTGAGGACAGGCTCCGTTGATCTTCGGGTTTGGGGGCCTGACTTTACGACTATCTTGCCTGTAAAGATTTGTGGGACTGGGGATGATTCCGGAATTCTGGAACTCTTGGGCGGCTGTGGGGGCTCTACCTTCGATTCTGGAATACCCTCGGTCTTGATTACTGGTTTCACTGGTGACATGGGATTATTGTTTCTACACTTTGTCACTACCACTTTCAATTTCACTAGCCACACCCTGGAACTACTGCAGTGATGTGGGGGAAACTGAGAACTGTTCTTCACAATACCATATGGGAAAAGTCTACACTTGGTTTGTGGAATTATATAATACACCACTACGCGCTGGTTAGTCTCTTCAACTGCGTGGGTCACTGTATTCTTCACTAAGGGTAATGTTCTACTCACTTTAGTGGTGCTCTACGCGCTGGAAGCTATCTCAGTCACGGAGTCTGTGGATTGAAAACTGCTTCTTTTTTCACTTCTAAAATTTACTTGTTAACTACCTGCACTTTTGACGAAGTTGCTAAGTAGTTTTGATGGTAATTTACTTTCTGAACCTTTTCACGATATTAAATTTAAAATTTCGAAGATTTGATTTTTGTAACAGCTGTTGTATGTTTGTACGTAGAAAAATTTCAATTTTGAAGTTAAATTTTGTGGAATTTCGAAGATTAATTTTGTGTATGATTTTACTTTTAGATTCGAAGAATTGATTGGAACCCTCAATAAAAAGATGGGCTTCAACGTTTGATTTTTTAAATTTGAAGATGATGAAAACACAAAATTCGCAGAAAAAATGTCAGATTTTTAACTTTCGTTTTAATTTTGAAATTTGAACGGTAACCCTCTGTTAAGAGACGGGCTATAACGTGTTAAAGGGTGAAAATTTAGACAGACTCACCCTAGTGGAAATCTGTATATGTGCTGATACGGGTCAAAAGACCAAGACTCATTAACTCAGTGGTTATGTAACAGATGGGTTAATACAACAGTGCAATATCGAGAATCGAAGTAAACACAAGTAGAAATGAACATGAAAAGTGATACGGGTGGAAAATAATGACTTTGGGGTAAAGTAAAAATGCAACAACCGTATGGAAGCTCTAATAATATTCAAGACGTCTCAAGTAATATTTTAGGCTTTTTAGAGAGAGGCGGAAAAACACGACCTTTCATAAGCAGTACTTTTTATTCAATCTTCCTCCATCATCCAATTCAATCCCTGAATTCACATCAGATTGCCAAATCATAATTTAATAAATAATCGAAGAATTTAGGTTACTTTCGCAATGACCACATAGTTGGTCCGACATCAAATAGTTGATCTAATTTAGACGTGAATGAAATCCTCACAAACGGATAAATTACGTAATGTGAAATATCAAGAATATTATAGAATATAAATATAAGTATATAGATACTCTAGAATTAAATAACAGTGGAAATATGTATGTATAAAGAATGACTAGTTGTAATGAGGCTTTTATGCTCGTCATGCAGTTTGTTGTTTACAAACAATAAGAGAACTAAAACTCATGCATCAAACGTAATATATATACATAGGCATGCATTGAAGGATAAATTCATATATCAAGAAATGTACATGCATCATCATTCTTCATGCTCATACTGGCATTTGATTTTAAGCTTATGAAATAGTAAACTATAATTTAAACTAAAATTATACAAAACTTAAAGCTATGGGTGTACGTAGTAGTTGACGTTTGAGACATACATTAATGAGTAATGCAGGTGTGAAAGTGACTCATATATGTATGACTTAATAAAAATCCATGATAGAATTCATTGTATTTCCAGGTTCCACGGTACAATACGTATTTCGTGTATAATCATTACAAAATACGCAGTAACTTTATATGCATGTACTAAAAGATCCCCAAAATGAAATTACAGTACAATCATACAAGATATTATGTAGTTAACATTCAAGCAACTAAAATTCTTTATTAAAATCACCGTTAAATAACTGTTCAAGTTGTACAGTTGTACACATGTGTTTTTAATAACGCCATAAAGATGCATACCTACTGAAAAAAATAGAATTCACGCGACTATCATTAGAAATACATTTAAATAGATTGACTTTAGCAGTTAGTCACCAGGTCACATAACCTACATGAAACATGTCACACTTTTCAAAAAATTTACACTTTTCGAAAACATGTAATAAGAACAATTTACACTTTTCAAAAAAGAAATAGTTAGAAAATTTTGCACTTTTCAAAAAACGTGTAATAAGAACAATTTATACTTTTCAAAAAAGAAGTAGTTAGAACATTTTGCACTTTTTAAAAACATGTAATTAGAACATTTTTCACTATTCAAAAACTCGTTATAATTGTAATACTGTACTGTACTTATATTTTTCCCATGCAGTGAATTTTTGAAACAGCTCATTTTAATTTTAGCTTGAATTGGAAATATGAGCCGTTTTGATTCTACACTCCACGATATGTGCCTACTTATAATATGTTATAGTTATGTATGTTTAATTACTGCGTAAAATATACATTTTCATTTACGTCATAATTATACAGAATCAGGAAACATAAAACAGCTCGCAAATTATAGTTTATTTAAAAACTTTTGATAAATAATATGACAGACTGGCAGTGACTGGAAATATTCGGATGAAATCCTGTAATGAGGGAAAACCGCACATAAAATAATTTTAAACTGAATAATTGACGCCTTTCTATCTAAATCTATAGTATTATTTGTGTTTTAAACTGCACTTTCGGAAATTTTGATTTTTGCAGTATCTAAAGGCAATTTAAATTTAACTCAATACAATCTGCGTCAACTAGTTTATCGCCAGTTGTTGTTGACGGTGGCGCTTCTACATTTACGTTACAGAACTCTCTCGCATTTCTAACAATACTAAATTATTTACTACACGTGTTGTAATAAAATAATAATAATTTAAAATAAATTATTTATTAAATCCCAGTTTACATACTCAGTCAGAACGCTAATTAATATTGTGATTAATACGAGATGCAAATTCAAAGCCAGAAGGTGTGTTGCTGTGGAGCTAGAACGTGGTCCCAAATCATTGGCGGCATACAATTGGTACGCATTTTTTGAAATCTCTCAGTATACCTTAGGGGTGATCCATAAAAGAATTAATCCAAACCAGTACACTTCTATCCTACTAGTACGGCTATCTTAAAAATTGTGTATGTGTTACCAATATACCTGTGACTATACACCTACTGATCCCACCACTAATGACATCATTTATGGATGATCCCTTAATATGTTTTATGCGTTGTCCTAAGTAATGTTCAAAAAATAACGGGCTATATATATTTGTTTCATTTCTTTACAATTTAAATTTTATTAATTTGCCTATATATTCTATATACATAGAACTTTTCCGGATTTTACCTGTTGATTTGTTTCGTTCTACTCTTAAACAAAGACATGTTACTGGATACGTTTCAGCAGTCAGGTATTTTTGGTCCTCTTGGTTTTCGTTTATATTTCGTTCTTTCTATGAATGTGTCTTTTTTCGTGATTCTCATTCTTGTCTGAATTTAGTTAACTATTTTTTGTAGAAAAGTAAGTAGCATTTAGTATGTATAGGACGTCGTGAGTGAAGAATTAAAATAGTCCATTTCCAACATTGAAGCTTTAAAATTAAAATTATATATGTAGTCATGTCAAAACAAAAAGTAAACCAAGATTGTATGTAATAAGGAAAATTTTAAATTGTATTACGAAATTTGTAAAAGCGTTGGGAATGTTTTCTTTATATGTTATTGAATTGCGCAAAATATTCTATTTGCAAGCTTTGAAAAAGTAAAACAGTTATTTTGAATTTGTTTGAGAAAAGTGCATAATGTCCTATGTAATGTTTTTTTAAAGTGCCTAAAATTTCTCCTAATTGCATGTTTTTGAAAAGTGCAAAATGTCCTAATTACATGTTTTAAAAAAGTGCAAAATGTCCTAATTGAATGTGTTTGAAAAGTGCAAAATGTCCTAACTACATGTTTCTGAAAATTGTAAATTATTCTAATTAAATGATTCTAAAAAGTGCAAAATGTCCTAATTTTGCACCTTTTTAAAAAGGTTTTTTAGTAAGTTTTTAAAACTATACAAAATGTTTTATGAACGTTTTTTTAAGAATGCAAATTATTCTATTTAAATATTTTTGAAATATGTAATGATATTTTCTATTTTGAAGTGTTTTTATTATCACTATATTTTAATTTCTTTTGTGGATATATAGTTAATTTTGTTTTTAGTTAAAAATATGAATCAAGTTTTTTCTGAGTCTTCATTATCGAAATGTCTAAGTTTAGGGAAAAGTAACTGTCCTTTTAAAAAAATTCACATAAAAAGGGTACAAATTTTGTCATGTATGTAGATGACTTTAAGGCCATGTCCCTCGAGGAGCGTATGTATCTTGAAGAAAATTGGAAATTCCTTGTGAACATTGTTATTGCCACGATCGTCATTATTTTGGTCATTCAAGTATTTTCCGCCATTAATTTGCTATTGGGGGTGAAACAGGTAATTTATATAATTTATTATGCATTTAAAAAATTGCATAATTCAATAAAAACTATACCAATCAGTAATCAGTGCAAAAAATGTAATCAATTAGGAAGTTTTTGTACTTTTTTTAATTTTATGTATGTATAGAAAAATCTAAGCAAGCTGAAGGTCTGGTTTGTAATTCAAATAGCATTCGTGGCAATAGAAATCCTTGGTATGTTAAGAATGTTAATTGGAGGAGATGCCTTGAACAAGACCATATTTAACATTGCACTCATTAAGCTGAACGTCTTTGCTATCTACATCGTCAATATTCACTACAACGAATTACTCACAGCTAAACTACAGCGACAAATTCAAGCCGAGACTCAAGTTAGTGAAGGGGTGATGAGTCAAAACCAAAACTACCACTTCCCTCCAGTTCAATTTTCAGTTTTGGAAAAGGAAAAATTGGAAAAATTTTAGACGAATCAACATTTCCTCGTAGTCAGTGTCGGTCATCGGTCGTCGGTCCTGACAGTCGTATTTCCATGAAATTCACCCGTTTTGCCAAAAACACTTGATTTTTATATGTTAAATAATATAATTTGTATTGAAAAAGGGGCCGTTGTTATTTACTGTTGAAATTTATACGGCCGATGTCGTTTTAGTTTTGAGCTTCTATTGATATATTTTCATTGAAATTTGAATAAAGGATCGTTTATAAATGACGTCATCGAAAAATTACAATTTACATAGGCATGTATAATCCCCCTGTTTCTAGCTTATCCATTGTGTAAATTTGTAAGTCGTTAACATAATAGGATGTCATCAGTTGAAACAAAGACGCCTATTGTCCCACAACGACGACGTAGTTTTTGGACGGTCTCTAATCGCTAATCGTGTAGCATGTAGTAAATCAACATAGTGCTCAATATTCCATTCTGTCATACAACCTGTTAATGGGAGAGCCATCTTTAACATATCCTTGGGTTCTCAAAGGACATCTTTAACACATCCTTGGGCTCTCAAAGGACATCTTTAAATTATCCTTAGTTTCTTAAAGGACATCTTTAATTCATCCTTGAGTTCTTAAAAGACATCTTCAAATTATCCTTGGGTTCTTAAAGGAAATCTTAAAATTATCCTTAGTTTCCTAAAGGACATCTTTAATTCATCCTTGAGTTCCTAAAGGCATCTTCAAATTATCCTTGGGTTCTTAAAAGACATCTTTAAATTATCCTTGAACTCATTAAAGACATCTTTAATTCATCCTTGAGTTCTTAAAAGACATCTTTAATTCATCTTTGGGCTCTCAAAGGACATCTTTAAATTATCCTTAATTTCTTAAAGGACATCTTTAATTCATCCTTGAGTTCTTAAAAGACATCCGTAAATCATCCTTGAGTTCTTAAAAGAAATCTTTAAATTATCCTTGGGCTGTTATAGGACATGTTTAAAATATCCTTGGGTTATGAGCAAATGAAACTTCTAGATTTGGCAGCAAGTTGAACAAAAATTAGTTTTAAATTTATTTTTTTAAACCAAAATTAATCAAACATAAAACCGTACGTATTTAGCACGCAAGTGTGGCAGCCAGTTTGGAGTGCTTACACTAATCTACAAGGGGTTATTAAAAGTGTTAAAAAAATGAAAAAAAAAGAGTTTTTATATATGTGAATAAAAACTTAAGATTTGGCAGGAAATTTAAATTATCTTATCTAACTTATAGGAATGATATTATATTGCATTGATTTAAATGTAGGAAATGTAGTAATAATTGAGTAGGTGTACATTCTCATAACTGAACGTTTTCCCGAAAAAATTTTAAATTATCTCCATTCCCGCCAATCAAAAATACATTTCCCCCTGGGGAATAACAGGCGACGACAACAGTCCTTCCATTTTGAGTCGAGATCCCCACCCCCAAGTCGGTAGACCCTTTCCACACGAGCTGACTGAAGGAGTAGGAGGCAGTCGTGGGGTAGAAACTGTTGTAGGATGACTTGGTGGAGTACCAACTCGCGACGGCGAGTCTCATCACATCTTCAGGACTTTTGCTTCCGCCAGTGATGCTGAAAGCGTACACGTTTTGACGGTAGTCCCTGTCCGACTTTGTGACTAGTGTGTTGGTATTAATCAGGTGATTCGCCCAATTTTGAGCTTCTGCATTTAACTGGCGTATGAATTCAATTTAAAAATAATATTAGCATCAATATTAGATTATTATTTAGGGTTTTTTGAATTTAGTTAAAACTTGAATTTGTAACTTGACAATTTTATAAACTAATTCCAGTGCAGCAGTGTACCGTAAAGTTATTACATTACCTGTGGATTAAGTCTCAGCGGAGGCGCCCCATGATAACTACGATATTGATTTTGAAGATCCCGTGAGAGTATCTGCACTTCAGTGTACATTGCGTATCCTGGCGTGGTCGGCGCTGGAGAAAAATACGCTGGCAAAGTCCGAGGCTGTAAAAGAATACAGTTCAGCTTGCAATTAAAACATAATACATAATATTCTATGAAGAATCAAACTGCACCATTTTATCCATTTTTGGCTTGAAACAAAATGAATTATATCCAAAAACAAAATTAAAATATCATATTCTATAAACAGCATTTAAATATACAACATTTTGCATATTTCAAAACATGTAAATAAAACAATTTTTTTATTCTTGAAAAACGTGTTTAAACAGAACATTTTGCATTTTTAAAAAGAAGGAAATCAAAAATTGCAACTTAAAAAAAAAAAGTAAATAATTGCCTTTTGTACTTTTCAAAACTGTCAAACTGTGTGAGTAGGACTTTTTGCACTTTTCAAAGCATGTAAATAATAATAATAATTTATTCATCAAGTCGATTTGGCCGCAGCCCATACAACATTAACAGCAACACTAGCATGTAAATAGAGCAGTTTGCACTCTTCAAAAACATGTAAATAGAACATTTTGCACTTTTCAGAACCATGTAAATAGAAAATTTTGCACTTTTTAAAAACATGTAAATGGAACATTTTAAACTTTTCAGGACCATGTAAATAGAAAATTTTGCACTTTTTAAAAACATGTAAATAGAACATTTTGCACTTTACAAAAACATGTAAATAGAAAATTTGACACTTTCCCAAAACATGTAAATAGAACAGTTTGCCCTTTTCAAAAACATGTAAATAGAAAATTTTGCACTTTTAAAAAACATGTAAATAGAACATTTTGCACTTTTCAGAAACATGTATAGTACCGTTTGCACTTTTTGAAAATCTTACGGATTTTTTATTCACGATATCAATTAAACGTAATATTTATACAGACTACAAAATTCTACTATAAGAATTAAAGAGTGTATTGATAATTGTGATGATAGTTCCCTTGTCGTATAGAATATGGTCATAGTACCTGAGTAACTGGAGGAGGTGATGGGACAGCCACACGTGGAGGTGGAAGTTCATTGCCCTTGTTTAATTCGTATTGGATCCATGTGATGTAATATCTGACTTTAGTAAAGCTCCCATAAGTTTTACATTGTCCTAATTTGTCAGTCAAGGTTGAGCTTACTATTCCCTGGGAATTATTACAATTTTATCGAGACACTTAACTACTACACGATATTACCACTATGATTAAGACAATTTTAGATTATTAAGAATTATTGGGCTAAATCGAACACATAATAATTATTGATTTAACTGCATCTCAGTTTTCATTAGGACTCTATAACGTTTTAGGGGTCGTCTATAAATAGCGTCACGGGTACAAGTCAATTTGGGCCTAACTTAGATTTTGGATACTGCTAACGTCTCATGTTAAAGATAGTTATTTACTAGATCTGGCTAAGCTGATGGTATAGGAATTGTCCTAAAATTGGAGGTATTTTGGCGACATCATTTATGGACGACCCCTCATAAGAACTTACTTCAATATGATAGCGTAGCTGACCAGCGCCATCTCCATACTCCTTGAATACAAATCCACTTCCACTATCACCGTAGCAAACAGATTTTGCTGTGTAAGTCGATGATAGTAATAAAATGAAATGGTTTTGTTAGTTTTTGAATATTTCAAGAAATTTTACTGACAAGGGAATGACGCGACATGACCGACCCAGAATTTAGAAAGACCTATTTCAAAAAATCAGGCTACTTTTAAATAGTATAGATCCAAAGTGCATTTTGCGTCGTTCGTCTAGAACAGCGCGGCAAAGTTTTAAAATTTGAATTTTTTAAAACTTTGCCGCGCTGTTCTAGGCGAACGACGCAAAATGCACTCGAGTTACTTTAGATCTATACTATTTAAAAGTAGCCTGATTTTTTGAAATAGGTCTTTCTAAATTCTGGGTCGGTCATGTCGCGTCATTCCCTTGTGAGTGTGCCACTCTTACTTTTAGATTTAGATTGTTGCATTAATAATAGGTGTATTTATGTATTTTGTACTAAACCTGGCCCATCACCAGTGTCGAAACCCGCACATATTGTCGATTCACTGGGTGCACCCACTGATCCAGGCAGAGAACAAAGCGTACTACGTACTATTGGCAGTGAGGCAATTCGAAGTGACGTTGATGGGTTTCTTGTAGAATCAATCGAGCCAAACCCCACCGCCTGTATTTAAATGCACAAGACGTAATAATTCTTATAAATTGCTAAAAAATAAAATTCATTACGAAATATTTATTATTCAATTATTTATTATTATTTTTAAAAATATTAAAATGTCATATGATATTGGATGGGGGTGTAAATGGAACATTTTGTACATTTCAAAAACATGAAACTAAAATATTTTAACGTTTTAAATACACTTGAATATGGAACATTTTGCACTTTTCAAAAACATGAAACTAAAATATTTTAACGTTTTAAATACACTTCAATATGGAACATTTTGCACGTTTCAGAAGCGTGTAAAAACAATCATTTATCACGTTTCAAAAAACATCAAAATAGAATGTTTCGTACTTTCTAAAAACAAACTTGTAAATTGAACGTTTTCCACTTTTTAAAACTTGTAAATAGAGCGTTTTGCCTTTTCGCATTCTTCAAAAACGTGTGCAAGTTGAAACAAATTGAAAATTTTGTACACTTGAAAAATATCATGTCAGATCATAGTGTAAATTACAAGCGGTAAATTTTGAAATTTTCAAACACTCGGAATTAAATATTTTACGCATCTAATTACCTCATTTAAATATTGTCGATATTCTTAAATACATATATGAATTGCACATTTTGATTATCTAGCTTAAATTAATAATGGGTAATTTAATTTAACCCTTCATCAGTAATATTTATATAGTATATTATATTATGATTCTGATTGTATTTACCTCACCAATGAGATTTTCCCTAAACCAGAAAGGGTCTTCTGGTGGGAGGCAAACTGGAGACACTACTTGATTTAAAGAAGCACTTCTTCCCAAAAATATGAGAGCGATGTCGTCTCGTAGTGGTTCGTTGCTATAATTCGGATGAAGAACAATTTTTCTCACCTGTTAACAAATTTTGATTGCGTTGAAACAAAGGAGAACAACGTCGAAAATTAAAATAACTATTTCAAAAATATAATTTTAAGGTTAAGATTGAATTCATTGTCATGTTATACTGACATCAAATATCTGAGAATTTCCTCCAATTTTCTCAAAATTGCTGCTGGATCCTCCAAGAACAACTGTAAAACTTTGCGGAGGATCTTTAATTCCTGATTCAGTGTCCACGACACAGTGACCAGCAGTGAGAACTACATCTGGACTGATGAGACTTCCACCACACTGATATTCACCGCTGTAGAATAGGGAAGTGTGCCAGGGCCAATCTTCAGAATTGGTCAGTCTCCCTCCGACAATTAATGGTACGAATCTCGAGTCCTTCACTTGTCCACACGATCTGCTCACTTTTGAAAACAATGTCGATCTTTTAGTTGTCACAATTTTAGTTAAAAATATTAGTGAGTTGACTACGTAGCTGTTAAATAGCAACCGATGTCACTGTTAGCCCGACATCGACATGGCACAGAAGGTTAAGATTGGTAAACTGGAAATTTGGTTAGTCATTTACCAATATTGCTGTTGTATTAAGCTAACCGAAATTACGGTTAGACGACGCAACTGATAATTCTGTTAATTGAAAAATTCGGATTCAAACTCGCCACCTCTGACCTAAGTGACCTCCTTTTGAACCTCTGGACTGAAACAACGCATTAAGTAATGTCTGAACCAATAGTGTAGAATAGATATATAGTAATAATTACATTGCTTTAACATATTTTTCTGTTAAAATCATAGCTAGCTACACAAAATCCAGTAAAATGATTTTTGTAACATACGGAACTGTTACGTTGAGCTATACATAACTGATTTTCCATCTCTCAAAAATTTCAAAATTTACCGATAAATCGGTTAGATCTAAAGTTTGCAACCTGGTGTTATCAAGATCTTACAATTTTTTAATTAGAATTGTTTCTAAGCGTGTATTGTGTTGATTAAGTAAAATAATTATTAAGACTACAAAAATTTTTTCAGTTATAATCACCCTCATTTTGTCGATGGCATCTGTAGTTTTGAAAAATTGAGTAGCCGGACCATTCACCACTCTGAAGACAAAGCATGGTGTAGACTTCACTGGGTCCTGTATTATCCGGGACAAACCCTTCGAGACAGTTATAAGTTGCCTTAGTTCCAGGAGAAGCTGGATTAGAACAACCCACAAATTGTCGATTAAAGTAACAGTCCAATTGCAAGCCCTAGCAGAGTCGGAAATTTAATGAAGTATTAATAACAAAATAGGTTAAAATCAAAATTCAATAACAAAATAATAAAATACAAATAATAAAAACCAATCCAAAAAATAAGAAGTCTAGTGGAAAACAAAACTAGAAATAAAAAATTAAAAATAAATAAAACTAAAAATAAAATAATCCAGCAAAATTTTAAAAAACCTTTAACACTGCAGAAAAAAAACTTACATTATTTGAATTTCCTAACAATGGTGGACATCCACTGCTCTGTTGAAGTGAAAATTGAGGGATTAAAAAGACGAAAAAGAACGAGAGTATCCTGGACATTTTCCTATGCATGACTACTCATGTCTAAATTGGACTTTTCTATGACTGTACACAGCCTGTGCCTGTATAGTTACTGTTACTGTTTATCAGCGTCCAAGTACTGTAGAAGTAGAATAGAACTGACCATCCATACCATCCCCATGATGACAGTAGAATAATAATTAAGGTGGAAAATGGTTTGAGGCTATAACTACACGCGAACGCTCAACTATTATTCATTATGTAAATATGAGGTTTTTTAAGAAGTAAGTCACCTTACTTAAATTGAACTATTAGTTATGCTTTCTAATAATCTATATTTGCGTTCGTCATACATAATGGGTATTTATTCCAAGAAATTGTCAAGGCATGCCAGCCTCACTCAATCTACACACAACTACAACATATTACCTGAATGGCACATGACACTTGTACTGTATTTGGCATATCGTCGGTGAAGAACCAAAATGACCCATATCCATTTTTACCTAAAAACAATATCAACTATCTACGAAAATACTGAAATATGTCTTGTAAGCATTTACATGGTACAAGATGCAATTTTCAAAAATATGTAAATAGAACAAGTAATATACACTTTTTAAAAACATGTAAATAGCATATTTTACACTTTTCCAAAATATGAAATTAGAAAATTTTGCACCTTTTTAAAAATAAGTAATTAGAACATTAAGCACTTTTCGAAAACATGAAATTAGAACATTTGCCCCTTTTTAAAAACTTGTAATTAGAACATTTTGCCCCTTTTTAAAAACTTGTAATTAGAACATTTTACAATTTTCAAAACCTCTTAATTAACATTTTATACGCATGTTTCTTAATTTTTGTTTTTATGATATAGCTCAATTGGATTCTAGCCTAAATTGGATATGGGTCATTTTGGTTATTCACCGACGATATTGTATGGCATATTATTGGCACATCGTACGTACCTACAACATAATGTTAACTTATTACGCGTTTGTATTTGATTTATGCTGATTTTATCTTGTAATATGTGTACTAAAATAAAGTTTAGCACCTCGTTCACGTCCTGTTCCTTTTCGTTTTGGTGTCTGCGCCAATTGTTTACTTAAGATTCAAACACCCAAGATTATTTCACTTTACTTAGGGTTTAGCTAGATAGGAGACATACCAGACGAACTGACGACGATCCACTGTATTCCTAATAGAATGAGCTACACCGATAGATAGATACTACATGTGTAAAACTCTCCGTATTTTTTATAGTGACTATTTCCTTCATTCACCATAGAAAGATTCTGATATTTAACATTTTATTTTAATTAGCTAACATATATTATACAACGCTGATAGTAATAATACATACGTAATTATACTGTTAACATACGTGTTTCTCGTCTAGAGTTGGAGGAAATGTGGAGAGTTCTCTGTGTATTTAGTTTCGTCGCTTATTCCTTTCCCACGCATTTTCCTTAGTAAGGGGTTGTTCACAAATGATTTCATCGAAATATCCCAACTCCTATAAAATCTAATGACCCCCCCCCCCCCTCCGCTTGTCGTCAGCGTAATCATATAGCGTCAACGACTATCTTTAACATGGGATGTATCATCATTAATAACCAACTAGACCCGAAATGTACACCGTACCAGTGACGTCATTTATGGACGATCCCTAACAACATCGCCACCACATAACAAGACTGTCATAATTTTTTATGTGCAAAGCATTGTCGCATACCTGCGTCAAGCGGGGACGATATCAGTAGTGATAATTGTGAAGAGCAACATGCATAATCATAATGCATTGTTTTCCTTCTTCTCAAGAAATGCATTTCATTGTATTTAGCTGATGTTGATTGATTATGTGAAGAACCAAAATGACCCATATCCAATTTATGTGCTACAATTAAAATGAGCTATGTCAAAAAAACGCAGTAAATAAAATACAAGATGCTTACAATGCTAAACACAAGTTTCTTAAATGAGAAAATTGCCCTATTTTCCATGTTTTTGAAAAGGCAAAAATGTTCTAATTAAGTGTTTTTTGAAAATTGTAAAATTTCCTATTTACATTTTTTTGCAAAGTGCAAAATATTCTATTTTAGTGTTTTTTTAAAAGTGTAAAACATTTTATTTACATGTTTTTGAAAAGCGTAAAATGTTCCATTTGCATTCTTTTATGAACATGTTATTTAAATTTTGTCTATAGATAGTGCATTTTGATTCTAGCTTCATGTAAATGGAGATAGGTTATTTTGGTTCTTTACAGACGATATGGTAACGGACAGTCACCCGGACTACACTATTTGATATTATAAAGCATTGATTTTACAGGATTGGAAATGAATTGTAATTTAGTTTTAGTTTTGCATGGGGGTTATTTAACGAACGACTATTTTGTAATAGTTGCAAAAATAGCCAAAATGTCAACAATGGCTAAGGTACAAGCAATTAATTAAATTAAACTTGTAGTATTATGAATAAACGTAATATGTAAATGATTTATTAAATTTGTTGGTACAAGTTTAAAAAATTAAATATTTTATGCATTTATAATTATTTTATTTCTTGAAAGTTGGAAGATGCAGTGCGTAGTGTACCTAAATATAAACCATTTTTGGTGTGCGAAATTGCCAGACTCTTACGACAACTCTGGGTAATAAGAGGAAATGATACAAGTAAGCAAAACGACAGCAAAAATAGCACAGTTCAGTGCAGTGGTTTTGTTTTGTGTTATTGACGTAATAAAGCTAATAAAATTATTGAGAATAAAATAAGGTTTTAGGCAAACTCATATTAAATTGACGACTCATATCCGTTTTTAGCTCAAAGTGAAATGCAGTTTCTGTATATGCAGCATCTAAAAATTAAAATAATTATAAAATATTGATTTTAAAAGCTGCCCATTTGGCACTTTTTTAAATCTTGTAGATAGACAATTTTGCACTTTTTTAAAAATCATGTAAATGAAGAATTTTGCACTTTTAAAAAAACATATGTACATGATCAATTTTGCAATTTAAAAACAAACGTGTACATAGAACCATTTGCAATTTTCCAAAACATGGAAAAATTATATTTTGCACTTTTTAAAAATCATGCACATAGTACATTTTGAACTTTAAAAAATGTTCACATAGCATTTTGCACATGTTAAAAACATGTAAACAGAACATTTTGCATTTTCCAAAAACATATGTGAATAGAAAATTTCGCACTATTTAAAAGACTGATAGTAATCCATATAACTTATTTTTCTCACTTATCGTTAGAAATTTTGGAAATAGCTTGTTTTAATTCTAGCTCAAACCGGAAATGAGCCGAGCTTTCATTTTTCCCCTCACGATAATTTGCGATTTCTTATTATAATGGGTAATTACCGTACAAGCTATATACACTTTAATTAACGTCATATTAATTATTTACATATAAAATATGAAACAGAAATTATAGTTTATCTAATAACTTTAAAACGTGATACAAATATGACTGATTGGAAATATTTGGGTAAAAACCTGTAATAAGGGAAAACCGCACGGAAAATAATTTTTGCTGGGTAATTTACGCCATTCTAACCATTTCTAACATTAGATTTTTTTTTAAACCGCACTTTGCAGATTTGTTTTCTGCCTTTGTGCTGTATCAAAAGTTAATAATTAATTTAATTAACTGTATTAACTTAACATACCAAAAGCTGCGTTGACTATAATATTTGTTCGTCAGTTGTTAATTTGTTAATAAAAATTTATTTTCAATTTTGTGAATTATTTTTAATTAAATTCCAGTTTCCATGTTAACAACTTAAAGGCACAATTTACTACCGTGTAATTATTACTAAATGGAAATCCGTAATAGCCGAGAAGTGTGTGGCTGTGGAGCTAGAAGATGGTCCCAGTTCATTGGCTGGATACAATTGGTACGAATAAATTTTTTGGAACCCTCTCACTCAGCATATCCAAATAAAGGGGTGGTCCATAAATAATGTCACCCAAATTGGCCCTCTTCCAAAACCCACCCTCACTAATGTTAAGTGTGTATGACTACAATGTATATTTCCTTGAGTTAATCGTAATAAAAATTGTATTTTAAAAATTTGTCTATAGAGCTGTTCCGGATTTTATTTTGCGATTTGTGGCGTTATACTTTTAAACAAAGACATGTTACTGGATATGTTTGAAGATTCAGGTATTTATTTTTAGGCATCTTATTGGCTTCAGATAATTCGTTTTTTGAATATTCCTTGTCTTGGTTCTCGTTCTTAGCATTATTGTCTGAATTTAATTTACTTTTTTTAGTAAAGTATTAATAGAGTAGTATAGTACTTCTTGAGGTATAAATTAAAACAGTCAAATTCCAATTTATGCTATAGAATGTAAATTGATTATGTCAATCAAAAATGGTGTGTGTAATGAGGAAAATTTTAATTATTAAGAGTTTTGTAAGTGTGTAAAAATTTATTTTGAGATGTTTTTTGAAAATTGCAAAATATTCTATTTTCATGTTTTGGTAAAGTGTAAAAAATTATTTTAGGATGTTTTTTGAAAAGTGCAAAATATTCTATTTTCATGTTTTGGTAAAATGTAAAAAATTATTTTAGGATGTTTTTTGAAAAGTGCAAAATATTCTATTTTCATGTTTTGGTAAAGTGTAAAAAATTATTTTGGAATGTTTTTTGAAAAGTGCAAACTATCGCAAGTACTCGGGTTTTTAAAATGATCTAAAGTGTTCTATGTACATGTTTTTCCAATGTGTAAAATGTTCTATATAACATGTTTTTAAAAAGTCCAAAAACTCTGTGTTGCAAGTTTTGTTGAAACGAGTCAAAATGTTTTATTTATATGGTTTGAAAAAGAGGCAAAACGTTTTGTTTGCATGGTTTCAAAAATAGTAAAAACTGTTTTTTTTTTGTGTTTTTAAAAATGTCCAAAATTCTCTATTTACATGTTTTTAAAGAATGCAAAATATTCTATTTAAATTTTTTTATAAAAGTGTAAAGTGTTCTATTTTTAAATGTTTGTAGGATCCATATATTTTAATTTCCTCTGTACAGATACATAGTAAATTTTGTTTTTGGTTAAAAAAATGGAGATAATTCGTTTCGAATCTTCCCTCGCGCTATGTGTGAATTTATTGACTGACTGTCTGCAGGCAAATTTGCATGCATGTAAAAATGGTACAAACAAATGTTATGCTTTGTAGATGACTTTATGGACATGTCCTACGAGAATCGTATGTATCTTGTGGACAATTGGGATTTCCTTGTCAACATCGTTCTTGCCACGTTTGCAATTATGTTGCTCATTCAAGTATTTGCGGCCATTAATTTGCTATTGGGGGTGAAGCAGGTATTTTATATAATTTACAATCCATTTAAAAAAGTGCATAATTCGTTATAGTAACTAATCCATAACTACTAATGACCAAAAAAACTCACTTTGTAAATTATTATGTAATTAAAATTATTTTTGTTAATTTTCCTTATAGAAAAATCCAAGGATGCTAAAGGTCTGGTTTGTGATTCAAATAGCATTCGTGGCAATAGATATCGTTGGCACGTTCAGGCTACTGTATGAAGGAGCTTACTTGGACAAGTCTATATTTAGCATTGCTCTCATGATCCTGAGCGTCTTTGCTATCTACGTCGTCAACATTCACCACAACGAATTGCTCACAGCCAAACTTCTTCGACACATTCAAGGCGAGACTCAATTTAGTGAAGGAGTGATTAGCCACCACTTCCTTCCAGTTCCCTTTTCAGTTTCGGAAAAGGAAAAAATAGACAACGTTTAGACGATTCAACATTTCCTCGTAGTCAGTGTCGGTCTTCAGTCGTGGCAATCGTATTTTTATTACTTACATACATAATGCATAACTATATAAACATCGTCTGTGAAGAACCAAAATGACCCATATCCAATATAATCCAGAGTCAAAATGAGCTATGTCCTAAAACAAAATTGAAAAACATCCATAAAATGTTAATTAAGAGTTTTTGAAAAGCGTAAAATGTTTTTTTTTCATATTCTCGAAAAGGTGCAAACTGTTCTATTTACATGTTTTTGAAACGTGCAAATTGTTCTACTTACATGTTTTTAAAACGTGCAAATTGTTCTACTTACATGTTTTTGAAACGTGCAAATTGTTCTACTTACATGTTTTTGAAACGTGCAAATTGTTCTATTTACATGTTTTTGAAACGTGCAAATTGTTCTACTTACATGTTTTTGAAACGTGCAAATTGTTCTATTTACATGTTTTTGAAACGTGCAAATTGTTCTACTTACATGTTTTTGAAACGTGCAAATTGTTCTATTTACATGTTTTTTAAATGTGCAAAATGTTCTTATTCCATCTTTTTTGAAAAGATGCTAAATGTTTTATTTACATGTTTTTGAAACGTGCAAATTGTTCTACTTACATGTTTTTGAAACGTGCAAATTGTTCTACTTACACGTTTTTGAAACGTGCAAACTGTTCTATTTACATACTTTTAGGAAGTACAATGTGTTCTATACCTAAACGATTTCAAGATCATACAATATTTCAATATTTTTGTAGATAGTGGATTTTGTTTTCAACTAAAAATGGATGTGGGTCATTTTGGTTCTTCACTGACGATATGTTGTATAATTTAATAAAAAAAATTTCGCTGTCGTTGTTTGCCGTTCAAATTTATACTGTGTGGTTTTAGTTATTTGCTTCTACAAATTTATTTTCATTGGAATCTGAATAAGGAATCGTCCACAAATGACTTTAATGAAAAATTACAGTTTTGTTTTAGTTATGTATGATCTCCCTGTTATCAGCTTAACCATTGCATCGTATAAATAGCTATATCATTAAAATACGGCATACTATAGATTATAGATGTCATCAGTAGGCAAAGAGGTCCATTTTCTTCTACCGAAAGGACGACGGCATTTGTGGACGATCCCTCATCGCTAATAGTGTAGCGTGTACCAATTATAGTGCATATTATACACAGTGCTCAGTATTCCATTCTGTCATCCGTCTTCCGTCATACATCACTACTATCTCATCCGAAACCGAAACCACATTCTATTTAAAGTTTTAATTTAATTAAGTTTTAATTTATCACAATTAGGAGTTAACCACGTTTTATCGGGGAGACTTCTCAGTACTGTGCGCAAACGAATCTACTCAATAAAAAAAAATAATCAGTCCCGTAGTCGTCACCCCAAGTGGTGAGTGGGACACTTTCCTTGTTACAAATTGGTGTTGTAGCATAGCTTCCTCTTTAAGACGTCCACAAACATTCTTAAATATTTTTAAATTCATAATGTTTTCCCAGTAATTTTAGTATTCACAATAAAAACTAAAATTGTGTGTTGAAAACGTAATCGCAGAAAGTATAAAAAAAACATAGTTCAAAATTAATAAGGTTAACACAGTTAACTACAGTAAATTCTACAAAGAAAATGCGAGGCAATAATATAGCAATATTTAAAAAAATAACTATATATTATGGATATAGAAAGCAAGACCTGCTGCTGTGGAGCTAGAAACGGGGCCTTGGTCGTTGGCGGATTACAAATGGTACTATAATAATTACAGAGATTTTTATGAATTATTTTATTTAAAAAATCCAAGTACTAAATCCATATGGTTTAATGGCAGATTTAATAGCATGTACATAATAAAGCAGAGTTTGAATAATATTCCGCCAAATCTAAAATTCGAAATTTCATAAATGTGGAATTAGGCTGTCTGTGTTAGAAGCACAAACTACCAGAAAACTATATGCTTACTACATTAGTCGTGATCAATTTCTATAAGATAGCACAAGAAAAGATTAAAAATTTGAATTTTTGAATTTCCCGCCAAATCTGAAATTCCAAATTTTAGGATGTATTACGTGTTCATGGTTGAATAGGATTATGACTGTGATTATAGTGAAGAAAGTTTGATTATTAATTTCATGTTGCTGTATTTCCATTTTCCCATATGCAGATAGGATGTGGGATTTTAATTTTGTTCGTGTCAGTTCGTTACTCGGCTATAAAGGCAAATTCCTTAAGGAGTGTCTATAAATTAGGTGAGTGCGTTTTATATTCATGAAAATATTATTTTTAAATTAGTATTAGAATAATTATTTGAATTATTACAATATGATATTTAAATTGATAATTATTATTACAGACAATTTTAAGCGTTTATCCAGGAGTGAGCAGCAACTATTAGTGGATGCTACCGAATTCGCTATTGCCGGTGCAATTGTCACTCTCATCATCCTGTCTGCCGTCCAACTTGTCTTGGGAATGAGTTTGATTGTAGCTGTCAAAAAGGTCATAATAGTTTGCTATCTATATTCATTTTGACCTGCTGGTATATTTTTGAATAATTGTTTTATTCAAAACGCACGTAGGTACAAACAAATGATTTTAAAACTTATGCAGGGCTAGACGAAGGAATTGCTTTTATTAGGCAACAATTTGTTTGTTAACGAAAACCATCATTTTGATATTATATTGATATGGTTTTCTTTGATAAAGCAAATTATTGTATTTACATGTTTTTGAAAAGTGAAAAATATTCTTTTTACTTGATTCAGAAAAGTACTCAATTTCCTATTTACATTTTTTGAGAAAAGTGGAAAATGTTTGATTTTCATGTTTTTAAAATGTACAAAAATATTTATTTGGACGTTTTTGAAAATTCAAAATGCTTTTTTACATGCTTTTTAAAAGTGCTAAATGTTCCATTTACATGTTTTGAGAAAACAAGGAAAATGTTTTATTTGCATGTTTTTGAAAAGTCAAAATATTCTATTTAAATATTTTTTAAAACTGCAAAATGTTCTATTTACATGTTTTGAGAAAAGTGGAAAATGTTTTATTTCCATGTTTTTGAAATGTACAAAAAAAATTATTTTGCATGTTTTTAAAAAGTCTCAATATTCTTTCTACATCTTTTTAAAAACTGCAAAATGTTCTATATTTACATGTTTTGAGAAAATTTAAGTAGCAGGTGATACCTGCGCTGGCAGCATTATCCGGCCCTGGACATATGACAAAATGTATAATACGAAGAAATTAATTTTGAATTTAATAGCATTAATGTCATAGGCTTTACAAATAATTTTGCAATATTTTTTTGTGTCATTCTCTTTGTACAGCAATGCAGCAAGACATTGAAAATGTGGCAAAGAATTGAACTGTTTTTATTAGTGGTCGGAATTGCTGGAACGCTGAGTTTGTTGTATAAAGACGAGTTTCTTGGGGTCATTCCCTGCACGGGATTTCTCATGGCTCAAATTTTGTCTCTCTACGTTGTTGACGTGCACCATATGGATTTAGCAGATGCTCAAAGTTTCTCCCGTTCGCATCCAGTTTAACACGCAGACCACTCATACGGCGTTCGTCTGGATATTAAGGCCATAAGTAGCCAGGTAGACCCCACAGATGACGTCTTTTGTGAACGGTCCTTAAGTAGTTAGGGTTCATTAATTAAAAATAAAATTATAACCCACATCTAAAGTACGAATAGTAAATTCGTTTATACTATAATATCTTTGTTAAAACTTGAACTTGGAATTTGATATTTGTTTTTATTTTCTTAATTTATATGCTCCAGTCACGCAGACTGTACTTGTAAAATTGAGCAGTGCATTGTGTGCTAAGTAGTTGCATAGTAATTATCACTAATTAAGCCATAAATCTCGCAATTGTACTACTACTGTACACAAGCACAAACTGACTGATACTATAGTTGTAGTAAAATACTTTGTTCTTTAAACGTTTATAGTATTTTTATTGATCTTTATTAGATTGGTTCTTACTTTACTAGTAGCTGAACATATCGGCAGTGAAGATCCAAACTGACACACATCCATTTACAACGAATAACAAAATGCGCTATCTACAAAACAACACTAAAATATCTACAGTTTCTAAAGCCATGTCAAAAAAATATTTCGTACTTTTTAAAAACCTGAACGTAGATTATTTTGAATTTTTAAAAAACATGGAAATAAAACATTCTGCACTTTGAAAAAACACTAAAATGGAATATTTTTCACTTTTAAAAAACATGGAAAAAAACATTTTGCACTTTTAAAAAACACTAAAATGGAATATTTTTCACTTTTAGAAAACATGGAAAAACACATTTTGCACTTTTAAAAAACATCGAAGCAAATATTTTGCACTTTTAAAAAACATGGAAATAAAACATTCTGCACTTTTGAAAAATATGGAAATAAAATATTTTGCACTTTTAAAAAACATGGAAATAAAATATTTTGCAATTTTAAAAGATATGGAAATAAAATATTTTGCAATTTTTAAAAAACATGGGAATAAAACATTCTGCATATTCAAAAAACATGGAATTAAAATATTTTGAACCTTTAAAAGATAAATAAAATATTTTGCAATTTTCAAAAACATGGAAATAAAACATTTTACATTTTTAAGAGTCATGAAAATAAAATATTTTTCACTTTTAAAAAACATGGAAATAAAACATTTCGCACTTTTAAAAAATACGCAAATAGAATATTTTGCACGTTTTAATCAATACTTTATAGAATATTTTACACTTTAAAAGAAAAACATGCAAATAGAAAAGTTTAGAATAGTTTAGCTCATAAGTTACAATTTTAAGCATTTATCTCTCTGATCTTTTTTTTAATTGGCAAATCTAATTTTAATTCTTGCTAAAAACATGCATATTATATAGCTCATTTTGATTATTCACTCACGATATTACATAGTAACTGACTGTTTTGATTATTGGTAAGTCAAGTTTTTGTAATCACTTTTAAGTATGCAGAATATTATGCAGTAGTTTAGCATATAAAACTAAACCTTAAACTGTCTGCAGCTTCATCCCTGTGTTTTCAAGGTCAAAATTGCATTGAATACGAGTAGCAAAAAAGATTTGTAATAATTATTTTACTGTCGCATGCCGTTGTAAATAGTTATACTTAAACGAATTCCTATAGTCTCTACGCAGTCATAATTTTGCTCCATTTATGTATTATATGCTTCTGTGCTTTTAACTAAATTATGACAGCTGATCACGTAGTAGTTTTATAAATAATTTTGTTAGCAGTAACAATGTATAAGGAAATTAAAACGAAGTTAATAACAATTTTAAAATGTGTGGTACTTATACTGACCTACAGGTTATTTCTACTGTTTCTTAACAATTTTAATTTATTGATAAGGGACCTTTTAAGTATTACGTAACGCAAAAAGGTCAAATTTTGACCCACCCACTACCCCAAAACGTTACGTAACGACATGTTAAAGGATAGAGAAAAATGGCTGACATTGACCTACCCACTACCTCTGACTGCGTTACATAATACTTGCACGACCTCTCATCAAATTAATGGTATATCGTCTGTGAACAACCAAAATGACCCATATCCATTGTTAGCTAAAACCAATATCCACTATCTACAAAAATATTGAAACATGTCGTAAAAGCATGCAAATAAAACATTTTGCACTTTTAAAAAACATGTTAATCGAAAATTTTACACTTTTTAAAACTATATAAATAGAAAATATTACACCTTTTTAAAAACATGGTAATAAAATATTTTCCATTTTTCAAAAACTCTTAATTCACATTTTATGCATGCTTCGAGTTACTTCTAGTTTTGGTTTTATGACATAGCTCAATTTGATTCTAGTTTAAATTGGATATGGGTCATTTTGGTTCTTCACACTACTTCACAGACAATATGTACCTATAGAGGTACATGTAGACCATCAGAAAAAATGCATTTTTTTTCTGTTAATAGTTTAAAACCTATGTAAGCGTTTTTCCCTAAGCATATGAAACAATAGAATTCAAGATTTAGAAGGAATTTATTATTTCTGTTAGGAATCGTCCACAAATGACGTAATAGAAAATTTACCGTTTTTACAACTTTCCAATATCGTTCTCGTAGCCATCGTGTGAATCGCTATCTTTACCGTGGGATGTTATCAGTGGCAAAGTATAGATCTATTGACCGTACCGATGAAGTTTTTTGTGGACGATCCCTTATATAAAAGCATGTCAATTCTGATGCGAACATGATATATTACTTTAATTTACATTTTGAGCATTATAATATTTATAGTAATTATTGTCGTATCGCATCAAACAAACGATTTTCCCTCTAGAAAAAATTTTCTACATTAATTATGTCTTGAATTTCAACTCAACTTTTCCCATTCAGTTTTTGTTGTAATAAGGATTTTCTTATATTTTTGTATTTTCCTTTGTATGACCTTAACTCGTTCAAAAATTCAATAATGGATGGCTGACAAGGTATAAAATCATTTTCCGCATGACACTGTATTCCCAAATTCCCACTGCTTACTATATAATATGGATAGGATAAAATTCCATAGGGGCCACATTCACAGTCTACCTAACTTCTAGTGAACATTATAAGAAAATTTACTCAACTTATAATTTTAACTCTTAAACTGACCTACACGCTGAGATATAATAGTTAAAGATTACAGAAGTTTAGAACCGTTCGTTAGTGAGATATAAAAAGATGGTTTTACCTTTTTTATTTCTTATAATACTGATACTGGACCTGGTAAACTTTACTCTAGGATCAGCAAAAATTCCATCAGGCTCAGTGGTTCCTATTACAGATTCAACTGTAAGTTCAAATTACTTCCATTATATAATATTTATGAAAAACTGTAAAATATGAGACAGTTTAAATTTTCCGCCAAATCTAAAAATTACATTTATAACCGCTAACTCACTTTAAATGTTTTTAAGTGACAAATTTCATTCGAGCTGTAATAATTATTGTAGTAGAATCTAATTACCTTTGCGTTCGTAGCTCGTAGCAAAAAAATAACAAAAATCTTTTCAAAATTATTTCTTTTAATCATTAAAATTTTTGAATGAGCCAAAAGACAAAACAGTAGGTGAAGCTTTGCATTTTTTAAGGGCTTTAAAATGGTGTAAGAGAAATAGAGCATTTTGAATTTTTAAAACACATGAAAAATTTTGCATTTTTCAAAAACGCAGAAATAAAACATTTTGCAGTTTTAAACAACATAAAAATAAAACATTTTTCAATTTTTAAAAACATGGAAATAAAATATTTTGCAGTTCTAAAAAATATGAAAATAAAATGTTTTGCACTTTTAAAAAACATCGAAATAAAACATTTTGCACTTTTAAAACACATCGAAATAAAACATTTTGGACGTTTCAAAAACATCGAAATACAATATTTTGCACTTTTGAAAAACAAAGAAATAAAATATTTGTCAATTTTCCAAAACATGAAAATAAAATATTTTGCACTTTTGAAAAACAAAGAAATAAAATATTTTTCACTTTTCCAAAACATAAAAATTAAATATTTGGCACTTTTGAAAAACAAAGAAATAAAATATTTTTCAATTTTCCAAAACATGAAAATAAAATATTTTGCACTTTTGAAAAACAAAAAAATAAAATATTTTGCACTTTTGAAAAACAAAGAAATAAAATATTTTGCACTTTTGAAAAACAAAGAAATAAAATATTTTTCACTTTTGAAAAACATGGAAAAGGAAATATAATATTTTGCACTTTAGAAAACACCAAATTTTCCAATTTTTTAAAATTTGTAATTAGCATTAGCATTTTACGTATGTGTTTCATAAATGTAATTTAGTGTTTTTTGAGTTCTACAGGAATTAATTACTTAACTAATAATTGTACAAACAATGTAATCAATATCAATTTATTTATAATGCTGTTGGAAAATATTTTTTAATATAATATATAGCCCGTGAAGAAGAACGACCTGGGAGATGAGCTGCTAGTCTGGAATGCGCCAGAGTACATTCTAAAAAATGCACCCTACTACCTTGCAGGCTATGATGATGAGGGTCGGCCAGGTAATTAATAAGCTCGTTCCTATGGTTAAAGCGTAATTGTAAATAATCTCATATAGGGTGAGAGGGCTTAATTGTGGCCGGGTGCATGAAAGTTAAAGTTTAAAAAAAATCATTATTTCTGAACCAGAGCTTGCAAAGGAAAATCTCATGCACATGAGTGTTTCCTGATTGTTGCATAACAAGTGTAAAAATAGTCGAGAATGCAAATCATAGTGCTTGAAAGATACAACAAGATATGTTGATAAGCATGTTAATTTCTTAATTTCGCATCTATATGCTATCTGACTTATAGTGTGGATAGCGGAAAGTGGGAAGTTTCCATTCAAAGACTTGGGTGAGATGGCATCTACAAAAGATGGCTGGGCAGCTTTAAATAAATATATTCAACAAGCCACATTGCATATTATTAAAAGGCACGTGACCCATTTATTTTAAATGTAAACTGTTGTGTCTCGCGTGTTTTCATTTTTGTTATCGTGATATAAGGGCTGACCATTTGTTATTGTTATACTATTTTATTGTTCCATTTATAGTATTGAAATGCAGAATACGACTGAGCGTGAGGTGACGGAGGCGGTTGCAATTCTGGATTTGGAAGGATTTGACATGTCCGTCATTTTGTCTCCAAAGGGTGAGTTCAAAAACATGAATATAAAATATCTGCAAAGTCAACGGATACAAATTATGTGTACCCAATTTTTAAGGTATAGAATTAAAATGAGGCGTGTCAAGAAAAAAAAATGGATTTTGTAAGGTAGATGTTAATTAAAAGATTTTAATTTTATTATGTAGGTACATGTTTTTGCTAAGTTAAAAATATTTTATTTGAATGTTTTTGAAAATTGCAAAATGTTTCCCTTGCATTATTTCAAAATGTGCAAAATGTTTCATTTGCATGTTTTTGAAAAATACAATATGTTCTATTTACATGTTTTCGAAAAGTGCAAAATGTTCTATTTATGTACATGTTTTCGAAAAGTGCAAAAGGATTCTTTGGCATGCTTTTGGAATTTGCAAAACATTTTTTGTGCATGATTTAAGCAATTGCAAAATGCTTCATTTTCATGCTTTTGAAATTTGCAAAACGTTTTATGTGCATGATTTTAAAAATTGCAAAATGATTTATTTGCATGTTTTTGAAGTTTGCAAAACGTTATAATTATGTGCATGGTATTTAAAATTGCAAAATGCTTCATTTGCATGCTTTTGAAATTTGCAAAACGTGTTATGAGCACGTTTTTAAAAATTGCAAAATTGTTTATTTGCATGCTTTTGAAATTTGCAAAACATTTTATGTGCATAATATTTAAAATCGCAAAATGCTTCACTTGCATTATTTGGAAAAGTGCAAAGTGTTTTATTTGCTTGTTTTTTATAATAGTGCAAAACATTTTTTTTGCTTTTATAAATTAAGATACTTTGCTATAGGTATTAAATATGAGAAGATAATTGACAATTTGAGTAATTTTCAGCTCCAATTAGGTTCATGTTTTTAAAGAGCTTTAAAATATAATGTATCACGTGTCTGATTTTGGGTAGAATAATTACATAAGGCTGAAGTACTTATGTAACTAAAAATAATAATTTGTAATAATTATTTTAAACTGCTATTTATAAGTATTGTGTGCTTTAATTTGATTTTGCAACAAAAGCGATGCGACTAGGTATTCTGGTATTTACTGCTTACGCGGACCTCATCATAAATTACATTGGGGGAGTCACTATTATAAACGGTAAGTCACGGCAAAAAGATCTCCACTAATCCTGTCACCTTTGACGTTTTTTTTAATTCAGTTATATTTGTAGTTATTGTCATCACCAATGCATAGGGAGCAGAATGATACATGAAGTAGGAACTATGAAATAATTAACCAATATTTAAACTTAGAATCTTTGTGTTATTTTTTAAACAAACAGGGATAGCACTGATTTTTTGTGTGACTGTTTTGACTGTTTTCCTTGTACAACTATTACTTACAATTACAAAAAAATATTCTGAGTTTTGATTTTACTGAGCTAAGCCACCTAATAAAAAAAATGTAAAACACTTTAAACAGGAAACTTCGCTGTTGAAATGGCTGTGAACGTTCTTCGACCCATACTTGGAAGAGCAATGGAAAAAGTCGAGATTTATGGAACGAATCCTGACAAATGGAAAAATGCACTTCGACGAAAGATCCCTGAAAAGGTTCTTCCCCCTTGGTATGGTGGCGCTCCGGCTTCAGATTTTAAACCTATTCAAATTTATGGATAGTTACTTAATTAATTATACATATATTGCGTTGTTATAACTAAAGTTTAAACTGTAACTATTTGTAATTATTTTTTTTGTGTCAAACAAAGTTTGTTTCATGGAAACAAATATTACATAATATATCGCCTCTGTTAAGAATCAAAATGAATCATATCCATTTTTAGCGAAATACGAAATGCACTAATTACACACAAAAATATAATGATCCGACAAGATTCGTAAAAATGGAACATTTTATACACTTTTTCAAAACGTGCAAATAGAACTATTTACAATTTTAAAAACAATTAGGAGAAAATGAGTTTTGGCATGGTTTTGATAACCAAAATTGTTTTTGGTCGGGATCTCAAAACGTCGAGAAAATTAGTTTTGGCATGGTTTTTTACAATATTTAAAAACATGGTGTCAATACAAATATTTGCTTCTTTTTAAAAATGTCATAATAAAGCATCATGCCTTTTCTACGCACGTATAAAAACTACAAAATTGGCACTTTTAGTTAGATGCCAAAAATGGCACAATTAAAATCTTAATCATTAACATTCTACATATGAATAGTTTTTTGGAAAACGGGTCATGACCACCAAACCAAATTTTACAGGACCACCAATACGAATAATGAATAAAAGGCGACAGGACTATATGTTTTTTTATTCAATTTGTTTGTACAGCTTCTGTTACTAACAAAGCGTCATTACAAGTAGTTTCATAATTCTAGACTGACACTGGAATTTTTTAGAAAATTATTAAAAAATTTCATTTGTGAACTTATCCCGTTTTGCGAAAAAATCAATAACTTAACGTTGAGTTCAAAAGTTCAAATTCTATGAAATAAGAAAACTTATTTCTATAATTGAAACAAAAAATAATGAACGTCTGCCCTTGTAGAGTATGAAATAATTTTCCTCATAACAATGTATTCCCACTGCCTAATACATATAAGGATTGGGTTAACGTTCAAAGTGACCACAGTCACAATACAGTCTGTCTATCTTATGGTGAGCAATATACGACTGTCCTTCATACTTATTATTTTAAATTGACCTACACACTGAAGTATACAATAGGTAAATATTACAGATATTTAGAACCATTTGTTAAATTAGATATTAAAAATGATTTTAGCTCCAATTCTTTTAATGCTGATACTGGGCCTGGTGAATTTTACTGTTGGATTAGCAAATATTCCATCAGGTTCAGTGGTTCCTACTACAAGTTCAACGGTAAGTTCAAAAATTATACTCATTACATAATATTTTTGAAAAAAAGTGAGATACGCGAGACTCCAAATTTTTTAAATTTCCCGCCCAATCTAAAAATTCAATTTAATACCGCTAACTCACTGTATAAATGTCGATAAGTGACACATATTATTCTAAATGTAATGATTAGTATAGCGTCTACTTATAACTTTAAGTTCGAAGCAAGAAACCAAAAGTCGTTTTGAAATATATTTTTTTTTTTATTTTTTTTTTATTTTCTTTAAAATATTATTATAAGCCGGCCAGGAGACAGAATAATAAATGCTATTTTCTATTTTTTAAGGGCTTTAAAAGATGATATGCCAGAAATAAAGCATGTTTAAATCTTGGAAAACATGGAAATAAATCATTTTGCAATTTTAAAAAACATGGAAATAAAATATTTTGCACTTTTGAAAAAAATGAAAATAAAATATTTTGCACTTTTCAGAAACATGAAAATAAAATTAATACTGTGCAATTTTCAAAAACAAAAAAGAAACATTTATTTTAGCACTTTTCAAAAACTTGTGATTAGCATTTTACGATTGGATCTCCATCTCATGAATCTCATTAATTTAGTATTTATTGGGTTCTATAGATGTTAATTAGTTGACAAATAATTTTTTGAACAAGTTTTTAACAATTGTTTTTATTTTTAATCCTGTTTGAAAATATTGTTTACTATATTATTAATTAGCCCGTGAAAAAAAGTGACCTGGGAGACGAGCTACTAGTATGGGATGTGCCAGAGTACTTTTTAAAAAATGTGCCGTACTACCTTGCAGGCTATGATGACGAGGGTCGGCCAGGTAATTCATAATCTGGATCCTCTGGTTAACGTTTTAAATACAGAATTGTACGTATGTATACATAATATATTCCTTTAAAACAACGGTAGCTGATATGACAGAGTAAATTTAATTTTCTATATTGAATGTGTATCATAAATTACTTGCTGACTTATAGTGTGGATAGCGGAAGGTGGGAAATTTCCATTCAAAGACTTGGGTGAGATGGCATCTACTGCAGATGGCTGGGCAGCTATAAATAAATATCTTCAACAAGCCACATTACATATCATTAAAAGGCAGGTGACCCCATTTAAATTAATTGTAAACTGTTGTGTCCCATAATGTTTCATTTTTTCATCATGCTATAAGTGCTGACCAGTTGTTATTGTTATACCGTTTTATTGTTCCATTTAAAGTATTGAAATGCAGAATACGACTGAGCGTGAGGTGACGGAGGCGGTGGCAATTCTGGATTTGGAAATTTGGACGGATATGACAGGTCTGTAATTTTGTCTCCAAAAGGTGAGTTAAAACACAGAAACGTAATGTACATATCTGGAGTGAGGAATGCAAAATTTTCATAGCCAGTTTAGGCTAATTAGAATTAAAATGAAGCGTAGGCGTCCCAACAGCCACTAAAAAAACACTAAATTAAATTTATTAGATACGTACAATAATAATTTGCAAATGAATTTAAAAATCGCAAAATTTTTTATTCCCGTGTTTTTGAAAATTTTAAAAAATTCTATTAATTTTAGTTTTTAAAAATAATTTTTTTGCATGTTTTTAAAAAGTGCAAAATATTTTATTTTCTGGGTTTCTGAAAAGTGCAAAATATTTTATTTTCTGGTTTTCTAAAAAGTGCAAAATATTTTATTTCCGTGTTTTTCAAAAGTGCAAAATATTTTATTTTCTGTGTTTCTGAAAATTGCAAAATATTTTATTACCATGTTTTTTAATGGTGCAAATTATTTATTTTTATTTTCCTTGTTTTTATAAGTACAAAATATTTTTAATTTCTATGTTTTTTAAAAACTTGTAAACGTTTTACTTGCATGTTTTTGAAAAAGGTGGAAAATATGTATTTGCCTGCTGAGTCACTCAAGGCAAAGAGGTTCACACTATCGACTATCGCCTTTGACGTATTTTTTATTCAAAAATTTATATTCGTACTTATCGTTAATAATTATTAGAGGAAGCAGAATCAACTCTAAAGTGGAAGCCATTAATTAGTTAACTATTCTATTTAAACCTACCATCTCCGTATTATTTTTGCAAATATATGTATATAAAACATATATAGCAAAATTAGGTAATTATAGCATTTATTTTTCTGTGCACTTTTCCTATACACAATGCAACCTATTAAAAGGAATTTAACTCAACAGGAAACTACGCTTTGGAAATGGCTCTAAACATGCTTCGTCCTATACTTGGCCGTGCCATGGAAAAAATTAAGATTTATGGAACGAATTCTGACAAATGGAAAAACGTACTTCGAAGAAAGATCCCTGAAAAGGTTCTTCCCCCTTGGTATGGTGGTGCTCCGGCTCTGGATTTTAAACCTATACAAATTTATGGATAGTTGCTATAATTAATTACATATTAATTTGGTTGCTATAAATACATATGTCAAATGTCAAACTGTACATAATATATCTACTTGTAATTTTTTTATGCTTTCAAAATAGGCTATATATCGTCTCTGAAGGAGCAAAATGACACATATCCATTTATAGCTAAAACCAATATCCACTATCTACAAAAATATTGAAACATGTCTTAATGGCATTTAAATAGAATATTTTGCACTTTTCAAAAACATGTAAATGGAATATTTTGCACTTTTTAAAAACATGTAAATAAAACATTTTACACTTTTCAAAAACATGTAAATGGAACATTTTACACTATTCAAAAACATTTAAATGGAACATTTTGCACTTTTTAAAAACATGTAAATAAAACATTTTACACTTTTCAAAAACATGTAAATGGAACATTTTACACTTTTCAAAAACATGTAAATGGAATATTTTGCACTTTTTAAAAACATGTAAATAAAACATTTTACACTTTTCAAAAACATGTAAATGGAACATTTTACACTATTCAAAAACATTTAAATGGAACATTTTGCACTTTTTAAAAACATGTAAATAAAACATTTTACACTTTTCAAAAACATGTAAATGGAACATTTTACACTTTTCAAAAACATGTAAATGGAATATTTTGCACTTTTGAAAAACATGTAAATAAAACATTTTACACTTTTCAAAAACATGTAAATGAAACATTTTACACTTTTCAAAAACATGTAAATGGAATATTTTGCACTTTTCAAAAACATGTAAATGAAACATTTTACACTTTTCAAAAACATGTAAATGGAACATTTTACACTTTTCAAAAACATGTAAATGGAATATTTTGCACTTTTCAAAAACATGTAAATGGAACATTTTACACTTTTCAAAAACATTTAAATGGAACATTTTACACTTTTCAAAAAAATCTTAATGGAATATTTTGCGCTTTTTAAAAACATGTAAATAAAACATTCTGTACTTTTAAAAAACTCCTAATTAACATTTTACGCATGTTTTTCATTGAGTGTTTTGATAACATAGCTCATTTTGATTGTAGCTTAAATTGAATATAGGTCATTTTGATTCTTCCTATATGATATGTCAATAATTATCTCGTTTATATTGTAATACATATATGTAAAGATGGCAGGTACATATGTAGGCTTTCTAAGACTCCGGTAGAATGCAAAACACTTTTATCTTACAAAATATTAAAATTAAAATTATTATATCTACTACCAGCCACTGAAAATCCTTAATTCCGTCAACAAATGTATTGCCTCTGATTAAATTCACCAGCTTATTAATATTACAAACTTTTGTCGCATTACTATGTGAACATATAACATGACTGTCACCACATGAAAAATGTCTATTTAAAGTAGTGACTGCTAAATTTCCATTTTGAAGAATGCGATGTTTACAATAACAGGAAAATATGGAAAATATTATTATTTACATCAACACCAACTTTAGTTGTAGTTTAGGTAGAAGTAAGACATATACAGGAAAGACATAGAAACATCCGGTCGGTGGCTTTATAAATTATAGCGACCAATAAGTCTCATACACACTTATGGCGATGCAGGGCCGGACGAAGGAATTGGTTTTAGGCAGCAATTTTTTTCGATACAAAAAACCACCATTTTTATTTTATTATTAATTCTCTATGTTAAACCAAAATGTAATTGTATTTACATGTTTTATAAAAGTGCAAATTGCCTTTTCACTTGATTTAGAAAAAGATTAATGTTCTATTTACACATATGTTGTTTGAAAAGTGCAAAATGTTCTATTTAAATGTTTTTTGAAAAGTATAATATGTTCTATTTACATGTTTTCGAAAAGTGCAAAGTGTTCTATTTACATGTTTTTTGAAAAGTACAATATGTTCTATTTACATATTTTCGAAAAGTGCAATATGTTCTATTTACATGTTTCCGAAAAGTTTAAAATGTTCTATTTACATGTTTTTTAAAAGTTTAAAATGTTCTATTTACATGTTTTTTAAAAGTTTAAAATGTTCTATTTACATGTTTTTTAAAAGTTTAAAATGTTCTATTTACATGTTTTTGAAAAGTACAATATGTTCTATTTACATGTTTTTGAAAAGTACAATATGTTCTATTTACATGTTTTTTAAAAGGGCAAAATGCTCTATTTACATATTATTTGAAAAGTGCAAAATGTTCCATGCATCAGTTTTTTTTTAAATTCAAGTACCGGGGGATGCCTGCGCTGGCCGAATTATCCGGCCCTGTCAGGCGATGGCAGAGTAAATATAGAAAACTACACACGTAGGGGGTACAAATGTTACGATTAGTAATCATGCAGTTAAAACGGAATGAATAAATGATAATATGACTCAGAAAATTTAAATTGAATATCAACAGTGTTTCATTAAAGAAATACTCGATGCATGACTAGCATGCACTAAACGAAACTACTGAATTAAGTCCATCCATGGAAACTCAAAATAGGATTATTTGGTGTTGTAGAGCGAAAATAGGGGCCCTGGTGGTTGGCATTATAGAAACGGTAAACGTCCTTGTTTGGTTTGGTTCAATAATTCATTACTATATACTATATTATGCAGTTGCAAAAATTATCTAAAAATATTAATCAATTACAAAAAATTACATATGTAGTTTTTATTTACTACACTTAATTACCCTATGCAATTTACAGATCATATTTACTATTTGTCTTTTGTGGGCCTCGCTTGGCTACTCTACAATCGAGCGAACGCAAAATACCTGGAGCGCATTGTATCAATTACCAGGTAAAATAATTGAGTTGGTCTAAAATTAATTGAGTATTTAATTTATTCGAAATAATAATTAATTAATTATTAAAGGGGGACTTAATAAAAGTTCATCGAGTAGTGAGCAGCCCACACAGCCACCAGCTATAGCACTGGAACTGGAGTTGGCTAGCCTCTCACTTGTACTTATGACACTCGCCATTGTCATTGGTCTTTCAGCCATTCAACTCATTTTGGGAATTATTTTGATTATGGGCGTCAAAGAGGTGATGTTACAATATTATTGGCAGTTTATTACATTTTTCATGTTTTTGTAAAGTTTGAGTAATTCTTTGTAAATTAAAATACTTCTTTCAGAAAAATGCGACGACGCTACAAATTTGGCGCGTAGTTCAAATAATTTTTTTGGTGCTTGAGATTCCTGGAACAGTGGATTTGTTGATCAAATTCAAAGGCGAGTTTCTTGTTGATGTCCTATTTAATATTTTAATGATCGTTATTCTCCAAATTGTTTCAGTCCACATCGTCCACGTTTATCGAAAGGAGTTGTTGTTAGTCAGTGCACAGAAGAAGAATGAATTTCGCTTAAATCCAGTACCACTTTTGTAAATCTCCAAAATACTGTCCAGGAAGATGTTTGATTCTCCTATTTATATACGTGGTCGTGGTGGTGATCATGTACTTATATAATATGCCGTAAAAATATATATATGCATATTCCTATATTGTTTTGCATGATTAAGAATGAATAATGTATTAAGTTAGTATACGTAATATTTATTGTTAAAGTTGAAAATTAAAAATACTTGTAATTTAACAAAAAAAATTAAAATCTATAGCGTGTAATTGTGATTTCTCAAAAGTATTAAAAAAAAACAAATGAGTAGTTTTGCTTACGTATCTCCCATCGTTCATCCATCGTCCACGTGGATCAGACGGATCACGATACTAAAATATACCACAATTGCTTTAGAATATTATGAAGAATTAAATTATAACATAAGATACGGCACGTGCTAGCCATGAAGTTATTGATTTTGAATAGGTAACAAACATGCATCCTACCATCTTGCAGCTGCAGTGCCCTAAAATCGCCATGTCTATTACAAATTGATACTTATTGAATATTTTTGCAAGTGTTGCAATATTTTGCTACAGGTATGAAATAATTCAGTTCTAGTGCAATAACATATCAGTCATTTAAAATAATAACCATGGCACGATGCAATACCGTGAACGTGATAGGTCTTGTAAATATCTTAATATGGCTTTGTGAATTCCATTTATCTGCTATAGGATATGTATACAATCAATATGACATACGACAAGAAACGCCAGTGTAAGACAATCCGCCCGTTAGCGGCCTATTTTCGTTCAAGACCGCTGTTCTGGTCAGCAAAATCTAAAAATTAGGAAGCCCTAGAGAAGGCGAGCCTGCATATGAAAGCGACCGATTGTCAAACACTGCGGGTGGGCAAGTAAACACTTTGATACAAATTACACTACTTTACTGCTCACATTATATGCACTGCATTTTAGCCTGTAATAACAAATCAATTTGTTATTTAATCACAGGTCTTTGAAATCATAGTTTTGTGTATCTTTCCTTTCTTTATGTTGCCGTTTTTGTATTTGATAAATCCATACAACAGTTAAAGTATGAAATAATATGAAATAGTGCCTACATTAAACCTATTGTATTTGACGCACAGAATAAGAGCCGTATGACGTTAGTTCAGAACAACGTTATTGTAAGTAAGTGTAGTAAATCATTTTCAGAATGTTCTTTTTGGATTGTTTATTTCGTTTTTGTACTAGACCAGACACATTTCAGACACTCTTTCGTCGTCTGAATTTCACCCGAGAAACAGACTCTCTTTAAAAATGCAGTACTTTCAAAATCGGTTAAATACCCATGCAAGTGTTTCTACAGAACGCAAAAATATTGTGCTCCCCATTCAAGACAGTAAGAAAATAACACTCCCTTGCCCACCGATTGCAAAGCCAATGTCCGAATTCTTGAGAGCTTTTTACAATGCTAATGCATTCTTTCTAATTTCTTGTGGAACAATTCATAAATATGACGAGGGAAATTCAAAATATTTCTACAAAAAATCAAAAAATATTTGTCGGGTAAATATAATTCAAACATTCAATGGAAAGCACAACTTTAATATCTGTGGCTAATTATACAAAATTTGTAATTTTAAAATGTTTTTGTGGTATTAAATCCAAAGAATAAATATAAGTATTACTAAATTAATTGTCCAGGTCCTGATTGGAATTATACAAATATGGGCAATATTTGCCTTTTTCCTGTTTCAACTCTACATAAGTCGGGATAGTGTTTGGAACGTATGGCTACGCTCAGAGTCAGGAGCAGCAGATACTCAAAATCTGTTTCGATTCGCATTTGCAATATTTGAGGGGCTTACCATATTTAATATGTATGGGACGTTTCGAAATCAAAGTCAAGGGTTTTCAAATATTCTCAACAAGGCTCGTGACATCTCTCAATGCTTGGAAGATGTCGGTGCTAACAGTCCGAATGCAAAATTTGTAAGTTCATTTATACTAAATGTAAACCGCCTGCAAAGAACCAAAATGACCCATATCCATTTTTAGTTTCAAAACAATTGCACTATTCATAAAAAATAACATAGAAACCATGTAAATAGAACATTTTGCATATTTCAAAAAGCATGAAAATTAAATATTTTGCACTTTTTAAAAAACACGTAAATAGAACAATTTGACCTTTCCAAAAATATTTAAATAGGACGTTGTTACATTTTGAAAAACATGTAAATAGAACACTTTGCATTTCTCAAAAAGCATGCAAATAGAACATTTTACATTTTTTAAACTATACGTAAATAAAACATTTTGCATTTTTCAAAAAGCCAGAAAATAAAACATTTTGCATTTTTCAAAAAGCATGTAAATAGAATATTTTAAACTTTTAAAAACATGTAAATAAGATATTTTATACTTTTAAAAAACGTGCAAATAGAACAATTTGATCATGTTAGAAACTCGTGATTGGCATTTTAAGCATGTATCTTATTTACTTTTATTTTTTGACATAGCTCATTTTAATTCTAACATAAATTGAAAATAAGTCATTTTGGTTCTTCATAGACGAAAGGGTTAAAAGGTAAAAGTCCGCTAAAAGGTTTCCGTTTTTAAATTTAAATTTTCGTATACATAGATGAAGGCCCTGTCGATTGGAATCATTGCACTAATTCCCCTGTGGATGCTACACACACGTCTCTACGTTATAAACCAACTTCACACCAAATCCTTTGAAGAGCTGTTTGGGGATCAAGTTTGTGGGATTTTAATTCGAAATTGCAGTGAGACTTCTACGACGAAGGATCATCCACTGCCGCTTGGCTACTCCTTTCTCGGGGGTTTCATCTTTTTCAGTAGTTCAATAGCTTCAATAGCTGTCCATGCATCTTTAGTAACCCCATTCGTTCATGCAATTACTTTTTACATGCTACAACAGGGCTTCATGAAATTTTTGAAAGTAGCTGAATACAAGCAACAATCTCTAGAACAACGCCATCAGGTAATTGGGCAAAAAATGGTTTCCTTTTACTTTTTTATTAAATCAACATGTAAATATTTAGATGACATCATTTATGGACGACCCCTAAGCAAAAATGTGTAAAGCTATATTCTAAATGCTACATGGTTGTCTAAAAGGCTCTTAAGATTTTTGAAGAAATTTGCGGACTGAGCGAACAATTAGATGAAGTGGTTGGACCAGTAATTGCATTTGCCTGCCTGGATATTCTAACCTACTTTGCCTCTCTACTCAATGACATTCTAACGTTTAAGATCGTCACAGTTACTGAAGTGGTCGTGTACGTAACTGTCCTGGGGTCTTTCCTCGTTTTAGGAGCAGAAACAAACACAAAGGTATGGGGAACTTTTTTTGAAAATATGTAAATAGAACAATTTGCACTTTTTTTGAAAATATGTAAATAGAACAATTTGCACTTTTTTTGAAAATATGTAAATAGAACAATTTGTACTTTTTGAAAATATGAATATGCAATAACTATCACTTTTTTAAAATATGTAAATAGAACAATTTGCACTTTTTTAAAATATGTGAATAGAACAATTTGCACTTTTTTAAAATATGCAAATAGAACAATTTGCACTTTTTTAAAATATGTAAATAGAACAATTTGTACTTTTTGAAAATATAAATATGCAATAACTATCACTTTTTTAAAATATGTAAATAGAACAATTTGCACTTTTTTAAAATATGTGAATAGAACAAGTTGCACTTTTTTAAAATATGCAAATAGAACAATTTGCACTTTTTTAAAATATGTAAATAGAACAATTTGTACTTTTTGAAAATATAAATATGCAATAACTATCACTTTTTTCAAATATGTAAATAGAGCATGTTGCACTTTTTTGAAAATAGGTAATTACAAACATTTGCACTTTTTGAAAGTATGTTAATGCAAAATTTTACACTCTGCAAAAAAACGTGCATAAAACATGTTTTACCCCCCAAGGTGAAAGTGAACGGCTAAATACATTTTTTGAAAATAATAAATTATAAGTTCATTATTATGACCGCGAATTTTGAATACTCTTATTTTGTTTAAAAAAGCTTGGATATCTGTCCTTCTGGCTCCAAAATGGGTTCAAAGATATCGTTTGTGACGATCCCACATTTACAAGTGCAAAGGATAAATGGAATATAAACCAAAGGATTTGGCTAGCTCTGCATCAGCTTCAAAGGAATCAAGTGGGGATTCGAGGAAGAGTATTCACAGTTTCTTATGGATTTGTTGGCAATGTACGCGGCCTCCTTCACTATTCGCAAAATTCTATACATTTTTTGACAACTATGTAATATTATTATGTATTCAACGATGCAATAATTATTTGATTAGCGTAATCCTTGTCTTTTTCTTTTTCTCCAACTTTGTAGATGCTGAGTCTCCTGCTTAGCTACTCCATTTTGTTTTCCCAACTCAAAACTCGTCCATAAAAAAACATGGAAACACATGTATTTATATTATCTCTCTAATTTTATATGTATGTAAAAAAATCAAGGCGGCGGTATTATAGATATACCTACTCGTATATCGTCTGTGAAGAACCAAAATGACCCATATCTAATTTAAGCTACAATCAAAATGAGCTATGTCATAAAAACATAATAAGAAATATGCGTAAAAATTGTAATTAAGATTTTTGGAAAAGTGTAAAATGTCCTTTTTGCATGTTTTTGAAAAGTGTAAAATGTCGTATTTACATGTTTTTGAAAAGTGCAAAATGTTCTATTTACATGTTTTTAAAAGTGCAAAATATTCTATTTTAATCCTTTCAATGTACGTTTCAATATTTTTGTAGATATTGGATATTGATTTTAGCTAAAAATGGAAATGGATCATTTTGGTTCTTCATTGACGATATCTTATATTTGTCAAGCCAGAGCCATTCAGTTATTGTTTTTCCTCAAAATGCAAACGAGAAACGTATATAGGTATTTACTATATGCAAAATTATTTTATTTATTTCTACACCCAAAATTGATCCACATAACAATTTCAATTTCACCTATGCAAATCCATGTGAAACAGCCTATACACACTGACTTCTACAAATCACTTTCCTTGTCGATAAAATTAGAAACACAATTACACTATACTGCTTACTGATACTTTAACATACCTATTACATGTTGATGTCTGTCGGTGTCATCTGTGCTTATTTACGTAATTATGGGTTTAAAATGTAACGCTGAGGACGTTGACTGATTGTGAGTTGCACGTCAGCAGGACTCAGCACCATTCCACCACTACCACCGCATTATTGGTTTATAATCACAACCATCAACAAACATAGAAGCACTTTGTGGTGGGCTTTAATTTTCATTTCTGTTGTAGTAAAGCATATAGCTTCTTTTTATTAGGGGTCGTCCATTAGTGACGTCATGAGCAGGGTCCATGGGTTTGCTAATAGAGATGCTGATGACATCCAATATGCTAAAGATATCCGATCATATGCAATGATTAAACTGATGATAGGGAGGTTAGAATATAGTGTCCTAAAAATTGGGATATTTCTATGACGTCATTTGTGTACGATCCCTCAGCAAGCACAAAAATAAAAGTAAAATTAGAGAGTATTACAAAATATTGTGATTCTGACCAGGGCTGGACGAAGGAATTGATTTTAGGCAGCAATTTGTTGCGATACAAAAACCACCATTTTGATCGGATTTTATTGATGGCTTTCTTTGGTTCAGCAAAAAAATGTTGTATTTACATGTTTTAGAAAAGTTTAGAATGTTCTTTTTAATTGTTTCAAAAAAGTGCAAAATGTTCCATTTACACGTTTTGAGAAAAGTGGAAAATGTTTTATTTTCATGTTTTTGAAATGTATAAAAAAGTTTATTTGCATGTTTTTGAAAAGTTAAAATATACTTTTTACACATTTTTGAAAAGTGCAAAATCTTCCATTTAAATGTTTTTTGAAAATTCAGGCAGCGTGGGCTGCCTGCGCTGACCGCATTATCCGGCACTGATTCTGCGACCACCTCAGTCCAACGTGCCGATACAATAAACTTGCAACATTTTGGTTTTAATATCTCTAATTTTTCCTCCTACATGGTCTATATAGCCAGCATATATGACGTTATTTAAGGACATTATTTCCAACGGCATCGTCTTGGGCACTACGGTTACGGTGACGGTTCACGGTCCGGTCTTTCGACACATTTATTTTAAAATTTGTTTGATTCATTTTGCATCATTTTCAGCAAAGTTTGTGGCATTAGGCGCAACGTATTAAAACAGCTTTTAAAATGATCCCAGTTCAATTTTTCCTTTTTCACATATTGGCCATTGTAACGGTCGGACTTGCCAATACAAGAAAACTTCCACCATTTGTTCAAACTCAAAGTCAAAGTGGATTAATAAAACAAGAAACAGAGGCGATTCCAGTAATACAGGCAGCAGAATCCAGCGTCAGTCCTTCTGACGCCAGCAAATCTACAGAGATTAGTATTCCAGACTCGATTATTTTTGACGCCACAACGAACTTGCCAGACGAGGAATCAGTTCTTCTTCTGGATAAAACGAAAACGAGCAAAACGGAGAGGACCACACAAGCTCCAGCTCTATTTTCAGCCAAGAAGAGTTCTATTTCTATTCTTCCAAATGGTATTCAAGTGACCAGTGCGAATAATGTGACCACCGCAATTAGCAAAGTTAAGGTAACAGAAAATCTAAAGCTATATTATACTGACTGCTATTTGATTAAAATTACAACGTACTGTACTACATATAACGACCCCTATAGGAATACGCAAAATATTAGCTAATTTTTTATTTTTGTTGTGTATTTGCTATTTTTGCGAGTGAAGAATCAAATTGAACCATGTAAAATTTATTAAAATATGTCAAAGAATTCACTTAATTAGATAGAACGTAATGTTTAAAATGGTAAATTAGGGAGATATGTAGGAGAAAGAGGGGTAAAATCGTTTTTATATTCGTATATGTTTTTGAAAACTGCAAAATTATTTTATTTACATGTTTTTGAAAACTGCAAAATTATTTTATTTACATGTTTTTGAAAACTGTAACATTATTTTATTTACATGTTTTTGAAAACTGCAAAATTATTTTATTTACATGTTTTTGAAAACTGCAAAATTATTTTATTTACATGTTTTTGAAAACTGCAAAATTATTTTATTTACATGTTTTTAAAAACTGCAAAATTATTTTATTTACATGTTTTTGAAAACTGTAACATTATTTTATTTACATGTTTTTGAAAACTGCAAAATTATTTTATTTACATGTTTTTGAAAACTGCAAAATTATTTTATTTACATGTTTTTGAAAACTGCAAAATTATTTTATTTACATGTTTTTAAAAACTGCAAAATTATTTTATTTACATGTTTTTGAAAACTGCAAAATTATTTTATTTACATGTTTTTGAAAACTGCAACATTATTTTATTTACATGTTTTTAAAAACTGCAAAATTATTTTATTTACATGTTTTTAAAAACTGCAAAATTATTTTATTTACATGTTTTTGAAAACTGCAAAATTATTTTATTTACATGTTTTTAAAAACTGCAACATTATTTTATTTACATGTTTTTAAAAACTGCAAAATTATTTTATTTACATGTTTTTGAAAACTGCAAAATTATTTTATTTACATGTTTTTGAAAACTGCAACATTATTTTATTTACATGTTTTTAAAAACTGCAAAATTATTTTATTTACATGTTTTTAAAAACTGCAAAATTATTTTATTTACATGTTTTTGAAAACTGCAAAATTATTTTATTTACATGTTTTTAAAAACTGCAACATTATTTTATTTACATGTTTTAAAAACTGCAAAATTATTTTATTTACATGTTTTTGAAAACTGCAAAATTATTTTATTTACATGTTTTTGAAAACTGTAACATTATTTTACTTACATGTTTTTGAAAAGTGCAAAATACTTTATTTATATGTCTTTGAAATATGTAAAATATTTTATTTACATGTTTTCGAAAAGTGAAAATTTCTGTATTTGCTTGTTTTTGAAAATTGCAACATATTTTTTGGCATAATTTTAGACCTAATAACACATTTAAAGCGTGTAGATAGCGCATTTTTTTGTTAGCTGACGATAGACATATACCATTTTGATTCTTTACACACGACATATTATATGGTCTGCAATTTTTATACCTATTGCCATTTTAGGTAGTGAAGACCAGTGACCTGTCAGCCGACCTATTAGCATGGGATGCACCCCGCTACTTCAAAAGGAGTCTGCCATATTACCACGCGGGCCACGATGACGATGGCAGACCTGGTGAGAAATTTGGTTACATTATTACACCTTGAAAATTACTATATATATAAAAGTTACTTAAACGTTATCGTAGCTTAATGGAAGCCATTTACAAAATAAGCCGTAGTATACACATAAGTATGACTATTTTTAATTTAATTATTGGTACAGTATGGATTGCTGAAATGGGGAAGTACCCATTGAAAGAATTAGGTGAATTGAATGACGAAGGGTTTCAAATTTTGGACAAGTACTTGAAGCAGGCGTCTTTACGAATAATCAAGAGGTGAGTTTGATACTTAAATTACACAGATATTTAAAATTAATCAAATTGCATGGCTTTGCACTTGGCTATAAATGTAAGTCTGTATTCAAGTGCTTTGAACTATTACACAGTATTGAAGCCCAGAACAGACCAGACAGGGAAGTGACGGAAGCGATTTACATTCTTGATTTAGATGGACTTGACATTTACCAAATTGCCACTTCAAAATGTAAGCTTTGAAAATTGTATTATTAATTAATTAATTATTATTAATTGATAAGTAATAATTAACTTTAATAGTTATATCAAAATCGTAAATTTTAATATGTTGTACTGATAAGGGATCGTCCACAAATTACGTCATGGGTAGTGTCAATTGTTCTATAACATGACTAATGCACTCATGACATTCAATGTTAAAGATATATAGCTATTTACGCAATGATTAAGCTGATGACAGGGGGTCATATAAAGCGTCCTAAAAATGTGGATTTTTTCATGACATAATTTGTGAACGATCCCTTACAGCTAATATTAGAGCTGCCTGTAGCTTTTTGTAACGTTAACAAGATCGTAATTTTTTTAATTTTCTGTTTCCATTAAAGCTGTATTTCTTCTTGTCCGAATTTTCCAAGCGTACCAGAACCTCATTAACAATTATTTGGGAGAATGTATTATCATTAACGGTAAGTTGTAATGTTACCATATTGTAACAATTAAATATTTTTTTATACATAACTTACAGGCACACTTTTTAATTATTGTTGTTATACTTGTTATGTATAGGGAACTACGCCGCTGAGATCGTTTTAGGAATTGCCCGACCTCTGATTGGAAGAGCTATGGAGAAAGTTGAAATTTATGGAACGAATCCAGCAAAATGGAAAAATGTCCTTCGACGAAAAATCCCGAAAAATGCACTTCCTTCTTGGTATGGTGGAGCTATTGATTTTACACCAATCAAAATGTATTGACATCTTTAATACACATCTGTATTTACGACTTGTAAGCTTTGTCTATAATTATTACATTTTTATTTTTGTAACCAATATGTAAGCAGCATTGTAAACTAGGCGGTTTTAAAAAGCTTTTAAAAAATTAAAAAGTTAAATAGGTTTTAATGCTTGTTTCAACTTGTTTTAACTATGTAATACCGTCTTTTTACATATTTCGTCTGTGAAGAACCAAAATGACCTATATCCAATTTAAGCTACAATCAAAATGAGCTATGTCATAAAAACAAAGTGCGAACCAAGCGTACAATGTTAATTAGGAGTTTTTCAAAAGTGTAAAATTTCCTATTTACATCTTTTAAAAAAGGTGCAAAATGTTCTAATTCCAGGTTATTGAAAAGATGCAAAATGTTCTAATTCCATGTTTTTGAAACGGTGCAAAATGTTCTAATTCCATGTTTTAGAAAAGGTGCAAAATTTTCGAATTCCATGTTTTTGAAACGGTGCAAAATGTTCTAATTCCATGTTTTAGAAAAGGTGCAAAATTTTCTAATTTCTGATTTTTGAAACGTGCAAAATGTTGTATTTAAATGCTCTCAAGACATGTTTCAATATTTGTGTAGATAGTAGATATTGTTTTTAGCTATAAAAATGGAAATGGGTCATTTTGGTTCTTCACTGACGATATGACCAATAGTGTACACAATTATTAATTATGCAGGTGCATGTAATTAAGTTATCATCACTAATTTCAGGGAAATCAAGAAACTAAATTACAATTCACATAGTGGATAAATCAATATATACTTATTAATATTTGAACCAATCTTTAATTTTTTTGTCATCAACCGTATAAGTACCTATGTGTGTAATAATCGCAATATAAAATTTAAAAACAAAGTCAGTAAATTGTGACCTTTTATAATGTGTATTTTATTTTTATTTGGTACATACTTAATTTCTATAGCGATATGATAATGTTTTTATTTTAAGAAATTTAATGCAATTTAAATTTAATGATTTAGAATTAGACAGTGTGAATGAATGGTAACAAAATGAATTTTACCAAATTTAAATTCATTTTACTGTGCCTAGTAAAATATTCCTATTTTGTCAGACATTTTGCGCATACTCCAATTATTTGCCAATATCAGCATTCTTATAAATCCAGTCAAGGAATTTTGCAACCTCTGTGTAGACACCTGGGTATTTGGGATCCCCACAACCTTCCCCCCAAGATACGATTCCAGCTAAGAGGTAAGATCCATTGGCCATCTTGATTGCTAGTGGACCACCCGAGTCCCCTTGACACGAATCTTTCCCACCCACACCCAGAAGACCCGCACACATCATAGTTGACGTCACTTCCTCTTTCCCTTGGTAAGCATCAACACACTCTTTGTTTGTAATTATGGGGACAGTCACTTTCTGAAGAGTATATGGGCTCCTTCCATGTTTACTTAAAGTTCCCCACCCAGTCAGAAAAGCATCTCCGGTAGCCATATAATCTGGCTGGGGCAACAATACGGGTTGAACAGCATGTGTCATATCAAACGGGGGATCTACTTCAATCAGAGCTATATCGTTAAAAAATTTTTGTGAACTATGGTTGTAGTTTTCATGGTTAATTACTTTTTTCATTTTTCGCGCTTGCTGAGTCTTTCCTGTATTGTTTAATTGATTGTGAATTCCCGCAGTAGCTGTGGATTCGTCGGTGGCTGAATTTTCCCCTCTAAAACAATGAGCAGCAGTTATTACGTATTTCGCATTTAGGACGGAGCCTCCACAGTAAGAGCGAATATATCCATCGACGAAGGAGAGGTAGACTTGATGAGGGAATTCATGCGGAAGAGCGTCTGTTCCTCCCACAATCCTTGTGTCTTTTCCTGAAGGACATTCAAATGTACGGCATTTTTGTCTGGATCCTACAAATATCCAAAATACACATTGTTAACCCCTATTTTCAATGTATTGTATTTGAAGAACCAAAATGACCCATATCCATTTTTAGCTAAAACCAATATCCACTATCTATAAAAATATGTCTTGAAAGCATTTAAACAGAATATTTTGCACTTTTCAAAAACATGTAAATAGATCATTTTGCACTTTTCAAAAACATGTAAATAGATCATTTTGCACTTTTCAAAAACACGTAAATAGAACATTTTGCACTTTTCAAAAACACGTAAATAGAACATTTTGCACTTTTCAAAAACATGTAAATAGATCATTTTGCACTTTTCAAAAACATGTAAATAGATCATTTTGCACTTTTCAAAAACATGTAAATAGATCATTTTGCACTTTTCAAAAACACGTAAATAGAACATTTTGCACTTTTCAAAAACACGTAAATAGAACATTTTGCACTTTTCAAAAACACGTAAATAGAACATTTTGCACTTTTCAAAAACATGTAAATAGATCATTTTGCACTTTTTAAAAACATGTAAATAGATCATTTTACACTTTTTAAAAACTCTTAATTAACATTTTACGCATGTTTCTCATTTTTGTTTTATGACATAGCTCATTTTGATTGTAGCTTAAATTGTATATGGGTCATTTTGGTTCTTTACTGACGATCAACTACATGCTTGTAATACAGTGTATTTGAAAAATAGGTTGTGGCCCACAATTCATGTTGTTACCACATTTATTCCATTGAAGTATTTTGCACTTTGATTTGTTGCTGGCGGGAAATTTTGAAGCGTCCTTCTGAGGCCCTTGAATTGTTTTAGATGCGCTGAACTTTGCTGTGGATATGCAGATGGCTTGAGATACTCCGGCAGTTATGGTTATTCGCGGTTTGCTTATTCCTTGTGCTTTATTGGTATGCATATAGATTCTAAGTTAGGATCCCAATTAACATGTTAATCATGCGTGTAGTGACTGTATAGTGTTATAGCATGGTTACTTACCTGCTACTCGATGCAAGCATGCGAAGGCACAAACTGTAACAAGGATGTTACTCATGTATCTTTTTTGTTTGTTGCCAGCAATCATCATAATATGGTAAATAGGTTTTAGATAATATTGTTTTAAAAAATTGCATTGACTGGGTTGGTATGTAATTTAAAAACAACGAGAATACGATCTTTTTTGGCGAAAACAAAATCTGTAACATTTTATTGGCCATGAGTAACCTATAAATATTAAGTCATATTGAATATAGTTAAGTCGTTAATGTATGTATAATGAGCTATATGACTTTAAATGCTCATTAAAAACCAATTCTATAGCTAAACTTTCATCCACAATGCTGGAAAGTAGTGACACAATTTTTAGTATAATTATGTTGCGGGTGTTCGGCGACATTTAGAAATCAGCAATTGAATGTATATAGACAAAACTAATAAACAAAAAGTTAGTTTTTATTTTCATTCAAGTATAAGTATAATTAACATAAGCAGCAACATATAGCAACGACTGTATAGTCACTCTGTTTAAACGTCTTTTAAAAGGCCCTTTAAAAATTATTAAAAAACTGCATTCAAAATAAATTGACAAAATATTATTGACTAGATATAAATTTACGTGGCAGTTTGTAATAATTATTTTCATATCAAATCAAATTTTCATTTCGAATCAAATCGAGCTTTGTCATAAAAAAATGAGAAACTAGCCGTAATATGTTAATTAAGAGTTTTTAAAAAGTGTAAAATGGTCTAATTACATGCTTTTGAAAAGTGTAAAATGTTCTAATTACATGCTTTTGAAAAGTGTAAAATGTTCTATTTACATGTTTTTAAAAAGTGTCAAATGTTCTAATTCCATGTTTTTGAAAAGTGTAAAATGTTCTATTTACATTCTTTTAAAAATTTCAGTAAGTTTCATTTACATATTTTTGAAAAGTGTAAAATGTTCTATTTAAATGCTTTCAAGACATGTGTCAATATTTTTGTAGATACTTGATGCTGTTGTTAGCTAAAAATGGATATGGGTCATTTTGGTTCTTCACAGACGATATCATTATAAACATTGTCTACGGGTGTACTTTAATCTATATTTATGATATGGGATCGTCCACAAATGACGGTATCGGCAGGGTCAATAGGCCTGCACTTTGCTACTGACTGATGACATCCCACATTAAAGATTAAAGTAGAAGTGATTTTTTAGCAGCTTCAGCCGCCGGCTCTGATTCAGTAGAAATGGAAACACCCGCTACAGTTGCGCCTACTACAGCTGCCCCTGCCATTGTTACCGATGCCCCCACTGTACTGGCTGCCACTCCAGTGGCCACAACAACGCCAACTCCAGTTCCTGCTCCAGCTCCCGCCACAGCCGCCGCCCCCGCTGTTCCCGCCGCAGCAACACTCATCTTCGTGGCGATGACAGCCCCTGCAACCCCCACCCCTACCGGTCCAGTCAATACGATGGCTGCCGCTATTCCCCCCACAACTCCAGCCACAGCCAGTGTCCCTCCAACCCCAATAGCTGCCCGCTTAATTAATTGATCTCTCCGGGCTCTCTTCCTATTCTTATTGTTAATGTTCCCGAGCTGAAGATACCAGGCTGAGATCTGCTCTTCTAATTGACCCCGATACCTTTCCCCCTTTCCTTGCTGACTACTGAAATGTTGACTTTCCCGAGCAAACTTGTCCAGTGCTCCAGCAAAAGCGATTTCGTGGGCCTCTACAAACCCTTTTTCGGAGGCTCCTTTTGGATGCTTCGAAATAAAATGGTTCAGATCCGATTCGTAGAATTCACTCGCCGCATTGGTCACTCTCAAGTACTGTGTCTCATCGTCATACTCCCGCATGCACTTCAAATCCGAGAAGTAGATGTCTGCTTCTTTGAGGATAGCCTCGATGCGAGCGATGCAGTATTTGAACCGTTTCCCAGTTACGACTTGCCCTCGTATTTTCTTAGTGACTAGATGATCTCGAGACACGGTCCTCTCCACGAAGGACTGAGCTTCCGCTTGGAATTCCGCATCGGGGTTTGTATTCGATATTCGCTGGCGAACAAATTTATTTCCGGGGTGTGGGAGGAGGTGCGTTGCCAGCTCGGTGTACAATTCCTGTAATCTTCTACGAACTTGTCGGTTTTCTTCCGGGCTTTCGATGTCTGTTTCGGATTCGGGTTCGGAACTGGAACCGGATCCGGTTACGGTTTGATCGTCACTAAACTCACTGCTAAGCATATCCTTGAAAAAGTTCCTATTGCTTCCCGCGGGTTTTTGAAGGAGGCTGTGATACCCGTACTCGTAGTCAGGGAGTTCAAAATCTCGCATAAGAAATAGTAATGTACTGGCTGCACCTACAGATTAATTACGAAAACAATAAATATTTTTCATAGTACTTATGGGGCAGGGTCGTACATAAATGACGTCATGAGTAGGGTTCATGGGTCCACCCGAATATTGGTGACTTCCCATGTTAAAGATATAGCCATATTTATTTACGAAATAGTTAGGCAGCTGACAGGCGACAGGGGAGTCATAGGGTTCTTAGAATTGGAATAACTTGATGACATCATTTATGGACGATCCCTTCTACTAATTAATTAGGTAGGTAGGTACTTTAAAAAAATATTACCTATATTGAAGTCCGAAGACGGCGGGACAAGATTGTTTCTCTGGTAAACGATATTATTCGTAAAATTCGAGAACCTCTCCACATTTTGAAGGACGTCTTCGGTGAGGAACCCCTTCTGGTTGAACATCATAACGGAGGAGAAGAGACAACTGACTGTGAATATGACTGCATTCTGCCTGTACGTTGTTCTCTGGTCGAAGAGACCCTGCGTGTCCAGAAGAAGAACAGCCACCTCCCCCTCGTCAGTCTGGACGAAATAAGGCTTGGACCACAAATTAATGCCCACCGTCACCCGCTCCACTCCACTCCGCCACTCGAACAAATTGAAATCCATGAGCTCGGCCAAAGTCCCGCCATGGTTACTGTCTCTACTATGGACACACTCAAAGTGGCGAATAAAATAGTTGAGTAGAAAAGATTTCCCACTTCGGGTCGCTCCGTTTATGGAGTAAATTGCCACGGGCCGATCTCCACATTTACTCAAGACGGAATTAAAGGCCCTCTTGTCAAAGGTCCAGTCAGGCTGGGAAATATCTAGAATGGGCAGGGCCTCCGCTCGAGATGACATCCTTTGTATTTTGAATAATTATTTTAAAGCACGGGATATTTTTATTACTATCAAGTCTGGAGCCTATGGAGGTTATACGAAGTTAGAAAGAAAATTATTAACTAGTGGAATTTCTAACCCGAGACACATTTTGTTATTTTGTAGAAGTAACAAAACTATAATCATACCAGAAGGATTTTGTAATGCTAATATTAAACACTGTCGTTATAATTGTAAACTGATATCTACTAATCCAAAAATAGGACGGATAAGAGATAGCGTCTCTATCGTATATCAGTATCAACATTCTTTTCATGTTTACGTTTGAATTTAGTATTATACAGGGAATATACATATACAGTGGAGTCGCTCCATATCGCTTCAATTTTGTATGACTCACACAGGAACATATTCTTTATTACATCATTATTGACCGATACAGACAAATATCAATAGACTGCTGCTGCGCACATTGGAGAAGTGGATGGAAAAATTCCATATAATGCTTTGCGTGGGACAAATATTTAAAGAGATGTTCGCCAAAATGGGATAAGTCCATCTAAGCCATTTTTATACGTGAACAACGAATACAAAATAAAAGGTGACCGGAATACTTTCATAAACTCAATTTTTTCTTACATGTTGATATGCTAAATGCTATGTTATTATTTACATAGTAAGCAAACCAAAGTGGAATTTTTTTAGTCAATATTCAACGGTCCATTGGAAGTCAACGGTCGCCATAATGTTCTATGTATCATTTTATTTGGTTAATGCTTAATTTTACACAGCCACCCGTCACATTTATCCCTTTTATTAACCAATTTAATGCTGGAATATTTTTACGCTATATTTAACATGATATCACCGTAGGAGACTTATAGAAAACAACAATGAAATATAACATCATAAATTGGTTCATAAAATTAGGCCTCAAAAATAATGTTTTCTCCAATCTTTTTTTCAAGAAAATGAAAATTTTTGAATTTTGAAAAATCCTGAAATTACTGTTTAGAAAAGAGTTTAAAAATTTAAAAACATCAAATTTTGTCAAAATCGGATGAAAACTGTACAAGTTACAGGGCGGCAAAATATTCAAAGTTTTTTTTTAATTTGGCGGGCTATTGTGACCGAACAACGCCAAATGCAGTCAAGTTACTTTGGATCTCTACTATTTAGAAGTAGTCTGATTTTTGTAGACATGGCTTTTTGAAATTGGCGAGTTCCATCTGAAGCCATTTCCTTGTTAGGGGTCGTACATAAATGACGTCATTAAAAGGGTCTAAGAGGGGAAGGTTTACCCGAATATTAATACTATATAATACTGCTTTCTGCAGCCGGAGAGTTCGGATGTTCGCATCGTTCTCTCTTCCAGATATTTCTTTTCACACGTTGAGTAACTTTAACCCTTACAAGTAGTCTGAAAAGGCTATCAACGCCTTGTGATGGCGCATGCCACACAGGCCAACGCAAGTACTACAGAACCAGAGGAGCAACTTTTCGGAATTCTCCTACAATGGCACCATGGTTTCCAACAACTTGATTACTTAAACGCAATAAAACAATACGTCCAGCCTCACCAAATCGTCTCTGTAGGCCGAATGGCCGGAAACAATTTTGGAGTGTTTTTCGACTCGAGAGAAACTTTGGACAAAATTAAAGCAAACCAACAAATTAAAGTTAAAAACATGGACATTGACGTCAACACTTACTCATCACGAATCAAAAATGTGTTTATAAAATGGGTACCAAATATTAAGAACCTCAAGCCTCTTGAAGATTTTCTCGCTAAATATGGTGAATTACGAGGCCCACTCACCCGAATTAAAGTAAGAAACTTAACACCCAAATTTGAACACTTACTTACGAACACAGTTAAAGCCCGAATAATTCTGCATAAAAACGTAAAATCGCTCCCTAATCTTGCTGAAATTGACTTTGGTTTCAATATCATAACACTGAAAATTGAGCACGGTGCCAAAAAGTGTTTCAACTGTCAAGAACGAGGCCACGAAGCCAAAATGTGTCCACAAAATAAAACTGCATTCCCGAGTATCGGTGAACCACAACAACCAACAACAACACTGATTCCACCCAATATACAGGCAAACGACTCCAACCTTCAGACATACCCTCAAGTTCTCGCAAATAACTCAGCAGATAAGTCAGACGATTTTGCAAACGACATACCGATGGGGAGCGACGATGATTCAGACACAGAAAACCAAGGATCCAATAAGAGAAAGGCAAACGAATTGAGAAAGTCTTTGAATACTCATGATCAACACACAGAATCAAGCCCAGACCCACACGAAACTCATCCCGTAAAGATGACTTTCCGCCCATCAGAACAGTCCCTAAAGTTGAACTACGAAAAATGGAAGAAAAGCAAAATTGATGGTCCTCTTTCCACATCCCAGATTCTTGAGTTACTACTCGAAATAAGATCATCTACCACAGATATACCGAATGCAATAAAGATGTACACACAAGAATTCTCAAATTTAAGAAAACAATTTTGCGGCTTAATTCCGCTCACAGCGGATTCTCAAATACAGAAGTTTGTCAAGAAGGTTATGGAAGAAATCCCAATTTCTACATCTAAAAAGAAATGAAAATTGTCACGTGGAACTCACAAGGTCTGAATAATATTAAAAAACAATTAGAATTAGAAAAGATGTTAAAATTTTGGAACATAGATATTATTGCAATTCAAGAAACAAATATCGGAGTTAATACCAGGATTAAGCCTAAAATTAATAATTATAAAAGCATATGGAATTCAAATAGTACTCCTTTTAGCGGAACAGGAATTGTTTTTAAAAATACAATAGAATTAGTAGATACTCAAGATTTGGTAATGTCCAAATTACAATATGCTTCCTTTAAGTGTAACGACAAATTAATTGTTATTTACAACATACATATAGATCATAATATTAATATAGCTATTCAGCATTTAAAAACCTTAGAGCTTCATATGGCGCTTCTTCCAAACAATGCTATCCCATTTTTGATAGGGGATTGGAACTGTGTCTTAGATTGTAATTTAGATAGCATCTGTAGAAAAGAACCCAAGATAAAACTAATTAGAGCATTGGAAAATCTGTTGACTCGCTTTAATATGAAAGACGCCTTTAGGCACATAAATCCACAGATTAAAGTGTACACGCACTTTGGCAACCACGCTCATAAGCCAGGAGCAAGGCTAGACAGATTATATTTTCCAATGCATTACTGTAAGTATGTTACTGACTCTAACATTTGCCCATCATCAAGCGACCACTGCTTTGCTTTTGTTATTATAAAAACAAGTAAAACCCCTACGAAAGGTAGGTGGATATTTAATAATAGCTTACTTAGCAATAAGGATTATGTAAATAGTATCAATTCACTGCTCGATTCTTTTATGAAACTAAATGAAAAGTCCTTTCAGGACTATGAGCTATTAAAATACAACATTAAGGAAACTTCAATAGAATACATAAGCAAAAGCCAAATAGTTCATAGAAACAGAATTCAGGAATTAATTAAATCACAATCCAATCTGAATACAATGGAAGGTCAAAGAGAGCTTTATGATAAGATAAAACAGGAATACGTTTTAGAGAATAAAAATCATAGCATTATTCAAGAGAGCTCTAACTATGTTAAAACGTATGACGACCAACCAAAATTAATTGATATACTGAATGAACCAACTGATAACGAGAAATGCAAAAAAGTACAGCTATTTTACCAAGAAAAGTTTAAATCAAACCCAATTGATATCGCGTCTATTAGTAGCCTATTTAAAAGCCAACGCAGACTCTCAAGGAAAGAACTGAAATTAGTTAAGTGGCATATCAGCCAAGACAATATTAAACAGGCCATTAAAAATCTAAAGAATAACTGCTCTCCTGGTTTAGACGGCCTAACATCTGAATTTTACAAGTTCTTTATCTCAAAGTTTACCATAATCTTGGTTTGGCTATGGTCAGAATCTTTTAATCAAAAAGTCTTTCCTCGCTCTACACGGACTGGGCTAATTACTCTGTTGTACAAAAAAGGTAACCCTAATGACCTAGGTAATTGGAGACCTATAACATTATGTAACTCAGATTATAAGGTTTTTTCCCATGTACTCAAAAACAAAATTTCCGTAGTTATAAAAGTATTAGTAGGGCCATGGCAAATATGTGGAATTAAAGGCCGCTCAATTTATGAGAATCACAAGTATACCCAATATGCCCTTGATAATATAGCTGAAGGTGCTTTACTATCACTTGATCAAGAAGGGGCTTTTGACAACGTCGAACACAACTACCTATATAAAATTTTAGCCTTATATAATTTTCCTCCTATCCTCATAAATGGAGTCAAGATTCTTTATAACATGAGTCGGTCTTTGGTTAACCTGGGTCCATTTCGAACAGCACCCTTCGAAATAAGCAAAGGCATATAGCAAGGAGACCCGATAGCGGGTCTACTGTATATTCTGTGTATTGAGGCATTACTTTCAACCTTAAATACTGAGTTACTAAACGCAGGCCAAAGTCCAATACCCAATGCAAATATCCTACATACTGATTACGCGGACGACTTAAATGCCTTCGTATCTAATGAGCGACAGATTCAAGTATTAGAAAAGGTTTGTAGTACATATGGTAAAGCATCAAGGGCAAAACTAAACAAAAATAAATGCAGTTGCCTTTTGCTAGGGAGCTGGAAAATTAGAAATGTGACCCATTTAAGTGGCTTTACCTGCGTTAAAAATGAAATAAAGGTACTAGGTATATACTATGGTTCAAAAGCGGCTATTGATAAAAACTGGCAGTCGTGCCTTTCCAAAATAAAAACAAAAATTGATTATTACAATAATAATACTAATATTGTAAGTATACACACAAAAGCTAAAATACTAAATATGTACATTTTACCAATTGCATGGTATCCTATCAAGATTCTAGACCCACCAAAGTATTTTATAACCGAGCTTAATAAGTTAATACGGAATTATATATGGTCAGGTCACCATTGGGTAAAACAAGATTTCCTATACCTCCCTGTCAACCACGGAGGCCTGGGAATAAAATCCCCACAATGCATGTACGTAAACTTTAGATGTAGAGAACTATGCGCGGTCATTAATAATGGTAATACAAATTTTATGCTTAGAAATATACATAATACTGTTATTATGCAAATTATGGGCAAATACAAGGCCACTTATAATGTATTTAATGGAATTATAAATAATTACAAGATAAGCATAAATACAATGCCTAAATGGCTTTTCAACGAACTTACTATTAATTCTCCACTAATCGCTAAAGGTCGTACATATAAAATTTGTAACATGTACAACATGAGTTATTTACGATATTTTTGCTGTAGCAATTTACAAATTAAGGAAAATATTACTTCTGTAACTTCCTGCCCCACGTACAGGAAGCGTCAACTTAATAGGGAAGTTAATAACATAAAAGGAATTATTGTAAACTTAAACTTTCAAATCGATCAAAAACTAGAGTTAAGTTGTGATTCCCCTGAAAAATCCACTGATAACTTCTATAATCAGCTAATCTGTGTTGAACGTGAAGATTCTATCCCAAGTCCCACTGAGAATTGGGAATATTTACACAAAACACTACTATTAAATCATGAAAAGGATACAACATGGAGACTATGGCACAACGGCCTACTAACCACGTACCTTGCCTTTAAATACAAAGTATCGACAACAGAGAATTGCCCTAGCTGTAATGATCAGCATGAATCCAGCGATAATATAATCATGTGCCCAATTTATAAACAAGCCTGGGATCTTATCGAAGCTACATGTGAAAACTTCCACCCGTCTTTTACAAACCAAAACAAAACTTATGGAATACAAGATAAATGGATTGACACTTTCATTTATTTACTGCACACTATAATTTATCGTCACTACATACATAGAATAAATAATCGAAAGGGTAACATAAATGTTTTAGAAGAACTGAAAAACTGTATGAAACAAAAAATTGTAAGTGATTTTCATAAGGACAAGCTAAACTTTATATCAAAGTGGAACCACCCTCAAATATGTTACTATAATGGTCACGGTCTTTCCTTTGTAGCAATTTAAGTAACCTTTCATGTACCTAAGCATTTTCAAAAGTTAAATAAAAATGAGTAGTAAAAAAAAAAAAAAAAAGAATATTAATCATACTACTACATATTAGAATATTCAAGAATACTCAATATATACGCAATGGCTACGCGCTGATGACGGGGGAGTCATAGAAGAGTCCTTTAAATTGGAATAACATGGTGACATAATTTATGCACGACTCTTTACAGTAATTTGATTAGGTGGGTAATTTAGCAATTGTAGTTAATTTGAATTTTTTTTTAATTTTTGTTAATTTAAATAATTAATTTAGCAACCCGAAATATGTAAGATGTGGAAGGAAAACTTTCAAGATCTCTTTGACTGTAATGTTGACTGTTTATATTCATCTAATGCGGAAAGTACTACAAAGAAAACTTTTGAGGAGAGTCATAAATACGAATATAAGGATATCATTGAAATAATTAAAAACATGAAGCTTGGGAAGGCTGTGGGTTATGACTTCCTAAAAATTGAGCATTTACGCTATAGTCATGCGGACATTATTACTGTGTTGTGCAATTTAATTAATTTCATGATATCACATTCCTACATACCAAAGAATCTCATGATAGTTAAGCTAGTCCCTATCCTTAAAAAAAATGTCTTGATCCAAAGATCAAGAACAATTATAGACCTATTGCACTTGCAACGCTGGTGTCAAAAATTATTGAAAAATTAATTCTCGGCAAGTACATTAAGTTATATAACACATTCTATAACCAATTTGGGTATAAGCGTAATCTAGTATGTGAGATGTGCATCTACTCACTGAAGCAAATAATTAATCACTACGTGAAATTGAAGATCCCAGTTTATGTTTGCTACCTGGATGCTAGTAAGGCCTTTGACAAGGTCAATCACCAGACACTTATTGACAAATTAATTAAAAATGGTTTTCCAAACATTATTGTTAACTTTCTGGTGTATTGGTTCAATAATCAAAACTTCTACATTCAGTGGAATGGGTGTGCTAGTGATCTGTTCCTTGTGAGAAAAGGCGTTCGACAAGGAGGCATTTTATCCCCCTACTTGTTTGCTATATACATATCAACTTAGCAAGTCGCTTAATGACACGAATGTAGGCTGCAGGGTTGGCAATACTACTACTAATAACCTTATTTATGCAGATGACATCTGTCTTTTAACCACAACTAAATTTGATCTGAACATGCTACTAAAGATCTGTGAGGAATATGCGGAAGCACATGATCTAATTTTCAACTCCTCGAAGACTCAAATTCAAATTATTATGCCTCAGTGGATGAAGAAACACGTCTCAGAAAATCATGTCTCCTTCCAAGAGAATACAGTCTTATCCAGTCCAAGCGTAAAATACCTTGGGGTCACCGTTTCTGTAACAACTAGATATGGAGTGGATGCTCTTACAGATACTGAGGAAAGCCACAACAGAGGAAGGGAGCTATATAAGCGTGCAAACATGATTAAATGCTTCTTTAGCAAGTGCAATATGAGTGTCAAAAGATACCTATTTGTCACGTATCTCTCTTCAATCTATTGCTCAAGTCTGCTGATACTGTCAAAATTTGCTCAACAGCAACTCACATGGGAACCTACCATGCTTGAACACATGGATTCAAACGAATTGTATCATAGCCTCTTCTACTGTGACTAGTAACTACTGCTAGTATAGTCGTTTCGGTGCAAAATGGCTTCTCTCTATTTTATTCGAATTTGAATTTTCGAAAATTTCTTGAAATAAAAAATCAAGAAAATTCAGTGGGAATAACAGTGGAAAATTTTAGTGAAGACAGGGTCCCCCCTTCCATACTTTCGAAAAAAACGAGAAAATTATAACTTGCAGTAAATGTAATGTTTAATTTGCGTTTGGTAGTATTACACTCATCTGCAACTGTACTTAGGTACTAAACAATCATCAGCTGCAAAAGGGTCGTCCATAAATGACGTCATAGAAACTTTCCAGTTTTAGTACCGCATAGCTTCTGTGACGGTGCAGTGTTACTATGGACACTGGCTTACTATTATTTGGTTGCATGTTATAAATATTTATTGTTGTCTTTGCTGTAGCTCTGTAATGTAAGTGGCATTTGAACCACAATAATTTGATTTTCATTTTTAATCTGAATTTGGCTTTCAAAGACGTCGCATCTACTTATATTATTATACTCTAAATTTTATATTAGCCCCCGATTATCCTATTTTAAAAATAATAAAACCTAACCTACCTTATCCTACTAGCTCACAGTTTCTAATTTTATTTTATTTTAATAACTAATTAATTAAGTAGCTGATAACCGCTACACTTCCCTGTCCTCAGCCTAAACATTGCGAAAACGGCTATCCTTAACATGGGATGTCTTGAATATGCCAGCATCTCAATAATGTCATTTATGGACGATCCCTAACATGAATACGAGGTTCAATGGAAGACACGGTAGCGGTGTTAATTAAAGTCAAACTTTACAAAAGAAATAGGTCACAAAACATCATTTTAAAAGTCGTATTTTAAATGTCCGTAAGATTTTCCGTTTTGAAAAAAAAATTTAAATTAACAAAAATGAGGTCAAATCACTTGTTTTACAGTTAAATTATTAGTAATTAAATGAAAAATTTTGGCGCACAAACGCTAAATATAATTTTTTTTAAAGTGTGAAATAAAACGCTCATAAAAATAAATATGGCATTGTTAAGTTGACTTTTACTAACTGTTCTGACCATAGCACTAATAGTTGCCGATTTAACATGTTTTTCTAATTTGGAACGTAATTAAATCCTGGTAAAGCTTGTTTTTAGGCTCCAATAGTGCTTTCAGATGTAAAGTGGGTGGTAAGGTTTCGTGTGATAGTCGGAATAATTGCAAAGCACACCTGTCATATTTTGAATAGTCACTGAATTTAGGTGTGCTGAATATTGTAAGGACTATAATAATGTGTAATCAACTTAAAACTTCCTAAAAGTCCATATTTTTGAAAAATGAGCTTTTTTGAGAATTTTTATATACTATTTATGTTCTCCTGTCTATTACTCCACGCCACACCTTAGCAAAGCTAACACATTTTCCTAGTATTTCCTTAAAATAATTTGACTTTTAAACTTACGCCATGATAAAGGCCTAATAATGACGACAGGAAAGTTATGCGGTACTAAAACTGGAAAGTTTCTATGACGTCATTTATGGACGACCCTTTTGCAGCTGATGATTGTTTAGTACCTAAGTACAGTTGCAGATGAGTGTAATACTACCAAACGCAAATTAAACATTACATTTACTGCAAGTTATAATTTTCTCGTTTTTTTCGAAAGTATGGAAGGGGGGACCCTGGCTTCACTAAAATTTTCCACTGTTATTCCCACTGAATTTTCTTGATTTTTTATTTCAAGAAATTTTCGAAAATTCAAATTCGAATAAAATAGAGATAAGCCATTTTGCACCCAAACGACTATACTAGCAGTAGTTACCAGTCACAGTAGAAGAGGCTATGATACAATTCGTTTGAATCCATGTGTTCAAGCAGGGTAGGTTCCCATGTCAGAGGAGCGTTTAATAACTCATTTCGCATTGTTATGGGGCTTCCGAGGCTCAGCAGTGCTACAGATATGTTCGTGAACAACAGAGTGAACAACCTAGCAGCTGTCAGACGATTCTCTGCTTTCTCACTACAGAATCGGCTTTCTCACAGCAATAACCAAATTTTGAAAAGCATCTATAACTCAAGCTATCATGTTGATTCCAAGCTGAAGATGTAATGGAAAAATCTGCAGTCCTTGGATTAATACCATTTCTTGATAGTTATCATTCTATTAGACCTTGATTTCACTAGAAAAGTTAACCATTGTTAGCCTTAAGAAACACGCTTTTAGAGTTAACCATTGTTAAATCTGAAAGCGAGTTTCTTAAGGCTAACAATGGTTAACTTTTCTAGTGAAATCAAGGTCTTATAAAGATCACACCAAAAGTTTGTGATGCTCACGACATTTGATATAAAATAATAATAATTACTAACGTAGAGCTTGTAAAAGCAGCTTATGTATTTGTCTTGTGTCTGTAACTCTCATTTGGGTCACGGCCTGTCGTAAATAAATCAATAATAATAATAATTATTATAATAATATGCCTGCTATTTTATTATTAATATCATAATTTTAAAAAAAATATTTTATAAAAAATCACCAGTGCTAGAAATAAATTAACTACGAAGTTCAAAACAACTTTATTTTTTAATTGTTTTGGGCCTACTTAAAATCCTCTTACTCCGTATCTCAAAACTTTCAAGTGTACTTTTTTTTGTAACCCACAATCAAATGTATACTACTTTTTGTAATCTATAATTAACTGTGCACTCTTTTTTGTAACTTTTGAAGTGTTCATTTAATGTTTAATTTTTTAAGTACAATGGAAATCAATAGTAACAAAATAAATTACACAATTTATGTTTAATTTACTGTGTGCATTGTAAAATATTCTTATTTTTTCAGACATTTTACGAATCCTCCAATTAATCGCGTATACCAGCATTCTTAGAAATCCAGTCAAGGAATTTTGCAACTTCTGTGTAGACACCCGGGTATTTGGGATCCCCACAACCTTTCCCCCAAGATACTATTCCGGCTAAGATGTAAGATCCATTGGCCATCTTTATTGATAGTGGACCATCCGAGTCCCCTTGACACGAATCTTTACCACCAACACCCAAAAGCCCTGATGTTTGGATCCTAGAAAAATCCAAAATACACATTGTTTAACCCCTATTTTTAATTTGTAAAACAATAATATGAAATTCTATTTATCTATATTGTATTTGTAAAATAGGTTGCGGCCCACAATTTATATTGTTACCACATTTATTCCATTGAAGTATTTTGCACTTTGCTTTTTTGCTGGCGGGAAATTTTGAAGCGTCCTTTTGAGGCCCTTGGATTGTTTTAGATGCGCTATACTTTGCAGTGGATATGCAGATAGCTTGAGAGACCCCGGCCGTTATTGTTAGTCGCGATTTGCTTATTCCTTGTGCTTGATTAGTATATGAATAGATACTTACAATTAGTTAAGATCACAATTAAAATTTTAATCATCAGTGTAGTGACTGTATAGTGTTATAGCATGGGTACTTACCTACTACTCGATGCAAGCATGTCGAGGCACAAACTGTAACAAGAATGTTGGTGATGCATGTTTTTTGTTTGACGCCAACAATCATTATGTGTTAAGTAAGCCTTCGATATTTTGTGCAAATTATCGCACCGACTGGCTCTATATTTATTTTTAAAACCAAGAATACGATCTTTTTGGACAAACACTGAAACATTTTATTGACCACGATTAACCGCTATTAAAATTAATTTAGTCATTAATGCATGTATAATGGGCTATATGACTTTAAATGCTTATTAAAAATCAATTTTATGTCTAAACTTTCATCAGCGAATTTAATGCTGGAATATGTTTACACTATATTTGGTATGATGTTTGCGGTAGGGGACTTTTAAAATTTTTTTCAGAATACACGTAAATACCAATGCAAAAGGTAGGACATTATTTAAATAGTTATACAACGGACCAAAGCAGACTATTTCAGTCAACATTCAACGGTTTATTGGAATTTTCAACGTTCGGAAAGTTATAAAATTGAACTTGAATAATACTTTTGATTTCTAGCGATGACTATGCTCTTATTTTTGGGTATTTGCAACTGTCTTATTAATTATATGCCTTTAATTTTACCTCTATCAAACAGATCAAAATTAATTAATTAATACGTCTTTATGGGATTTTCAGGATTTATGATTTCAGGATTTAATATAATGTATAATGTGCAATATAAAGAAATGGTAAGAAAATAAATTACAAAATTTAAATTTGTTTAACTAAATGTCTGTTAAAATATTTTTATTTTGCACAGTCAGCCGTCACATTCTGCTCCGCCTCAAATCCATCCCCAATATCAGTATTCTTATAAATCCAGTCAAGGAATTTTGCAACTTCTGTGTAGACACCCGGGAATTTGGCTTCTGCACAACGGGTCCCCCAAGATACGACTCCGGCTAAGAGGTAAGATCCATTGGCCATCTTGATTGCTAGTGGACCACCTGAGTCCCCTTGACAGGAATCTTTCCCACCCACACCCAGGAGACCCGCACACATCATAGTTGACGTGACTTCCTCTTCCCCTTCGTAAGCATCCACACAGGCTTTGTTCGTAATTATGGGCACAGTCACTTTCTGAAGAGTATTTGGGTAAATTCCATCAGAACTCAAAGTTCCCCAACCAGTCACGATAGCATCTCCAGTAGCCTTATAATTTGGCTGGGGTAACAATATGGGTTGAACAGCAGGTGTCAGATCAAACGGGGGATCCACTTCAATCAGCGTTATATCGTTGTATTGTAGCTTATAATTGTAGTTTTCATGTATAGTTACTGTTTTCATTTTTCGGTCTTGCTCTGTCCCTGATTTAATTCTTCGATTGTGAGCTCCCGCAACGACTGTGGTGTAAGAGTAGGATGAATCTTTCCCATAAAAACAATGAGCAGCAGTAATTATGTATTTTTCATTTAGCACGGAGCCCCCACAAAAAAAATTTGGTTTCGTAAAGTAGATTTGATAAGGGAATTCATTCGGTAGAGCGTCTGTTCCGCCGACAATCCTCGTTTTTATTTCAGAAACACATTCAAACGTAGGGCATCTCTTTTTAGATCCTGCCAAAATCCAACAAACATTGTTTACATTTTATTTCGAATTTTTAAAATTGTAGTATGAAATGTATGTATTCGACTATATGCTTGTAATACAATGTATTTAAACATTAGTTTGCAAAAAACAATTCATGTTGTTACCACATTTATTCCATTGAAGTATTTCGCACTTTGCTTTGCTTGGAAATTGTGAAGCATCCTTCTGAGGCCCTTGAATTGTTCTAGATGCGCTATACTTTGCATTGGATACGCAGATGGCTTGAGAGACTCCAGCGGCAAGTTGGACTCTGTCCATTCCTCATTAGTATGCAGATACTCAGTTAAGATCTCATAATTTTAATGTTATTCATCAAGTTCATTCATCAGTTTGTAGTGACTATAGTGTGTTTAGGGTTACTCACCTGCTACTTGATGCAAGCATCCGAAGGCACACACTGTAACAAGAATTTTCGTCATATATCTTTTTTGTTTGCTGCCAACAATCATCTTGCGTTAATATATGTGAGATATTGTGAAATAAATTGCACAAACTGCGCTTAAATTAATTTTAGAAATCGAAAACACAATCTCGTCTGGCAAAAATCCGCAAAAACAAAAGTCGAAACTTTTTATTTACCATCAGTAAACCTATAAATATTAAATTTTAGTTAAGTGGTTAATGTATGTGTAATGGGCTATATGACTTTAAATGCTCATTAAAAATAATTTTTATGTCTATTCTTTTATCTACGAATTTAATGCTGGAATATCATTACGCTATACTTAGTGTGATGTTGCGGTAGGAGACTTTTAAAAAACCAACAATAGAATATTGCATCATAAGTAGTTACTTCTGCAGTTAACATTAACATTTTGCATTCATACATTATTATTGTTAAAAGTAGGAAAATAAGTACGCAAGCTATTAGCTAAAGCCCTATTAACGTGCATTTCAAACTTTGAGTTGAATGAAACCCCTTATTAATGATGGATACAAGTTAATCAATTGAAATACATACAATATAATAATAAAAATTTATTCATTTTGTCGATTTGGCCGTAACCCAACCAAGTAGGAGAATCTTTTGAAATCAGTCCAATTTAAATAAAAAAGGATTGCTACCGAAATTATTTGAGCAGCAGATTCACTAACTATTAAACTTTAAATAACATAATACAGGCACACAATAATCAAAATTGTATATCTAATAAAATTACATTATATATCTTTTATTTCATATTTCTTTATTTCTATACAGAGTACTCAGCACCTAATATGATTTATATGTAAAAAACAAGGGGCTTTAAACATCTTACTAAATGGAATTGCACAAAACTGAAACAATATTCAGACCGAAATGAATGAGCAAATCTAATTAACTAAGTGTGACAGCTCAGATCATTTTTAATTTTTAATTGTAATTAAAAACCTCAACTAATTTTTTGTCAAAATTGGCCGATATTAATGCATGATATAGATTTAAAGCCCTTTAAAAATTAAGAAAACAAGTATTTTGTTTTAGGTTTGCGACGTATACAAACAATTTTAGGCGGAATTTTCAAAAAAACTAACGTTTTTTTTTAATGTCTAACGTTTGTCGATACACCCTTTCCTTTTGAGTTATTTGAAATCTACTCGTCATTACCTTTCTAAAGGTATATCACACGTTGAAATTGGACAAATACTTCAAAAGTGTGAAAATTCCGGTACATTATGTAGATAGGTGGGAACTATATGTATTAACACTAACTAGTTATTACAATGGAATTTATTTATGTATTTTCATGTTCCTCCACGTTACTATTATTTGTTGTAGACATTTATTTTCTTTCATCTAGTTTTAACAAAGTGAAGAAGGAACTGACAAATTTTGCATTACTAACCAATAGTTTCTAATATTAGAATATGAACTAAAATTAATAACATCTTCATGTCAGAGGCAACGTCAACTTTTTGCTAATGCTACAAAAATTTGATACTGACTATCTTTCGGTACGGTAAGGCTTTCTCTGAATGGGCTGTATCGTGAATGGGTTGTAGTGTGTAAACGTAGTCGATATTCCAAATCAATTGTCCCTACGTTAATCAAGCAACTAAATTTACTATCCTCTAATGAAATAATAAAGTTAAATAACGATTATAATAGTACAAACTAACTTATTAGGCAAGTGTCAGTAAGGCTCTTAACACTGTCCTGCTATCTTTGAATCCAATATTCTGTTATTTCTTTCGTTGTACTTAATAACCTCAACGGGTGATGTTTTAATGTGTGCAATTAATTTGTGGACAGTAAATCATTATTATTATTTCTACCTATTTTTATTATTATTATTATTATTATTTTTATTATTATTATTATTATTATTATTATTATTATTATTATTATTTGGGTAGGAGGAACCATAAACACTAGCTGCTGCAATAACCGCACCCACCGCAGCAGCAATAGCGAGTTTCGCCTTCGAACCTATGACAGCTGCAGTCGTAATGATGGCTCCAGTTACCCCAACACCAGCTCCAGTTGCGGCGACACCAGCTCCAGTTGCAGCGACTCCAGTTGCGGCAACGCCGGCTCCAGTTGCGGCGACGCCAGCTCCAGTTGCGGCGACGCCAGCTCCAGTTGCGGCGACGCCAGCTCCAGTTGCGGCAACGCCGGCTCCAGTTGCGGCGACGCCAGCTCCAGTTGCAGCGACGCCAGCTCCAGTTCCCTCCGCTGCAGCAATGACCGTCACCACACCCACCGGTCCAGTTAAGGCTATTGCTGTTCCCATTACAGCTAGTCCTCCTACCCCCCCTACTACGGCACCAATAACTACATTCTTAATAAGGGTATTTCTTCTGTTCTCATTGTTAATATTTTTAAGCTGATCAAAGCAACTGTTCACATAAGTTTCTAATTCACAGCGATACTTTTGCCTCTGCACTGGATCAACGATGCAGGAGCTACTCTCCCGATTAAACTTAATTAAGGCCCTTTCAAAAGTTTCTTCGTGCTTCTCCAGAAACTCCATTTCGGACACCCCTTCTGAGTGATTGGATATAAAATATTCCAGTTCTGATTTGTAGAAGTTACTTGCAGCATTCATAACTCTAAAGTACTGAGTCGCAACGTCATACTCCCGCATGCTCCTCAAATCCGAGAAGTAGGTGTCTGCATCTTTAAGGATAGCTTCAATGCGAGGCATACAGTATTTAAACCGTTTCGCAGTCACGACTTGCCCTTGTATTTTCTTTGTGACAAGATGATCTTGAGACACGGTCCTCTCCACAAAGAACTGTGCTTCCGCTTGAAATTCCTCATCGGGGTTAGCAATTAGCTGGCGAACAAATTGATTTCCGGGATGAGGGAAAAGGTACGTAGCCAGCAGTGGGTACAATCTCTGTAATTGTCTACGTACTAGTCGGTTTTCTTCCCAGATTTCGATATGGGCTCCGGCCCCTGCTTGATCATCATTGACGTCACAGCCAAGTATATCCTTGAAGAAGTTTCGATCGCTTCCTTGAGGATTTTCAAGGAGGCTGTGATACCCATACTTGTAATAAGCAAGGTCAAAATCTCTCATTAGAAATAGTAATGAGTTAGCTGCACCTACATAGAATTCAAAAACAAAAATACTTTGTATTAATTAAATGTTTCATCTCTGCTCAGTTCTATGGGCCGAACATAAATGACGTCATCAGCAAAATTGGAATGATTTGGGGACACTATTTATAGACAGACCCTTACAGCAATTGATTACGTATGCAGTTTAACAGAAATATACCTATGTTGAAGTCCGAAGATAGCGGAACACCAAGGTTTCTCTGGTAGACGATATTATTTGTAAAATTCGAGAACCTGTCCACATTTTGGAGGACGTCGTCGGTGATGAGCCCCTTCTGATTGAACATCATAACCGAGGAGAGGAGGCAGCTGACTGTGAAAATGATGGCATTCTGCCTGTACGTTGTGTTCTGGTCGAAGAGACCCTGCGTGTCCAGGAGAAGGACAGCCACCTCCCCCTTATCAGTCTGGACGAAATAAGGTTTGGACCACAAATTAATCCCCACTGTCACCCGCCCCAATCCACTTTCACTCTTGAACAATTCGGTACCGACTCCGTCCTCGTGATTTCCAAGCTTTTTCTCAAAGTATCGAATGAAGTAGTTGAGCAGATAAGATTTCCCACTGCGGGTCGGTCCGTTTATCGAGTAAATTGCAACGTTACGATCCCCACATTTTCTCAGGACGGAAATAAAAGCTCTCTTGTCAAATTTCCACTGGGGCTTAGAAATGTCTAGAATAGACAGGGCCTTTCCTCGAGATGGCATTCTTTATGTTTTTTTCTGTGTGATTTAATTATTTCAAAACAAAACAGGACTTTTGTGAGACTGGGATTTGGATCCAAGACGGACTACGGAATACTTCGGATGTTTCCTACGAAAAGATAAATAAAAACAGTCAACGGGTGAAATGCAATACTCTGACTGAAAAAAAAGGTGTAGAAATAACAAAGTATAACACGATGATTTTGTGAACAGTGAACGTTTGATAGATAATATTGCACTTAACAATAATGTGCCGTTGTAAATTTTGGTCAACCAAGTACAGATAAAGAGACTAATCCTGTGGGCGCCAGTCCAAATTGGACTTATTATTTTAAAAAAATACTACAGATAAAGAGGCATCGTTGTTAAATCCACCAACGTTTGCGATTAGATCAGTACTTTAGAGGAATGGCATATTTACTGACATGTATCACTGCTTTGATCCAAGAGCTTACAAAATTAACGGTCACACATTGTTCCTACCTATCTACATAATTTAGCAACCTTTGGCAATTCTCAACCGAATTAGACATGCGATATGTCATATGTAAATATATTATGTAGGTTGAAGTTGAGTTTATTGTATGTGAAATGACACCGCCGGTAAAACGCAAAATGTAATTTTGCCTTAATATATTAACTGCTATATAACTTGGTTCAGCAAAAATGATTCTCAATTCACATAGGCGACATTACATATGTTGAATGTATCAATAAAAAGACAAATAGCGAAGGCATTTAGCAATAGATACAAATTAAACTTATTTTTTTAAAACAGTTTTTTGTAATTTACTACTGAACTATAATGTGTATTGCTTTAATCTTACAATCGTTTACGAAAGAGTCTTGGCATGCAGCGGCGTCCGTAATTATCACATATAACATAGTCCGAATAGTCCCTAAATACAATTAAATGTAACTTCCTTATTTATAGAAAAAAAACAAGCAATAATGTATGCGATGTCATTAGTAGGTTTATAAATACTCGATCTTTTAGCATCGCAAGTGAAGTGTAAATATGTAATGGTTAATCTCACTGAATAACAATATTTAATCACTATACAGACAGTCCTTCAAGGCAAACTGTTTCACATACACTGAAAGTACAGGCGGCAAATAGGACGTTTCGAATAAGACAGCAACGGGTTTACAATACATGTGAAAACCAATGAAAAAGATATGCTAGAATTTATATAATCCACAGACCAAAGCGGACTTTGTAAGTAGTCAACATTCAACGGTTCATTGGAAATCAACGGTCTTCACGGTACATATACGATTTAACTTTGTAAATGGTTTCAATTTCTAGCAATGATACTGTTCTTATTTTAAGGATTTCGATGCAATTTAAATTTAACTTATAGGCATACCTAAAAGTGTAATTTATTATGTGCCTTTTGAGACATGATTTATTCATTTATAAATATATAGTGTGAATAATACTAACATAATTAATTACAATTTTTTTTTATTTTACCGTATCTGTTAAAATATTATTACTTTTCACAGTCTTCCGTCCCATTTTCGCCAATATCAGCATTTTTATAAATCCAGTCAACGAATTTTGCAACCTCTGTGTAGACACCAGGATATTTGGCTTCTGCACAACGGATCCCCCAAGATATGATTCCAACTAAAAGGTAAGATCCATTGGCCATCTTTATTGCTAGTGGACCACCCGAGTCCCCTTGACATGCATCTTTCCCACCAACACCCAAGTAACCTGCACAGAGCATAGTTGATGTGATTTTCTCTTCCCCTTTGTAAGCCTCAACACAGGCTTTGTTCGTAATTATGGGAACAGTCACTTTTTGAAGAATATCAGAGTAACTTCCATGATAACTCAAAGTTCCCCACCCAGTCACGATAGCATCTCCGGTAGCCACATAATTTCGTTGGGGCAACAACACGGGTTGAACGGCAGGTGTCAGATCAAACGGGGGATCTACTTCAATCAGAGTTATATCGTTGAATTGTAGCTTTGGATTGTAGTGTTCATGTATAGTTACTTTTTTTAGTTTTCGCTCTTGCTCAGTCCCTAATTTAATTCTTTGATTGTGAGCTCCCGCAACAACTGTGGTGTTGGAGTAGTATGAATCTGCCCCATAAAAACAATGAGCAGCAGTAATTACGTATTTTTCATTTAGCACGGAGCCCCCACAGAGCAAATATACATCCGTGAAGTAGACTTGATGAGGGAATTCATGCGGCAGAGCGTCTGTTCCCCCTATGATTCTTGTTTCTATTTGAGAAGGACATTCAAATGTAGGACATCTTTGTCTGGATCCTACAAACAGACAAAATACAAGTTGTTTAACCCCCATTTTCAATTTTTAAACCTTATTTTAAATTAATTGATTTTACTATATGCTTTTTATAGAATGTATTTCAAAAATAGGTTGTGGCCCACAATTCAAGTTGTTACCACATTTATTCCATTGAAGTATTTCGCACTTTGCTTTGTTACTGGTCGGAAATTTTGAAGCATCGTTCTGAGGCCCTTGAATTGTTTTAGATGCGCTATACTTTGCAGTGGATATGCAGATGGCTTGAGAGACCCGGGCGCTTATGGTAAATCGGACTCGGGCTCTGCTCATTCCTTGTGCCTCGTTAGTATGCAGATACTCAGTTAAGATCACATAATTTCAATGTTAATAATCCATGTAGTGACTATAGTGTGTTCATGGTTACTCACCTGCTACTCGATACAAGCATGCGAAGGCACAAACTGTAACAAGAATGTTCATCATGTATCTTTTTTGGTTGATGCCAACAACCATCATTTGTTAAGTAGGTTTCAGATGTTGTGCAGCAAATTTCAATAGACTGCGTTTGTATTTATTTTAAAAATCGAGAATACGATCTTCTTTGACAAAAACAAAAACTGAAACATTTTATTGATCATCCATAACCTATAATTAAATATTAGTAAAGTCGTTAGTGTATGTTGAATGGGCTATATGACTTTAAATGCCCATTGAAAATCAACTTTGTGTCTGAACTTTTGTTAACGAATTTAATGCTGGAATATTCTTACGCTCTTTTCAGTATGATATTGCGATATAGGAGACTTTTTAACACCAACAAAGGCATATAACATCGTAATTACTTGTGTTTAGTTAGTGTTTCCATTTTGCGTCTAATGAATGTTACTTAAAAGTAGCACAATACTAGCTGAAATTGAGTTATTAGCTTAAGCTTTATTAACGTGCGTTTTAGAGTTTGTAAATAAAATCGAACTGATTTCGATACAAGTGAATCAATTGAAATACATGGAATAAAATACATAATAATAATTTGTGTATTTTGTCGATTTGGCCGCAACCCAATAACAAGTTGGAACATCTTTACTTCTTTTCAAATTAGTCCAATTTATATGGAGAAGGGTTGCAACCAAAATTATTTCAACAGCAGATTCACTTACTTAAAATTGTAACTTATTTTACTGTATCTTTTAAAGTATTTTTATTTCGCACAGTCAGCCGTTACATTCTGCCCCGCCTCAAATCCATCCCCAATATCAGAATTCTTATAAATCCAGTCAAGGAATTTTACAACTTCTGTGTAGACACCCGGGTGATTGCCTTCCGCACAACGGACACCCCAAGATACGACACCCACTAAAAGGTAAGATCCATTGGTCATCTTGATTGCTAGCGGACCACCAGAATCTCCTTTGCACGAATCTTTCCCACCAACACCCAAGAGACCCGCACACATCATAGTTGACGTCACTTCCTCTTCCCCTTTGTAAGTATCAATACACTCTTTGTTTGTAATTATGGGGACAGTCACTTTCTGAAGAGTATCCGAGCGATCTCCACGAGTATTCAAATATCCCCACCCAGTCACGACAGCATCCCCGGTAGCCGCATAATTTGCCTGTGGCAACAATATGGGTGCAACAGCAGCATTCAGATCAAATGGAGGATCCACTTCAATCAGAGTTATATCGTTGTATTCTGGCCCAGGGTTGTAGTTTTCATGTATAGTGACTGTTTTCAGTTTTCGCTCTTGCTCGGTCCCTGATTTGATTATTTGATTGTGAGCCCCAGCAACAACTGTGTAGTACGTTGTATCTGCCCTGTGAAAACAATGAGCAGCAGTAAGAATGAATTTCTCATTTAGGACGGAGCCCCCACAGAAAAACCGGGGTCTCTTGAAGTAGACTTGATGAGGGAATTCATGCGGCAGAGCATCTGTTCCCCCGACAATCCTTGTATCTATTTCAGAAGGACACTCAAATGTAGGGCATCTTTTTCTGGATCCTGCGAACACCCAAAGTACTCATTGTTTTCAATTTTTAAAACAAAAATATGAGATTTATTAATTCTACAATATGCTTTTAACACAGTGTGTTTATTAAATAAGTTGTGACCCAAATTTCATATTGTTACCACATTTATTCCATTGAATTATTTCGCACTTTGCTTTGTTGCTGGCGGGAAATTTTAAAGCATCCTTCTGAGGCCCTTGAATTATTTTAGATGCGCTAAATTTTGCTGTGGATACGCAGATGGCTTGGGACACCTGGGAGCTTATTGTAAGTCGGGCTCTGTCCATTCCTTGTGTTTTATTGGTATGCAGATACACAATTAAGTTCACAATTAAAATGTACGCCTTTGATTAATCAGTATAGTGTTCATGGTTACTCACCTACTGCTACTCGATATAAGCATGCAAAGGCACAAACGGTAACAAGGATGTTCGTGACGTATCTTTTTTCCTTAATGCCAATAATCATTATCTCATGTGTTAAACTTGAGCAGATACTGTGCAAAAACGTGCATTACGACTGAATTTATTTACTATTAAATTCGAGAATAAGATGTTTTTCTGCAAAGCAAAAACTGAAACGTTTTATTGACCATGATCTGTAATTTATACACACATATTGGCTAAGTATGGTATTTCTACATGAGCACAGTCGTTAAATAATGTAATGGGCTATATGGCTTTGATGCCTATTAAAAATCAATTTTATGACTATTTTTAACAACGAATTTAATGCTGGGATACTTTTACTCTAATATTAGTACGATGTTTTGGTAGGAGACTTTTAAAAAGCAACAAAGGAATATAACATCATAAGTAGTTACTGCTTTTCATATTTCTTTATTTGAAGAGTTTTTTGGCAAAACTGGATAAGTGAATTTTTTCAAAAATGAGATTAATTGTGTTATTGGTTCTATTCAACTAGATATGTTACTGTATTGAATCTTAAAGGTCAAACCTTATCCTAATCAATTTTTAAAAATAGCAAAAATTTAGTTTTTTGGCAAAACAGGATTATAACCTTTGGAAGTATCTCTTTAAGTGTTGGGGCATGTTGGAATTTTATTGATTTCATTTGCAACTTAGAAAGCATTATAATACACTCGCTTAAAAGTAAAGAATTTGTTAACTGTTTAGTTAGGCAGTTTAAAAATTTGAACATGGCTGATTTTAATTTGGGCCCTAATCTGGAAGAGCTACTCGTTATTCTAAATTGGCAAACGAGCAATCGCTTTCAATAATTTGGGCTGCCAAGTTTCAAACGATGATTGGTAATTTTTTAATGGATCTCTAATGAAACCCCAACGTTGCTTTACAAGTTTTCCTAATTACGTAATAGACTCCAAAAAAATATTTAAGTAATTTAAAATTTTATCTAGAAATTCAAATTAATTGATATCGACGTAATTACGAAGCAAAATATTTTGAAAAAAAACGTCAAAAACACCAAATATTTAATTAACAATTATTCTGTTTTTGTTTGCCGAAATTAGAGAAACATTATATATGTACATAGACTGCAGACATATAGTTGACGAGCACAGTGTAGAAATATTAGTTTTTTGTTTGCACTATAATTTTCACTTAATTAACATTCTTAATGTTAGATTGGAGTTGAAAGATAATTCCAGGCAAAGTGATTCGCAGTTAGTAGCAAATTTTACTTCTATCACAATTCATAATTATTTTAAATACACAAATCATACTTTAGCATGACAGAGGCGGAGTAGTCAGACGACTAAATTTTGAAAGGCACAAACTTCAAGGCACAAAGTCAGTGGTAACCACTATTTAAAGATTTAACTAGCCCTACAGTAGTGTTTTCCCAGCGCCCCATCTAAGCCGTAGTGTGCCCCTAAACTCTTAGCTAGTTTTATAACGAGCTAAAGAAGCCAAATCCCACAACATTATATTCAAAATACGTTAGTAATATTTCAACCTTGCACAATTAGGCATATTTTTAATCCCAGTAAATAGCATCCTTGTTTCTTACAATAACTGCAAATTCAGCATCCCAATAGTGTTGCATAGATGCTAAGGAAAGCCAATAAAGTACATACATAATAATGCTGACTAAAGAAGAAATAGGAACAACTCTTAAGTTACTCAAGGTCTTTTCACAACTTGGCCTTTATTCTTTTGACGTCAATTTAGTATCAGGAAAAATAAAGAGAAAAAGCTACAAACTTCAAAAGGCATTATGGGGATTTTATTTTGCGGTTTCGTTTTCGGGATTATGCTACATGACTATTAGACTTCTGCAGTCTTTGCTGTATCCAAAACATTTTGTTTTTCATCACTTTCCAGTTCACTTTATTTTATGTCTCGGGTTTGCTACGACCTGCTACATTACATATTCAGATTTTGTACTTTGGCCAGACGTCTCTGTAGGGGTATTTAATCAACTATGTGAACATCATTGTGGTACTGGTAAGCAATATATTATGTAACTTAACTTGCTACGCAAATACCTACAGAACCAAATAAAAAAATAAAACCCAATTTCTGCATTCCTATTGAACTTTTGTATTTTCAGATTTAGCAGATCCGCCTTTAGTGCGAAAATCTGTTCGTGAGTTCAGTTTGATGGAGCTCGTAGCACTCTACATCCCATTTGCCATTCTTCCAGATGTACTCTCACCCCTCGTTCTCTTTTTGTATGATCCTTCACTTAGTTTTCTTCTCTACTCGGCACTTGATGAAAGTCATAGGAATTTCGTCACGTTTTCCGTTTTATTTATTGTAGAATTTTTTATTATTCTCTTTTGGATAGCCAATGTAATATTTGAAGTCCTTCTTCAAATGCTCTTTTTAATGAAAATTGATTCCCATATTCAGATGTTAATTCAAAGGGTCGAATCTTACTATACTCATTTCGAAAATAATCCCAGGACTTTGTTTCCATCAAAATTAAAATTGTATAGCGCATACAAAGAGTGCAGAAACTTAGAGTTGTCCATTAACTATTTTAACCTTAGCAGAGCGTATATAATTTTCTTTCTAAAAAACACTTTTATCTCAGCATCTATTATTGGCTTTGTTTATGTTATCAAATTTCCAACAGTTGATGTAGTGACAAGTATTTTTACTTGTTTGACACCATTCATTTCAATTATAGTCTACGTCTCAATGTACGACAAGGCATTTAAAATCCCTGAAAATATCAAAACGCTTAAACTAAAATTGCTTCTGCTGAGTGAGCAGTGTCGTGGAATGACTCGAAAACAGCGTCATTTCTACTGGTTGCTTTTCAAATCAGTGAGAGATGTTGGGGTGAGACAAGGAGAGTTTCGCACAATGGAGCGAGAATCAACGCCATTATTTTTAGATTTCATAACTCGAAATGTTTCAGGTCTGTTAGTTTCCCTTCGATAGGTCGGCTTGGCGGACTGTAAATGCTGTTGATTAAACTATGTATGTTAAGGTAAGGAAACGTTTAAAATGTGATAATGTATTGCCTAAATTAAAGCTATACCTAAATAAAAATTTAGGTTGGTTGTTGTACTAGATATGCTAATAAACTATTGAAACTGTTAATTGGGTTATAAGTTTGGTTTTGAATTTCTCAGAGGTGAATTACAACCGTTGCAGACTACAGACGTTGTTCGAGACCCTTAAAAGAAAATTTGAATAATTTGCTGGAATCCTAAATTGGGTTTAAACGAATGCTATATTGGATAATAATAAAGCCTATGGTAATTTGTAGTAGTGTAGCTTTAGAATTCAAGGTTACGTTAGACAGAAAATTTCGTGAGTAAGTGACGTTTTTTTTTCTATTACAACGACCCGCGTTGAATTAAAACTTGGAAGTCTACACTTTGCTTTGTAAAAGAGACCCCGCTCAAATAGTAATCATTGTTAAAGCACAGCCAACCCCCCGGGCTTAGTTAAATATCAGATGCATTCTATTAGAGACCCGCGTAGTATTATAGAAATTGCAGTACCTATTTGGTAATATTGTGTAATCATATATTGATATATATGTTGTGTTATGGCTTAATTATCTTGTACTTATATAGGTTCACTTTGTATGCTTAACACTCACTGGTAATTGAATAAAAAATACAACGATGAAAGGCTTATTTTCGAAAGTAGGTATAGATTACAGGTAATTGCATAGTTAAGTCAACTAAATCTAATTAACTATCATTACACTGACTTAAATTGCCAGAGTGAACCCTAAAAACGTTAATTCCAAATTCCAAACTTTCATTAGTAATGTAAAGTTGTTTCCTTTCTGGATCTTTAATGAAACCCTAACTTTGCTTTTTAAGTGTTTGGATTTGCTTGGTAAGCAAAAGAAAATATCAAAACACATTAAAATATTTTCCGCGTTTTGTTTTGTTGTAAAGATAAATAGGACGGTAATTGCATGGGATGTTTAATTAAAGAACATGAATCATGAATCTTATTACCTATCACAACACGGACTAGAGTTTCTATAAAGTAAACTCCAGAGTTGATAATTCTAAACTCTCAGTAGTATTCTAAAGTTAATTTATTGCTTCCTGGATGTTGTTTTCTAAGTTTTTGTAATTACTTATCAAACGCCAGAAAAAAGTAGTTTACAAGTTAAGCGAGCAATTAAAATTGAATATGTTTTTGACTCTATTGCGACGCAAGATATTTTGAAAGGGACGTCCAAAACACTCAAAGGTTCAATTTATAATAATTATTCTGTTTTTGTTTTCTGAATTCACGGAAGTAAAATAAAAGTAGGCTGCGGAAATATGGTTGGTAAGTAGTGTATAATAAAAATCGTTTCCTGATTCTGCTTAAATTTTCCTGTAATTAGCCTTATCTCAGGCAAAGTACTTTCAGTAGCAAATTGTACTTCCTTTACGATGCATAATTATTGTAACAACCCAAATCACACTTATGACAGCGGCAGAGTGAGCATATTTTTAAATTCAATAAATTCCGAAAGGCCCAAACATCTACGACTCTAGCACGTGACTTCATCATGACGACTACATGTTGAGTGGAGTGTAACATTAAAAGCGGTTTATGCTCCAAACGTTTAGCAGCGGCTATTTAAACTGGCCCTACAGTCATGTTTTCCCTACGCCCTATTTAAACCGGTGAGCCCCTGACTCAAGTCTATATAGTTTCATAACTCGTATTTGCAAACCAGCTAATATAGCCACATGCTTCAGCGTAAAATTCAGAATGCTCTATAGTATTTTTTCAACTTTGCACGATCATCTTAATCATTTTTTAAATCCAAGGGAATAGCATTCGTGTTTCTTACAATAACTACAAATCAAGTATCCTAAGGGTAATGCATAGCTCCTTAAGAAAGCCAAAAGCAGTTATAATGTTGACTGAAGAAGAAATTAGAACAACTCTGAAGTAATTAAAATTCTTTTTACAACAAATTTACAATCCAGAAAAATAAAGCGAAAAAGCTCCTAACTTTAACTGGCAATATATAGGCAATTTTTCAACCCTGATGTATTATATTACATTGTTTATTCATTTGTAAATATTTTTTTGTAAAACAAAGTATGTTTGTTACTGTGTCGTTTAGGCAAGTACGATTGTGTACCAGTGTAAGTAAATAAAATTTTTACGTTCTCTCTCTATTTTGCAATTTCAATTTTCGGATTATTTTACATGAATGTCAGGCTTCTGCAGTATTTGCTGTACCTATATCAGCCTAACCAGTGAGTAAATGGCTATCTTTACCATAGCATGTCATCAATATCTAAGTAGACCCATTGACCTTACCCATGATATCATTTATGGACGACCCCTTATGACGCATCTGTGTAATGACTGCAAAATGTCCATAAGGTGACTCACCTGTAATATAATATCATAAGTAGTTATACTACTGCTGCAGTTAACATTGCCATCTTGCATTCAAAATTTAACTATGTAAGTTATTAGCTGAAGCTAAATTAACGTGCGTTTTAAACTATGAATTAAATTAAACTACTTTTCAATGAGGAATAAAAAAGTGAATCAATTGAAATACGACCAATATAATATTCATTTATTTATTTTATTGCAGCCAAGGCAAGATTACGCAGTATTAACTGATGTAGTATTTTAATAGTTTAAGAGTTGCTCAAGGTTTTTGTTATAGTTGGAGAATTTTTTCAAATCAAGCAAATTCACATCCAAAATAGTTGTCACAGGAATTATTGCAACAGCAGATTGTTTCTGATCACATTCCGAGTTTACAAAATTAAATTAAGTATTTACTTTGAGTTATTATTCATAATGCAAAAACACAATATATTATGTAACAATAATTATTAGTATATATAGTAAGTTTCCAAGTTATTAATTGAATCAAATTCCACAGCAAAATCATTAATCAAAACTGCATAATTATGTAATACGGTACGGTCATTAATCACCCCCGTTTAAGTCGCCCCCACGTTACTCACCCCCACATTAGTCGCCCCCGGGTAATAGTCACCCCCGTTTAAGTCGCCCCCGTGGTGTATGCAAGTAGTAATTATATGAACAGGTAGTGCAGGTGATAACCGTTGTCAGTTTATTGTACAAAAATTTTAAAAATGATAAAAAAATGAAAAATAATGCTTCACGAAATATGTACAAAATAAATGTGAGCTCAGCATTCTTGTGTGAGTAAATCACACACTCTAGTTCGCTTTTCTCGTAGCTCGTCATTCCCAGCTGGATTCATATTTTTTTTTGGACGTCCAGGTTTCGGTTTAGGTTGGTTGATGGCAGTAATTTGAATAGGTTCAGGCTGTTGTATAGTGTTGACTACAGTTGTTATTAGCGTTAAGCGCGTTAAGCGACTGAAGTTGGAAGTGATGAAAGGAATACAGCAACTGGCTCTAGTGGCACTCCTTGTTTACGTCACAATATACACTTACTACCTACCTACACTAAATAAAAGACTGACAAAAATAACCCTATGACGAAAAAAACTCAACTACGAAAACCCCACGAGAATAACCCTATGACGAAAACAACTAAATGATGAATAACAATACATTTGTGGGGGCGACTTAAACAGAGGTGACTATTACCCGGGGGCGACTAATGTGGGGGTGAATAATGTGGGGGCGACTTAAACGGGGGTGACTATTACCCGATCCTGTAATACCCTTATATAATCATATTTGTATACCCAGCACTTGACATAATGTATATTTGTAAGCAACTTTTTATTAACACTTCTATAGTTATTGCCCTGGAATTAATTAATTAATTTGTGTTCTTTTACGTTGCTGTCATTTGTTGTGGACATTTCTTTGTCATGCAAAGTGAAGGTGGAACTGGCAAATTTTGCATTACCTAAGTATAATAGTTTCGTGTTATTAGAATGCTTCTTTATGTGAGCTCAATTGAAATTATTAAAATCTTCTTGTCAGTGCCGACGTCAATTTTTTTAACGATTACTACAGAAATGTAATCCTGGCTCTCTTTAGGTACGATTGGTATTTTCTGTATTAGGAGTATTTCGGTTGGAATTAGCATACATACCGGCTGCTGCAATACCCGCACCCGCCGCAGCAGCACATACGAGTCCCACATTCCCCCGTATGGCAACCGTAGCTGTAGCCGTAATAGCAGCTTCAGCTGCCGCTACGCTAACTCCTGTTGCAGTGACAGTAACTCCAGTTGCAGCGACGGTAGCTGCTCCAGTTCCAGCGACCGTAACTCCAGCTGCCGCTACGCCAGCTCCAGTTGCAGCGACGGTAGCTCCAGTTGCCGCTACGCCAGCGCCAGTTGCGGCGACGGTAGCTCCAGTTGCAGCGACGCCAGCTCCAGTTGCCGCTACGCCAGCTCCAGTTGCAGCGACGCCAGCACCAGTTGCTTCAGTAGCAATGACGGACACTGCACCCACCGGCCCAGTTAAGACTAACGCTGTAGCCACCGAAGCTACCCCTACTCCTACAACAATAACTACATTCTTAATCAGTTTTATTCTTATGTTCTTATTGTTAATATTTTTGAGCTGAGCAAAGCAACTATTCAGATGAGTTTCTAATTGACTGCTATAGCTTTGCATCTGCACTGGGTCAATGATGCAGGCTCTACTCTCCCGAGCAAACCTGATTAAGGCCCTTTCAAAAGCGTATTGGTGCTTCTCCAAAAGCTCATTTTCGGACACCCCTTCTGGGTGATTGGAGGTAAACTGGTTCAGTTCTGATTTGTAGATGTCAAACGCCGCATTCATAATTCTGAGGTACTGAGTCTCAACGTCATACTCCCGCATGCTCCTCAAATCCGAGAAGTAAGCTTCTGCTTCTCTGAGGATGGCTTCGATGCCATCTATACAGTATATGAACCGTCTCACAGTCACGACTCGTCCTCGTATTTTCTTGGCGACTAGATTATCCCGAGACACGGTCCTCTCCACGAAGGACTGAGCTTCCGCTTGAAATTCCTCATCGGGGTTAGCAATTAGCTGGCGAACAAATTGATTTCCGGGATGTGGGAGGAGGTATGTAGCCAGCAATGGGTACAATGTCTGTAACTGTCTACGCACTAGTCGGTTTTCTTCCAAAATTTCAATTTGGACTCCAGCCCTGTTTTCATTATTATTGGCCTCCCAGCTAAGCATATCATTGAAGAAGTTCCGATTGCTTCCTCGAGGACTTTCAAGTAGGCTGTGATACCCATACCTGTAGTCAGGAAGCTCAAAATCTCTCATAAGAAATAGTAATGAGTTAGCTGCACCTACATGGAGTACAAAAACAAAAATACTTTGTACTAGTTGACGTTTTTATCTCTGCACAGTACTTAGGGGTCGTACATAAATGACGTCATCCGTTGGGTTTGTGGGTCGATCTGAATATTTGTCACATTATCCGATGTTAAAAATGATCATATTTACGGAATGGTTAGGCTCATGACAGGTGAATCATAGTGTTCCTGGATATAAAAATTATTTATAAATTGGAATAATTTAGGGACATCATTTACGGACGATCCCTTACATCAATCAATTAGGTAGGTAATTTAGCAAAAAACTTACCTATGTTGAAATTCGGAGATGCTGAAGTAAGATGTTTTGGTAGACGATATTATTGGTAAATCTTGAGAACCTCTCCACATTTTGGAGGACGTCCTCGGTGATGAGCCCATTCTGATTGTACATCATGACGGAGGAGAGGAGGCAGCTGACTGTGAAAATGATGGCATTCTGCCTGTACGTTGTGTTCTTGTCAAAGAGACCCTGCGTGTCCAGGAGAAGGACAGCCACCTGTCCCTCATCAGTCTGGACGAAATAAGGCTTGGACCACAAATTAATCCCCATCGTCACTCGCCCCAAACCACTTGCACTCCTAAACAATTCGGAACCGATTGCATCCACGGAATTTCCAAGCTTTTCCTCGAAATATCGAATGAAGTAATTGAGCAGGAAGGATTTCCCGCTTCGAGTCACTCCATTTATCGAGTAAATTGCCACTGGACAATTCCCACATCTACTCAAGACGGAATTAAAGGCTCTATTGTCAAATGTCCAGTTCGGTTGGGAAATATCTAGTATAGTCAGTGCTCTCCCTCGGGATTGCATTCTTGAATAAGATCTTGATTTTCTAAAACGAAATTCATAAACATCAACACACAATTTTTTGTATTTATTACCACTTCCATCCAAAACTTACTGTGACAGTGCAGCTGTTGTCACACTCATATTCATAGTCAACATTTAAAATCAACAATGACGGTTCACGACCACAACCTACCCTACAGTTTGGAGACGCAAACCGGACAAACAAAATCGGTAAAATATTCATCCGAACGCAGATTCAAACTCTAATCTTCTAGGGTGGGTTGCGGAGACATTAACCATCTCACTATCTCTACGTAGAATTTAAGGCGCATATATTATCACACAGTGAATCAACATCGACGGTTCTCCATTCACCATTTTACATTGTAAGAAATAAAAAAAATTACGAAACTTCTAAACTACCTACATTATTTACTTGACTTTTGAATTTCCTAACAAAATTTGACATTGAAATTCTTTAAAAACATAAAATATGAAAACATGTTTAAAATTATTTTATTTACAATTTCTTAATTATTATATTATAACCTAATATTTTTAAAGCAGTGTTTAATTTAAAAGCTTCAAATATTTTATTTGTGAGTCGGCGTTAATAAAATAATTATTCTACTCGTCATTTCCGCTATTTTGATCAACCACATGTCCACATTTGACGAGAGTTATTGGTCGAAATTTGACATTTTTTAGATTTGGCGGGAAAGTAAATTTCTCACTATGTTATTATTCTTACTATTTTGTACATAATTTATGTTACTTTTGCAATTCTCATCATAATGCCACACCACACACAAAATATCATATTGAAGCTCTTTAAAATTAAAGTTTGTTTTCCTATTATATCTTTTGTAAAGGTCGAAGGTAAAGGTACATAATCAAGCTGCCTTATCTGGCTGTTACAGTCAGCGGACATACTATAAATAAACACCCTTAGGAGGTAGATTTACTTCCCTACAAAAGATTCTAATTAACTCCCTGTGGAGGTACATATATACCCTCGGGGGATATATTTACATCCTTGAAGTGCAGGGAAGTTAATATAGATCTCGGGTAGGTAAATCAACACCTCTTATCGCGATGAAAAAAATTTAAAATTTAATTACAAGTTTCATCTACGATTTTAAATTTTCATCTACAAAACATAGAAAATAGTTTTTACTCTCGAAAATTGTGAAAATTGCGCTCGGTGAACCTGATCCCTGAATGGTGCAGCGATTGAACACGCGCAGGCGCGATGAAGGTAGTTGATTTACCTACCTGGGGTGTTGATTAACTCCCCAGCACTCCTGGGATGTAAATATACCTCCACAGGGAGTTAATTAGAATCTTTTGTAGGGAAGTAAATCTACCTCCTAGGGGTGTTTATTTATAGTATGTCCGCTGACTGTGTTAAGGCTGCCAATAATATATTGTTATATTCATAACTTTGTTTATAATTAATTTACTTGGTATGTAAAATTTAGCTGGTAAGAAGATTTGATAAAAATTACCTGGACGCAGTATGGCTACTACTAATTTTCTGTGAATTTGATTTGTGACTTCTCCAGTCTCCAGCTGCAACTACAAGTTAGTAAATTTAATGTAATATAATACATATATCTAATTAAGTATTAATTAATAACCACACAAAAAAGCTACGGTGACGGATTTTTACTCTATTAACTCCGACAGTTCACTTTCAATGCAAGTGGCAACTTTGAGTTTAACTGGAAAGAACGTAATAAGCATTACAAAAATGTAGGTTGTGAATTGTCGTCAATTGTCAGCAACGAAGACACGGGCTGGATGCTGGATTAGTGAATGTTTCAGTGTGATGGACGAACAGACAGGCAGAAAAGCTTGGTCGGGCGCCAGAAGCCAGACTGTTCTTAGAAGTATGTATCATAAATTAAAGTTGTAAAACAAGACAGTGAATCTTATAAACATTCATTTCGTTAGTGCTGTACAAGTCTTCAAGAAGTCTTCTCGGGACTCAGTCACCAAGTGGGACTGACTGAAGACAGACTGACTGGGACTGAAAATTTTAATTTTAATGAGGACTAAAACTGACTGAGACTGAAGAACGCCAAAGTGTCCTTAAATTCGTAATACTAAGCGGGATGCACTCCTATGATGACGGGACGTCCAATTTATAGCAGTAGCAATTTGCAACTACGCTTTAACTTTTTCGAATAAATTAAACTTGTGATTTGAAAAATTATAACTTTAATTTTTACTCAAAAAATCAAAAAAAAATTTTAAATCAAACACGATTTCAATTATGAAAAAATATTTTTAAACTTGGTTATATGTAACACTCAAAATAGTAACAATTGTAACTTCGATTAAGTAAACATTAAAAATGACTTTGATTAGTTCAAAAATTAAAAATGGTTTTTTGATATTCAATAGCTTTAAAGAATCAAAGTAAATCAATTCAAAATATTTTTCAACATCGACTAGTATTAGTTAAAATATGCAACTTCATTCTGGAAGCTGAAACTTTAAGTGTTTGTGTTAATATTTAATTGAAATCAATATTTAGAAGTTTTTAATTTTTGTTGTATTTAGAAATCAAACTGGCAACCGGATTGTGCTAATTTATTTAGGACTTTTTGTTCTTCTTTGGTTATATTTATATAAATCACAAACAATATTGTTTTTTTTTAATATTTTAAAATAGTTCATCGGAGGTTAGGTTTTGAAATTCTACGTCTTTAACCGGCAGGGTGCAAAGTAAATTGTATTATTTTATTACAAAATTTGTAGAAGTGATTTGTAATAAAATGCCTAATTGAACCGTGAACTTTACACTCCTGAATATGGGCGTGCAGTACATTTTCGAATTAATAACAGTGTAAACTAACTAAATAATCACCAATAAGAAATTGACTGCAACACTTTTAAAAACTTCCGACCGTTTTAACCCCCCCCCCTCCTCCTTTAACTTTTATTACGCAATATATGGACGAAGCCCACGTGGGACTGACTGAGTCTGATAGTCAAAGACTTTTAAGGACTGAGGACTGACTGGGACTCACGAGATGCGGGCTAGTGGCTGATTGAACTGACTGATCCAAAAAATCGAAAGACTTTTGAGAACTGGGACTGATAAAACTAGGAAATGTACAACATTAGTTTTCGCTTCGTCGCATCTTACGATAGCATTAGCGCTCCTAATTCATTTTATCCTAAGCAATAGTAATAGCTGTTATAGCTTTTGTATAGCTTTGTGTTATCAGATTTTTTTTATAGATATGAAACGTTTCCCGTAGCTTCAAAAATCGTTTTCGTTCTGGTTTCCTTTTCCTTGAATTTGATAGACGGGGTGAGTCACACAATGTTGTCATCTATTCCGTGGGTGGGTTCAACAGTTCTCTCTACGTGAAGTAATAATTATTTACAAGTTTCCGTGCTACTATTTGTTGATGGGTCACTTAAATAAAAGAGTATATTATGTAATCGACACGACACCAGTTCTGGCTTTCCGCTTTGAGATAGTGCTGTTCAACTGCTCACATTTTTATAGCTGTTGAGGTTGCAACTTGGATTTGGACGAGTTGGCCTTCACCTCATCAGCCTTCATGAACATACAGGATAGCAAATATGAATGTGTTTATTGCTGGCCATGCATTAATAAATGTGAATGGGAGTGCGTACTACGTCACTACGTGGAGCTGCAGAATTAAAGTAATATAATGTGAGAGTGTCAACGGGGCCAACTAACTATTGTTTTTTACGATTTAGTTTTTTAACGTAAGTTATAGCATGTATAGGGCTGATTACAGGAAACTGGAAGCAGCAGTCTGATACATATGATGTGATCATATGTATGGAAAGTGGAAAGTATACAGTCTACCTACCATATATGTTATAACATATAGTAGGCAAGTCTCTAATGTAAACAACGCTTATTGAATATTTTTAATTTTTCCTGGAGTTACTTTCAATAAAAATGCTGAATTCTACATTTAACATTATATAGTTATGTAAATCAGACATTTTACACATTTTAAAAAACATGTGAGTACAACATTTTGCACTTTCGAAAACAGGTATCTAGGTAGGTACATTATTTTGCACTTTAAAAAAAGATGTTAATACAACATTTAACACTTTCAAAAACATGTATGAGAGTAAATGAATACAAAATGTTGGATGTAGTAACAATCCCAGGAAAAACAGAAATGCTGGCCCCGTACCGGGCTTGTCCTGGTCTCCTCATGTCGGCTAAATGTGTAGTTTGTCCAACGGCGTTATGCCGGCCCAATGCGTCAAAACTGTGTGTCGATCCGGTGCAATGCCATCATGCATTTGGCGTGCATGCAATACTGGGCCAGTGCCGGCAGCAAAGCGGCTGGACGTAGGCGCTTTACCGTTCAAACCACATTATCCCTTTATTGTTTTTATGCCGTATGCGATGCATTATGCCATGATGCGTATTTACTGCGTAATTACATTATTAAAAATCATTCATTATGTATCATCCATTGTCATCAACATCCATCCTAGCTGAAGAATATACTCGTAACGCACTCAAGTTGAACCTTCGGTCGAAATGCCTATCCTATAGTATCGTAGGAACATCGCTTTAAAACACTTCATCTTATAAACATTGGGATTTTTACTTATTAGAATTATTGAAATAGGCTACAGTCAAGATTAAATAACTCGCACTTGAAATGCTAATTAACACTAGCAAATTACATATAGCTAAGTGTGCAGGATCGAAGGAATGGCTTTTCAAAGTTAATATTTTCGACCACACTTCAAAAATTTCAAACACACAATATGGGGTATTATTTATGTTTCAGGTTCTCTTATGTTAAATAGAATCACTTTAATTATACTATGATTAAGTCGAAGAGCCTAATCGATAACAAAAACAGTAATAAAAGTAATTGCGGTCTTAAAATTTCAAGTAGTTGTCGTTGTTATTCAGTAAAATCGTAATTTTGTGAATACATGTGTGGTGTAATTATTTTTGCATATTAAACAGTAACTAGTCCAACGATTCACAGCTATATTTAGCAAATTACTTTCTTACTAAATTACCAAGGCAACTACTTGTGAGTTTAAGACTTGACTAAGTTGCACAGTTTGTCACTTTACTTCTTTTTTGAGATTGAAATTTTTTCCTGGTTCAGCTAGTGTTAACGTGTATGTGACCAGCTCGGCGTGTTCACGTAGACTGAGATTGCAAAGTAGGACTTAAGAAACTTCAGTAAACTGTCCGCACATTTCCCCAGCATCATTACCTGGCTTCCGTGCATGATTTGAATAAAGGCCCTGTACGAGAATGCCTGCATAATGCCGATAATGATTCTATGTGCACCCACCAGTGCTGGCCCAGTATCACGCAGCCGTTGTAAACAATTTTGGTTCTGGGGCAATGCTGGGATGTCAGCGTCGCACCGATGAATGATTTCCAACACTATGCCAGTACTGGGAAAGTGTCGGGAAGCACGCATATTAACGGCAAACACGTTCCCGGCATTGCCGGTATGATTCCAGCATTTTGCCAACGTCCTGATTTTCCTGTAACGAATCCCTATTTATATGGCATATGGTAGCTTGGCTTTAAATTTGTGAGCGGTTAATTGTATTTATTGTCTTAATTGTTCTAGCTCTAATCTAACTGATGATACGAGGAGTAAGAATTGAGATGCAGAGGAGTTGTAATGTAAAAAATGTACGAACTTTGCACGCTGCATATGGTAGGTATTAAAGTTGGAGCTCCAAGAGATCGTCAGCACAAAAGATGTTATCAAGAAATGTTTATTTTTAAGTCCCTTCACATAATTGCAATGTTATTAGCTTAAGCTTTATTAACGTGCGTTTTAGAGTTTGTAAATAAAATCAAACTGATTTTGATATAAGTGAATTAATTGAAGTACAAACAATAGATTACTTAATAATAATTAATTTGTTCATTTTGTCAATTTGGCCGCAGCTCAAACAAGTTGGAGCATCTTTTCTTCTTTTCAAATTAGTCCAATTTATATAGAGAAGGATTGCCACCGAAATTATTTCAACATGTACTACGTATGTACTTCGAAACAAACTGTTTGCCTATACACTGAAAGTACAGCAGGTCAATAGGACGTTTTAAATTATGCTGTCACGGGTTTACAATACATGTATAAACCATTCAAAAAGATATGTTGTAATTTATATAGTTATTATTATTATATTGTTGAATTCCAAGTATGTAAGTTTGAAAGTTCGTAAGGGTTCTCTAGGTCACTAAAATTTAGGAATGTATCCTTGGAGATCTGGACAATGTGGATATATATGGCAGGAGTGGTGTGCTTTCAAAATTTCTTTTACATTTGTATGTAAGGCGTTCCTAACACTTGCTCGAATAGTAGTAATTTCAATATTTTCACTTTGAGCGGACACAATGTTGCTTTTTGTTATTTAAATTGTGTGCAGCACAATTAAAGTCATGGAAAATGGCAGGCAAATTTTAATTCTTGTCATTTTTGTATCCAGAATTTTATGCGGTGAACATTTCTTTATTTCGTTGTCAGTAGAGGCATATTATGCCATTTTGATTTTCTATCCTTCGCCTGCGTATTGCGTACTTCTGTGAAAATTATTAATTTCTTGGTAAACGGACATATTCCCCCGGACCTATTCCCTTTGGACTTTTCCCCCCTGGACCTATTCCCCCCGGACTTTTCCCCCCGGACCTATTCCCCCCGGACTTTTCCCCCCGGACCTATTCCCCCCGGGTATTTCCCCCCCAAATCCTTATTTATGATACTGATATATAATAAAGTCCAGGGGGAATAAGTCCGTTGGGAGAATGTCTAGGTGGAATATGTCCTACAACCTAATTTCTTAATATGCTACTATAAGTACCGTAAAGCTTCTAATAGAAGCCCCCGGCGTCTATTAAAAACAGACCTTCCTACCCCCGGCGTCTATTGGAGACCCGGCGTCTATTAGAGACCCGGCTTCTATTAAAAATTTATGTTTTGAATCGAAAAAATACAAAGCGACGAATAATGCGCTTCGCAAAGTTTTATTATTTCTAAGAATTTAATCGTTTTTATTATGCCAAATTATTGCTTATTCTATCAATTGTCTATAGAATTAAGTGCAATTCTAGATAGAAAGGTGTATTTTTATTTGGCAGGTTAGCTCACGACATCAGACACATGACAATTTTAATGGGAGTATTTTTCCTACTAATTAAATTTGGTCACTGTAATCACTCTGAATGTCTTCTTCCTCGTCTTGTTGGCTTTCTGCTTGCATTTCAACAGATTCTTTTGCATACATCATAATCTCCAGCTTTTTAGCTGCTGAGTATGATTTGCGTTTACTATCCATTATTTCTAAAAAACTTAATTTAAACAACTATCTACCTAGTTACCATACAAACTTAACTTTTTGAGTGGATGGCACACTTGACGTTTGCAGGCAAAAGCTGATTTTTAAATTTTGGAGGTATATCTAATGTGAGAATATCGCAAGGATATCTAGCTCATGACGTTCTTTACCCCCGGCGTCTATTGGAGACCCGGCGTCTATTGTAATTAATAGCCGCCACCCCCGGCGTCTATTAGAGACCCGGCGTCTATTGGACACCCGGCTTCTATTAGAAGCTTTACGGTAGGTATTTAAATTGATAAAAACATTTATGAGACATAAACTTGAAGTACTAAAATTGAGATTAGCCTTAGCATCACTTTTATCCTATAATTTTTTGAATGTGTTATGTTTTCCTCCTTTTGCCGTTAATCTGCTAAGTGATGCTCAAGACATAAATTTAGTTTCTACCTGTTTTTGTTTATATATTTTATCCAGTAGTAAATCATAAGATATTTTCAATTATTTTAAAGGCCTCGTTTAAGTGTGTACATGGCGATATCAGAATTAACCCAAAGCTGCTCCTGGGAACACATTTACTTTTTACAGCTCCATTTAGAACTTATCGGAAAATGAGTCGAGATCTCCATTCGATCGTTTGTGGAAACGTACACTTTAAAAGGCTATTGGATAAAAGCTTTTTAAGAGCCTCCACATTTGGGCATGGTTATTAAACAGTTCAACTAATTATGCTCGCTTTTCCTGCTCATGGTGCCAAATAATTTTTAAAGCTAAATACTATGTATGCATGTACGTAAGATCCTTTGTTTATGATAATAGATTGCATAGTTTTTAATTTCTGACAATATTAGAAATTAGAATCCAAAAATGCATAACTTAAAGTATTCCCTGTGTTCTACTATATGAAATACGGTAACTTAATACAATAATTTAGTGCAATTTTATATCGTATTTCATGTAATAGTGGACCTCGTCTACTATTCAAATTCCGACCTCCCAGACCCGTCTACTATTACAGACCCGTCCACTGGAACAGGAAATACGGTACTTTTTTGTATATTAAAATTCTCGACCAAATGTGCACTATTCTTACATGTAGTCTTATGCTCCAAAGCTGCGTATGTACTGTGTAATTATCGAAACCGAAACCGAATGACCCGAGCCCCAATATATTCCGCCACAAAGGCAAACATACAGATTCCAAGACCGAATAGAACAATATAAAAAATGAGGTGAATATCCGTGTTTGAAAAGGACAGTGCCTTCGCAGAACGACGTAAGATGAAGCCCTTACGTGTCCCCGTTGATCGGATTCGATCCCATCTCTCCCATAATGAAGCAAGGCCGGACTGAAACAATATTTTGAGTCGACGAGAAACCCATTGATGGTGTTCATTCAGTCCCTCTGTTATTTCGTATCTGTTAGTAAACGATAGAAACTTATCCTTCGTCTGCTGGTTATGTGAGATTTTTATGGACGAATGTTGCTTAACATGGCTTAGTAGAAATGCCCAAACTCTCTCAAAAGTATTTTCCGTTGTGATGAATGCAAATCTTGTATCATTTGTTTCTGCGTGCTTTCCCAAAACGGAGTTAACGTCTTGAGGACAAACTGGAGTTATATTCTCGTACATTTCTTGCAACATTCTATTCAGTTCCAAGGTTCTGTTACTTTTCTGTTTAGGCGTATCAAAATAATGGTTATTGAAAAACCCAGCTTGTAGCCTTGAAATGAAGAAACAGTCGTCACTTTCTTCAAAGGAATACGCACAAGCATGCTTTAGCGTAGATTTTCTTCGCTTCATTAAGGTAGCGTCCCAAATAGGCGAAGAGTTTTTACAGTCTGGTCGCAAATATTCATTTTGGGTAGTGTTGGAGATGAGCTTCTCAAAGTCAATGAAAATAATGGAGTACAAGGAAAAGTTCTTGAGATCTTTCAAATACTTCCAACTGGTTGAGTATGAATTTTGAATAACAAAATCAGATTTCATGACCCCTTTGTATGCATTCGTCAATATGATTCCGACAAGCAACCAAACGGCGAAAATGATTTTACAGAAATTGAACAGCCTTGAATTCTTAAACTTTACTAGATGCTCCTCGATTCCCTTTTCCATCATTATCGAATAAATGGGGAAAATCCCAAAAACCACCGAGGATGAAAGGGACTGTGTTGAAGTTTGGACTCGGAACCGGAACGCTAATGAAAGAAAAATTATGGTCACGGCAAGGGAACCCAGAATAACAATCCAAACATTTGTCTGAAACGGGGTTGTGTATACTTGAAAGGGGGTTTTCTCCTTTCGAACTCGGTCTCCAGTAATAAATTTAAATTGAGATTTTGAACTTGTAAAGTAAACATCCCTTGTTACGTCCCAATTATTAAATTTGCCAATGGAGTATATTTCTGGATAGAATCGTCCTACTCTTCCGGACCCAATCTCAAGAAAAGACGAATTTATATCGTAAATAATAAATTCCAAAGAAGACTGATCAAACCGAGCTGGAGTATTTCTTTGGTATGGACTCCGCTCAACTTGTCGATCAAGGTTTACTTTTAAGAGAAGATTTTTGGGCACAAAAACTTGCCATGCCACTCGTTTCCCGTCCTCAATCGTTGTTCTGTAAAACTGCAATAAATCCTTGTAGAGGAAATGGTTCATTTTGTCTGACCAACAACTGTATTCGAATAATCGAATGTCTGTCCCATACTTGACCTGTGTCTCATTCCTTTCATTGCAGTACCAGCAAACAAACCAGGCCTTTTCCAATATCGAAATTTCATTGTACATAAGCGCAAATATGGGTGACGCATGTGAGGAGATAAGCGACAAGTAGGATACGGATATAGCCTTCTTCACAAACATCTGAACCTCATCAATTATAGCAATATTTTTGGTCTTACTATCTTCAAAATTGCCAAGTTTGTTCTTCAGGTTATTTTTTATAATAAAAATATAAGATTTAGGGTACGTAACGTAGTAATCGTTACGGAATGCGTAAGTTATAAATTGTAAATTATTGAAAACTGAATTAGGGTATTTTGTGTGATTTTGGTAGCCCATGATGTTGTCAGTACCAATTTCAAAAATTGTTGTATGACATTTTGAATTACGATTGATACGGGTTGTAAACAAAGAATCGGCCTTATGGTAACTTTTCAGTTCCCAAGTTTGATTGTTTGATAGTAAGTACGGGTAGCTGAAGTTCTGATAATCCCAAAATGATTTCTTGGAAATTTGAATAATGTGAATGAGACATTTTTGATGAGATTCAAATATTTCACTAATATTGATATGGGATGCTGGATTACCGAATTGTCGACTCAAAAATGTATTACTAGGTTCGCTATCAAAAGCAATAATTTCACTTTGAATTCGGGAAACTAAAACGGAGACACAAAAATAATAGAGTGCTGCTATTTGCTTCATTTTAAAAATTTAATTTGGAATAACCAAACCTGCACAGGACAGGGGAGAAATTTCTATTCAAACGAGCAAAAATTGTGACGTTTTGGTCACGGTATTAACTGCAAACTAATTTGTCCAGTTTTTTATGTTACTTTTGTCTATTTAAAAAGGACGCTTTCTTCGATTACAAAATTGCCTAATTCATTACACTAATTTAATAATACTCTTCTTATTGTACTATGTACTTGGAAAATTAAATTGGAAACTAGAGTGGCAACTTCAAGACTAAACATTATAGCTATCAAACTTTTTAAATTGAATGTATACCGTATATTTTATAAAAGTGTACGGTTTTGGAATGTTACGCGGGGCTCAGAGGTCTCTGTATAAAAAGTACGCGGGTCTATTTAACACGCTATTAAATAGAAGTAAGTGGGTCTCTAATACTATTATACTATGCGGCTCTGAGAGGTTTAGATTGAATTAGTACGCGGGCCGTACAAGATGTGCGGTCGACATCAAATTATTTACTTAGTCATGTACAGAATTAAAAATACATCAGTGATGATTCTTTTTTCTAAACGAACACAGCAGTTACAAAATAAAAGTAGCAATTTTTTATATTTATTTTAAACATGTTTTAAATGCAGGCCTGAGATAAATTATATTATTCCAAAAATTTCTATTGTAGGCTGCCACTGAATATTCCCGGTTTAGCCGGATATTTAGTGCCTATGACGTCCATCTCGTTGAGTTTATTGACGTATTCCAAACTAGATTGAAGTCATGCCTGTTCAACGGCTGATAGGTAGCCGATTGGAAGTTTTTGACAGACGCGGCTGGCCGTGGATATCCACGGTAGCCGATTTACCGCGGTAGGCACCGAATAATTTTTTTGAACCCGTGCATCCCGTGAAATATTTTGGCATACTTGTACATATATTGTAATGCTAGAGCATTTTTGAGAGGAATATCGTCGGCAAAGAATCAAATCTGGCTATCTCCATTCAGCCCTAAAAGCAAATATGACTATATCTATATTGGACTAAAAGCAAAACTGACTATCTACATTCAGCACTAAAAGCAAATCTGACTATCTCCATTTTTCATAAAATACAACTAATGTTTTGTATATTTTAATGATTCTTAAGAGGTTAAGCATTCAACCCTGAGTACGATTGGGATCATCCTTACATAACGTCATCGAAAAATCTTCATTTATCATTTTAGGGCCCTCTCATGAGCTTTACTTTTTCGAAAATGTTTATAATTAACATGTAATGTCATCACTTCCCAATTTAACTTTGCGACCTGATCTGTGACGTCTTTTAAGTACATTAAAAGGATCGTCTATAAATGACGTCAAGTATCGTTGCAAGAATTAAAGGAGCCGTTCATAATTAACGTCTATGGTCGTCCCAAGCATTAAAAAGGTACATAGACCTCAGTTGGGCATAACCCCTTCAATGTTTAGAACGACCATAGACGTCATTCATGGACGACACCAATTACTTTTGCAACTATCTCTGACGTCATTTACGAACGGCCCCTTTAATTTTTGCAACGACCCTTGACGTCATTTCTGGACGACCCCATCAATTTCTGCAACGACCCTTGAAGTAATTTATGGACGGCCCCTTTAACGATTGAAACGACGCTTGACGTCATTTGTGAAGGATCCCTTCAATGTAGAAACAAAGCAAAAAGCCGACGGTGGAAAACCGACGGTTTTTCAATCGGCTACCGACCGAAACGGCTCTTGCGATATGTTCTGCTGTTCCGGTCGGTAGCCGTAAACAGGCATGATTGAAGTGATACATATCGTCAGTGAAGAACCAAAATAACCCATATCCATTTGTAGCTAAAAACAATATCTACTATCTAAAAAAATATAGAAACATGTCTTGAGAAATCATTTAAATAGAACATTTTACATTTTTCAAAAAACATGGAATTAGAACATTTTGCACCTTTTCAAAAACATGGAATTAGAAAATTTTGCACCTTTTGAAAAACATGGAATTAGAACATTTTCCACCTTTTAAAAAACATGGAATTAGAACATTTTGCACCTTTTCAAAAACATGGAATTAGAACATTTTGCACCTTTTCAAAAACACGTATATCGAACATTTGACATTTTTCAAAAACATGAAAATAGAACATTTTGCACTTTTCAAAATCATGTAAACAGAACATTTTGCACTTTTCAATAACTCTTAATTAACATTTTACACATGTTTCTCATTTTGTTTTTATTACATAGCTCATTATGATTTTACCCTAATTTGGATATGGGTCATTTTGGTTCTTCACAGACGATATGTGATTTCTTCAGCCATTGGTTTCAATTTAAAATCGTCATCTTGACTTATTGAGGTGACAACAGGCATACTTAAGTAGAATTTAATGCGCAATTCAACCTTAAGTGTGTATCATGAAGGTAGAGTGAGTGTATATCATTGGCCTTATTTTTGAATTGGTCATAAAAAATAAAGTATTTTCAAGGTTTTCATAAATTGAATTACTATCTCTAAGGGTTTAAACCAATCAAAATAATGCAAAAGGACAAACTCGAAGCCTATTGCAAGTTGCAAGAAGTTCTATCACTATAGTAATTTAATATTATAAAAGCATTTAAATTTTTTTTAATTCTAAACCAAATAATTTATCAATTTATTTGCATGTGTTGGCCCTTTCTTTTACTCGATATTTACTATGATATTGCGGTAGTAGGAGGCTTTTAAAAACTAACAATGGAATATATAACATCATGAAACGTTACTGCTACAGTTAAAATTTTTATTTCACAACCAAGTTAATGTTTAGAGTAGTAGCACCAGACTAAATTATTGGCTTAAGCTTTATTAAACAATGTTTTCAAATTTGAATTATTTAAAACTGCTTTTTAATGAGGGATAGACAAGTGACAAGTGAATCAATGCATATAATATAATATTACAATAATTTATCCATATCCATTTGTCGATTTGGCCGCAGCCCAAACAAGTTAAACTATTATACTTTAAATAAAGTATAGTCTAATTTTAATTCTGTTTCCTATGTACCATAGCTTAATCATATTATTAGGATGCCACCAGTTGCCAAGTATACCCATTGAATCATTGAACCCAACTGATGAAGTCGTTTGTGAACGATCCCTTACGTCTTTCTTTTCCTCAGAAGAAACATGACTTTTCTCTTGTAAAAACTGCTTGCCTGTCGGCCTATATTGCCTATTTTTTTGCCAATATTAAAGCATAGGCGCCGACCTTTGAAGGTATCACTTTAAGTGTTGAGCATGTTGGAATTCTATTGATTTCATTTGCAAATTAGAAAGCATTATTAAATACTCGTTTAAAACTAAAAAAACTTGTTAACAGTTTAAGCAGTTTAAAAATTTGAACATAGTTGATTTTAATTCTGCCATAATTCTGGGAAAGCTACTCGTTTATTCTAAATGGGCACACGGGCAAGCGCTTTCAATAATTTTCGCTGTCAAGTTTTAAATGATAATTAGTAAGTAAACTGAAGGTAATTTTTTCCTGGATCTCTAATGAAACCCTAAAGTTGCTTTACAATTTTTGGTAATTACGTAATCGACACCAGCAAAAAAATTTGCGTAATTTAAAAGTTTTGCCAGCAAAAGCAAATGTAATTAAATGATTTCAACGTAATTACAAAGTAAGATATTTTGAAAGGAACGTCAAAAACACCAACAGGTTTACTTTGTAATTATTTTGTTTTTGTTTTCGTTTACAGAGAAAAATAAATATGTAGGCTCTAGACATAATTATAGTTGGCGAGCAGTGCATACAAATATTGTTTTTCTGTTTTCAACATAACGTTCACGTAATTACTTATTTTTGATTGGAATTGAAAGGCGGTTCCAGGAAGTCAAGTTTTCCCAACGCCCTATTTGAACCGTAGTGCGCCCCTGACTATTGGGTAGTTTTACATATCGTACATTCAAAAGAACTAAAAGGACCAAATGCTGCAATGTTATATTCCAAAGGCTTCAGTACTCTTTCAACTCTGCACGATTAAGCATTTTTTTAATCACAGTCAAATCATTAAGTTAATAACATCATCCTTGATTCTCACAATTACTGCAAATCAAAATCAAGCTTTCTGAGTGTATTGCATAGCTCCTTAAGAAAGCCAACAAAGTAAAAATGCTGACTAAAGAAGAAATCGGAACAACTCTTAAGTTACTAAAGTTCTTTTCACAACTTAACCTTTACCCTTTTGACGTGAATTTACTATCAGCAAAAATAAAGAAAAAAAGCTCCAAAATTCACAGGGCAATATGGGGATTATATTTCGCGGTTTCAATTTCAGGATTATTCTACATTAATGTTAGACTTGTCCAGTCTTTGCTGTACCCAGAACACTTCGTTATTCATCACTTTCCAATTCATTTTATTTTTTGTCTCGGTTTTGCAACAGCCTGCTACATTGCATATTCAGATTTTGTACTTTGGCCGGACGTTACCGTCGGGGTATTTAATCACCTATTTGAACACCATTCCGGTAAGCACTTTATGTTACTTTGCTTATTACGCAACTACTTTAGGGAAATTCTAAAATAAAATAATTTCTGCATTCGTATTGAAGTTTTGTAATTTCTAATTTAGCAGATCAGCAGCATTTAGTACGAAAGTCCATTTGCGAGTTCAGTTTTATGGAGCTCACAGCTCTGTACATCCCATTTGCCATTCTCCCGGATGTACTTTCACCCCTCATTCTCTTCTTGTATGATCCTTCACTCAGTTTCCTTCTCTACTCGGCACTAGATGAAATTCACAAGAACTTTGTCACTTTTTCCGTTTTGTTTATTGTCGAATTTTGTATTATTCTCTTTTGGATAGCCAACGCAACATTTGAAGTCCTTCTTCAAATGCTCTTTTTAATGAAAATTGATTCCCGCATTCAGATGTTAATTCAGAGGGTGGACTCTTACTCTGCTCATCTCGAAAATAATTCCGTGGCTTCGTTCCCATCAAAACTGAAACTGTATTGCGAATATAAAGAGTGCAGAAAAATTGAATTGTCCATTAACTACTTTAACCTTAGCAGTGCGTACATAATTTTCTTTTTAAAAAACACTTATATCTCACTATCTATTATTGGCTTTGTTTATGTCATCAAATTTCCAACGGTGGATGTAGTGACAAGTATTTTTTCTTGTTTGACACCAGCCATTGTGATTATGGTCTACGTCTCCCTGTACGATACGGCATTCAAAATCCCTGAAAATATTAAAAATCTTAAACTAAAATTGCTGCTGCTGAGTGAGCAGTGTCGTGGAATGACTCGAAAACAACGTCATTTCTATCGGTTGATATTTAAATCGGTGAGAGAAGTTGGGGTCAGACAAGGAGAGTTTCGCACAATGGAGCGAGAGTCGACGCCTTTGTTTTTGGATTTTATAATTCGAAATGTTGCTGGGCTCTTAGTTTCCTTTCGAAAGTAATATGGTCGGCTTGTTGGACTGTAAATGTGTGAACTAGAACTATGGCAAAGTAAGAAAACGTTTAAAATGTGTTATGATTATGTATGGTCTTTAATAATAATAGCTATACATAATTAAGAAATCAGTTTTGTTAGTGTACTAGTTATGGTGACAAGCTATTGAACTGGCTAGGACATTACTTAGGTTGTTATTTTTTCAGGGGCGTATTAAAACTTTCGCAAAGTACACTTACTTGGGAACGTTTTCACATGTTACACCGGGATTTGGCCAAATGTTACCAAAGTGTCTTCTACCAACCCTAGACACTTCAGCTAGCATAGAAACTTGAGTGCATTTCGGGTTGCTAGGCAACTAAAGCCCGGGACATTTTGAAAATTTTCTTGAAATTTCAAAACTCAAATTTTACCATACAAATTCCTATGGGAAAATCAAGGCACCAAAGGGTCCCCCCTGTCACAAATTTTGATTTTACCAGATTTTGAGTGTATCGACAAAATTCAACAAATGTCGTTTTACATAAAATTTTACCCCCAAAATACTACTCCAGCGCACATTTAAAGCACATAGGGATCGTGCATACATGACGTCATCAGTTGGGTCGATGAGTCTGCTTGGCCACTTATCACATCTCCCATGTTAAAAATTGGCATTTACGCTATGGTTAAGCTATGGGGTCGTAGGGTACTAAAAGTGGGGGTTTTCGATGACGTCATATGTGGATGCTCCTCTATGCGTTTTTTAAGGTTTATTAGAATGTCATAGTAAATTACAGTGGCTGTTGTTATGATTTTCAGCTATTAGCAGCATTTCAGATGCGACATGCGACTCTATTGAAAAATAGCCTGTACTAGTAAATCGAAATTTTCATCCCGGACATTTACCACACCGGAATGTTTTTTCCCAGACAATTTGATACCACACATTTGAGTTTCAAATACAAATCATTGCATTGAGGTGAACAAAATAGCACTACTTCTTATGGCGGAGACCCGGTTGGTTGATACTAGGCGTTTACACATTACTGGAGAACAATAACGTGTTTTTGTCTGTAAATTTGACTTTTGACTTCATAACGTTGTACATAACGTTTTTTTCGGCCAACTGTTCAGCTCTAATTACCTAATTTGGACTGACCACTTGGCCAGCCTGGCGATTATGTAGGCCCAGTGGTTATATAAGATCCGTAATTTATTATCAAGCACTTATAAACGTTTATGCAGCAATCAGTCCTAATGTGAAGGATATATTCATTATCAAAAATTGTAAAAATTACCCAGCGCATGTGTAAAACTGTACTATAAAATAATGAATTATAAATGATTTAAATTGCCTACTTATTATAATATACTTATAATAATAAGATATTAATGTGTGGTGGCAGTGCCATAGAAAGGATGAATAATAAAGTGCCCTATAGTCTAAGGACTAGAGAGGAGATAAAATTCAACTGCTACTCGTTTGAGTTTTCTAAGACAACTGTTAATTTATTTAATACTGGTTCTTTGACTTCAACTTTAACAACGTAATTTGTACAATATAAATAATATAATTGTTGATCGAATGATGTCAATTTCAACATCCTTGAGTATGTGTGAAATTGTAGTTTCCTTCTGTAAAAGAATATTAATCCAATAATATATTCCAAATAATTATGAGCTCATGCTGAGCTGTATGCTTATACATGATAATTTCCGAATTACAAATAATTCTAATTATAAAGCAATGTGCATCATTGCACTGTGGCAATGACTGCATCCTGTGAAACAGAAGGATGTGGTGGCCTACTCACATCATAATGAGCTGAGTGGCAAAAACATCTAATGCAATAGTAGGATTGAAGATCCTTCACTATGCAACCGGAATGAACGATGACATTGCAGTGGAATGCATCGTGTACATTATTCCTTATTATAACCAATTAATAAATAAACTAGAGAGGAAGTCTCTACATACTTCTCTCTGTAGAATGCAACATATTAAATTTCCAATGTAATAATTACTGCAATGGAATGGTCGATCTTCAATATTCACAATAATATGAGATCACCATTATTGCACAATATCCTGTTCAAATTATATAGAATGCGGATAATAGAATTTAGGTAAAAGATGTATAATTATACTAATTATAATTACACCTTCCTCTTCTATGCTATGTATATTTTAACACCCTCCTTTGGATTAGGAATCTAAAAATTACTGATCCAATACGGAAGATACATAGATAGGTATCAAAGTTCATATAGCCAAATACATATTCATTCATTTAATAAAACCAATCATATAATGCCAAATCAATAATCATGCTCGTAAATCTGCTGCGCTTCGGTGCTGGTCCAGATTGAGTCTTGAGTTTCGGTAATCCTCCGGGTCTAGTTGGCCGGGCATCACTCGGGCGAGTGGAATCGGTGGGAGAGTAATGTACATATCTTCAGGATCCATGAGTTTGGATTCTCGTTTCAAAGTGAGGGTATTCATTTCTTCCTCAAATGCTGGCTCGGTCTGCTTGGTGTCCGGCTTACGACTGCGGCTACAATGCTTCTTTCTGAGCATGTTGGCTCCTCCTCCAAACTTCCAGTAGAGGGTAATGAGAGCTGAGCAGATGATCGCTGCAACGGCGATTTCAGTCCAGGCTGATAAATTTCCTCCCGTGTCAATTGGGTCATCCCAGTGTATCTGGTCTATGTCGCTGTTCCGTATAGGAAATGTTACATTCAGCTGATTCATGTCCAGTTGTGGCGTTAAATGCCAGCTTATTTTCTCAACAAATGTCGGATCCTCTCTGTCAATAAAGATGAGGTCCATGACGCTTCCCTGGTAAGTATTATTCAGAATTCGGAAGGTCGTGCTAATCAGTAGCGTAATGACATTGTTTGGACATTTTATTTTCCGTCTATCATTGACTGTAAGTTCCAGTCCTGGGCAGTAAATATAGTACTTGCCATCATATGCCTTTACTTGTACGGCATCCTCTTCATCATGAAGGGTAGACGGGTGACAATTCGTAAGTGCGTAAAAATCTTTTCCGCCTTTGAAACTACTGCGTGGTCTGCAGGTTTGCCTTGTCGTGGCAGATACTCGGTTTTTATATTTGAATTCTAAACCTGTATCATATACACAGTCTTCAACTGTAGATATAAGTGCATTTCTCGGTCCAATATATTCGAGATTGCAAGTCTGATTCTTCTGCTTCGTAAGTAGAGTGAAAGGGTCAGCTTCTACTACTGTCAGATTCGGATTGATGAGGGGAATGATGAATTCCATGTAGATATTTTCTAAATCAAAATCCGTGCGGCACGATCTGAAGTCTGCCATAATCATGGGGCAATGGTCTCCACAAGGTAGGGTGAAATTAAGGTACTCGAAAAAGTGTTCGTCCATCTTGAAATTTCTCCACAACTTTCCAGTCTGCTTCAATATGCTTACGCTGGAGGAGAGTCTGCTTGCTAGGAATGCTATATCAAATTCCATATCGGTGAGAACATTCGGTAGTCCGTTCACCTCAGCTACTATGTTGTTCATTTCTGATGCCAATATCGCCATATGTTCTTTCAATAATTCTTGATTGTTTGTGAGAACTCGAACTTTCGATTCAAGTGAGTTAAAATGATGGGCCAAATCGTACGTGTGCTTCTGATTTATCTGGGCTTGATGTGTGGCGTGCATGGACATACCTAGTCCTGCGCTGGTCATCACGAACATAGCTGTAATTGCCAGAGCTGTGAATACAAATCTCTTTTCCCGGTGCGGTGCCGTGGACACCTCCTTCGGTGGGCAAGTATGTTTGAGTTCCGTCAGGAACGTCCTTCGGTATTCTAGATCGCATCTCTTTCTGAGCGATAGTAATGAGCTTTCAGTGGCTACTAGTCTGTCCGGTATCATTAATCGGCAGGGGGATAGTAACTGTATCTTTAGCTTCACAGTGTTGTATCCGCTAATGGCTGGATGATCTGACCTTCTCCAAATAATCGGTGGTCCATCGTCAATTTTCGAACTCAGCCCTCCTGACAGGAGCACGGCGATGAGGAATAATGCCATTTTCATAGTAGTCCATAGTGTAGAAAATCCAGTGGTTTTCTTTCTCGTGAATCTTTCAAATTTCGATTCAGGGCGTATGTAGCCTGCGACTGCTTCAATTCGAGTCGGCTTGCTGATGTCAACCATACCCATGGCCTTCATAAGGTCTCCATGTCTCGGTTGCGGTAGGGATTTCGTAAGCATGTCAGCTTGTAATTCTTCTGAGCGCTTGTGAGCTAGTATTAATTGATCGGTTTCAATTAGCTCCCGGACCCAAAATATTCGTGTTCGTACGTGCTTGGTCCTTTCGTGATTGCCTTCCATATTCGCAATCAATTTCCATCCAGCTTCTGAGTCTGTGAACTGGTGGATTGGCTCATTCCATTCTCTTAATCCCATGTCACACAATAAATAGTGTGCCCAGATGGCTGATCTTGCCATGCTGTTGATGCCATAGACTTCTGCTATGCATGTTGAATGTGCTACCAGGTTTTCTTGTTTTGAGGTCCAAAGCCATACTACTCCGTTCAGTAATATGCATCCTCCCATAATTGATTTCGCTCCTGGTGCGTCCGCAAAACTTGCGTCTGACTGTACTTCAAATTCAAGTACTCCGTCTTCTGAGTATAAATATCTGATCGATTGATAGATCGTATTAATGAGGTAATGAAGGACGTGCAGGGCTGCTTCATAGTCCTTCTGATCATAGTTAGCGAATCTCTGCGTAAGTTTCTGTACGGCGAATAAGATGTCGGGTCGGCTAAGGCGACTGATAAATAAGAGGGATCCTACCAATGACTGAAATGGTAGATCTTCATGTAATTCCTCCACAATATTCTTCTGTGGGTTGTAATCTCTTCTCATAGGTGTAGTAACCTTGCTGTAATTCCCTTTCTGTTGGAATTTCAATTTCAACTCTGTGATCTTGGTCACTTGATTGATTTGGACGTACTTGTCCGTGATGCGAATGTCCATTCCCAAGAATTTGGAAACGTCGCTTGATTCAGTGATGTTGAATCCAGTTTTCAGTAGCCGTATCAGTTCATCCATGTCGTATCTGTGAGTGGATGTGGCTAGACTGTCATCTACATACCAACAAATGTATGTAGTGTGTTCCTCTCTATTCGTATCCTTGTATCTGAGGATGTAGAGGCATTTATCATAGTCACTCTGTCTGTATCCAATGGATAGCATGAATTTCCGTACTTTCTTGTAAAAGTTTCTTGGACTTTGACATAGTCCATATAGTGACTTGATGAGTCTGCACACCTTATTGTTGCCTTCCTTGAAACCTTGAGGCTGGTGCATATAGACTTCTTCTTCCAGTTCGGCGTGTAGAAAAGCAGTCTTCACATCTAACTGTGTGATGAACTTCTTATTCATTCCGGCGTCGCTCAGCATGAGTCTAAAGAGCTCATATCTTGCGGTCGGGGCGAACGTATCAGTATAATCAATTCCTTTGATTTGTTTGTTGCCGAGTACTACAAGTCAGGCTTTGTATCGGTCTCCATCAGGCTTATAACCATAAATCCACATGCAGGGGATTATGTATCTTGTCTTGGGTCTCTCTACTAGCTTCCAAGTTCCAGTGCTGATGAGTGCATTGAATTCTTCATTCATAGCTTCTATCCAGTAATTCCTGTCCACTGAGGCTAATGCTTGCTCGTAATTGGCAGGTATGAATACTGGCCTTCTGTGAGGTATAGGTACCTTTTCTGATGCTTCTGGTAAGCGTGTTTTCTGGATTGATCCAGGTAGTTTGCTCGCTGCGAACATGGTCTGTTCCGAGGCTTTAGATTCCAGGTCTGTAGCGTCTGGAGTTTCAATTTTTGATTTCTTTGTATCTGATCGCAATGTTCGATCAGTAGGCTGTGGAGGGGCCTTCCGCTTTACTGTAGTTCCAGCGGGTCTGCCTCTCTTCTTTATTATGGGAATTGGCGGCTCGTCTCCTACGATGCACTCCATAACGTCTGTGGGTGCTGCCGGGCCATCCTTTGGTAATCTCCAATTAATAGCGTTTTGCTCTAAGAATGTCGTATCGAGTTGCTCTCTGTGCGGTACATTCTTGTTATCTCTTGATTCAGTTTGAGATTGCTCAGGTATAGGTACTGGCTCGCTTTGGCTGTCAGTTTCTATAATTTCTGGGATTAAATAATCTTCAAGCGTACCTTCAGGTCCTTCGTTCATGAATGAGGCTTCTGTGTCTTGCCCATCGGAGTCTGAAAGGTCTGGATTATTTTCTCCAGTCTGTGTCTGTCTGAGGCTTGGTTGTATGACGGTAGTGACTTCATTGTCGTCTTCGTCCGTATCATAGCTTGTATAATTCGGTACTCGTTCCGAGTGAACCGATTGATTTTTGTCTTTTATTATATCTCCATTGATATCTCTCTTGTGGACGAGGGTCCTTCTGAATTCTCCAATGTGAGCGCCCTTTGTCTTGTTTTTGTTATTCTTGTATTTGTGTCCTACATACCACTCATCATCCCGGTTTAAGTGTGACGGGGGTGGTTGATCCGGAAAACGGGCGTCGAAGAAATCAGCATGTCTACCATAGAAGTATCTTTTGGTTTCGACATCGTAAAACTTGTATTCTCGGTTGTGTTCCACATATCCGACGAATATTCCGATCCATGTCTTCCCCTCCCAAATTTGACCTTTCATTATTTTAACGCCTGCGTTGCATCCGAAAATATGGATGTGTCCCAAATTTGTAGGTTTCTTATGGATCATAGTGAAGGGTGTCTGAGTCTTCCCTTTGTGTAGGATGCGATTGTGTAGATATGCTGCTGTATCCACTGCATCTTCCCAAAATTTATTTTGTAAATCTGCTTCAATGAGCATTGCTGTTGCGGTTTCTTTGATAGTGCGGACTTCTCTTTCTAATTTCCCATTTGACTGTGGACATTCCACAGGGGTCGGAACATACGTAATTCCTTTTTCTCTGACATAGTCATGCATCCAATGATTGTCGAATTCTGTTCCAGAATCCGTCTTGATAAATTTGACTTTGTTTCCAGTCTGTGTTTCGAGCCATGTGGCGAAATCAATAATTTTCTGTACTATTTCAACTCCATTCTTGTTTGAGTGAAAAGTAATTCTCCTGTAGTCGGAGTGATCGTCTTTCATGAGTAGGAAGTATCTGTTTCCTTGATTTGAGTAGACTCGGGCATGAACTAGATCTGCATGGATACATTCTCCGTTTTCGAATGTGTCTTGATCGTCTTGATCTGGGAAAGGCTGACGTGTTGCTTTCGCCTTATTGCATACAACGCAATCGTGTGGAGGTTCGAGTTTTCCTCTTTTTCCTAGTGAAGCCGCTTCAGTGTTGACTGTCTTTGCAATGTATGGATGACTAATGTGTCCCATTTTCTCGTGCCAGCGTTGAACTGCGCCTAGCACCATCCCTCTGGCTAACATAGCTTGGGGTAATTTGTTTACAGGCTTGAACATCATGGTGAGTTGTCCAGAATTTTCATTCTCTTGTCGAACCATGATTCCTCGGAATATCAGTCTCTTTTTCTTGAGAGGCTCTCCATTCTCATTGTAACTTTGATAGAAATTGATGTCCTCATTTCCACCCATGAATTCTAAATTCCTGTCCTTGCATGCTGAGGAGACTGAAAATAGATTTGCTGACCTTGGTAAGTACCAAACGTCATTCAGTTCTTGTGGTTCCCAGCTGTGACCATTAAAGGCTGAGACTACCACTGTCCCGGATCCTGGCGATTCTACGCTTGAATTATCTGCGAGTCGAATCCCTTTCGGTCCATCGGGAAATGGTTCATATGATGTAAACCATTCTTTCCTTCCGCATAAATGCATGGAAGCTCCAGTATCACAGGGCCAAACGAAGTGCTCCTTGACTGGGGTATAATCGTCATATTCGGTTTCTAACTTGTCTGTTGCTGCTCGAATGTACTTGTAATTAGCTAGGAAAGCTCTGTTTCTGATGTGGCTACCCCCTGGGGTAGGCTTTGGTATTTCAATTCTTTGATGAGAGCGGGCTGGAGTCTGACTTGACGGTCCAGGCTGATTCGCGTTCTTCTTGGGTTTCGGACGTGTGTCCTTCCGTTGACATGATCGTAAGTTATGAACACTCTGAGAGCCTCCAGGTTGCTTTGATGTGCTTAGGCTGGAGGGGAGGTCCCTTCTTCGATCCATGTTTCTCGGATCTATGTCTTTTCTATCCATATCTTCCCTCGGGAATGGATGACAATTACGATCCATACATTCTTGATAATTTCGAGTGCAATCTTCACATCTCTTGATGTAGTAATCGTGTCCACATTTAGTAGTGCATATGTTATGCTTGGTGGGGCAATATCCAACTGCTCCCTTTCTTCTTTCCTTTTTAGTTGGTGGACTGTAGAAACATTCTTCTTGTTTCGGTTTCTGTGTTGACCGTCGATCACGAGTGAACGGATTCGGTTTATAAGCCGATTCCTTCCACCGTGCCTGCGACTGCTGAGCCGTACTCTTCGAATGAGAATTCTGAGTGACGCTCTGCCCTCCTGACTGTGTCTTCGGTGGGTCTGGTTGTCTGTGTGCTACAGATGTGTAGGCTTGCGCAGCTGCCCCTCCCACCCCTTGAAGGGTGACTTTGGTATGAGGAGTGTGCTTCCCGGTCGTCTGGATTGACCTGTCAATGGTGACTTTGCTCAATGTTGCTTGAGGCTTATTCTTTATCTTGTCTAGATAATATTTGCCTGATGTCGGCTTCCATTCCTGTCGTAGGAAATTGAGTAGATGCCTATCGTACTCTTCTTTTGTTTCTTGTGGGGCAAATTCAATGTCTTCAGTGATGCCCGGGTACATTTTTCTAGGGTCGAGTAATTGACAATTCCAGTCTTCCATACTCTGTCTTGTAACGCTGAGTGAGAATAATTCCAATGCGCGACGAGCTCTTCGTCCTTGCTTTCTTGGACCGTGGGCTCTGCTGATGGACCATTCGTTGTCCATGTCGACTGATTCTCCGGTTCTCGGATCTATCATATCCCATTCCGAATCAGTACTGCTTTCTGATGAATCTCTTGTTGAGCGAAAAATGTTCCCCTCCTTCACTTGCATAAGTTGAAGGGTATCGTCATATCGAATGCAAAAAGGATTGGTCTTGCAGTCATGCCAAGTGGTTCTGTAGGTAAGTGGTCCACTTGTCGGCTGTAAGGGTAGATGACTGTGACCTAGCATGAGACATCCTGTCTCCATATTCGGTACAAGTAAAGTCTGTACGTGTTTCCATTCGTTTCTGAGGAAATGTTTCTTCAGGCTGTCAATCTTATAATTTTCTGAGTCCGCCTGAGTTCTGACCATGAATGCATGGGGTAGGTTGAGAGCTTCTACCTTCGAGGGCTTAATAACTTCAAGTTGAGTTTCTGCCTCTTGATCTGTGCCAATGAATGGGCTTATTATTTCTAAGGGCTGATCTATTGTTGCCTCCTGGATTGTGCCTGTGATAGGACTTAAAGGTTCTGAGGGCTTATATGTTGTTGCCTCCTGTATAGTGCCTGTGATAGGACTTATAGATTCTGAGGGCTTATCTTCACTGAGTGATGCCTCTTCATTGTTGTTCCCAATCGTTGGGTTATCAACTTCAATTTCAATTTCAGTGCTTGGGGCGTCCAAGACTTGAGTGTGACTGATATGCACTGGAATGAGGGAGCTTGAATTGCCTCCTTCAATCCACTTGATAGTTTCCCGTGCGTAGGGAAGGTCATTGATGAGATAGCAATCCGTAGTAGGATTGTACTTGATAACTGTATCCAGTTCTGACCTGTCTATTTCGGTCTTGTTGCCTATGTTGAGGGCTTTTTCAGTGCAGGTAGTCTTGGCTTGCCTGACTTTCGGATCTGTATTCTTTTTCTGTTCAAGAAATTCTTTTCTCAATTTTGTTTCTGCTGGATAGCATTGCGGCGTTGATGCGCAATCATGATAAGTAAAATTGACTGGTAATAGTTCCAGAATTTTCTCAAGTGTACATGGAGCTTCAGAAACCATGTAGCAGTCCGTAATGGGGAAAAATGTTACTGTATTGTAAAGCTTTTCAGTTGGAGTAGCTGGTATTGCGACCTCCCCGGAATTTTCTTCAATTCCTTTTTTCTGTCTCATTTCGAGAGCTGTGCATGGTCGGACCATGTGTGCGTGTCCTCCAGCTTGAATTCTGATTGCCTGTGTCGGGGTGAACACGGCATCGCGATAGAGTTTTGGATGTGACTGTGAATATCTGTAATCCAACATCAAATCTGAGTAAGGAATAGCAATTCTTGCTCTGTTTCCTCCAGTAGTATTATTCGGACTCCCTCCTTGCTGTGAAGGCGAGTTATGTGGAGGAGAATTATTCTGCGTTGAGTTCTGTCCTCCGTTCCCGTTCGTGGCGACTGACTGAGCGCCTGGGGTATGTTGAGCTGTGTTAGCTGCTTGATATGCGGGAGCTGTTCTCCCTCTTCCAGCCATTCTACCTCGTCCTCTTCCTCGCATTGGGGAAGGGTGGTAGAAGGCCTTTTCTGGTGGATCTTCCGTGGCCTTAGGGTCGCCACGAGCTTTCTTTTGACAATTCGTTTCTTTGTGAAATCTGTATCGACACCAGTTGCATCTTCCCTGGAATTCATATTCTCCAGGTTGTCTCCTTCGGTTTCCACCTGGAGCGGCGGGATGTAATTCATTCCCGGCTTGTGAATGCTTGGCACTCTTGTCTGCGTTTTTTCGGGTCAGGATTTGTTCTCGGACTGATCCCTTTGGAGGCCCTTGTCGCTGAGCTTGGAATGCGTTTCCAGTTTGACTTGCTCCGACTCGGGGACTCTTCGTTGCATTATCGTCATGATGTTTCAGGCTTTTCTGAATTACATTCATGAGTATCTTGTTATCGTCCGTGTTCATATACCATGTGTCTAGAAAGTGGACGTATCTGTTCGTCTCTTTCAAATGATGAACAGTTAGACTGACCAACATGTCTTCGGGTACTGCTGGTCCAGTTTCCTTAATCTTCACGTTGAGATTCAATACTTCGGTGACATAATCTGTCCCTGTTGTGGTGACTTTCAGTGCGAATAGCTTCACCATTAAATCGGCTCGGAGATCTGTCTTGGCAGTTCCGTATAGGGTATCAAGTTGCCCTATCATTTCAAGCGAAGTCTTGAAATTTGTAATGCGGGGTTCAATAATTTTGTCCACTGCTGCGGTTATCGTTGCTCGACAGCAGGCATCCCCGGCTTTCCAATTGTTGGCTTGTTGAGTCTCTGTCAACTTATTCTTCTTATCTTCCGTGATTGGAGTAATCTTTTCTTGTCCAGTTACAATGGCCCATAGACCCATTTGTTCTAGGGTCATCTGAACCTTGGACTTCCAGACGGCATACACATTGTATGGCGTTAACTTTTCAAAGTTTATTTTCGGTGTCTGGTATAATACCGCAGTCACCCTTGACGGTTCGAATGTCATGTCGACTTCTTCTTCGTCTTGTCGTCGATCTTGTTGTCGATCGTTATCTCCCGTATTCGGCGCTTCGGGGTTCAGAATATTATTCGGACCTTGTCCTATATTCGTATTCGGCGGTACAACACCGTTGTTACCGGACATGGGCTTGATGTCCTGAGAAAGATTCAGTAATCCGTAGGCGTCTAGGATTCTATCTTGAAATTTCTGAATTTGTGTAGTAAAATGTACTTCGTAAAATAAGTAGGCTCTGTCAAAAATATCAGTGATTTTGACACCTCTTTTAAACTTGAGTTTATTTTCACCAGTCTGAGTATTAACAACTCTCTGGGTAATTTCTTCGCCGTTATATCGGGGAAGTTCTTCGGTTGTTCTGAGAGTGAGTACTTGCTTGTGATGAGCGATTTGTTCTTCACAACCTTCTAGGATCTCGAAACTGTCAAATAATTCAGCGAGATTTATTTTCTGATCGTCTGACATCAACTACTATGAGCTTGATGTATTAAGTTCGGCAGTATTGCCTCTTCTTTGTGTTTAAAATTTCTTTTAATAGGAGGTACGGCGATGTGGCCTCGTCTCGTCTATTATTTCTGGTGAAGTTCGGCGGTATTGCCTCTCCAATTTAGTGATTGCCCTATGGTACGGCGATATTGCCTCGTCACTTCGGGTATGAAAATAGGAAGTACGGCTGTGTTGCCTCTTCGACTCTGTTGAGTACTCTGTGGTACGGCAGTATTGCCTCTTCACTTCGAGTATGAAATGGGAAGTTCAGCGATATTGCCTCTTCGCTGAGAGTTCGGCAAGTGTGCCTGTTCTCTTGTGGATTTCGGCAGGAGTACCTGTTCGATTCAGTAAGTACTTGGTGGTGCGGCGGTATTGCCTCTTCACGTTGAGTACGAAAAAATAGGAAGTTCGGCGATATTGCCTCTTCGCTGAGAATTCGGCAAGCGTGCCTGTTCTCTTGAGAATTTCGGCAGGAGTGCCTGTTCTCTTCGTATGTGTGTGGTTCGGCGTTATTGCCTCTTCACTTGATAATTACGGCCTTTGTTTGCCTATTATCTTCAATTGATAAGAAGTTTGGCAGTTCGCCTCTTTTGATATTTTCGGCCTTGTTTGCCTGATATCTTGAGTAAACGAGAAGTTCGGCGGTATTGCCTCTTCTTTCGATAATTTCGGCCTTTGTCTGCCTATTATCTTCTGTTGATGAGAAGTACGGCGGTATTGCCTCTTCTATTGATATATTCGGCCTTTGTCTGCCTGATATCTTCAATTAGTACGAAGTTCGGCGGTATTGCCTCTTCTTTTCGGGAAAATATTACTGCGGGAAGTTCGACGGTATTGTCTCTTCACGGGTGCAGTAATTCGGGGCGGTTCGGCTCGGTAGCCTCTTCGCTTCGGGTAATGTGTTACTGCGGGAAGTTCGGCGGTATTGCCTCTTCACGGGTGCAGTAATTCGGGCGGTTCGGCTCGGTAGCCTCTTCGCTTCGGGTACGTAGCTGGAGGTACGACGGTATTGTCTCTTCTCGTTGACTACGGTTTAGATGAGGTTCGGCGGTAGTGCCTCTTCTCTTCGGTTACGGATTTGTAAAATTCCAATCCTACCTTACGGCCCTACTCTTTATACGTCTAGGTGCCTAATATCCTTGGGAGAGAACGGACTGTTCTGCTTCGTCAAATTTTCTTTACCAATAAGTCAACCTTGTTAGGGCTGGTTACCGGTTTTATTAATTCGACAGGTAAAATGCAAACAATAACACAACGGTTAGTGATGAAATGTTTGATTTTGTTTAGCAAGGGAATTTACTCAATACTTTTAGTACCTTGTCCAGAGGATTAAATAGGTAAGTTTGAGATTTCTAAAGATTTCAGACTGAACTTTAACAACTCTGAAAATCTTCCTAACACTTACAACAAACTGAGTGATTTCCTGGGTGCCGGCCGGCTTGAAATCACACTACTTCTACCTTAGTAACTACAGTGTAAAAGTTTAAATAAAATAGTCACGAAGAGCTGGTATTGCTACTTCGTGCCGTGTTAGGAATTGGCTTGACCTACGGGGTCAATTGTGACCGCTTGTCTCAGCCGTGCTGATAACGTATTATAATATACTTATAATAATAAGATATTAATGTGTGGTGGCAGTGCCATAGAAAGGATGAATAATAAAGTGCCCTATAGTCTAAGGACTAGAGAGGAGATTAAATTCAACTGCTACTCGTTTGAGTTTTCTAAGACAACTGTTAATTTATTTAATACTGGTTCTTTGACTTCAACTTTAACAACGTAATTTGTACAATATAAATAATATAATTGTTGATCGAATGATGTCAATTTCAACATCCTTGAGTATGTGTGAAATTGTAGTTTCCTTCTGTAAAAGAATATTAATCCAATAATATATTCCAAATAATTATGAGCTCATGCTGAGCTGTATGCTTATACATGATAATTTCCGAATTACAAATAATTCTAATTATAAAGCAATGTGCATCATTGCACTGTGGCAATGACTGCATCCTGTGAAACAGAAGGATGTGGTGGCCTACTCACATCATAATGAGCTGAGTGGCAAAAACATCTAATGCAATAGTAGGATTGAAGATCCTTCACTATGCAACCGGAATGAACGATGACATTGCAGTGGAATGCATCGTGTACATTATTCCTTATTATAACCAATTAATAAATAAACTAGAGAGGAAGTCTCTACATACTTCTCTCTGTAGAATGCAACATATTAAATTTCCAATGTAATAATTACTGCAATGGAATGGTCGATCTTCAATATTCACAATAATATGAGATCACCATTATTGCACAATATCCTGTTCAAATTATATAGAATGCGGATAATAGAATTTAGGTAAAAGATGTATAATTATACTAATTATAATTACACCTTCCTCTTCTATGCTATGTATATTTTAACACTACTTTTAATCGGTTATATATCACGGTAATTTATTAAACCTGCATTGTATTACTACATCAACCTGTCAACCATATGTAGCAATTAGCATGAGTTTGGTCATAGATAGCTTTCCGAGTAGCAAGTGTCTAACTAACAAAAGTCCATATAGGTACATAGTGACCAGGCGACTTTAAGTCCCCCAAATTTGAATAAAACTTATTATATACAGAAAACAACGTATGTCTATGTCTATGTATTTCATAGAAAAACGTTATACAGATATTGCCGACCAGAACATCTACCGAGAATTTTCCTACCCGGATATTTCGAATGTTTCCCACTGCCTCACTTCCTCCTTACAACCAAACTTTAGGCATTTTTTGCCCATGACTAATGCAAAAATACGCAAGTAAAGCTATTTATGAGTCTACTGTGATTGCATAATAGTTGTGTACATAGTAGTTTATTAAACTACTCTGTCCGTCATTCGGCATATCAGATTATGGCTGTTTTATCAAAGATGGCAGCGATTCTTTACATTCAATCATTCTAATACACATGAAATGTCACAAACGCCAAAGATTATTAGTTCATCATGACTGATATTTTTAGGCACACAGAAAAGCCACCACGCATAATATATACTAAAGGAATATACTAAAGGGGAAATCTGTGCTAACACAAAGTAGCACGTAATGTTGTGAGAAGAATACATCGGGGCAGGAAACTTCTAGGTAGGACATTATCAGTAGGTTTATGTCCGGGATTCTTTGGTTCTCAGTTTTGTAAAAGCATGCAAATGAATAGCGTTAGCGCAATTAGGGGTCGTCCATCAATGAAGTTTAGAAAAATAGGAAATTTTCTAACACCTCCCTCCCAGAGTTAAGCACATCCACAATATAGCGTCACACTAAGTTTACATATTACATTTCCCCCCTCTTTCCCCTAAATATACGCGTCATTGATGGACACCCCTTATTGTATCCCATACATTTAAAACGTTCGACGGGCAAAAAGCATAAGGTGGGGCTTTGCGACCACCGCACCGTCATGCATTGTGAAAGGCCAGCGGTAAAAGGCTGTGACAGGTTTGAACAGGAACGTATCCCAACCTATTTAATGCAATAACTGCCCCGTCCTATTCATTTGAATGCTTTTACAAAACTGACATGGACTTGTGCCAGGTTGTTTTTAAGAAACGTATGGACTTGAGCCATGTTACTTTTAAGGCTGGACTGGACTTCGGCCAAGTTGCCTCTTCACCAGCGATTTGTTGAATTTTGTCGATACACTCAAAATCTGGTAAAATCAAAATTTGTGACAGGGGGGACCCTTTGGTGCCTTGATTTTCCCATAGGAATTTGTATGGTAAAATTTGAGTTTTGATATTTCAAGAAAATTTTCAAAATGTCCCGGGCTTTAGTTGCCTAGCAACCCGAAATGCACTCAAGTTTCTATGCTAGCTGAAGTGTCTAGGGTTGGTAGAAGACACTTTGGTAACATTTGGCCAAATCCCGGTGTAACATGTGAAAACGTTCCCAAGTTAGTGTTAAGGGACTTAAATGAAAATTTGAATGACTCGCTGCCCCAGATAGCACAATACGAGTTTAGGACGTCCTAGGGACTAACAATACGTTTACGCCCACTGGTCCAAAACTCGGGAAAATCTCAGCTAAGCACAAGTCCCGGACGTCCGTACCTTGTGAAAATGCGCGGCCCGATCTCGTGCTCAGCACGTATTTTGAATAAGCTGGTCCGAGCAGGACCAGTTCAGAACCAACACTTTGTACACCCTCCCCTTCCCCCTTTTACGTAATTATATGCATACATATCTACATAATTCTATACTAATGCAATAATCATTCGTTTTATTCATTTATAGCATCATATTTATTCTCATTTTCATTCATTTTCAATCACTGGCACAAGTCAAAAAAATTTCACGTAGAAACACTTGTAAATTACAACTCCAGGTAGTTTATAGTACGAAGTAACACAGCTATTAAAATAATGTACTCACTACGACATTACACTCGGTTAACAAATAGATTCCAACTTTTACTGTGGTGCACAACTACACAGCAAGTACAAACGGAACCAATTGTAAATACTTCAATAACACACTGAATGGAACACACTCCTACCTACCCAACAATTAGAATACCTATCACAAAAATAGTAAATAGGCTTCTTTTTTTTACCAATAGTTTGTACAGAAACAATAATTTGATTGTAATATGATGCACATTAGCGCTGTAAGGCTGTAACTATTTTAAGATTTTGGAATCTGAGCTTGTAGGAGTGCATGCGGACTCCATGAAAACTTGAGAAAGACTAAAATATGTGATGTATAACAATGCCATGCAGGAATCCGTTGAAATAAGTAAAACAAACTTAAAACGAGATTTGAACGTGTTTTAAACTTGTCTGACAGACGACCGGAATAAACTTTGTGAATCACGCCCATTAATTTTGAGGACGAGTTTAAGACGAGTTTTAAACTAAATACACACTTGTCCAGCGGACGTTTAGTATAGACCTATTTAATCACGCCTACTTCTTTTTTTAGAAAAACCCTTGGTCCCAAAGACGTCTTCGTGTCGTTTTAATATCGTCTTCTCTACATTTACGAGTTTTGGACCACACAGACCAGTTGTGGATCGTACAAAACTCGTCTTGTGCTATTGGGGTGGAATCCCAAATTGGGTTTAAACGAATAATATATAGGGTAATGTGAAAGCCTATGGTAGTTTGTAGTAGTGTAGCTTTAGAATACGAGTTTTAGTTAGATTTAGAAAATGTAATAGGCAAGTGCCGTTTTTGCCCTACATACTACAACAAGCCGCGTTGAAATAAAACTCGGACGTTTACCTTTTTCGCTGTATTAAATACCCAGGTAATAGCTATAGCACATAATGCTAAAGCATAGCAAACCAACCTTGTTTAATTAAATACTAGGCGCTTGCTTCTGTATTATATATTAAAGACCCGCTTAGCATTAGAGAAAAAACGGCACGCAGTTTTTAATATTATTATGTATTATTGTATTATATTATTATGTGTTTAATAAAGATAATGATGGTCAGTCACAGTGTCACTGTAGCTTTTGTCTCGTGTATTGCTCTCATTATGTTTTTTCTCACGTTATAGTAGACAAGATAACTGAATTTAGGATAGTGGGAGATAATAGTATTTATAAACATTATATTTATATTTATATAAATTAAATACGTTCAGAAAGAAAATATTTTGTCTAACCTACTACATCAGAGCGATATTGACACATGTCCAACATGTAAAATTCACAATTTGTGTACTGAAGGATGTACATGCTCACGCTCACAAAGTCACAACAGATTTACATCATTACAAAACCGAGAACAACTCTCGATTGCAATTTGTCATTGATGTCCATTTGGTAATGTTTAAAACGCCTTAAGTCAACCAAACCGGCCGTCGTGCTGTACACTTTACTCTTACAAGGGAACCACGCCAAGTGGTACACCAAGATTTTAAAATTACGCATTCCATAAAATCAGGCTACTTTTAAATAGTACAGAACCAAAGTAACTCGACTGCATTTTGCTTTGTTTTGTCACAGTGGCCCGCCAAAGTTTAAAAAAATTCAATTTTTAATACTTTGCTGCCCTGTAGCTTGTACAGTTCTTATCCGATTTTGATAAAATTTTGGTTTTTGTGATCCTTAGGCTTTATACTAAAAAGTGATTTCAGGATTTTGAAAAATTCAAAAATTTTCATTTTTTTGAAAAAATGGTGTTGAAAAATTGGGCCTCAAATATACTCATTTCTTGGATTTTTTTCAAAAAAATGAAAATTTTTAAATTTTTCAAAATCCTGAAATTTCTTTTCATTACAAAGCTTAAGGATCCCAAAAAACGAAATTTTATCAAAATCGAACAAGAACTGTAAAAGTACAAGGGTCGCAAAATATTAAAATTTGAATTTTTTTAAACTTTGGCGGGCCACTGTGACAAAACAACGCAAAATGCAGTCGAGTTACTTTGGTTCTGTACTATTTAAATGTAGCCTGATTTTATAGAATGGGTAATTTTAAAATCTGGGTGTACCACTTGGAGTGGTTCCCTTGTTAGTTGTTTTTTGTGAATTATGCATTTTTATGACATTTAATTCTCATTATGACTGCCTGATTCTGATAACGGTAACTTTTATTTGAAGGATTAGGAGGTGGCTTTTTTGGTTCAAGTGCACTACATTATAGTTTTTGATTGCATCTAAAGAAATGCTTCAATATCCCAGGATTTAAGCCTCACAACAGATTTATACTGCCATAAAGATTACAATTTGTAAAGGCATTTTCCTTCAGCTAGTTTTAAAACATCCTTTAGCACAAAATCCGTAATATTAAAATGAAAATTGTTCCCTATTTCTACTTGTTAGTATTTTTAGGATTTCAAACTCAATTGTTTTCCCTTAAGAGCCTCGAAATTAAATCTCGATTCAACATTAGGTATTTCGATTATGCACATAATATTAAAAGAGCCATACAAGGCATATCAAAACATTTACCACAGATCATCAAACAGCAGCACTACAGTATTGAAAGCAGCGACTGCACTGTAATTATTATAAATTTTGATAATCATACAATTCAAGATCCTCTAAGCACTCTACACCAAACAAAGAAAGCAGCACAAATAATTTTTTCAAGTTTGAGCTCAGCATCACCGCTTGATATCAGATTAAAATACTCTTTTAAATGCATTCTGGTTTTTTATTTAAATTCAGCAATCAGATATGCTTTAAAAAGCAGTGAACCAAAGCATTTTAAATTACACAACGTATGCGATACTGACAACAGTTTCCATTTTATCATTGAATCAACAATGCCACCTGCAAAATTCTGGCACTCGCCATTTATTCGACTGCTAAACAACGTTGCTGTCCTTGTTACAAAACATGTAAATATTCCTACTAGAATCGAAACTGCTGAAATTTGGGAAATAATTGTTCCAGTCAGATTCAGAAGCAGCCAAGGATATCAACATATTGCCGATTTGAGTATTCAAGGGCTGATTACTGCTAAAAAGAGTATATTTTGGAACCAATGGAAAGACTTGGGAGGAACCCCACTTAAAATTGGGGTCCCGCCCACAGTCACATATGCTAATGTTCGCGCTTATCGTGAGAAGAAAATTTGCTTCTTTCTAGCAGTGCTCGTATCAGAAGTAAGCGACATGTTGAATGGGACACTTGTACTAGCGACTACTGATACCACTAACGGAAACGGGAGACCATTGAAAAATGGGTCATGGACCAGCTACGTTGGAAAATTATTATCCGGTGAAATTCACATGTCAGTCCCATTTAATCCTTTTCTGGGTCAATACAAAGCTTTGAAAATGTCAAAAGGGGTTATTTACACTCCTTTTAAGTTCTTCTCTCCGCTCCCTGAAAAGACAGATATGTCAATTAAATTCTTAACCGAGCCATTTGACGATTCGATCTGGGTCGCACTTTTCCTTGGCATTCTTTTAAATGTTGCTGCTGTTTATTTTGTAATGGTCGTATCAGCGTCAGACAAACTACCTCAAAGTTTTGGAGGGCGATTAAATTTTATTGCAGTGAAGATTTCAAATTTTTTACGGGTTTTGATTGACCAGCCAATTCCGGCATCGGTAGTTGCGCCCTCTAGTGGCTCCAATGGGAACCGAGTCATTTTCCTAGTTTGGCTGCTAGTGATGATCGTCTTGGGGAATCTTTATAAATCAGTGGTGATTTCAATTTTAGTTCAGCCTGTTTATGATAATCCACCCTCAACATTTTTAGAACTGGTTCATTCAGATTTTCATTTGAACTTTTTGTTCTACAAAGCTTTTGGATGGGACCGAACATTTCCTTGGTTGAAAGAGTTGAAACATCCTGTTACCGATTATACAATGAAATTTGAAGAGGTTTTCAAGATTTGTCAGATAAACTAATTTATAAAAAATACTTTATTTAGCAGTAATTAAAAGTCTTCTAATTTTTAACTCAGAGGAAAATTTGAAATTTTGTAAATTTGGTTTTCAGTGTCTAAAGACTCTGTTGAATGGCTCCAACGTTTGTATATTTGTCCAAAACTATTTGTACCTTTTTGCTGCTGAGCATCTTGTGGACGCATCTGGTCGTCTTCAATTTATAAAGTCAAAAGGGTCTTTCTTTTCAACTTCGAGCTATTTTGGAATATCACCCCTTTACCCACAGCTCCAAGGTAACCTTTCTTTGTAACACATATAGGCATATTTTTCTGTGATTAAAACTGAAGCCATTTAAAATTTTAGGTGCCCTGGACCGAATTGCAGATATGGTAGTTGAAAAGGCTTTAGGGATTTACTGGGTGCGCATGCAATTTCATCAGAGATCTCTGAAAACAATGCACCGGAAAAAGAAATCAATGACTAGGCAGGGTTTACTAGAAGATAGTCTTGTGGACAAGGATTTAATGAAATACCCAATTTTGCTTCTCATTGCTGGCTTAATGGCGGCAACACTTTCCTTTGCTGCGGAACAATCGTGGGTTCAACGTGGTAGCTTATATAAGTTGTTATATAAATTTAGTGAACATATTACAATAGCTAAGATAAAACTTGGTTTGTTCCAAACGGACAGCGCAATACGTTGTGAACGTGAACGTGAACGTGAACTTGCTGCTGTGGCTGTGAGACTCGAGTGAGGAACAGGCAAATATGCGCAGGCAAAATGAAGGCGAAAATAGTTAGTAAACGTTGGTAGTTAAGAAAATCTAAAAATATCAGAAAAGGTTATTTCGAATGCGACTGGCGTATTTTCACTAGATTACTCCGCTATTTCAGACCAAAGGTCAAAGTTCACGTCTAATTTTGGATTCAAATTTTTGCACAATCTATAATTAAGCATCAACTGACATGCATACAATTTTATGCCCATAAATTTGTAATAAAATATCCATGCAGAATTTTAAGAAAAGTTATGTATAACTGACTGTGTTAACATGAATAAATATTTTAGTTCAGTTCAGTTCACACATGACAATAATTTCATTTTTAGGAATTACTCACAATGTAGGTAATTACAACTTTAGTTATAAAAATTGTAAGAAATTACAGGCAGTGCAGTGTGAAGATAGCGACATTGTGGGACTTTTCCTTTTGATTTTGAAAAAGTGTAAATATGTAAAAATAGAAAGATGCAATAAAAATCAATGCAGAAACGAACGTTAAAATAACCAAAGAGAAAATGAATTTAGTTATTATGTAACGTAGGTGCATTGTTTTCTAGTCGCTACTTATAATGTCACAGTTAATTTCTGACTTTACTTCACTGACGCTTTTAACTCATAATTTTCGGTGTTGGTATTTTATAATGAGCGGCAGCTATTTCTAAATTGACATTTCGCAACTTTTTTTCAAAATTATTATCAACAGGACTGATTTAATAATAATAATAATAATTTATTCATTGAGTCGATTTGGCATTCGCCCATACAACATTGTTAAGTTTTTACAAATTTGTTATTTACAGAGTGATCAAGAAGATCCTTGGTAATTAATAATAACATTTGAGTAAAACGTTTCTTGTGTGTGTCTTGCTTATTTGTTCTGTAACGAGAAATTGTTAAAGGCTGCATTTCTATAAAGTAATTATGTCATTATATTGTAGAGTAGTATTAAGTTTGCATTGAATTTTTCATTTCAAGTGGGTAATAAATAATAATAATAATAATAGTAATAGAGTAATTATTATATTTTAATAATGGTAGTCTTTATAATAGAACATTCTATAGTATGTTATATTTTATTTTGAATGTGGTCATTGAGTTTGGATGTGGGGACAAAGGAGTTATGTTTCTTCAATACAGCTGAGATAGAAGTGTCAAATTCTTAGAGCCTCGTCCCAGAAGTTGAAGAGTTATCCAAATCCTTCTGCATCAGGGTAGCGGCTGAGGATCGCCGATGTGACGTTCTCCCTTGTCGGTTTGCTGGTGGGTAGCTTTTTGAGAAATTTCGTCCAAACAGGACTGATTCGGGTGACGTCAATTATGAACAATCCCATTATTATAGAGTTTTGGGCGACGTAATTTATGGACCAACCTAACAAAGTAGTGACTTTGGCGACGTCATTTATGGACCATCCAAATAAAATAATGATAATTTGAGCGACGTTATTTATGTACAATCCCAATGTAGCAATAGTAACGTGGGTAACATCATTGATGGACCACCCCTGTAAGAGAATAAAAATTTACGTGCCGTCATTCATGGATCATTTAAATAAATTAAGGATAATTTGGGAGACGTCATTTATGGACTATCCTAGTGAAAGGATAGTGATTTGAATGTATGAGTATCAGTATATATATACTTATGGTTAGTATATATTCTCCGAGTTTAACGATATCATTGTTAGATAGATAGATAATTTCATAGTTAAGTCAATTTAGTACAATTATCTTCAACAGAAACGACAGGAGGGTGAGTAAGAGAGCACTTTTCTAAAAAAGCAAGAAGGAAAAATTATAGTACGGCAATAGGAAAAGATATTAAATCCAGAGTAAAATTAGGGATTTTACCCAATTAATCCACAAGACAAGTATAGTGATGTGTACATTTTCAAGTGGGATCATCATTGTCAACGGTCAAAGCAGTTTAAATATTAATTTGAAAATGATTTATTTAAATTTTAAGAGATTAATCTTGAGTCTTGAGAAGCCAATCGTTATGCTAAATTAACGCAAGCACTTCCAGTAATTTTGTTTGCTAAAGTCCAAAATTCCACTATTAAACTGAAGGTTATTGCTTTTTGGATATCCGATGAACGTTGTTTTTGAAGTTTCCTTAATTACGCATTAAGTGCCAAAATATATAAAACAATAAGCAATTTAAAAATTTAAGCAGCAATTTAAATGTATTGATTTTGATCTTATTACAAAGCAATATAATTTTAAAGAAACAGCAGCAACACCAAAAGGTTCAATGTGCTATTATTCTGTTTTTCTTTACCCAATTTACAGAAATAGTATATAGGTAGGCTGGAGACATAGTGTATGGTGTACAGTCAGATTAGAAAAATGATGGTTTCCGTTTTGCACTATCACGTTAACTTGATTAACCTTTTTGAATTGCAATTAAAAGGTAATTCAAGGAAAAATACTTAATTTAGTTGCACATTGTACTTATATTACAATGCCTCATTATCACCACTACCCAAATTAAACTATTAGACTAATGACAGAGGCGGAGTGGAAATAAATAAGGCTAAATTCCAACAGGCCCAAACTGCGTCTATCCAAAAGCGTGTTGTTGGTTTGGTATGACGATTATATGTATGTTGAGTAAAAAACAACATTTAAAGAGTTTTATTTTCTAAGCACTCCCACTCACTAACCGCTATTTAAACTGTGACCCTACTGCAATACTTTTCTAACGCCTTACTTGGGCCACAGCCGTCTGACCCTGCCCTTGACTTTTACTTTTGCACAGTTTTATAACATATATCGTCAAACGAGCTGCAGGAACCAAATGTCGCAACTCAATATACAGTAGACTTTAGTATTGTTTCAACTCAGCAAGATTAAGCATATTTCAGATCCCGTAGTGAATAAACCTTTTGTGGTTTTTGACGTATTTTTTTGTAATTTTCAAGCATCATTAAGGTATTACGTAGCTTCTCAAGAAAGCCAATAAAGTAAAAATGCTGACTAAACAAGAATTTTTAACAACACTTAAATTATTAAAGTTCTTTTCGCAACTTGACCTTTACCCTTTTAAGGTTAATTTACAATCAGGAAAAATAAAGAAAAAAAACTCTATACTTCATAGAGCAATATGGGGATTTTATTTCGCCGTTTCAATCTCAGCATTATTCTACATGAATGTGAGACTTTTTCAATCTTTGCTGTACCCAAAAGATTTTGTTCTTTATCACTTTCCAATTCACATTATTTTATGCCTCGGTTTTTATATAACCTGCTACATCATATTTAAATTTTGTACGTTGGCCAGAAGTCACTGTGAGGATATTTAATCAACTATTTGAAAATATTTCAGGTTAGCATTATATATGTTATTTGACTATCGCTTCTAATTCTAATTATTTTACCTAAGTTACGAATAAACAAAGTTTAAAGTTTTTGTGCATTTCTAAGTATTGATATTCAGATTTGGAATTATTTTATATTTAACAGATCAAAAGCGTTTGGTGCGATAATCGGTTTGGGAATTCAGTTTAATGGAGCTCATAGCTCTCTACATCCCATTTGTGATTCTTCCAGATGTATTCTTACCGCTCGTTCTTCTGTTGTTCGATCCTTCACTCAGTTTCCTTCTCTACTCGGCACTCAAAGAAAATCATAAGATTTTTGTCACGTTTTCCGTTTCGTTCATTGTAGAATTTTGTATTATCGTTTTTTGGGTAACCAACGTTATTTTTTAATTCTTTCTGCAAATGCTTATTTTAATGAAAATTGATTCCCGAATTCAAATGTTAATTCAAAGGGTCGATTCTTACTCTGCTGATCTCGAGAACAATTTCATGGCTTCGTATTCATCAAAACTGAAACTGTATAACGCATACAAAGTTATGGTATTTTCCAATATTCATTAATTTAATTTAGTTGCTATATACTAGCACTCAGATTTGCATCTGTCCGTCATGTAATTGCAGCGATTAGCAATCAAGATATGACACTGAAAACACTGAGAAGGCTACGCTCTCTTACTAACTTACAACAACAACAAAATTCTAGGTTTACATTTTTTCAGTGACCATCCATGACTGATGTCAACTGTACAGGGTCGGTGGATCTAGTAAGACTTAGATGACATAAAACGTTAATATAAGCTTTAACAGTACTGTTTAAATAGTTTCATGAGAGTTAGAGGGTGGTTGAGCAATGAAAAACGATAGACATTTTGGATAGCATTAACTTTGTACCAACCATTGAAGCTACGCGTTTAGAATGTAATCTAATTCATCTACAGAACCAAAAATATCATCAGTGAAATGACGAGAACGACTTTCATTTACAGCTACGAAAAATAGTATTATTTGTTTGAAGTCAAGCACTAGAACTACAGTTCCAACCACAGTCATGTTATCTCCTATCGTCATCTTAATCATGCCACTGCTAAACTCTGCTTTCAACTCACCCTACAAAATCCAAAAAAAATTATAGTTAATAGTACTGTAGACGTGGAATTACATAACCAATGCCAATGCACATTCCTAATTATACAAGCAAATTGTTTATGTATTTACATGCCACATCACCCATGTTTCCCTAAAATAAGCACTACACTGCCTAAAAGTCCATTTAAACTGTCAAAACACCTGCTGCTTTAATTATTTTAAGCGCTAACTAACAGTGATATGTTGACATTTTGTATATTTTGAAATTTCTAGAAGAAAAGGATGAAGAAAACAAACCCTTGTAATCTAGATGAGCTACGCCAAGTGGACAACAGGGGTAAACACTTCAAGAGCAGATTAAAAAACCTACAGATTAATAATGCCAAAAAAGCTAAACATGAAATTCTTGTAAAATTGGTCGCAGGGGTTTGGATCCTTTGCCACAGAAAGTTGATCAAAACAAAGCAAAAGTCGAGGATTTGCTATCAAAATCTGGTTCCGAGCCCGGTATTTCTTGGCCGGTGCCCAGTACTTCTAGGTCGAAGCCGTTTTCTCTAAGACTGAAGCCTAGTGGGCGCGACGAACCTAATGGTGATGAACAGCATTGAAAAAACATTTAATATAATCGTAAGTAAATTCTAAAATTGGGAAACAAAGTCTAAGTCGAGATCTTCAACTAATCCTGCTACAGAAGTAACACCTAGCAAGACCAGAGAAGGTAAAATCCACTCTAAAATCAACATTTTTGACATTCGCTGTAATTTTATTAAAATTGCTAGGATTTGTGTAAGTGGTCGGAAGATTCTATATAGAATTATGCAGCCGTATACGGATTTTTGTTCTATATTTATTTTTAATGTTATCGAATTTTAACCATCCATTGTCAACTGCACTGTAACTGTGTTGTCGGTTCATATCTACGAAATTGTAGACTTACCTACCTTGTCACCCTAGTAAGCACTGCTTAAATTGCAATGTTTAACATGGAGTGTCCCGTTGTTTTCATGTGACCTACCGTTAACATGGATGGCACTATTTGTGGTCGGCCCCATAATGTAACAGACAACCCAAGGCATGTGATTTATATGCCTTCCAGTCAACCGTTGCGTAAACTTCAGCTTTAAATGTACGCTGCCTACATAATAAACCAATTTGGGGACGGGCAGACATGGTACCAATAAAATTTATGAAATTTTAAATCCACTCACCTTCTCACTCGTAAAAGCATTGCTTTTTGCTATGCTTGGATTGAAGTGTCGTGTTTTTTAATGTAACCTACCCTCTACATGGGTGGCGTCATTTGTGTCCGGCCCCAAAGATAACAGTGATAGTGATAGGAGAAAATTTAAAGTTCCCACAACAATCTTGTCGAAACTGAAAATTCGGTTTTTAGACCGGTTTCTCACTGTAAATGGGTTCAAATAATACGTCATTCCAACGGCAATGATTAGCTGCATAAAACTGCATTCGAGTTTAGCGAGATATTTCAACATTTTTCGTTTCAATAAAAAGCCAGTTTTTTTTCGAAAAGGGCGAATTTTTTAAAATTCCGTCTAAAAAGTGTTGTATAGGCCCAAAGTAAAAAATGAATCCCTTATTGTTTCTATTTTTTCAAGAGCTTCAAAATATACTATAATTAGTTCAAATCTGACCAATATTTCAACAATGTAATAAATTATGTGAATATGTAGTAATGAATTAAAAATGTTTCACTTTTTAATGTTTAGCTATACACTTTTAATTCGCAAAAAACAACGGTGCAAATATTAGCATTAAATGAAACCTAATATGCAAATTTGTTAGGCAGTTGAAATGTGATCTTTAGGATGCTTTTATTTCGTATAATGATTGACAATTGGCAAATACTAATAGATCAAATTGAAATAACTCCTGATGTTTGAAGGTGTTTTTTTACTTACTGTAATAGGTTATATAACAACAAAACTATTATACTTATCATTCAAACACATCTTTAAGCATATTTAGTGTAGTAAGGGAAAGTTACACGATCCGTTCGGTTATATTCCAGCTGCATAGCAATCTATCTCCCATTCTAGGGATATATCACAAACTGTACGCGCCTAAAAAAGATAATTATTTATAGTTGTTATTTTTATACCGTCCAAATACAACGGTATAGTATTGATTCATTTTAAATCGATTTTCACAAATTAATGAATCGCGAAAATTAAAAATTTTAATTTTAATCCTTGACTTAACAAAAATATGACATCTTTTCATAAAACTCTTACGAATTATTGCCAAACGGTACGGTAGGTTTAAACAGTCCACTGTCTGATTTTGATTTGTGGCGTGGCAGCGCAGCGTGGCAGTCTGATTTTTGTGAACATCTCATTCCAACTTCTCTACACTATATTTAATTACAAATAATTATCATGTATAAAACAAAAGGAGATACTAACAGCTAAATAAATACTTGACTTAATAAAATAAACTGGCGCTAAGATTTATTTTGCATTATGCATGCATTATTTACTTCTACAACAATTTAACAAAATTATACAAACTATTGTATTGTACAGCGTTTCCAGGCCGCTGGCTAGTTCAGATGATGAGGCTGAAAAGCCTATGAATTATTACGAACGTCAATCTTACCTTCATGCACCTGTAATTTAAAATATAATCTACAATTTATAAAATTGGACTGTATTATTTTCTATACATTCTATTACTTAACATTAATAATATGATTCACAAATTCCTACGAACACATTGAATCTAATATTGTTTAATTTTTTAAACGACGAAGCTAATTAATATTTACAATTTATTTAGTAATATATGCACTACAGTAAAGGTTTTACGTTTTCCTGGAAGTGTCATCAATTCTGCTACAAATTAAATTTGGACAGCACGGCGGCGGAGCATTACATTTTTAGATGCTGAGCTTTAGCTCATAAGCATCTATTGAAATGGTTTTTAGATGCTGAGCTTTAGCTCATAAGCATCTATTGAAATGTTTTTGTTCGTCCGTCTGTCTGTCAGTCTGTCTGTCCGAATGTCTGTAGGTCGTGCGCTACAGGTCACAGTTTTGACCTGATCGTTGTCGAATAACTTTTAATCGCTCATAAAAGCGCCCGCGCAGTGCTGTATAGTTTTCGAGCAAGATCGCGTGAATAGTTTTTGCACAGTTAGCTGTTAACTGTAGATAGTTTTAGATGCTGAGCTTTATAGTGTGTGCTTGTCTTGTCCAACTCTTTGTTGTACGCTACAGGTCCTATTTCAAAACCAACTTCGGTAAAATAAATTCTATTTCACTCTAAATGCGATGTACATGTGCTGTATGGTTTTTAGTTACAATTATTTAAGTTGATCTCCCGTAATTATAAGTGGAACCGAACAAGAATCTGAATTATTCGTTTTCTGCGTGACCAAAAACCAGAATTCCATTCTTTTTTTTAATACATACTAAGCGTGTTCCTGCAGGGTGCTTCATTTCTTTTTAAAAATTTAAGAAATGGGACCAAACTTTTCAATTTTGTATCCATTTCTATGAGTTTACTAGAGCTTATGATGCACCCTGCACTCCTTTCTCATCATACCTGGGAAACAAAGACCAAGTCCAACTTTCTATATATCGAGGCAGGTATGTATTTAGATATTAGGTTGACATTTACCTAACATAGGATTTTACAAGTAGACATAAAGGGATCGTCCATAAATTACGTCATACAAATTTTACCATTTTAGGGATCCCCACTGTCATTAGTTCAGAAATTAGGTTGACATATATCCCTAACATTAGATTTTACTAGTATGCATTAAGAGGTCGTCCATAGATGACGTCATACAAATTTTACAATTTTAGGGAACCCCACTGTCATAAGTTCAGAAATTAGGTTGACATATATCCCTAACATAGGATTTTACTAGTATGCATGCCGGAATCTTCCATAAATGACGTCATACAAATTTTACTATTTTAGGGATCTCCGCTGTCATAAGTTCAGAAATTAGGTTAAATAAAAACCCTGACATAGGATTTCACTGGTATGCATGAAAGGATCGTCCATAATTGACGTCATACAAACTTTACCGTTTTAGCGATCTCCACTGTCATTAGTTCGGAAATTAGCTTACCATTTATTCTTAACATATGATTTTGCTAGTATGCGTGCTGCAATCGTCCATAAATTCTTGTACCTAAACTTCTTGTATCCGTGTCAAGTCAAAATAATAATCTCCTTTATACAATTTCTGAAAACGTTTGCTTTTCAAAAGATCTGAGTCTGCTAACCCTACTTAAATTTACCGTGAGTCTCTAAAGTTTTGATCTTTCAAAAACTTCTTCCTAGGTTTGTTCGTTCGTTAAGGTTTAGTCTCACTTACAGAAGTTTATGCAAACTTTGTCTCTAGTCATGTTTTAGGGATGATTGAATTTGCTTGGGTGTAGATAACAGATTTATATATTTCAAGTATTTTAAATTCAGCTATTTCGTCGTTCAAAATAACATTCGTTCGATTCTGATTAATAAAAGTTAAAAATTAGAAAATATGATTTTTAAAATGTGCTAACCCTAAACCCTATAATTTGCCAATAGTGAACTGTGTACTGTTAATAATAATAATAACTTTATAACTTAAACGTAATAGTCTCAAAACAAATCTAAGCGTAATCAACATGAACTGATCTGGCAACCCTAGGCAATAAGTTGAAAATCGTTTCAAAATTTCGTTATTTTGATGGTGTGGATAAATAAACTTTTTACATGACTATATGGATATGCTCTGCAGATAATTGTCAAAAATTGATTAGAATTTATATGCTAAATACTATAAAATTTAGTTAGGTCAAAGGTCACTGGACAATGTCGAATAGTAATTTAGGTAACAGAAGTTGTTTTGGAAACAATCTGAGCGAAAATTCCTAAAAAACTTTCAAAATAACGTAAAGGTCAAATTAAGGTCAAAATGTCATAGCGCGTAAATTGATGATTGCAGTCGCATAGGCGACAAAATTGGTTTAGTCCCGGTCTTCACCCCTTTGATGTTGACGACATCAAGAAATGTAAAGACTGATTTTGTCTGCTGAATATGGTAACTTTATGTCGTAGGAGTTAAAATGCGTTGTCAGGGATATAAATCTTGAACCCGAATTCGAAACACGCGCCGATTAAAACACAACGATACAAGCAGTCGTTGCGCATGCGCGAGATGAGCAATCTAAGTTTTGTCAAGCGCATAGGTTAAAGCGCGCGCTGAAATATACACAACGACAAAAACAGTCGTTGCGCATGCGCAGAAAGAGCAATTCGGATTCTGTCAGGCGCAGATGCGTTAAACCTGAAGAAGTCGGCGATAGTCCGTAGCTGAAAAGTCAAAAATGTCTTTGGAGTGATGAGTTAAACGTCTGAGTCAAACAGCAAACACGACTGACCAACGGAAACGAAATGCTGAAACAAACGTCTGCCGCAGTCAATTTAGTCACACTGATGACTACAAAACAAACCTAAAATGCCTAAAACAAAGAAATACACAAGGTGGTGGCACTGTAGCACTGATGACACTGTTTGTACTGCATCAGGATCTTCCTTCTTTGGTCTTCTTTCTGCACCCCTTGATTTTGGCGAAAATTAAGAGAGCGAGTAGGCAGGTCAAAGTTCAAATTTATTAGAGGGTGCCAAAGATTAATTTTGGCTCAAGAGACGTAGTGGGATAAGGTTTGAGTTGAAATATGTCGGAGGGCGCCATTTATATTACGAGCACGAATAACCAGTAATTAAAATATTTAAAGTTCATAGTAAATGTCTTGTCGTATTTATTATGCGAAATAATAAACAGTAAAGAGCTTAGGATAAAACAATATTTATTCGAATACACTCAAATACTATTTAATCACAAGTTGAAGATGTACGCAAATACTATGTCGAAACCAGATTCAGAAAATACAGGACAAAATTAGTTATACGTCAATTCTTCCTAAATGATAAAATTACATTAAAAGTTGCTCCTCAAATTTATGACAATTTACGTATCTGAGCAGTGGCAGTGGTCACTGTTCAGCTAATTAATACAGTGACAGTTGTTACTGTTCAGCCTATTGGTCATAAATATTGATGATATTATATTATTAATTTATAATAAAAATGGTTAGTTTTATTGTTTATAAAATAAAATCAGTTCTTCGTATTCGTTTCCAAACAGCCAGAAAAAGTCGTAGAAAAGAGCAAAGGCGTTCCGCAACAATAATTAAAGACTAAGTTTTTTCAGTTTTTTTTTGTAATTTAATGTATTTAAATATCTAGAACAGTATTGACTTACCACAGAGGTCCATGCTTAAACAGGAAAAGGGAATTGACCAAAACATAAATTTGGTAGCATTGTAGCATGAAGCATGCTAATGCTATAACTAGAGATAAAATTGTATTCATATCCATGCTGCTTGTTGTTGCTCAGGCTTAAATCCAAATGTAAATAGATGTTGTTTAGTACAGTTAAAGTCAAAATTATGCTTAAGAGTTGTTATATTTCAAATGACAAGATACTACAAGGCAAAAAGAGGGTTTGGTAAGTGTGTCGTAGAATAGGGAAGTTTTAGCAGTGGTGGGGTGAGTTTGGATGTGGGGAGTGAGAAAGACAGAATAACTGGAATATAAAAGTGTGCAGAATGATATCCAGAAAGGTATGCAGTTAGTTAAAAGGGCAGATATGAAAGGAATAAAAACAGGAAGATATGAAGGTAAGAAGCGGAAAGATATATGGGCATATATGAAGGGATTAATAGAATGGAAACGGGGAAATATATGAAATGGTATGCAATTGGAAATGAGGAAGACAATATAGAGATAACTTGATAAACGGTGCAATCGGAGAAAGGAATAGACAGAAAAATAGGAAAAAAAAGAATTATAAACAAATAATAGTAGGTAGGAGTGGAAAAGCAGGACAGAGGGACACTGAGTATAATGCATAAATGCGTAACTTGGTAATGTGTGCCCTGTAGCACACAAATAATAGAAAAATGGAAAAATGAATGGTATAAAAAACAGATAATATAATAGGGACCATATACAATAGGTATATAATGTACTAATTGAAGTGTAGACATGGCAAGTGCAAAAGGCCATGCAATGGAGCACGGAGTGAGTGGAGTTTAAGTTATCTATGTACATATGTACCACAACACGAAGTACTTACCGGTAGGGGACTAGGGCAGGAGTGCTGAGGAAGGCTGTTTTTTTGGACGTATGTATTTACATAGCTACTATTTACAGCTATGCATCATGTGTATTTATCACGATCTGAACACGTTTTTTATGAGAATCAAGAGGCATGAGTGCCCGTGTTAAAACAAAAGTGCATGTATTAAATAATAATGCGTACTTTACCTATGCAATGTACTCACGCACTCCAATTTCTCGTTAAAAGTTATTAAAAGGTTGCCTGGTGTTTGGCTTTTGTAGGTATCAATTATCTTTCATTCGTTTGTTGTTGTTTGAGAGTTGTCTCCATAGGAGCTCTTGTTTTGAATTATCATTATTTCCTCTTCAGTTTTGAAGTATACGCTATGTCGTATGTAAACCAAGTTAGCTGTGTGATCTGCAGTAGAGATCTTTTTTTATAGGAGCTGATTGCGAGTTTAGAGCACCTTCAGCTTCTAATGTTGCGAAATCCAAAACATGAAGATTTTATCACAAAACTGAACACTGCTTGTTTATTAAATAGAAAAGAAAAAAAGTTTTTTAGCTGTGACAGTGACTATAAATTTCACGTGCTTCTACCAAACGGTTTCACAGTGGGACGCAGACAGTGTAGCAGTGAGTGAGTGCCCAGTGAAGTATTGTAGAGAAAAACTGCAACCAGATACGAAAACGTTTGTTCACCACTTCACTGAGTTTGACCTGACTCCTGTTTTAGCAAGTGAACCTGTGACTCAGTAGCACGAAGCTGCAATACTTGCAATAGCTGACGCTTTTTTGCTTATTTATCTTTTCCATAATATACCGCTACGTGTTAAAGCAGCTTTAAAAATACTAGAACGGCATTTTGTAGATATAAAACTGATGTGCACGACTGTGCAGTACTTTTAAGAACCGAAAAATAAATCAAAATTATCTCAACATGTTGGTGCTGCCTTGGCTGTCGCAGGCAGAGGATCTCATCTAAGTGGTAAATAAATTTAGAATGCAAATTCAATATTATTTTAACATCAGGTATTGTGACATTTTAGATTTTTTTAACATTAGGTCTTGTGTTAATTTAACATGAGGTCGTGTGACATTTTGAAACTATTTTAACATTAGGTCGTGTGACATTTCAGATTTTTTTAACATTAGATCTTGTGACATTTCAGTTTTATTTAACATTAGGTCTTGTGACATTTTAACATAAGGTCGTGTGACATTTTATTATTATTTTAACATTGCGTCTTGTGACATTTCACGATTATTTTAACATTAGGTCTTGTGACATTTTAACATAAGGTCGTGTGACATTTTAGATTTTTTGAACATTAGTTCTTGTGACATTTTTACATTTGGTCGTGTGACATTTTAACATTGGGTCTTGTGACATTGCAGATTTTTTTGACATTAGGTCTTGTGACATTTTACTATTAGGTCGTGTGACATTTCAGATTGTTTTAACATAAGGTCTTGTGACATTTTAACATTAGGTCGTGTGACATTTTAACATTAGGTCGTGTGACATTTTAACATAAGATCTTGTGAAATTTCAGATTTTTTTAACATAACGTCTTTCGACATTTTAACATTAGGTCGTTTGACATTCTTATATTATTTTAACATTAGGTCTTGTGACATTTTACACTTATTTTAACATTACGTTTGGTGACATTTTAACATCAGGTCGTGACGACGACTTAAGACTTGTTGAAGAAAAAAAGATGCAGATGGTGAAAAATGCTGGAGGAGGAAATCTTTGTTTTCACACCAGCAAAGGCAAGAACTATGCAACCCAGGACACAAAGAGGGATAAACAACATGGCACGTTTGAGTACACACAAAAAAGGTGATATTTTTGTAGATCATGTGTAGGTTGATGTTTATAGTTAATTAGTTAAAGGTGTCCTAAATAGTAGAAAGCTAACGTAACATGTTTTAATATAACATGGACACACTCGACGTGACAAAATCCTAGGGAAAGACAAAAGGGCTAAATTAGGCTCAGTATCTAGTTCCAAAGCAGTAAAAAATTACAAAGACTTACAAGAGAAGCAAAAACCGTCAAGTAAGCTTCAAATGCATTGATTAGTAATATGCATGCTTGGTTCAAAGGCTTAATTGATTAATGGGTACTACATGGACTTAAAAGCTATTCACGCAATTAAATGCATTTATTGTTTATTATAGGTCGCAGCAAGAATTGCATTTCCGTTGAAAACCCAAAAAATAAAAAGTAGCAGAGTGCAGCTCCTGCAGGAAAGATGAATTGCAATACAAGTATGTGAAATAAACAACTTTAAAGCATATATTGTGAATTTGTTGTTCCTTTTTTAAATATAAGCGTGTACACATAATGCTTTATTATAACATAATAGCAGGCACTTAACACAAGAAAAGCAGCTTTAAACCTATATATCAACCAAAACAGATTTAGAAAAAGCGGAGTGCATATTAAACCACTTTTCAGACAGAAGCAAAGGCACACAGTGAGTATTTTGGACGGCTTGACTATACGCAGTGTGATAGTTATGTTGTAGAGTTGTAGTAATAATAAGTTTAAATCTACACATATTAGTATCATAAATAAAATATGTCGAAAGCGTGTGAATACGTCTAAACAAATAACTGACATAAAGAAGTAAAATGACTATGGTAGTTAACTGATTAGTCAAGGTTATTGCGAGTGTGATTGGATTCAAAGTTCTTGCTTATCAAAATAAATATTCAATGTATCAATGTTTTCAATCTGGTCTCAGCAAAAACTTTAAATGTGGAGCAACAATGTTTGCACTAATTTTTTCAACCAATTAAAAGAGAACTAAAATATTTAAATTTATTTCCTATGCGATGAAAACTTTAAAATTAAATTTTATATTATATTTAAGAATTTAAAAAAAAATTTAAAACAGAGATTTGTTTGGGTATGTACTTCTTTGCGTTTAATTTTACCAGAGGGTTTTTTGAATTTGCTGTTTTTACACAGGAAAACTCGGTAAAAAGTTAGCTAGTTTTATTATGCGTCCATTTATTAACCAAACATTGCTTTATCTGAAGCGGGTAAGTGCAACCTTCAACATAATTTTGTACGTTATGGGCCTTATCTGATAACCGTGTTTTAGAATGGCTTATTTTACCGTCCTGCATAGTCTAACTTTACTACTATAGCTAAATTATCAATTATTTATTTGCATGTAAACAGCAGGTTAAAGTTTAAAAACATTATGCATTTTTAAATAGAAACAAGTTTTTTATTACTAAATAAATCGTAAAAATTCTATGTTGTTCTTCCTGCGATGATACAAAAGTTGTGCCCGAAGCTTCTGCAGCCAAACTCACCTCATGCAGCCTCATTAGAATTCATTTCTTCTCGCTTTTTTAGTTCAATGTGTTTAAATTAGCGGTAAATTAAACTTAGATTTTGGAATTGAATTTTGCAGTGACTTTATTATTGAAAATTATCACAGACCACTTACACTTTGTAATTTTAATTTGTCGACGCAATAAATATTGTGTAAGAAAGTTGCATACCAGAAGGCGCTAATTTAAAATAAACTTTATTATCATGTAGACAACTGCCTATGTTCAAAGCTTATGTTACTGTTAAGAACACTATTTTAAGTAGCACATGTGAAACAAGAAAACCACTTTAAAGTGAATTTCTTTCTCTGATAATGAATAACCTTCGAACTCCAGCTGCGCAGTCCTTTCTTATTCTAGACTTGTAAGTACTTTAACGACTCTAAAGTAGTAAGTTATTATTTATATAGTTTATTTATGGCTACTATAAAACAATAAATTAGCAAGTATGTGCCCGCATCGCTTGTTAACGAAATTCAGCTGCACAAGGATATGTAGAATGGTATGAAATGAAATATATATAAATAACACTCCACTAAGGTTGTTTACCCTCATACTCCCAGTTTGCAATTACCAAGCAAATTATGTTATTTTCCATTAATCATTATACAAATGTTCTAAATTATGTAAAAAGGTAAGAATATAAGACAAGATTTGTGTTATAGCAGACATAGCCAGATTTTGAGAGTGCTTTGGCTGAGGCTGTGACACTGGACCAAATATAAGTTAGCTATTCCGGTTTTTTAGGTGCCTTTCACACAACACGTTTGAACGGGGAAACTCTTTTCCTGACCCAACCCGCTCTGGACCGTTTCCGACACAAATCGACGCGTAATTTTTAGAATAAATTGACAACAATTTGAAAGTTGAATTTCGATTCGCTTTAAATACTAAAACTTCTAGAATTGTAGTAGGTATGCTGTAAGCTAGCCACACAAAGTACATTAGCATTAATTGCTTTGTGTAATAAATTATTTCTATTTAATAATCCACTCTGAAAATTTTAATAAGCATAATAAGCGTATGAAATTTTGCGTTACCACTGCTGCCTAATGTAGTAATAAACTGCAATATAGATATTACTCAAAATAATTGCATCATTAATGATTTTATTTAATAAATTGCAAATTAAAGTTCGGTGAAGCAGGCGTGCTTAGCTGAGCGGTTAGGACTGTAACGAAATTCACAGCCTCAGACCTGGCTTGGATCCTCGGCAACTTCTAATCGTTTACGGCTCGGTGTTGTACCGTAAACGTCACTAGATGGTTGATTGAAACTGGATCTCCTTCGGTGCTCCTTAGTGACCACTACCTACTGTATTGACCTAGGGAATGGGACTCCTTTACTATGGGGAAGAGGACGCGGATACGAAAAAGGATACAAAGACCAAGACGATCTAACGCGTTAGCCTTCTATTTCCTGACCCACAGTGAATCGTTGAGTCTGTTTGTATTAACTTCGGTTAAATCGACCCAATGAATAAATTAATATTATATAAAATAATATTTTAATTAAAGTTTCGTGAGTTCCATTTCCTTGCAAAGCATTTTTTTACCATTTTGAGGAATTAAAATATTTTGCCTAACAATAATTTACTGAATTGATGAAGCATGTAACGATAAAAAGTAGTGATAGAAGGGTTATATTTTTATGACGCGTAAAAAATGCCTCTCTATGAGTCGAGTGATGTAGAAAAACTAAAATTAATAAAAAAACAATATAATATATATAATAATTTATTCATTGAGTCGATTTGGCCGCAGCCCATACAACATTGGTAATTTACATTTGGTTTTGCAAGGATATTGATCCTTGGTTGAATAAGGTATTTGTGTAAGATATAGAGTATAGATATCAGTATGTATGTATAAAAGTGCGTTAGTAGTTTCTTGAATTTTGTTTTTAGCCTGTACGAAAAGCATGATATAAATTAGCCTTGAAAAAAAACAATATAGAAAATGTTGTTTTAAAATTTGTACATTTCTGCAAATAACATACTGTTTAACTTAAATTTTACGAAGTAGACCAGGCTACTTTAATGTTTTTACTTTGATATTTTAAAAACAATTTTAAACATTATTGGCCAAGATCTAGTCAGAAAATATTAATTTCTTTTACGCCAAAATATATTGAAAATTAGTAAAATCTATAATTTATAATTAACAAAACTAAACAATCTCATAGTCCCTTTTGCGTCTGTGTATGCTAAGTGGATTCCGTCTTGAATATCTTCGGAGAAGTAATGCATATATAATGCACGCAAGCTAATAAGTTGGTATATAAATTCGTGTCTTTTCTTTAAAAATCCTGCAGGTTTTCGAATATAACTGCGGAGGTCAAACTTTTTAATGCCGAAATGTTTTAATTCAACTGTTGATACGCCAAATGCTCCCCAGTCCGATGCTGCACTAACTAGAATGACAAGCTTGTTTCGAAGTAGTTCAAGTAGTTCTTGCTTTACGTCTTTGTCTAAAGTTTTATACATAGGGCTGTTCTCCTTAAATCCATTTTTCTGTTTGGTTGTATTGTTAACTAGAAAGCTACCTAGCTTCTGGTTAATTTTGTTTCTCAGTACTTCCTTTCCACAATAGTCGACCACACTAAGTGTCCCTGCTTTAATCTTTTTCGCACCCCCGACATTTTTGAGGTGCACATGTTCAGGGTCAAGACTGAATTTATCATTATTGTTGTACGTATGCCATCATGGTTTCTTTAAATCAGATAAAATGTTAATCTATTTAATTACTTATAAGGCGTGTGGTAAAATCATTTTAAATTATTAGCAGTCTTAAAAATGTAATAATTTTAGATTTTACTCACGATCATATCCGATGTTTTGTTCATGCTGATCATTAACAATAAGTTCGTCGCGCCCACTAGGTTCCACTCTTGGAGAAAGCGGCTTCAACCCGACAGAACTAGGCCCGGACCTAGAGGTACTGGGCACCGACCTAGAAATGCCGGGCTCCAAACCAGATTTTGATGGCGAATCCTCGGCTTCTGCTTCGTTTTTATCAACTTTCTGACCCAAAGGATCCAAACCCCTGCGAGCAACTTTTACAATAATTTCATGTTTAGCTTTCTGAGCATCAATAATCTGTACGTCTTTTAAACTCCTCTTCAAGTGTTTTCCCATGTTGTCCACTTGGCGTAGCTCATCTAGATTTCAACGGTTCAGTGGCATTTTATGAATTCAACTTTCATCTCTGAAGTTGTACTTCTGAACTAATCAATTATTTTTTTTCTATGAATTACAAAATATACAAAATTTTAGCATATTACTGTTAGTTAGTTCTTAAAATAATTATGGATGCAGGTGTTCTGACAGTGTAAATGGTCTTTCTGGCAGTGCAGTGCTCATTTTGGGAAAACATGGGTGATGTGGCAGTAGGGTTTATAGCAGTTTGGTCGTAAAACTGCCAGCATTAGTTTGCACATACTTTAAAATAATGAATTTAAATTTACGATTGAATTAAAAATAAATTAGTTGCAAAATAGGAAGATCAGCACGAATATAAAATACTAATGTTGGAATATGATTATTTTTTAATAAGATAAATACTATGTGACTTTATTCAGTGTACATAGCATATTTATAAATGGAGCAATACAATTTTGATTCATCAGCCTGCAATTTTAAGTAGTTCACAAAAATTGTAAATATTTTCTAAAATGGTTAATTTCATCTTTCAAATACGTGCAGGCTCTTAATAATCGACCGAAGACATTCCAAGTTTCAATGTGGTCACTTTTTGTAATCAAAATATCGCGGGCTAAGGATCAAATCCGTGTCGTTCTGTTTTCGCTCCTTCCACTATTGATTTAAATAAGCGTTTTAGCTAACCAATTCATAATTACATGATTATGAAAAGTGCAAACTCAAATTGTATCATATTCTAAAACGCCAAACTTTCTAACTATACAAATTTTAAAACTGTAAATCCCTTTAACTACATGATTTAAAAAAGTCAAAATCCTCTAAATACAAGATGTAAGCCACAGACTGTTCTAATCACAGGGTTTTATGTTGCAAACTAATCTAACTGCATATTTTGAAGTTGCAATCTGATCTAACTGCATGATAAAAAAAGTGCAAAATGGTCTAACTACATGGTTCTAAGTTGCATAATAATTTAAATAAATAATTTTGAAAAGTGCAAAATGTTTTTATAACGTGCATTTGAATATTCCACGTGGGTATTGCTTTATGCACTTCTAAAACGTATTTAGATCATTTTGAATTTGTAATATTTTGCGACAAAAAATTTTTAAAATTTTCAAACATGCAATTAACGTTGCACTTTTTAAAATCATCTAGTTATAACAATTTTGCCGCTCAAAACCAAGTGGTTCGAACCTTTTGTACTTTTTAAAACCATGTAGTTAGAACATTTTGAAATATTTAAAACCATGTAATTAGAACATTTTGAACTTTTTTAAACCATGTAGTTAGAGCAATTTGCGCTTTAGAATCACGATTGTAGATTGTTTTGGGGAAAATCTTTTTCCTTCAGTGCTATTACTCGAAAATTGGATATTTTGGCGTTTAATTCTTCAGAGAAACTACCTTTTACTTCAGTGCAAAATTAGCATTTACTTTTTTCTTTCAGAGGAAGCTTTCAGTGACCCAAAACAAATTATTTTAATCTTCAGTGATATTAATTTCAAATGGCATTATTTTAAATATCAGTAAATTTCATGTCATCACGTGCTGCTGGAATTTACAGAGTTAAATTTAAATAAAATAATAAGTAAACAGTAAAATAATAAATAAAAAAAGTACATAAAATAAAAAAAAAAAAAATAATTCGTAAGTAGTAAGTGTAAACACTCATGGTTTTGAATCTTGAGAGCTACTAGACTGTGCCTTCGGTCATGAACTTCAAACACTGACTTTTCCTGGTCTTCCTTGCTTGGGTTTACCAGCTAGTAGAGTGTCTATGGCCCTCTTTGATGGCTTCCAATGCATCTTTGATACTACTAAATTATCTTTTTTCTACCCATTTCAACGGTGGTCGATAGCCCAAACATCCTTGCTTATTCAATTTGGAAGTTGGCTGGCCTTCCTCCTCCTCTGGCCTCTGAATCTGGTCAAGCCCGTTTTTTCAAAAACACAACAGCGCAACTCATGTTTTAATACTTGAGGTAAACCCAAAATTCACAAACAACTATCGAGATCCACAACTCAACTGACAAGTATTGTACAGAAAATTGCGCTCACCTTGTTAGCAACTGACGTCAAACGCCTATAAATATTTTTCCTTTCACAAACTATGAACGTTTCGACCTATGACTACATTTTTCTGGCACAAATTATGCGCGCGATGTCTTAGGAATTCGTAGTTCAGTCTTTACGTTACAATGGTTTTCCTTGTGGGGTAATATGATTTTAAACCTACCGACATTTTTCATTTTGGCTTTATAAGTAACTTTTCCACAGTCAATCGGACGAGTAAACAACTTAATTTCTAGTTAGTTTGTCGCTATGCAATTAAACGACTTATATTTAGTCACCTATTTGTTAAATGAAAATAAATGTCCTGGTACTTCAGCTTTTACTTAATATAATAAACAATGCCTGGTGATTCAATAGGAAGTATAACGACGAAGAAATGTATAATTTGCAAGAGTATTTACTGGTCGTTAGAAAATATTTTCCGCTTGCAATGATATAGTTAAATAGGTAGGTAATTGCAAAGCTAAGTCAATCAATCTAATTATCCTTAAACGAAGGTAATTTCTTCCTGGATCTCTAATGATACCCCAACGTGTTGCTTTTTGAAGGTTCAGAAACAACAACTTCACTTCAGAAACAAATAAAGTACGTAATTTAATATTTTCCTCCGCAATTTATTTTAAATGTTTTTAATCTATTTTCCAAGCAAGGTATTTTGCAAGGAAGATAAACCACACTGAAAGGTTTAATTTATAATTATTCTGCTTTTTTTCGAATTTACAGAAATAATATAGGTAGGCTGGAAAAATATTGTTGGAGAGCAGTGCATACAAATAGTTAATAGTTTCCTGTTTGTACTATTATAGCGTTCATGTGATTAACATTTTTGGAACTGAAAGGTGATTCTAAGAAAACAGCTGGAAAGGTTGTATAATTATTTTAACTACCTGAATAAAATTCATAACAGAGGCGTAGAATACTTACAGAATACTTCTGTATTCTTTCAATCCCGCATGAATAGGCATATCTTACGACTAGATCCCAGTTATTAGCATTCTTGTATCTTTCAACTATTGTAAATCCTCAAGCATTATCAAGGTATTGCATAGCTCCTTAAAGAAGATACTAAAGTAAGAATGCTGACTAAAGCAGAATTTGAAAAAACGCTCAAATTATTTAAATTCTTCTCACAACTTCAGCTTTTTCCTTTTGACGTAATTGTAAAATCAGGAAAAATAAAAACAAAAAGCTCCAAACTTCAAAAGTCAGTTTTTTGGATTTTATTTTGTGGCTTCAATTTTAGGATTATGTTACATGAATGTTAGACTTCTTCAATCTTTGCTGTACCCAAAAAATTTTGTTCTGCATCACTTTCCAATTCACATAATATTATGCCTAGGCTTTGATGCAACCTGCTACATTACATATTCCAATTTTGTAAGTTGGCCGGAAGTCACCGTGGGGATATTTAATCAACTATTTGAACATCATCCCGGTAAGCGCTATGTATTTACTAGTTACGTAATTAGTTACCTAAGTTAGCAAAATTAAAAAATAAAAATAAATATGTGCATTCCTATTAAAGCTTCACAATTTCTGATTTAACAGATCAGCAGCATTTAGTGCGCAAATCTGAACGTGAATTCAGTTTGATAGAGCTCACAGCTCTCTACATTCCCTTTATCGTTCTTCCTGATGCCTATTGCCTATTTACCCCTTGTTCTTTTTCTGTACGATCCTTCACTCAATTTCCTCCTCTACTCTGCACTTGGAGAGAACCAAAAGAACTTTGTCACGTTTATTATTTTGTTTATTATAGAATTTTTTATTATTTTCTTTTGGATAGCCAATGTAATATTTGAATACCTTCTTCAAATGGTATTTTTTTATGAAAATTGATTCATGCATTCAGATGGTAATTCAGAGGGTTGAATCTAACTCTAATCATATCGAAAATAATTCCGTGGCTTTATTTGCATCAAAACTGAAACTGTATAACGCATACAAAGAGTTCAGAAAGATAGAGTTGTCCATTAACCATTTTAACCTTAGCAGTGCGTATATCATTTTCTTTCTAAAAAAACGTATTTATCTCGGTATCTATTATTAGTTTTGTTTATATTATTAAATATCCAACGTTTGATATAGTCACAAGTATTTTTTGCTTGTTTGACCCCATTCATTGCAATTGTAGTCTACGTCGCTGTGTACGACAAGGCATTTAAAATCCCTGAAAATATTAAAAAGCTTAAACTAAAATTGCTGCTGCTGAGTGGGCAGTGTCGTGGAATGACTCAAAAGCAACGTCATTTCTATTGGTTGATCTGCAAATCGGTGAGAGATGTTTTGGGGTGAGACAAGGAGAGTTTCGCACAATGGAACGAGAGTCAACGCCTTTATTTTTGGATTTCATAACTCGAAATGTTGCTGGGCTCTTAGTGACTATTCGAAAGTGACATGATGGGCTTGTTGGGCTGTAAATGCAGTGAGTTAAACTACAGAAAGGTAAGGGAACGAAAAAAAGTGGTATGATAATTGTATATACTTATATATAGCCTAATGAATAGCTATACGCGACTGCAAATCGGATTTGGCATTGTATTATTTTTGCAAGCAAAATATCAAAACTTGAAACTGTTATGACATTAGTTTTGTTTTTTTATTTTTCAGGATCGAATTGCAACTGGCATAGAGTATACACGGTGTTACGGGAAATTGAATTAAAATTTGAATTCGTTGTTTTTTTTTGTAATTGCACGTTTCGTTGTGTGGTTTTACTCGTATGCATATTTGTATTTTTAGTAACTGAAATATTTAACTGCTTTTCATAGGTAATGTTTGCCAAAAATTAATACAATTAAATTAGTTAAAATTAAAAGAGCTGTTGGTGATTGCATAAAAAAAATCAAAAACGTAATAAAAAAAAGGAATAAAATAAAATTACATATGTGTACATTTCTTAAAATTATAATTTTCTAAAATTTTACACATCTAGCTACTAGAATATTTCATACATTAAATTCCACAAATTCCAAGATTTATAGGCAGATCTGCTATTCAAATTAGGTGGATATAACATTCTGAATAATTTTTACGCTTTTATTAAAGGCGTACACAGGAAGCTGGTTCTGCAAGTTATGTTTACTAAAGCAATTTTGCACAAAATGCTGCTTACCTTTAGAAATTGAAGTCATGGTCTAAACAGACAATAAAATTATAGATTTGCCCACTCAGGACCTAAGTGAAATGCTGCGTGTGATCCAAGCTTATAGTAAAAGCATTTAACTTTATTGTACGGAGTCCTTGAGGTTCACATACATTACAAGTAGGCAGGGAAGGTAAAATAAACAGAAGCCCAAACCGTAAACATAAAAATGCACATCCTTTAGTAAATACAAATTGTGACATTTGACATGAATCAATATTGTTGCAGAAGGGGTTTACAATAATTTTTTTACCAAATATTTTGCCATGGCTTTTTGGGAGTTCAGAAATGCATAAATAAGTGCCACAATTTAATGATAAATAGCCAAAATTATTATTAATCCTTTTAACTTTAATAACTTTATAATATTTTAGTTTTAACGATTTAGTTCTTTCTTATTTAGTAGCAACTGGACACAGCAACCAATAAATAGAAACTGTAACCTTTTTCTACCTCTAACCACATATTTCAACTTTTTAATGTTTTTTTTAAAATGCTTGCCAAAATTTCCCTCGCCGTTTTAACAGTAATTAAATTACTGATTGGTACTGACGCCCTAAAAAACGAAATATTACTAAATGATTATCACGAACAAAACCAAGAGCCTCTACTCACCGTATCCAAGCATCTCCCTGACATATTTCAAGGGAGCCCATTTCATTTAACAGCAACTGACTGCACTCACATATTTGTCAAGCCCACAAATCGAATATCACAAGTCCAACAGATCCCCCCTCTTCTAACAGGGCATGCGCAGAAACAAGTAAACCTTATTTTTACAAATCTGCTACACCTCAACTCGCGGAAATTTCAAATTCTACTACCAATCACATTGAAATATACTAAAATCTGTAGTATAGTGATGTATTTGGAACCTGTTGTTGAATTTGTTCTACAACAGGAGGGCTCACATTATTTTGATTTTATATCCCATATTCCTGGGGACACCGTTTATAGTTTTCACTTCCTAGTAGAAGACGTTTTTCCATCTGACAGGTTTTTGAGCTTACCATTTGTACGTCGTCAGAGCAATGTTGCCATTCTTGTCCCTAACATTGTCAACTATAATACTAATAATAGTGCTTTTGGAAGTTTAATGCAAAATAAAATTGACTCATGGGGCATTTTAACACCGTCCAGATTTAGTAGCAGTCCAAGTTACCACTATATCGGCAGGATTACAGAGGAAAATCTTTATATTCTAAACACAAATAACAATGCTAAAGGATTTTTCTGGAATAAATGGAAAGATCTACAAGGCGATCGAATTAAAATGGGAGTACCCTCCTCATATTCAGACACGGACGCGCAAGCGTATCAAACTAAGCGCATTTATAGTTTTCTACCTGTCCTAATGTTCGAGGTGGGTGACATGCTAAATACTACAGCACAACTGGTCCCAACGGATATCGCAAAAGGAAACGGGCACCAATTAAAAAATGGAACCTGGACGAGCTACATTGGACTGCTCCTGAGTGACACAATCCAAGTGTCAGTCCCATTCACCCCTTTTCCGTATCAGTATGAAGCTCTGGACATGTCCAAGGGAATTATTTTTACCCCGTTTAAGTTCTTTGCCCCGCTTCCCAAGAAGACAGAAATGTCACTGCATTTCCTTATAGAACCATTTGACAGGTCCATCTGGATTTCTCTATTTGTGTCGATCTTACTAAATGTTGCAGCACTGTACTTTTTAATGCACATGGCGGATGTGCTGCCAAAGGATTTGCCAGGGCGTGTGCGCTATATTATTGTAACTATTACAAACTTTGCACGGGTTCTGATTGACCAGCCGCTTCCGGACGACGTTGTAGCTGCCCCAGCAGGTGGCACAAAGAGCAAGACCGGTACTGGGAACGGTGCCGGTACCGAGATTAACCTCGAGTCAAATGGCAGCCGCATCATTTTCCTAGTGTGGCTCCTGGTTATGATAGTAGTTGGGAATCTGTACAAGTCAGTGGTCATCTCCATTTTGGTTCAGCCCGTGTATGTGAACCCGCCTTTAACGATGGTGGAATTAATTCAGTCAGATTTTCACTTAAATTTTTTGTACTATAAAGCGTTTGGATGGGATAAGCGGCTACCTTGGGTGAACGATTTGAAACATCCCGTGACTGATTACGTCAGGAAATTTGGCGAGGTAACTAAAATATTTAAATTTTTAAAAATCTTAAAAAATATCTAAAAGCAAAATCGCTTTTGAATCCATTAAAGAAATCCTGTATTGTTTCAAAATTGTCTACATTTTATTTTTCAGTGTCTCCGGAGTCTTTTAAACGGATCTAACGTGTGCATGTTTGTCCAAAACTATTTGTATCTGTATTCGGCTGATGAACTCGTGGACACATCCGGTCGTCTTCAATTTCAAGAATCAAAAGATTCTTTCTACTCGACTTCAAGCTTTTTTGGAATATCACCACTCAACCCACAACTAAATGGTACATTATTATGACTATAACTATCAAATCTGAATTCACATCTATTAAATATTAACTGTGCATACAAAGTTAAGAAAAAGCTTTGTTCCATTTAATGATACGTTGTGTTTTTGAGTTACGAATATAGAAGCCGTAGACAGAGTTTCAGATGTGATAGTAGAGGGCGCTCTGGACATTTGCTGGATTAGAATGCAGTTTCATCAGAGATCCCTCAAAACAATACAAAGGAAAAAGAGATCCGCTCACGAAGATGGTTTGCTGGAGCTGGAAGACAGTCTAGTGGACCAGAAGCTAATGCTGTACCCGATTCTTATTTTAATTTTTGGCTTAGCCGTGGCATGCCTCTTTTTTGTTCTCGAAAATATTTTTAAAAAATCAAAAACACAGACAATGTTAAATTAAGCCCCTAGTGCAGTAATGTAACAAATTTGTCAATTTAATTTAATTTTAATTTTGGCTCGTTTACACAAATTTTATTTATCACAATCAGTATCAGTCGTCTCTTGCGTAACTGGCGACACATTTGTACGACTCATGTCGATACCCGCATTTTTGTAAATCCAGTCAAGAAATTCTGCAACTCGTGTGTAGACACCCGGGTATTTGGGATTCGCACAACCTTTCCCCCAAGACACGACACCAACTAAAACGTAGGAACCATTAGCCAACTTGACTACAAGCGGACCCCCAGAGTCCCCTTGACAACCATCTTTTCCACCAACACCCAAGAAGCCTGCACAGATCACAGTTGGTGCTAATTCCCCTCCGTAAGCATCTTCACATTCTTTGTTTGTAATTATGGGGACCGTCACTTTCTGAAGAATATCTGGGTATCTTCCGTTATGACTCAAGCTTCCCCATCCACTCACAGTAGCATCTCCGGTAGGCTCATAATTTGCCTGGGGCATCAATACGGGCTGAACAGCTGCTGTTAAATCAAATGGAGGATCCACTTCGCTGAGAGATATGTCATTCTCTGCTGATGCTGGATCGTAGTTTTCCTGAACAGTGAGTGTTTTTATCGCTCGCTCCTGTTCCGTCCCTTCTTGCCTAATTTTATTATGAACTCCCGCAACAATTGAGTATATGGATTTATCTGTGTCGTCGAAACAATGAGCAGCGGAAATTATGAACTTTTCATTAAGGAGTGTACCCCCACAATTATGTCTCCCATATTTCTTGATTTGGATTTGGTAAGGGAATTCATGGGGTATGGCTTCCGTTCCGCCGACGATCCGGGTTCCTTTTTCAGACGGACACTCAAATGTGGGACATCTCCTTCTAGATCCTGCAAGTAGCCAATAATTGTAGCATACGCATCATTAAATTCTTATTTTGAGTATACATATTATCGTCGGCAAAAATCAGTTTTTTAAAAAATATCAGATTACATAGCTATATTTTAATGAGCGTAAACCCATCAAACTTAACTTATTGCTTTGGTAACTAATTTTAACTCTACAAATTCATATAACGCACATCGTCAGTAAAGAACTGTAAAAATGACCCATATCCAATTTAAGCTAGAATCAAAATGAGCTATGTCATAAAATCAAAATGCGAAACATGCGTCAAATGTCAAATGTTAATTACGAGTTTTTGAAAAGGGTAAAATATCCTATTTACATGTTTTTAAAAAATGTAAAATGTTCTATTTACAGGTTTTTGAAAAGTGTAAAATTTTCTAATTACATGTTTCTGAAAAGTGCAAAATACTATATTTAAATGCTTTCAAGACATATTTCAATATTTTTGTAGATGGTGGATAATGGTTTTAGCTACAAATGGATATGAGTCATTTCGGTTCTTCACAGACGATATTTAATTTATTTATTTCAAAATTCGTACAATACAAAAACGATTTTCAAAATATTGGCAGTACTAAATTCCCGCTAATAATCTAAATTACCACATTTATTCCACTGAAGTATTTCGCACTTTGCTTTGTTGCTGGCCTGAAACTTTGAAGCATCTTTGTGAGGTCCTTGGATTGTATTTGATGTGCTGTACTTTGCAGTGGATATGCAGATGGCTTGGGAGATTCTGGCAGTCATGGTAAATCGGGCTCTGTCTGCAGCTCCTTGTCCTTCATTATAATCGATATATAATTATTGCAAGTTGTTACACAAGTACAAATGAGCCCAATATTCATAAGTATAAATATTATTTCTGTATCACCTGCTACTCCACGCAAGAATGCGAAAGCAAAAATTATTAGAACAACCGTTTGGGTGTATTGCTTTTGTTTGACGCAAACAATCTTCATTTTAAGCTTTAGATTGTTTTTAAAAAACGTAGCTTGCGATTAGTGTGCATTAAAATCCAAGAGTACCCCTTTAACGGAATCAGAAATCAAAAAATTAATGACGTTTAAATTACTTTTGAAACATCACATCAACGAATATGTTCAGTGTAATACTAGATGTATTTTGGCTAAAATAACAGTCAGTAAGTATTGTTTTAGGCTTTGAAATTAATGTCTAATAAAAATAGCTGTTACATTTACTTACACGTGATATAATTACATAATAATATATATAGTTTGCTAGCCAAAAACTAACAATGAAAAATGTGTTCACAATTCACATTTTATTACTACTACTGCATTAAATATTTTAATTTCACATCAAATTACATAATGCCAAAAGTAACGTCAAAATGAGTTGAACTTGAGCTTCATTAACGTGCCAAGTGTTTCAATTAATTTAATTACTGATTTTTACGTCAGACACAAAGGACTAAACTGAAATTACAATAGAACATAAATATATTCATGGTAAATAAACCATGTAGCATATTTCTACTATTCTTCTAAGAACAAAAGCGATATGCGTAGCAAAATGGAGGATCTGATCCTGACCAGATTCGCTAGGCAAAGGAAAGCGTGATGAGTGTGAATTAATAATGGGAAACTGGAAACTGTCGAGTTCTCAAATTAAATGCTAAGCTTGAGCATCTAATAAATTGGTCAAGTCCGTCCGTCCGTCTGTCTGTCCGTCTGTTGGTCCGACGCTACATGTCAACCCATTTAAGGATTTTTTTTCAAACTTTTTTTATGCAACCACAAATGCGACCGGGCATGTTTTTGTTGTTTTTGCATTTCAATCGGACTGACCATTGCTCCACAGCTAAATGTTGAATGGACCCGTGTCGAAATTCCTGGTAGTGAATGGTACAAAAACGTACCTACCTGCTTAGGTTAGTTTGCAACTTAGGCTTATGTAGTTAGAAAATTTTGCATTTTTTAAATCATGTACCTGGTTAGGTTAGTTTGCAACTAAAGCATATGTAGTTAGAACAAATTGCATTTGAAATCATGTTGTTAGAACAGTTTGTAGTTTTTAAACCCAATTATTTAGATCGATTTGCGTTTTAAGATATGATGCAATTAGAGCAATTTGCACTATTCATAAGCATTTAATTATGAATTAATCAACTAAAACGCTTATTCAAATCAAAAGTAGAAGGAAGCGGATTTGCTTTTAAGGTAAAATGGAAGGAAGCGGATTTGCTTCCAGCGAAAATTGGAAGGAAGCGGATTTGATACTTTGCCCGCGATTTGTTTTTCTGAAAAGATACATTTAATATGCAGACATAATTAGAATATTTATGTATTTTTTGCTGCAGACAAATAATTAGGATATACACAAGTTATCCTAATTAATTTAAGATTAATTTATTCAGCCTACAGGTAAATGGTGTCGTCGAGAACAACTAAAAATATTCCTCAATGACGTCAGACCGCGATAGGTAATAATGTTCCTATTTCTTGGGGTGCAGTTGTCAGTTGAGTTTTAAATCCTAACGTTCCAAGTTTCTGTGGGAATTAAAATTTTCACGCACGAGCAAAGACGTCGTTTTTGTATTTGTAAATAAAAGGAATATAACACAAATACCACAACATGTAGACGAGCAACCAAATAAAAAAAGGGTGCTGTTGGTGGATATAGAACTAAATTGGACTGAATGCAAAAAGAACCATGTGATTATGAATAAGTGAGCTAAATCGCTTAATTAAACCAAAAGTGGAATAAAGCAGATTTGCTTATAAGGTGAAATGGAAGATAGTGGATTTGATCCTCCGCCCATGGTTTGATTTTTTTACTCAATCATTCCTTATTTAGTTTTGTATTTAATATTTTATGTATTTATGTTTCGCTGATGCAACAACAATTCTGTCCAAAAAATATATTGCTTTTCTGGTGTCAGTGAGAAACAATTTCGCAGCAAATCGTACAAAAGTGTCTGCAAAAACAAATTATTCTCGCTGATGGTTAGATAAATCTAGCTACGGTTTAGATGCATATGACTGATCAAAAAATATAACCCGATCAAACATTTCTGCTACCTTTTTTTACTGTACTAAGAACCAGAGTAAACGGCGATATGTAAACTGAAGTGCGAAGGTATAATAAAGTCAGTAAATTGTATAAGTTCGAAATTTAAGACGTTGTGGATCACGTTGTGGAACACAAACAAAGAAGCTTTAGACGTAGTTGGAGATGTAATACTAGAGAGCGCTTTAGACATCTGCTGGATTACAATGCATTTTCATCAGAGATCCCTCAAAACAATACAAAGGAAGAAGAGATCTGCTCATGAGGAAGGTTTGCTGACGCCAGAAAACAGTCTAGTGGACCAGAAGCTAATGATGTACCCGATTCTTATTATAGTTTTTAGCTTAGTGGTGGCATGCCTCAGTTTTGTTCTGGAGCACATTTTAAAAAAATGCAAATTACAGGGTATGTAGAATCAAGCCCCCATTGATGTAACAATTTTTTCAATTTAATTACATTTTTATTTTAGCTGGTTTACAAAAATATTAATTGTCACAATCGGTCGTCTCTTGCGTAACTGGTGACACATTTGTACGACTCATGTCAATACCTGCATTCTTGTAAATCCAGTCAAGGAATTTTGGAATTCGTGTGTAGACGCCCGGAGAGTTCGGCCCCGCACAACCGTTCCCCCAAGACACGGCACCTACTAAAACGTAGGAGCCATTAGCCATTTTGACCACTAGGGGACCCCCCGAGTCCCCTTGACACGCATCTTGTCCACCAACACCTAAGTAGCCTGCACAGATCACAGTTGGTGCTAATTCCTCTAGGTTAGCATCTGAACATTGTTTGTTTGTAATTATGGGGACCGTCACTTTCTGAAGAATATCTGGTGACCTTCCTCCAAAAATCAATCTTCCCCATCCACTCACTGTAGCATCCCCAGTAGGCTCAAAATCTGCCTGGGGCATTATTATGGGTTGAACAGCTGCTGTCAGATCAAATGGAGGATCCACTTCGCTGAGAGATATGTCATTCTCTACTGTTACTTTGTCGTAGTTTTCATGAACAGTGAGTGTTTTTATCTTTCGCTCCTGCTCCGTCCCTTCTTTCCTGTATAAATTATGAGCTCCCGCAACAATTTTGTATATGGATTTATCTTTGTCGTGGAAGCAATGAGCAGCGGAAATAACAAATCTTTCATTGAGGAGAGACCCTCCACAATGATGTTGGCCATATTTCTGGAGTTGGATTTGGTATGGAAATTCATGGGGGACAGCATCCGTTCCGCCGACAATCCGGGTTCCTTTTCCAGGAGGACACTCAAATGTACGACATCTTCGTCTAGATCCTGCCAATAGCCAATATACATACACATCAATAACCACTAATTTTGAGTTCACATAGCTATTTAATAAATATCGTAAGCCCATCAAACTTTTCAAAGTTTTTAAAAAGGGTAAAATGTCCTATTTAAATGCTTTTGAGAAGTATGAAATTTGTTTTTACATGTTTTTCAAAAGTGTGACATGTTCTATTTACAGGTTTTTTAAAAGTGTAAAATGTTCTATTTACATGTTACTGAAAAGTGCAAAATACTCTATTCTCTCTCTATTCTATTAAATGCTTTCAAGACATATTTCAATATTTTTGTGGATAGTGGATAATGGTTTTAGCTACAAATGGATATAGGTCATTTTAGTACTTCACAGAAGATATGTAATTTGTTTATTTCAAAATGCTTGCAAAATACAAACAGTTTTAAAAATATTAGCAGGACTATATTTCCGCTCATAATCTGAATTACCACATTTATTCCATTGAAGTATGTCGCACTTAGCTTTGTTGCTGGCTTGAAACTTTGAAGCGTCCTTTTGAGGTCCTTGGATTGTATTTGATGTGCTGTACTTTGCAGTGGATATGCAGATGGCTTGGGAGACTCCGGCAGTCATGGTAAGTCGAGCTCTGTCTGCAGTGCCTTGTGCTTCATTATTATCGAGATATAATTATTGCATGATGTTACACAATTACAAAATGAGCACAATATTCATAAGTTTAATTATTATTTCTGTCTCACCTGCTACTCCACGCAAGAATGCGAAAGCAAAAATTATTAGAAAAATGTTTGGAGCGTAGAGCTTTTGATTGATGCAAACAATCTTCATTTTTAGCTTCAGATTGTTTTCAACAAAAGCAGTTTACGATTATTGTGAATTAAAATCCACGAGTACTTTTTTGAACGGAATCAGAATAAAAATTAATGACGCTTAAATTAGTTTGAAACATTTTATCAACGAATATGTGCGTAGCTTTACTGTTTCTAGAATAACAAAGTAATTAAGTCATGTATGTTGTATGCTATGAAATTAATGTTCAATAAAACAAACTTCACAAGCTACAAACCTTTTAGTACCAACAATAAAATATGTATCTACATTATATAATGATTACTTTAGCAGTTAATATTTTAACTTCGCATTAAATTACATAAAATGTCAAAAGTCACGTGGAAGTGGAAGTGAGTTGAACTTGAGCATTATTAATGTTTTAAGTGTTACGTTTAATTTAATTACTTATTTTTACGAACGGACACAAATAATTAAATTGAAATTACAATTGAACATAATTATATTCATGGTAAACAAACCATGTAGTGCATTTCTACTGTTCTCGACGGCACATATGCGTAGCAAAATGGAGGAACTGAACCTGATTGATCAGAATCGCATCGCTAGGCAAAGGAAAGCGTGATGAGGGTAGTATAATGAAAAACTGGAAACTGCCTAATTTTTAAAATGTAACTAATTTATTAAACACTGTATTTATTATTTTATTATTCATAGCCAACAGATTTAAACATTGATAAAGGAAACATCCATAATCATAATAATTTATATTGTATTTTTAATTCCAATTTTGGGCTGCATCTTTTGTCTTTAGAATGTCGTATTTTTAATGAAATATAAAAGTGACTTGAATTTTGTTTATTAGTAAGCACAAATAATTCTTTTACATGGATCCTATCCTGATTTCCATGGATTGCGGAAGCATTCTCCATGATGAGCAACTCTCAAGTCTAAAAGATAAGAGTAAATTAAATTTTTTTAAACTTGAATTTTTCTACTACATATATAATAATTTATATGAATTATATTATTGCAAGGATATTGCAATTAAATGACCAAATGTAATTAAGTATATTTTATATTTACAATATCTTCCCTTAGCTTCGTATAAGACATTATTTAACTACCAACGCTCATTTAAAATATAACAAATCTACGTATACACCTACATTTATTATCCCTATCTCGTGCGCAGTTTATTTGACATTGATTTCCATACGTCTTCCCATCAGAGCCACAAACAGGATCCCATACTAAAGTTAAAGAATGAGAAATCAGATTCAGTGCATTAAAAAATATGGGTTAACTTTGGTCATAGATTTCTCACTACAAAACAAAACATTACTGAGCATGTATAAAATAAATTTTTAAATAAAAGCAAATTTTAATGGTGAAAATTAAATAAAGAAAATATACTTACATGATACACAAATACAACTGTGGCCGCACCTTTTACAATTTGTTACCACCCCCATGGCCATCAGAAGAAGTGGTACAATAATCACGAGTGTGGTTTTCATTTTGAACTTTAATGAATAAATTTCTAGACGCATGCAAAGGAAATGCGTATGATTATAAAAGATGTGGATGCGTGCTCACAATGGATAGAAAATTAGACTTGTGTTGTCCATTCCTAAAACAGCTAGCCTTTTTATACTTATTTCAATTTCCATGTGCGAGAATCGTATTCCTTATTTTGCATTTTTGCATCTTAAATACTTACATGTTAGTACATAAGGTATGTAAGTGTATGCACACTTACAAGCGTTAATAACTCTAAAAATAATCATTTTTTTAATTTTAAATACCTATAAAAGCTATTAAAATGAAGCACACAATATCTATAAATGTAAATTTAAATTGGGTTTTGCTGACTTCCTTGGAAATTTGAATCTTATTTAAGTCACCGTTAACTTCAATGTCAACGAAAATCGTCAGTTGCTAGGTGTCATAAATAATTAACTGAATAGTTATTTCAACAAATAAAAATCCGGCGCTTCGCGCCGGATTTGTCCACCGTGGGCCCGAAGTAGATGCTGAGCTTACAGCAGGTTGATTTCATCATTGAAAAAAATGCTTTTGTAGTACGGTTAACAAAGTCCTAACTTAACCTTAAGCAGTTACCGCTAGTGAAAACGGGCTGAGTGCGAGCTATGTTGGCACCAGTGGGCTAAGTAAAAGCTCTGCTGCTCCAAGCGAGCTTGAATTAAATAGGACACAACTATAGTTTACGTACCTACCTACGACCTACCTATGTTCAGAACCAAGTGTGTATATCAATGGAATGACGTTCTTGACACCCATTTTTAACAGCATGCAATTTAGGCAATGCGTAAGTAGTTGTCTGTTATTTTAAGCATATTCGTTTACATAATTCATAACCTAATGACAGTAATGACATAGGGGATTTTTATAATGGTAGTATGTATATAACCTCAGTAATGGACGATCCCCGTATGGGTATTATTAAGATCTCATGTGAAATATATCAGAGTACCTAATTCTTGAACTAATGAAAAAGAGGGTCTCTAAAGTGGTAATTTTTAAATAACGTCATTTATGCCCGATCCCCGTATGCATATTAGTAAGATCCCGTGTTAAATATATTTGATTGCTCAATTCATAAACTAATGATAAAAGGGATCTCTAAAGTGGTAATGTTTGAATGACGTCATGTAGTGACGATCCCTGTATGCATACTAGTAAGATCCCATGTTAAATATATCCAATTACTTAATTCCTAAACTAGTGAAAAAAGGGATCTCTAAAGTAGCTATTTTTAAATAACGTCATTTATGGACAATCCCTGTATGGGTTATTAGTAAGATCCCATGTTAAATATTTTTGATTGCTCAATTCCTAAAATAATAATAAAAGAGATCTCTAAAGTAGTAATGTTTGAATGACGTCATGTAGGGATGATCCATGTATGCATACTAGTAAGATCCCATGGTAAATATATTTCATTACTAAATTCCTAAACTAATGACAAAGGGGATCTCTAAAATGGTAATGTTTGAATAACGTCATGTATGGACGATCCCTGTATACAGATTAGTAAGATCCCTTGTGAGTGGCTTGTTTTAATTTACTCACCCTCAACTTGAATGACGTCATTTGTGTCTGGCCCCTAAGCGACGTTGTCCTTGTCTACCACGTACGTACCTAGAAATGGAGGTAGTTTTGAATTTTAATGTAATTCAAACGGCTGGTTTTTCTTTGAGAGAAAAAAAAGTTAAAAAAATATTGAAAGTTGCTCCAGTTAACTGGTAACTGTGCAAAAACTATTCATGCGATCTCGCCCAAAAACTATACAGCACTGCGCGGGCGCTTTTTCTAGCGTTAAAAAAATATTTGAAGAAATAAAGTTGAAAGCTGCGACCGTTCTCGTACGACCTACAGACATTCGGACAGACAGAGCGACAGACAGACGGACGGACAAAACCATTTCAATAGATGCTTATGAGCTAAAGCTCAGCATCTAAAAACTGGAAGGCGGAAAAGATTTTTATTTTTTGTTGTTGGTTGCTGCTAATTCTGTTTTGAAGTAACGACGTCGACATATGTAATTCAAAGTTGTTTCCATATAAAAACAACGGCATGCCGTAAACATTGATGACAAGCTATAAATGTCATGAACGAAATTAGATACACTAAATTAAAATGTTTCCACGAGGAAACTATCACAATTCAGGCCAGGATGAATTCCGAAATAAAAATGTAAATATACTGATATAGACATATACTAATTAATTATGCACAAAATAAAGGTCCTTAAAACAACATTAATTAATCCAGGATATATGTACTATACAATTAATTGTATTTTTTAATATTGTTGTAGTCGAAGTACTTAATTAGAATAACTAACGTAAGTTCTAATCGGTTCTGCGGCACGGGGAGGGTGACATTTTCCTTTATGGGCAACTGTTAAGTCTGTGAGTAAATTGAAACAAAAATTAGGGGGTTAGAATTCAAATGACAAATGAAAGAAATTACATTGGCAAACTGTACAGTGCCTAATAATTAGGTTTTATATTCATTCACCTGCATTTTCTTGTTTCCGAGCACATTTTAGCATACAACTATTTCCATACGTTTTCCCGTTAGAGCCACAGACAGGATCCCAATCTAAATGTTTAAGCATTCCAAACAAGTAAAAGTAGACAATTTATAAAAAAATACTCGAATAATGCCCCCGAATGGTAATTTTAATTACAAAATGCTGGCAAGAATTATATTATGTACTAACTTCGTGGACAATTACAAACGTCACAATTCTCCACCATCACCATCACCATGGCCAAGACCAATAGTACAAGCGGTCCAGTAGTAGTAAGGCTGGTTATGGACTTCATAATGAACGTGATGATGAACTTTGGAGACGGACAAATTAACTATGAATTATTAAGTAATAAATTTAATTTCAAAAAAATAAAGAAAAATAAAAATGTTTGTCTATATTCCGATGAATTGAAATTTCAAATAGTTGGAAAATATTACCTGTACATATAAACTACACTATTAATTATTAGTCACTGGAAAATTAATAAATTTTTTTGTAAAAATGTAAAAACATATGTTGCATATTTTAAGTTGTATATTTCGTATGAATTGACTCAATGGCAAAGCGATACCAAAATATAAATTGTCATATCATCATCACCTGCTAGATGTGATTAAAGTTGATGGAATTAATTAATTTTACGCAGAAAAACACACCTGTGTAAATACTTACTGCGACTTAGGAAAGCAAAATGTGCAGTGCTGTTCGTACATACCTACAGTACAACGTGCCTTTTTAATTTAGTGTTCCACACGTATTTAACAATTTTAGTAATTACATTTCACGTAGTTAGTATTTATTCTAATAGGAACACTGTTTACAATACATAGTAAAGTTCTAAGTGTATCCAGACAGGTAATAATAACAAAGTATTATGTCAGTAAAGCCTGAAAATTGCCTATATTTAAAAGTTCAAAATGGACTATGTCAAGAAGAAAAACACTAAATAAGGAAAAAATTAATTTACTCATGTTATGAGTTTTTAAAATGTGCTAAATGCTCCTTTTACATGATTTTTAAAGTGGAGAAAATACTCAATTTGAATAAATGCTTTTAGAATGCGCTCAACATTATATTTACGTGGCTTTTGAAATGCTTAATTTATTTTATTTAGATGGTTTTGAAATATGAGAAATATTTTATGTACATGTTTTTGAAATGTGTGAAAAACATCTTATTTACATTGTATTGAAATGTGCATAATAGTATACTTTTATACTTTTAAAATGTGCAAAATGATCTATTTACATGCTCGAAGGTTATAAACATATTGAATATGTTTAAAAATAACGCTGGTAATTACTATATACTTACAAAATTTTGAAAAATTTTCATTACTAGACCAATTTCATCGAGTCATATATCATTCGAAAGGTGAAAATCCGGCGCCACGCGCCGGTTTTGTCCACCGTAGGCCCGAAGTAGATGCTGAGCTTTCAGCGAATATTAAACTGAATAAATATGTAAGTCCCTATTATAGCTACTATCGATGATAATCTGGAAGATACTGGTATTTTATAATCAGCGGCAGCTATTTCTTAATTGACATTTTGTAGCTTTTTTTCAATAACATTGTCACTATTAATTATTTGAACGACGTCATCTATGGGCTATCCCAGTATTATAGTCATTTAGGCGACGTAATGTATACGAAATTTCGTTTGATCCTGCTTCTACCATCAAAAATTTTACCAAAGATCTGCAAAATTTAGTTGGCACACCTATGCTATTCCCGAATCAAAAAATTGCCATTATTAACCAATATTTATGGCCTTGTTTAACCTATTCGCTACAAACAGCCCCTTTAAATAAATTGCCTAAAAAATTCCTTGAAGACTTGGATAAGCTTATTCGTAGTTCTGTCAAAGATATTCTTGCTATCCCTCACGATTCTCCTAATGCATTGCTGTACACCTCAAAAAAATTTCGGGGGCTTCAAATAATGAGATCTACTTGGGAAGCATTCATTCAACATAATATTTGCGTAGTCTTGCTAAGTTGTGATGACCCATACATCCCATTCGTAAAAGATTTGAAGTCAGAAATGGAAAGCTGCATTGTAGCTTTGCAACTTAATGGGGATGAAGTGCAATCTAAGATGGATTTTTGTCCAAAAACAAAACCTGGTAAAATATTAAGGGAAATATTAAGGAATCAAGATTATGATCAATGGTGGTCATTTCGACTTCGAGGACAAGGTGTTGAATTGTATCAAGAATGTCCGTACGGCAATAAAATTATTATTGACAAATGCGGCTTAACATCTTCGGAATGGTTGAATGCTTTAAAAATGTCTGCTAATGTATACCCTGTTAAAGCTATTCCAGGTCGTTCGCTAGAATCATCCTTTTGCAGGCACTGTAAAGAGAAAGAAACCCTCGCCCAAGTTCTAGGGAAATGCCATGTGGGAAGCTTACTGAGAACTAGTAGACATCATGAAGTTAGGACAATTATTGCTAATCATCTGAGAAAACTAGACTGGATTGTGCATGAAGAAAGTTACTGATGGTGCTTCAAAAAGAGTTGAAATCATCTGCTGGCGAAAAGATTTGAAGTCCGGGTACATTCTGGATCCAACAATACGTATGGAGCAGTCTCTAAGTCAAGCTGACGAAGTTAATGTAGAAAAGAAGGCACATTATAATCCTTGCATTCCGTACTTTCTAGATAAATACCAATTAAAGAAGCTGGAGGTGATTGGACTTCTTGTTGGTGCTAGGGGCTCTATAACAGGGTTCTTCGAATCATTTCGCAAAGATTTACGTCTCCCATCAAAAATGATTGAAGAAATTGTAGTTGCTACAATTCGTGGATCATGCCGAATCGCCCACAATCTTTTATATAATATGCATTTAGTCAATAGTTGATTATTTACAATAATGTTATCTTTTGTTTTACGAGAATCATAATTAATAACGTGAATGATGTGTTTTGTTTTTACTGTGTATTTATGGCAAGCGTAATAGTGCGCCAGTTGTAAATAAATATTTACTTTCTCTCTCATTCTAAGAAACTAGCGACTTGCGCTCCAAATAAAAGCATGAGAATGGCGGCTACATTATTTACGGACCATTAGAATTAAAAAATACAAACAAGGTTTATTTTAAGGCCCAATATTTAACCCCCATTTTTAAAAAAAAATGAAAATTTTCTAATTTTTCAAAATCTTGAATTCACAATTTAGAAAACAGACTGAGGATCACAAAAAATCAAATTTTATCAAAATCCGATGAGATCTGTGGAAGTTATAGGGCGCCAAAGTTTTAAAATTTGAATTTTTTAAAAATTTGGCGGGCCACTGTGACCAAACAACGAAAAATGCACTCGAGTTACTTTGGATCTGTGCTATTGAAAAGTAACCTGATTTTTTAAAATGGGTCTCTTTGAAATCTGGGTGTATCATGTCGCGTCATTCCCTTGTAAGAGTTTATTCAACCAGCCCGAAATGTGTGAAGTTGTGGAACACGTCGTGGAACACAACATAGGAAGCTTTAGACGTAGTTGCAGATGTAATAATGGAGGGCGCTCTGGACATTTGCTGGATTAGAATGCATTTTCATCAGAGATCACTCAAAACAATACAAAGTTAGAAGAGATCCGCTCATGAGGAAGGTTTGCTGGAGCTGGAAGACAGTCTAGTGGACCAAAAGCTAATGTTGTACCCGATTCTTATTTTAATTTTTGGCTTACATGGGAACCTTCCTTACTTGAAACTACAGAATGAAGCGAAACTACCAGGAACGTATACTAACGATATAAGTGACCTCTGCGTGTATGGTCGTTCGACTGCAAAATTCGTTGTTCGGCCGCAAGCGCGCGCGCAATTTAAAAAATATCGATTTTTTCGAATTTCAAAGCGCTCCTACAAATTTTGTCCGATTTACATAATATTTGAAATGCAACATATGTTTGTATCCTTATCTAAGAATTCATTTCAGGATTTTTGAAAATTCGAAAATTTGAATATTTTTGAAAAATTTAGTTGAACCCTCAGGGCCTCCAAAATAAACATCTTTTGAACTTTTTAAAAAAAAATTAAAATTCATGAATTTTCAAAAATCCTGAAATGACTTTTTAGATAAGGATACAAACATGTTGTATTTCAAATATTATGAAAATCGGACGAAAATTGTCTGAGCTAGAGCGCTTTGAAATTCGGAAAAATCGATATTTTTGAAATTGCGCGCGCGCTTGCGGCCGAACAACGAATTTTGCAGTCCAACGACTATACACGCAGAGGTGACTTATATAGGTAGTATACGTTCCGGGTATTTTCGCTTCATTCTGTAGTTTCAAGTAAGGAAGGTGTTAGTGGTGGCATGCCTCTTTTTTAAGCTGAAGAATATTTTGAAGAAAGTCAAGACACGGACCATGTAGAATCAAGCCCAAAAGTGATGCAACAAGCTTTTAATTTTAATTTTGGCTCGTTAACAAAAATGTTATTTATCACAATCAGTCGTCTGTTGCGTAACTGACGATTCATTTTTACGGATAATGTCGATACCTGCATTCTTGTAAATCCAGTCAAGAAATTTTGGAATTCGTCTGTAGACACCCGGAGAGTTTGGCTCCGCACAACCTTTCCCCCAAGACACGGCACCGACTAAAACGTAGGAGCCATTAGCCATCTTGACTACAAGCGGACGCCCCGAGTCCCCTTGACAGCCATCTTTTCCACCAACACCCAAGACGCCTGCACAGATCACAGTTGGTGCTAACTCCCCTCCGTAAGCATCTTCACATTCTTTGTTTGTAATTATGGGGACAGTCACTTTCTGAAGAATATCTGGGTATATTCCGTCATGACTCAAGCTTCCCCATCCACTCACGATAGCATCCCCAGTAGCCTCATAATTTGGCTGTGGCATCAATACGGGCTGAACAGCTGCTGTTAAATCAAATGGAGGATCCACTTCGCTGAGGGAAATGTCATTCTCTACTGATACTGGATCGTAGTTTTCATGAACAGTGAGTGTTTTTATCTTTCGCTCCTGCTCCGTCCCTTCTTTCCTGTATAAATTATGAGCTCCCGCAACAATGACGTATGTAGATTTATCTGTGTCGGGGAAACAATGAGCAGCGGAAATAAAGAATCTTTCATTGAGGAGAGACCCCCCACAATGATGTCCCCCATATTTCCTGATTTCGATTTGGTAAGGGAATTCATGAGGGACAGCATCCGTTCCACCGACGATCCGGGTTCCTTTTCCAGGAAGACACTCAAATGTACGACATCTTCCTCTTGATCCTGCCAATTGCCAATATACGCATCAATAAATTCCCATTCTGAGTTATACATATTACTGTTGGAGCAAATCACTTTTGTGAAAACGTTCAGTCCACATAGCAATATTAATTATCGTAAAAGCCCACTAAACTTAACTTATTGCGTTTTAACTAATTTTAATTCTACAAAATCATATTACGCTTATCGTCTGCGAAGCACCAAAATGACTCATATCCAATTCAAGCTAGAATCAAAATGATCTATGTCATAAAAAAATAAGAAACATGCCTAAAATGTTAATAAGGAGTTATATAATAATAATCTATTTACGTGTTTTTGAAAAGTGTAAAATGGTGTATTTACAGGTTTTTGAAAAGCATGAAATGTTCTATTCACATTATTGAAAAGTATAAAATACTGTATCTACATGCTTTCAAGGCATAAGTAGGGGTATTCACGATTACGCTACAACGTCTGTTGGTGCTACTTGCTGTTTGCGTTGTAGCCCCAAAATCGTCCAGAATTGTGAGCACACCTTAAATAACATGCTGTAGCGTCGAATGTTACTGTTTCCATGGTTATTAAAGATTTAAAAAATAAAATATATTAGTACCGTAAAACTTCAAACAGATGACCCGGCTATTATTTGAAGCATGATCCTCTGCCCGTCTTAACATGTCACAAACGGTCTCTATTTGAGGCCTGGGTTCAATTTGAGACCCGGGCTCTATTTGAGACTCGGTCTATATTTGAGACCCGGGTTCGATTCGATACCCGGGTTCGATTTGAGACCCGGCCTCTATTTGAGACTCGGCCTCTGTTTGAGACCCGCGATCTATTTGAGACCCGCAATCTATTTGAGACCCAAACTCTATTGGAGACCAAGCTTCTATTTGGAGCTTTACGGTGTACATAATACATACTTTTTACTTCAAATTCGAAGCGTAAAAATATAAAATTCATTAGTTGAACTCAGTATCCGTAGCAACCAACGCAAAAATTGCTACAGTGTGCTATAACACGTTATTTCTAATTTGCTGTAGCACAAACAGCAAGTAGCACCAACAGACGTTGTAGCGTAATCGTGAATACCCCTAGTGGTATTCACGATTACGCTACAACGACTGTTGGTGCTACTTGCTGTTCGCGCTGTACCACCAAAATCGTCCAGAATTGTGAACGCACTTTAAGTAACACGCTGTAGCGTCGAATTTTACTGTTTCCATGGTTACTAAACATTTAAAAAATAAAATATATAAGTACCGTAAAACTCCAAACAGATGCCCGGCTTCTATTTGAAGCTTGATCCTTTGCCAGTCTCTACATGTCACAGACATGTCTTTATTTGAGTCCCAGCCTCTATTTAAGACCCGGCCTCTATTAGAGGCTCAGCTTCTATTTGAGACCCGGAATCTATTTAAAAACCGGGATCAATTTGAGACCCGGTCTCTATTGGAGACTCGACCTCTATTTTAGATCCGACCTCTATTGGAGACCATGCTTTTATTTGGAGCTTTACGGTGTACATAATTCATACTTTTTATTTCAAATTCAAAGCGTAAAAATTTTAAATTCATTAGTTGAACTCAGTATCCTTGGCAACCAACGCAACAATTGCTACAGCGTGCTGTAACACGTTATTCCTAGTTTGCTGTAGCACCAACAGCAAGTAGCGCGAACAGGCTCTGTAGCGTAATCGTGAATACCACTATATTTCAATATTTTTGTAGATAGTGGATATTGGTTTAAGCTACAAATGGATATGGGTCATTTTGGTTCCTCACAGACGATATGTATTTTATTTAGTTTATAATGCGTGCAATACACAAACGATTTTACAAATATTGTCAGTACTAAATTCCTGCTAATAATCTGAGTTACCACATTTATTACATTGAAGTATGTCGCACTTAGCTTTGTTGCTGGCGTGAAACTTGGAAGCATCTTTGTGAGGTCCTTGGATTGTATTTGATGTGCTGTATTTTGCAGTGGATATGCAGATGCCTTGGGAGACTCTGGCACTTATAGAAAGTCGGGCTCTGTCTGGAGTTCCTTGTGCTTCATTATTATCGAAACATATTTATTGCAAGTTGTTACACAATTACTAAGTGAGCACAATAATCATAAGTTTGTAATATAGTGTGTATGTCTCACCTGCAACTCTTTGCAAGAATATGAAAGCACAAGTTATTTGAACGACCTTTGGGATGTATCGCATTTGTTTGATACATACAATCTTCATGTTAGGCTTTAGATTGTTTTTTAAAAAAGTAGCTTGCGATTAATGTGCTAAATTAAAATCAAGAGCACTAGTATGTTTACAACGGAATCAAAAATTCAATAATTAATGACATATAATTTAATTTGAAAATTTTTTTAACCAACATGCGTAGTATGGTATTAGCATTACTGTCTCTAAAATAAAAAGTTATTCAGTTATGTATGCAGTAGGCTCATTGAATTTTATGTCCAATTAAAACAACTTTTACATGCTACAAACCTTTTAGTACCAACATTGAAATATGTATTTATATTATAATGTTTACTACAGCAGTTAACGGATTAAACTCGCATGAAATAACATAAAATGGCAAAAGTAACGTTATAGTGAGTAGAACTTGAATTTATTAACGTTTCAACCGAAACTTTAATTACTGATTTTTACGACGGACACTATAAAAATTTAGATGAGCTCATCGTGATCTCATTTACATTCTAAGATGCTAATGTAAGATGTTTAAATATTGAATAAACTCTTGGTCGATGGTGGAAGACCATCCGACCTACCCACACAGCCAGCGAGTAAACAGTACGCCTAGTCGACAAAGTACCGTTGCATACATCATTTATGTGCCAATTACCCTCACAACCCCACAACACAAATGAATAAATTAAAGTGACAACAGAGCGTTCATAATTAAATTCAAGGTAAACAAGCCATGTAGTATGTAGCACATTTTTACAATTCTTGAAGGCACATATACGTGGCAAACTGGAGAATATGATCAAATTTCTAAGGAAAAACAAAGCATGATGAGTGGGAATTAATAATGGGAAAATCCGTCAAAACAGAGAATATAGACCAATGTGTAGAATAGTAGAATTTGTTTCGTAAAGGATGGATATACATTTTGAGTTTCGTAACTATTGTCCAAGTTGGCTTTCTGTGTCCTAGGTATCTTTAAAAGCAATGTAAGAAGGGTAGCCACAAGATGGAACCTTCAGCCGAAGAGGCTTCATTTCGATTTTGTCAACTCTGGTTTGAAAAGCTTCCAGAAGAAAATGTAGCTTCCCAAAATGAAACCTTTTGGAAGCTACAGTTTTTCAATTGGTCCTACCATCGTTTTAGCCCTGTTTTCTTTGACAGAAAATCTAGAGTACAGCTAAAAATTGAGTGGTGGCTTTGCCTTAGCAAGTAAGACTATTTTAGAGCAACAATTTTAGAACGGTTGTTGAGATGGTATTTCTAAATGTCATGGTTGAGTCAGCACCTCGTTTAGTTGCTGTATTGTTTTTTTCCTTGATTATAAGGCAAAAACGAAATTTATTGAAAATAGAACACAAATAACGTATAAACAGATCCAAATATATTAATTCAATTTAAGTATACTGATCAATGAGCTTACAAGGTTAATAAATACGTACTATAGTACCTAACTTAATGGTATGAAGAAATTGTTAGGCTCGAAAGCACTTTGATATAGTCTGTAAAAGACTCCATTCTCTACCCATATTCATAATGACAATTTTACACAAGAGGTATAAGACTACAGCTCAAATGATTATAAACCAAGACCATTCTATATAACGACATAATTATATTGCTACTAAAACAAAATGATGTGTAAAGTCCTTTAAAATGGCATAGCACTGATTGGTAGGTAGGATTGCGAAAAAAACTACAAAAAACTGGGATGTTATCTAACCATCCCAACCGTAGATGCAATGAAAAAGAAACCCTCGCTCATGTTCTAGGCCAATGTCATGTGAGGAGCTTTCTGAGGACGAGCATACATCAAGAAGCTAGAGCTATTATTGTCAATAATCTGAGACTCGACTGCATCGTCCATGATTACATCAAAACCTAATGCTAGACCTGATTCTTATATTAATTTTTAGCTTGGTGGTGGCATACCTTTTTTTTGTTCTGGAGAATATTTTTTTTAAATTCAAAACACGGACAATGTAGAATAATGTGATGTAACAAGCTTTTAATCTTAATTTTAGCTCGTTTACAAAAATGTTATTTATCACAATCAGTCGTCTCTTGCGTAACTGACGATTCATTTTTCCGGATAATGTCGATACCTGCATTCTTGTAAATCCAGTCAAGAAATTTTTCAACTCGTGTGTAGACACCCGGGTAAGTTGCGTCCGCACAACTAATTCCCCAAGACACGACACCGACTAAAACGTAGGAGCCATTAGCCAACTTGACTACAAGCGGACCCCCGAGTCCCCACTACATGCATCTTTCCCACCAACACCCAGGAGACCCGCGCATATCATAGTTGACGTGATTTGGTCCTTTTGGTAAGCATTATCACACTCTTTGTTCGTAATTATGGGAACCGTCACTTTCTGAAGAATATCTGGATCTGGGGCGAATTCTTCATTACTCCTGTCTACCCATCCACTCACGGTAGCATCCCCGGTAGCCTCATAATTTGGCTGTGGCATCAATACGGTTACCTCAATAAGGATTACTGTAGCAGTTAACACATTAACTCAGGAGCGGATCCAGGATATTGTCATGGGGGAGGGGCTAACAATGTTAAGCGGCCATCTTGGAGAATGGCCGCTCCCATCTCCACCATGTTAAAAAAGCTCCTCATGGAAGGGGTTAAAGTACCTTAGCCCCCCCCCCGCCCGTTCCCCTTTGATCCGTCCTTGCATTAACTTCGCATCAAATTACATAAGATGTCAAAAGTCACGTTAAAGTGCGAGTTTAACTTGAGCTTTATTAACGTTTTAAGTGTTACAATTAATTTATTTAGTGATTTTTTACGACAGACACAAATGATTAAATTGAATTGTAATAGAACATAGTTATATTCAGGGTAAATCAGGTAGAGTATTTCTACTATTCTCGAATTCTCAACCAACGGCACATATGCGTAGCAAAATGGAGGATCAGATCAGATTCGCTTAAGGCAATAGAAAACGTATTGAGTGCGAAATAATGGAAAACTAAAAACTGTCGAGTTTTCAGAATGCAACTAATTTATTAAATGTTTATTATTTTATTATTCATAGTCGAGAGATTTAAAACATTGATAAATGATACATTCATAATCATAATAATTCATATTGTATTTTTAATTTGAGTATATAGGATATTAATTCAGAAATAAATAATTACGTATGCCTATTAATTTATTAAATAAAGGTAGCAAGTACAAAATTAAATAGTCAAGAATAATAAACAGAATAAATTTTATTTTTTATTATTTTTAGTGTTCATACTTAATTAGAATTAAAGGCCTAATTTCTAATTGGTTCTGCTGCACTGGGAGGTAGACATTTTCCTTTATGGGCAACTGTTAAGTCTGGGAGTAAATTAAACAAACACCAATATGGTTACAATTTAAATGACATGTACAGTAAAAGGAAAGAAATTGCAATAATCATAATAATTAATTGTTTCACAATAAAAAGTTTTTAATTTTAATCACCTGCATTTTCATTTTTCCGAGCACACTTTAGCATACAACTATTTCCGTATGTTATCCCATCGGAGCCACAGACAGGATCCCAATCTACATAAATTTTTAAACATTTCAAATAAATATGTAGACAGAGTTTGCAAGGATAAAATACCATTATATATTATGTGTACTGACTTCGTGGGCAAAAGCAAACTTCACAATTTACCACCATCACCATGGCCAAAGCCAATAGTACAAGTGGTCCAATAGTAGTTAGGCTGGTTCTGGTTCTTGTTATGGGCTTCGGCTTCATGATGAACTTGATAATGAACTTTGGAGACAGGGTCAAAATATAACCAGGAATTATTGAGGGATTAATTTATTTCACAAAAATAAAGGAAATTAAAAAATTTATGTGTCTCTATATTTCTAAAATGGGATTTCGTATATGTATTTTTCAAGCTTCCTTCACAACTAACAGCAAAAAAAAATTTGGATTTAAAGTATTTTAATATTTTAAATTTCAAATAGTTGTCACACAAACTATGATTAATAATTATTAGACCTTGATTTCACTAGCGACTTTAACCATTGTTAACTCTAACAACAGTTAGCTAATCACTCAGTTTTACGTAAAATGTGACCAAACAATTGTTAAAATGGTAACAATGATTAAATTTTAACAATTGTTAAAATCGATAATTAGCGTTAACAATTGATAACTTAACCTGTGAAATCGCACCAGCAATTGTTAAACTTTAAAATTTGAAATTTCCCGGGATCTATAACTAACAATTGTTAATTTATGTAGTGAGGTGAAATCACGTTAACAATTGTTAAACTTCAACATTTTGAATTTTAGCGGGCACTATAGCTAACAAGTGTCAATTTATGTAGTGAAATCGCACTAACCATTGGCAGTTTAACAATTGGTAACTACTCGTGAAATCGCAAAGTTAACCATTGATAACCTAGCAATTGTTAACTAACAGTTGTTAAAGTCGCTAGTGAAATCAATGTCTTAGCCTCTTGAGAATTAGTAATTTTGTAAAAATGTATAGAAAAATAGAAACATGTTACCTATTTAAAAATTCAACATATACGTCGGGATGTTTAATTATTAAGGTTTCTATTTCGTGTGAACTTACTCAGTGTTAGAGCGTTACCAGAAATAGATATCGTCATACAATCATCACCTGCTAGATGTGATTAAAGTTGATGGAATTAATTAATATTAAGCAGAAAAACACACCTGGGTAAACACTTACGGCGAATTTGGCAAGCATCAATCTTTGTAGTGTTGTTGTCCGTACGTATAGCGTGCTTTAATTTAGAACTCCATGATAGGTATCAATTTGTGTAAGTAAGTATATAAGTACAGATATAAACATAGCAAGTAGTTACATAGTATTTAATTTAAGCTAAAAGTAATAATGTGTTTACAATAGTCAAGTTTAAAATGAGACAAGTAATAACATACATCGTGTCAGTCAAGCACTAAAATGTCCTGTATCTAAATTAAGTTAGAATTAAAATGATCTATATAATATGCAAATAAGAAGAAAAGCACTAAATGAAGGAAATAGATAAAATATTAATTTTATTACGAGTTTTTGGAATGTACGCGAAATGTTCCGTTTACAAATTCTTAAAAGTGCAAAATACTCTATTTAAATTAAAATACATGCTTTTAAAATATGCCAAAAACTTCTATTTACATCTTTTTCAAATGTGCGAAATATTTTATTTACATGGTTTTGAAATGTGCGAAATAGTTTATTTACATGGTTTTGAAATGTGCGAAATATTCTATTTACATGTTGCTTAAGTGTGGAAAATATTTTATTTGCATAATATTTGTGAAATGTGCAAAACATTCTGTTTACATGTAATTGACAGGTACAAAATATTCTATTTATATTATGCTGTTGAAAACATTAGTCTATTTTTATGTTGTAGAAAATTTCAAAATGTTCTAGTTACATAATATGCTTGTAGGATAATTTAGAAGTTTTAATTCTTTTGTAGATAGTACATTTTATTATCAGCTTAACATGAATACGAGTCATTTTAAAATTGTCACTGACGATATTTATCCGCATACTTGCAAGTTAATTGTGCGCATTTCACATTGACATTAATTTACATAGTATATTTATTTTATTTAAACGCTACCTGAAATTCCATATTTCTCATAACATATAATTACCCACAATATTATTGCCGAAATGTATTTCAAATAACTCCACAAGGGAAACCTTGTAACAATTAAAAGACTTCGCTGCCAATTCTTTAGATATCGCGCATAATTAGTACCCTTCAAGACCTTGAAGGACATGGTGTACAACTCGTACCCTTAAACACCAAAAATAACTTGTTAAAAACACGGTGTATAACTTGTTTCCTCGAAGCCCAAAAATAACTCCTTAACAACACGGTGTATAACTTGGCCCCTCGAAGCCCAAAAATAACTCCTTAACAACACGGTGTATAATTCGTCCCCTCGAAGCCCAAAAATAAATTTCCTTCACAACACGTAGTACAACCTGGCCCCTTGAAGACCAAAAATAACATCCAGTATCAACAACCCACAGCCCTCAACCTCAACAGCGGCTAAATATATTCGCAATATTGCATAAAAATTTGTTTTTACCAGAAATTTTTAGTTAGCCGTACCTGCAGTCTTAAATTTATAGATACGATGAATGAAAGGTTGATTATAAATTTAAGACTGCAGGTACGGCTAACTAAAAATTTCTCGTAAAAACAAATTTTTATGCAATATTGCGAATATATTTAGCCGCTGTTGAGGTTGAGGGCTGTGGGTTGGTGATACTGGATGTTATTTTTGGTCTTCAAGGGGACAAGTTATACTACGTGTTGTGAAGGAAATTTATTTTTGGGCTTCGAGGGGACAAATTATACACCTTGTTGTTAAGGAGTTATTTTTGGGCTTCGAGGGAACGAATTATACACCGTGTTGTTAAGGAGTTATTTTTGGGCTTCGAAGGGGCGAATTATACACCGTGTTGTTAAGGAGTTATTTTTGGGCTTCGAGGGGACGAATTATACACCGTGTTGTTAAGGAGTTATTTTTGGGCTTCGAGGGGCCAAGTTATACACCGTGTTGTTAAGGAGTTATTTTTGGGCTTCGAGGAAACAAGTTATACACCGTGTTTTTAACAAGTTATTTTTGGTGTTTAAGGGTACGAGTTGTACACCATGTCCTTTAAGGTCTTGAAGGGTACTAATTATGCGCGATATCTAAAGAATTGGCAGCGAAGTTTTTTAATTGTTACAAGGTTTCCCTTGTGGAGTTATTTATGGGTTTCACAGTTAAGGTCGTATTACTTTTGATTTGACTTTCGGGGTTTCAAACTGATTCGAAAAGCCAACTATTAAATAATACCTTTCTGACCAGTTGGGCATCAGTCAAACACAGTTTAGGAAACCAGTATTGAATAATGCCCTCCAAGTACACTCTAATGGAATAGGCTAAGAGATGCGATAGTTACATGTGAATATTGCATCTGGTCAGAAAGGCAACCCCCTTTACCTATTCCAAGTGTACTTAGGAACTTAACTAAGGTTTTAACAATACTATAAATGTAGTTTAATTATTGGTATTTATAAAATATTATAAAAGGATGATTTGTGTGACAATCGAATATTTTTAAGATATTAAAACTAAAGTTAAACTAGTTGAGGTAGCGCTGCTAGTCGTTTGTATTCTTCCATGCTAGACCTTTCCGCTGGACAAAATTTATCATTTAAAATAAGCTCTGATGTATCAAATTCTGTTATCGCTAAACCTTTGAGTGAAGTACATCTACTCAATGCAACGTATCCTCCTCCTTTAAAAATATTCCATCCTTTCAATTGAATTACAGCTCTTGCAACTGTTTGTCCTTGGACCTTGTGGCATGTAATTCCAGCAACCAGTATGCATGGCAACATCATTCGATTAATCTTGTTTCTTTTTCCTGCAAAATCAAAGAGCCTAGGCTTGATGCAAACTAAATTTGTTGCTTTATCCTTGAGATGACCTCCCGCGGTTAGATCGTCAAATAATATGCTGATGCTTTCTGGAAGTTGACCATTATATGATTGATCCGTCAGAAGTCTTGGCCATTTGATTTCTTTAATTGCTCCTCGACTTCCGTTGACAAGTTTATCTTCAACTGACAAATTACATCAAAGCATTATGCGCACAGAAATGCCATTTTGTATTTGGTTAGTAATTCCATATGTTTTGGTAATACTTGAAGGTATGACTTCAGGCGGAGCTGTCCGCCCAGCATCAACTCCATCTGCAAATGTGTCAACAGCGTTGACTGTATAAATTTTAATTCCTTTACTTTGTAAATCTTGTATATTGGATTTATTGCAAAAGTTTGCTAGTTTGTTTGTTGGGAAAATAAGAATTACATCTTGCCATTCATTCTTTACTTGAGAATTCCATGTGGTTTCTTTTCCTAAAACTCGAGTCATTAAATGAAAAATGTCCTGAGCCGTGGTGGTTCCAATGCGCAGTCTGCTGCAAATATCCTTTAATGGGTCGGTACCAGACTGTCGATGATTAACTTTTAGCTCAACAAAGCTAAATGGTCTCCACAGATCTGTTGAAGCTATCATTGTAGTTGGATGCTTGTATATCCATTTGCCATTGCATGGTTTTAGTTGCAAAATGTCGCCAAAAAGAAGAATATTGATATTTGCAAAAGGTTCCGTTGACTGAAAGATATCTTGAAGCCGGCGGTTAATGTATTCAAAGGTTTCATAACTTATCATGCTTACCTCATCTAATATTATCCAACGCAAATGCTTGTATCTTTGTCTGTAATTCTGCAAAGTTTTTGCTGATAGCTTTGTGTATGGTGGAACAGTATGACTATTTTCGACTGGTATCCCAAAACTTCTGTGTAGTGTCATACCTGAAATGGGAATTGCAGCACAAGCTGTAGGAGCTGCAATTTGAAGAGGATCTCCGACACCATGCAACATGTTTCTTATAAACATAGTTAGCGCCTGGATGACGCAGTTTTTGCCTGTACCTCCTTCTCCGCTTACAGGAAGTCGTAATGGAGAGCAGCAAGAATTATTATCTTTTTGAATTTGCTGTCTAGTTAGGTTGTAAACTTGCTGTTGTTCGGTGCTAAATGTTGCGGTTCTGTTATCTTTAGCTTGCAAAAGGTTGGAAAGTGGTAGTGGATTATCTTTGGGTACATCCATCTCTTTAGGTTTAATGTTGCAGTTTATATTAGTCGATTGTAATAATCCTGAATGTTCCACGTCTTTTTGAAGGCGCAAAACAGCCCTACTTCTTCTTGTAATCCAACTCTGCATACCGATAAATTTTCGTTAGTCTTCAATAGTGATCTTTTAGATAGAAAAGCAGCAGAAGAGCTGTGATAACCGTTTAAAATGTCGTCTTTGTTTCAAAAAGGCAATAACATGAGCAGCAAAGAGTAATAATAATCTTCTTGTTGAGTTTGTTTGTCGAATATTGGGTATGCAATTACTATTGGTTTTCTCCTTTTAATTATAACTCCTTTGTTGTGTAAAAGTTGAATAGAAGCATCGTTTTGGTGTAGAGCAGATTCTATAATTTCAAAGTCTTCTTCCATCTCCTCATCAACGTCGTCATATGCGGTTGATTTACTAGGGTCGAAGTGTGCAGCAAATTCAAAAAGGCACATTTGTCTCATTTCTTCGGTGTCTGATCTCAGTTCATATCGCTCAATAATATTAATGCAAATTATTGTTTTGTTTTCTCGTAGGCGTTCTTTTTGAATCATGCGAAGTCTATTTTCTTTCTGAAGGCTGAAACGAATTGAAAAGAGTTTGTACAAAATCGAAGAGGCAAGCCTAAAACACGAAACGCTACTTCTGGGCATCCAACTTGTCTGTGGCGAGTAACAACATTGTTAAATTTTTAAAATTTTTTCGAATATCTTCAGACGTAGATGATTTTGCAGCAACAAGAGCATTTTGTAGTTCTGCTGACAGTTTGTTAGGTTTAGCTTTGCTTATATATTTAGCAATGTAAAAAATAACATCATTGACGTCTCCCACAACTTGAATATCCATATTACTTCGAATTAGTTGTAGCAGCTTGGGATGGTAGTTATTTATATTTATTACATCAGTTTTTTGTGCATATTGTACACTCCGTCTATGATTTCGGTGTGTTTCCTCCTTTGACAATATTTCCGTAACTTCTGCTACCTTTCTTGGGAAATTAAATCTGCAAATTCGGGTCTTGTTGTTTTTAAAGCATGTTTGTGTGTGGTGATGTATTTGATATCTTTGGACAAGATCTTTATTATCGCAGTCAAGAGAAACCGAAACATTGTTATTAATAAAGACAATACCTTCTTCAGTATTGAAATCAGGGGGGTTCTCGCACCAAATCATCATGTGATAGTGGCTACTTCCTCTAGCTTGAAATTGAATTTTTTAAATGTGGTGAATAATCTTTCGCCCAAATAGGAGCACACCGTCTTTTTCCAGGACGGCTAATATTTGTTTGACCTTCGTGCAAAAATACCGAGCTGCTATGACTGGGTTATCGTCAAGCATTAGTTTTTTTTGTTCCGGTGACAAACTTTCATAGAAAAATTTGCTGTCGTTTCCATGTATAGTCTTCCATGTCGCATTCATTAGTTCTGGGCAATTTAAATCATCTGTCAAGAAGGTCAGCCAGAAGGTTGGGATGCCACGAGTGTTTACCATTGCAAACACATCTCTACCAAAATTTTTCCAGTAACTAGCTCCTCCACGAATTACTTTTAAGTACAAGTGAGGATTAGGAGCTCCTGGAATAAGTTTAAAAGCTGCGTTTTGCCCACCTTGAGGTTTCATATTGCAAACAATCCCAATTTGCTGTTCAATTTTAAATTGTTCTATTCTGTCTAACGCATAACAAAAGTACTCCTTGGTGTGAAATCTTGCATCGGAAAACATTATTCTTGCCTGAAAATATTAAAGTGGCGATTGTTTTATTTTTGGCCTATTGTCGTTGAATCCGTGTGTGCCATGTGAGAAGAGCGAAACAAAAGACAATTCTTCTAGATGCTTCTCCAAATAGGATTTTATTGAGGGCCCTGTTGCTCTATGCAGTAGCATTGGGTTTGAAGAATTTGCGCGTCTCATATTTTGTAGATATTGTTCTATTTCAGGCTCGTTGTAATCATTAGGATGTAGAAAGTACGTATCAATGTCGTCTGAATAACTTTGAAATGAGTTATTGCATTCCACATTTGCAATCCTAATTGGATCAATGCGTTCAAAACGCTGAGGTAAACCAAAGCCAAGGTCTTGCTCGAATAAATTATTCAGGTTGAAAGTTTTTTTTTTTTACTTTGAGTCTGAAATGGAGGTTCAGCATTAACAATGATGCTTGGACTCATGTGTTCAATGTGTTGAGGCAACCCAAATCCAAGATCTTGCTGTTGTACAATATATTGATTTATGCTCTGATGTTATTGTATCTGAGAGATATTGTCCTGAATATTATGATGTGTAACTAGTACAGGGATAATTGCAAATGCAAATTTTTGAATGTAGTTGGTTTTATATTGTTCTGCAGAGGCAACATCTGAAATAAAAATGTTTTGGATGTTTTCTTTTGGTTGAAGATTTAAATGTACTAGTGCAGAAATTTTAGGAGCTGCGGATTCTAAAGTAAATTTTAGAACAATTGCTAACCAATTTGTTGTTGTACAAACCCGGCCTGTTGCAGTTCTACTATGTGGGTCAAAATGAAATACATTGTTTTCTTGCTTGCATATTGCCATAGAATAGCTGTCTGTTGTTAAAATGCATGACTCAATATCTAACGTCAAAAAGTGCTGAATAGCACTTTCCAGCGTTGGTGTGTCAAGATTTATACTTTGGCCGTTAAATTAAAAATTTCTTTCTTTTTTTGAAAATCCATTTAGATTTAAAAAGTTGTCGTTGTGTACTGCTAAATTTGCAATTATATCCAAGTTTGGTGATGCAAAATCTCCTGCTATGTCATTAGTTTGCAAGTAACCAGCATTGGTTTGTATTTCTTGTTTCCTGGAATCTGAAGCAAGCTGTAAAATCTTTCTATAATGTTGGTCACCGTCTATTAAAATTTTATCTATGGTATTTCGGCTAAAGCTAACTAAGGTTTGCGCTGAACAATGTGCAATAAAAGCTGCACAGCTTGCAGTGCACTGCTTGCCTCCGTACATTGCAAAAAACTGTTGATTAGACTGGGCCTGTAAAATAGTACCCTGTAAGTACTCGTTATTTCCTTTGTGTACCTAATTAGACGTTTCAGTAATGTTTATTGTTGGTGGAGTACGAACAATGATGTTTTCTAAATTCATTTCTTCTTGACTTTGATTCTTGATTACAACATCTTTGTATAAAGCATTATTTTGCTGCAGCCATAATAATGCTTGGTTTATAAATTTTGGCCGTATTTGAAACTCCCTTCTAAATTTAACAGCTGCAACGGTTTTAGCAACAACAACAACTTCTGACTGTATCGCTGTAAGGGGTAATTGATGTGAAATTTCATTTACACTTTGAGCAAAGTGAATTGCAGATCCTTTCATTCCATACTGACCATAATGACAAAGTTTAAATATTTGGAAATGTAGTTTAACTTGGCTTATAAGTCTGATTTCCATGTCCGTTAGGTTTGATATACAAAAGGCGTTGGCGGAACCATCATTAAATTAGGCTTGGATTGCGCTGACATTTTAGGTTTTTTAAATGATCGTGACATGTGTGACAAAGTAATACCTTAAATCCCTCTAAGTATTCGTGAATATTGTAGCTTGCTAAAGTTTCAATGTTTTGTGCCTGCAAGACAGTTACCTTTAAACCGATTGGATACATCATTCTGTCGCAAAACTCGCAAGCTTTAGATGGCCAAGTCTTCATCTTTGTATCGTATTGTTGTTTAATGGTTTCGAAATCCAAAGTCTCATTAGCCTGGTTATGTGGTGCATTTTGTTCTGTGTAGCTGTGTCTTTTTTGCATAGCTTTATTTGCTTTAGCTGTGTTTTCTTGTAACCTCTGGGAATCTGTTTTGTTTTGTTGTTTCTGTTGATTCTTCATTTTTCGTAACAAATTTTCATTTTGCCTTTGAGATTCTGTTCTATTTTGTCATTTTTGGTTCGCCTGAAGTGCTTTTGCAGCCTTTTGAAAAGTGTAAAATGTTGTATAGAGGTATCTTCGGTAACTCATGCCTAACTTCAGAAACTCTTGCCTAATTTTGAAAACTTACGCCCCACTTTGATAACTCACGCCCCACTTCAGTAACCCATGCCTCTATATAAAGCTTAAGAGTTAAAATGTTGAGGCATGAGTTTTCAGAGAACACCCGTTCTATATTTACATGTTTCAACAAAGTGCTAAATGCTCTAATAACATGTTTTTTAAAAGTGCAAAATATTCTACTGAAATGCTTTCAGTGGATATTTTATCCTTACGTTTCATCCCTAAAAGGGTATATAAGCCTAAGACGTCCTTGGTCGGCGTCGAACCCTTTGGATGAACCCTTTTTAATTAGGTGAGAAACTAACTACTGATAAGTGAGGTTTGTTATCTTTAAAAGTAGACAAGATTTGAGTGGGATGTGGGAAAAACGACTGGAAAAAGTTAGGCTTTATTTTCCTTAGCCGAAGGAGTCCGGTCTTTTTCGGTAACTCATGTCCAAATATAAAGTTTAAAAATAATCGAAATTAACGTTTTTTAGTTATAAACGAGGGGCGTGAGTCACCAAAGCTGGGCATGAATTATCGTAGTTAGGCAAGAGTTATCAAAGTTGGGCATGAGTTAGCATTTTGAGGCATGAGTTACCATGTTGAGGCATAAGTTAGCATGTTGAGGCATAAGTTAGCATGTTGAGGCATGAGTTTCCAAAGAACACACTAAAAATGTAGTATGTCGTCTGTGCAGTACCAAAATAACCCATATGCACTTTAAGCTACAATTAAAATGAGTAATGTCTGAACGAAAAATTGAGAAACATGCGTAAAATGTTAATTAATGGTTTTTCAAAAGCGTACAATGTGCCACTTTGATAGTTTTGAAAAGTGCAAAATGTTGCATTCACATGTTTTTGAAAGTGCAAAATGTTCTATTACTAACCTTAATGCGTAACCCGGATTCCAAGCTGAAATATAAATTGCAGGTTTAGCTTCAAGTTTGAAAAGTCGGTGAGTAGGCACTTAGGAGTAGTCCGTCAACCTTGGAGTTGCAAATGAAAAATGCAAGGCAAGTTTTAAATGAAGTAGCATTTGAAACATAGCTGGGCGCACTCAATTAATGGAGTGCAACACTCCACTAAGTGAGCGGAGTGCGATTGCAAGGAATTTTGATTGCAATTAAGGGAGAGGAGGAGAGTGCACCTCTACTGCACCCTCCGTGAAGCCATTTTTAAATTTCGCACCGCACCAATGATGTATTTCTTAATGTGAATGTCGCAAAAGAGTTACACTCAATGATTGAAGTGCAGAACATGTTGCACCCATAACGAATTTATAGCTTGAGGGGAGTTCGAGTGCAAAGAATTTTAGTTGTACTCATGAGAGTCAAGTTTGTGTGCACAATATTTTGGCTGCACTCAAACAAGCGGGGTGCGAGCCTACACATGCCCAGCTATGATTAAAAATATTGGATTTTAGTGCTTGAATGTTTTAAGCACTAAATTCAAATTTTACCTTGCCTTCCTCACTCATATACGCCATATCCGGCTTACAGTCAGTAGCGCAAGTTACAACTTACACTTGAAAACTGCAGTTTAATTTGGATTACTTGTGTTTGGATCATTCGAATTTAGGTAAGTACTTTTGTTCATAGTTATCGCTATTTTTATAAGCAATTCAAAATTACACAGTAATTAACTGATAGTAGGTGCCAGAATATGTGTGGCTATGGTGCTTGTGTGCTAACGGGATATCATGCCCAATGGTCTCAGGCTCATGACACAATTATGTTAACATTATGTTGCAACTGTGTTTGCTGGGTACGTTTAGCGGGGGGAGGGGTGAGTTTGAAAAGCTGAATTGAATGTCCGCCTTTTGCGGGGGGCGGGGGAGAAATTTAACCTATTCATTTTGAGGAGCGAGGACGAATGTTAGCGATACCAAAAGTTTTATAAAGTAAATTTAAATGAACTGGGCATGACTTACCGTTTGGGGCAAGAGTTCCTTTCATGGTTAGTGTTAATGTGATGTCTAAAAATAATAATAAATTTTACAGTAATGCGAGGATTCGTAAGAAGGGAGAGATAGGACCCGGAAAGGTACATGAGATGGATTGCCCACCGGGAATTCATTCGACGACGATTGGAGAAACGGGATGCTACCTGCTCTTGCCATTGTTGTAAGCGCCATCGGGACACAGATAGAAACCGGATGCCGGAGGTCGTGACGAGGACACATACGCGTTTTGTTTATTGAGTTAGGACTCGTTACTTGCCGAGACCTCCAAGTCTCCCGCCACCTCCGTCACCAAGGTCCCCTTCGCCTCCTCTAATCATTCATGAGGAATGAACTTGTTGTGCACCATTTACTTTTATTATGTTAAAAATAATTTTTTAAGTAATAAAATAGTGTTGACTAGATACAAATTAATAAAAAGTTGGTGTCGGTATGCTTTGTTTCATATATATACTACATACGATGTAGTTAGTAGTTGATAGTTAGTGCAGCGTATTGAATTTATAATCAACCTTTCATTCATCGCAATATTGCTTAACAGTTATGATGAAACAGCTTCAATTACTTCAGGTCTATCAATTGGATTCGAACGGGTGGATGAAGGTGGATTAAATATGGGACTCACGGTTTCAATAATTGTCCTAAATGAGGTTTAAATATTGTATCCAATTTGGAATGTATTTCGTTTTCATTATAATAATGAACCCCTTGGAGTCTGGAGTCTGTATTTAATGAAGACAAAACGAAAGTAGAGATATCATAGAGACCAAAGCATCGAAAATACAGAAAATTCAAAGTAGTTATAGCGGGATTTATATCCTGCTGTAGCTATGTTGTTGGCTGCTGCTGCTGTAGTTTGGTTCCATCGTTCCGTTGCAGTCTTCAGTGTAGCAACTCTTGCTAATGTAACTAGGGGTTGTCGATAAATGATGTCGTTGGTAGGGTCAGTCGGTTATTCGTGACGTGTGATGTCAAATATAACAGTTTACGGAATCTTAAATTCATGACATAGGGGTGGGTGGGCCCTAAAATGGTAATAATACGAGTGACATCATTTGTGAACCATTTCTGACCTACCTTGGCGATGCGGCGATGCGTTGACTGTACCACCTACATTAAAAGAGCTGCGTCTTTTAATACAAACCAACTGATTGACTCCCTACTTGTTTCTGAAGAGCTGCGTACGATACACAACACAAACAATTATGGAGACTAACAAATGCCTGTCCCGGCAGTTTTTAAATCTGTAAATTACGAAACAATGACGATGCGAGAGCCCTGGTGGTCCGGTGGTGCCGGGCGAGACATAGCGTCTGAGGCTCTTTATTACCGTCGACAAGGCGTGGGTTCGATTCCCACTTGCCTCGGATCTCTTTCGTGAGAAAGTTGATCTTAAATATTCTTAAACGCCGGGCTCTCAACATGTGTGGCGATCTATATCATTAAAGGCTTACTTGGCTCTGTGTTAGTACGGGGTAAGCTGGTCACACGAGGGTCCATGTTGGAAGAACAGTCTTAATTGATTGAAACATCTGACCCTTGCAAATAAAGCTACCTTTAACCCTTAACTTCAACCTTATTAATGTCGTGTAGTATAGATTAAGTAATGCGTAAGCGTTTATTTTTCATTGTACACGTTCTACGCCTTATTTTTCGTTAAAAAAAAGGATTTAAATTAATTTTCTTACTTGAATTCTCGCACCTTTGAGCATAACTAAATTTACACTCATTACCATACGTTCTTCCATCGGATCCACAAATTGGGGAATACACTGTAAGATGCAAGTTAAATGCAAATTAATCAACCATCAATTTATGTATATTTATATAATGAATCTCTTTGTAATGTTTACATTAAGACATGTGCAAAATGTTCTGTTTTCATATTTTTGAAATGTGAACAATATTTTAATTTGCAAGTTTGTGAAATGTGAAAAATATTTTAATTTGCACGTTTGTGAAATGTGAAAAATATTTTAATTTGCACGTTTTTGAAACGTAAAAAATGTACTAGTTACGTCATTACAAAATGCAAAATGAAATTCAATTTTTTTGAAAATTGCAAAATAAGAAATTTACATACAATTCTTTTGAAATGCTCAAATGCATAATTGTATGCATAGTTGCATTCCAATGCTGAATGCTGATCACTATTGACTATTGAGTAGTGTAGAGTATATAATTAGTACAATAAAAGATTTACCTGCCGGACAGAGATACTCTCCACAGTCATTCTGGTCCGCAACACTAACACTCGCAGTGCGTGTCATCGTTATCAATAATAAAAACCCGAAAATACCTACAATCGTGTTCGGGGTCTTCATTATGCACTTTAACAAAATTACTGGCTTAAAGTTAAAATGTTTTTAAAAAACTGCAGTGATTTTGACTTTGACAGCAGCACTAGGATTAAATGTAATTCATGGGTAGTTATTAAGTTTGTGATACTTTTCTGTAATGTTAATTCATCCTTTTATAGCTACTTGTTGAGATTTAGGGGTCGTCTAAGTCTATAAATAATGTCATGGATGACGATGACATGACGTTTTTCTGATCAACTCACCCACCCTATGCCCTATAGCAATATAATGACAACTCTTTTAACATTTTATCTTAAATGGCAAAGTTTTTAAAACCCACCCATCCATGTACGACAACATCATTTATAGCCAATTTCTGTATTGTTTACTTGCAATAATTAGACATATTTACATTGGATAATGTTATGATTTAATAAATTGATCAATCTATTAAAAACATGTCAAAAGTGCGGTAACGCCTTCAATAACAATATTAGCACTACGTTACAATGAAGTCTACAAACAAACTAATTTTAATGTAAATGACATATTCGCCATAACCTGAAAATTACACACGCCCCAACTTATTGTTAGTCACTAGTCAATCTAGAATTTAAAGTCGCAAGAATATTCGCCTGCATAACAGAGCCGTACATAAATGTTTTTTAATCAAATATCAGATACAAAGTAGGAAATTAATTGTAATTACATCATTAGGTACCGTGTACATATTATAGTAAAACCTTTCCTTTTCCTGTTCGTACTCTACTTGGAGACTGCGCTTGACTTAGAAGTTAGTTTTTACATTTTTGAGTTTGGAGTTCTCATAATTTAGCAACAGACAGATATAAAGAGAATTAAATGACAAGTGTTTTTATACAAACGCCAAAGGTAGATGATACTCAATAAATTAGCTACAATTACCTAATTATTGCATTTGACAGTTAAGAAAAAATAAATTCGTCCACATATCATAATAAATTACAGGTACTCTACAACTTAAATTATATGTGCACGGAAATCCAGGGCAATAAAAATATGTTACTATCCTATAACGATAAGTAATTCTACATTTTTTTACCATCAGTTTTAGTGGTGGGAATGGGAACATAATGTAGTATGTGGCTTGTACTTTTGCGCTTGTAGATCTAAGGCAATAAAAATAATTATTAGGTAATGAAAAACCCTTGAATGAGCACGCGGGTGAGGGTGCTTGGTAAATTTTATACCCGGAGCTCATTTGAGCTTGCATGGGAACCACGCCACATGTACTACTCTCAATTTCAAAACCAATACTCTCTATAAACTAGGCCACACTTGGTTATTACAGATCCAAAGTAACTCGACTACACTTCGCGCTGTTCGCTCACAATCACGCGCCAAAGTTAAAAAAAAATCATTTTTCGCAAATTTGAAACCCCGTAGCTGCTACAATTTTCGTCCGGTTTTCAAAAAGTTTGAAATTTTTTGATCTCTAAAACATTATCTAAAAATACGTTTACAATTTTAAAAATGTACAGTTTTAAAAAAAGCGTATTTTTAGTGCATTTAAAAAAGTTGGTTTTCAATACAATTGCAGAAAAAAATTAAAAAATTTGAAATTAAAAAAGTTTTAAATTTTGTTGCAATACAATATTTTAGAGATCACAAAACTTCAAATGTTTTCAAATTGTACTAGCTATGAAGTTGCAAAGTTGCAAAAACCCGATTTTTTCGAAATTTGGCGCGTGATTGTGAGCGAACGGCGCAAAATGCAGTCGAGTTAAGTTTAATCTGTAATAACCAAATGTGGCCGAATTCATTATAGGTATTATTTTTGAAATCGAGAGAGTGCCGGCGGCGTGGTTCCCTTGTTACTTCTGGTATTTTTGCGGTAATTCTACGCTTGTGTTAACGTTAGCTTTGTATGAAGTTTATAAGTTTATAAGTAAACTGACTTGTGTTACGCTCATAAAAGTGATGGCAGTAAATGTTTCAAACATTTTCACACAGAAATTTTTAAAAAAACCTGATTGAAGAGCCACAAAATGGTTTATTAGCACTTTTCTACAGTTGACTGTATTCCAAGAGGTCAGCGTCACTAACAATAAGAACATAAAGAACCACAACGTATTTATTTCGCAATGAACGCCTCGTGGCTGAGTCGTCAATTATCCTCAATTATTATCTAATAGTAACTATATTGAGCTCTCTAGTATTGCGCAAAGGTAATGAGCGCCAATTATGACTGCATTACACGCGTTACTATTTTTTTTTAAATTAAAAACCCAACTTGAAAAACTTGTTTGAAGAAAATATGTTCTTCATGTGGCTTGAGACAAACGTCGCCACTTTACTGGAACCGGAGCTTAAAACGTAAAAATCTCAATTTTATGGGTATAGTCTTAAGATTTGAGGCAAACGTACGATGGACAGGCTCATACAAAAAAAATCGTAATTCATTTACATAACTGAAATTGTGTAGACTCTACAAAATGGAAAAAAATACCAACACAAATAATATCCCTACCAGGGGAAATATATTTGAAGGAATTCAATTACAAAAATTGGCTAAATTAGGCTCATCAGTAAAGAAAATAAAAAACGCAGGTTTCAGGAAGACTGACGATACGACATGACGTGTACATATCGCGACCTTTGACTTGAAATAAATTGCATGTAACTATCCATATAGTTTTGCAGTCAATAGTACATGTGCATATGGAAACTATATTTGCATATAAAAGTCATTCGCTCGCATTCTATTCTTTCTTTTTGCTTCTAGATCAGAACAACGCCATTTGCCACATGCAAATCCAAACGTTACTCTATCTGTACTCATAGCGCATTCCACTCAATTTTGAGGATATACAGAGCAGTTTAAATATTCTTAAATACTAACTTTTTATTTTTGAACGAAAGTACTGTATAATTATTTTTTGAACTCAGTTATATCAAAGGAATTAAAATGCTCTTCAACCGGATGTCCAGACCACTATTGTCAATGCTATACAGACGGTTCATAGACTTTGGTCCTGGAAATTTATTTTTTTGTAAAATTAACACACTGGCGGCAGAGCAAGTTGAAAGAACCGTAAATTCTAATTATAACGGATTTGAGATTGACAATTTAAAATATCCTGCCATTGTCTCCCTATCAAAATCTGTCTTAGAGACGGGGATCTCTTTCCAGTCGCTAGATAAACTTCATAATGAGCCCAACGTCCCAGGCCACGCCACGAAGACAATGTTCAGAGAATTCGCAGAGCACGTGACTTGGGATGATGCCCAAGGATTTCTAGATACTCTACCATCAGTCATGAACGACATCATTGGGAGTCAACCTCAATTCAAAGTCCAAAGTTTGTCAACCGCGACGCCACTTGCTGATAGGCTCCGGCGCATCGTTGACTATAACTTGACGCCTTTCACACAATTTGGGTAATTGGAAAATAATCAAATATCTCAACAATTTATTTTTCTAAGCGTGTACTAATGTCCTAAAGTTCTAATTACATATTGTAAAGGAAAATATGTTTATTTTTATATGCATATTACGTATATAGGGCAATGCAGACGCTGGCAGTGAACACGTTTTACAATGATTCATGTGGGCTAATTTGTGACTCGCTATCTGACAGTGTCAACCCTTATAAGCTTATAACTAAAAATGTAAACCAATCCGCGTATCGTTTGGGTTGGTGCTCTGAATTGGTAATTTTAGTTTAGATTATAATGGTAAAAATCCTAATCGTCTCATATTTCTCATTTAATGCCCGATTTTACCTTGGAGACCGGACCCCCGCCCCTTATTTTTAATCGTTGAGTTAATAAATTAAATACTTTTTTCACTAGATGTATTCACAATTCTGCATACTTGATGACCTGGTGGACGGGTCAAGAGCAAGATTTGGGCAGAACTGCTGGCATTTGACCCCGCGCAATTTCGCACAATCTACGCAAGGCCAGGAAGACGGACGCAGAACTCTTGCACCAGCCTCGGCTGCTGCGTACGATGTCCTTCTCTTACAGAACGCTGCGCATGCTCTCCTGAAAATTTATTTCGGAGCACAGCAGAGCTGTGGGCCGGCGCTTGAGGATTTGTATTTTTATGTGATGAATTGTAACCATGGAGGGATGGCCTTTGAAGTTGAAGAAAACTCAAAATTTTTCAATTCTGGAAGGTACTAGATTCTTCTAATTTTTTGCCGTCTTTTAATTTAAAATATTATGTTTTGAAAAATTAAATGCCACGTTTTTTATCACTACGTATAGATTGTGTTCTATGGAGACGTACCTGGATTTTAGAGGAATACAAAATGGACTCATTTTATCCTACTTCCCAATTGCTGCGGCTGCCATTTTAGTATTTCCTATTTGTTCGTATAGCAGTTAGAGAATTTCACGTAACTCTTTAATCTTTATGCACGCTTTTGTTCTTGTTTAAACTTTTCTGGTTGTTTTATTTAGAACGGCGTTGGAAAGCCTGAGACTCTTAAAGAGCTGGAAAGCGCATGCGTGGACATATTTCTATTTTTTGCCATCACACGCGACTACGTGGATTGCTACACTGACCTAAATTACATGGGAAATGATGGGACAGACATTCAAAACGGGAGAATCACGTGGCTTCTAATCACTGCCATGGAGCGAGCCTCCGGATCGCAGCAAAAATTACTACAGGTTTTTGGAATATTTACGTACAAGTTATCATGAAATCCTCAATCAAAAATTCCCTATGATTTTCTAACGTAAAGTGTCAAAATATAATTTTGGTATAATTTTCGTGACTACACAGGAAAATGTAGGGAAGCCATCAAGGGAAAGCGTGGAGCGTGTTTTGGAGATGTAATTACGCAGAGTTAAAATTGCCGCGATTACTCAAACTCTGGCAAATTCAGTTCTACGAAAACACTGTCAAGAAAATTGCGAATCTGTCTCCAGAACTTTCACGTGACTATCTCATGTCACTTTTGGACATTTTTAATAAAAATATGTCACACTAAAAGTCAATAGTTAACAATTTTGAAATTATGATAATATGTAGGCAAATACATATGTCTTTAGCTAATATGCGGCTACATTTTATAAACGTGGCAAAAATTAAAAATTTCGCAGTATTCAAGCTATGCCGAATAGAATCAATGAATTTTTAAATCCGGGTAGTTTTATTTAATCATTAACCGCACAATTATTAGGGTTTGTAACAAATGCATTAAAACAACTACAGAGCAAAACGGTTGCTCATGAAATTAGCGTGTCAAGGAAACAGCCTCGACAGAATAGGCCACCCTCAAAATTCCGCACACGCTGTATTTGAGCTTCATGTAGCCTTGATCACCCCAAGTGGTGGCCCAGCTGTTCTTAATGAGCCAGTACTTCTCTCCCCCCTCCTCTCCGTAGCCAACGACGGTGACGGCGTGATTCCCAGCGCCTGGATCGCCACCCGCACATTGAGCCCCTTTGTACAAACCTTTTTTGTAATGATGTAATTCAGGCGTAATATAAATGAAAACGCCCAGAGGTCCCTTGTCGAACAGATGCTGCTCCATGCTTGCGTCAGTATTGCTCGCGCTCTTCGCAAAGTCCTTGAGATAAGCAACGCGTGGCACGAGGTCACGTTTGCATTGACCAACAACAACATCCCAAGCGATATATGGATACTGTCTCCAAGACGAGATCCCATACTGATACATATATATATGTATCAGTATGGGATCTCGTCTTGGAGACAGTATCCTATATGGACTATGGATTGTTCATACGCCGAGTTCCCAACTGGACACGCGAAACCTTCAATGGCACAGTCCGTGAGCTCTTGTGGACTAAAGTTCAGGGGTCCTCGTTTGTTAGTAACCGCATCCATCGTCTCCAGGATGGAGGTCGTAGCGAACATGACGCATGTTCCGCAGGAGCCTTGATCCTTCACCGGTGACACGATCCCTTGTTCAAAGTAGTTGAGAGAAGGTGGGGGAGCGACGCCGGTTGTAGAATTGTATGGAGTTGCAGTATCAGGTCCAGTAGAGATGGATCCCTTTAGGCCCATCATCTCTGTCCACTCCAATGAGGACTAAAATTTAGATGAAAGAACGTACATAAATTAGGTTTCCCAAAAATCAATATTTTGGAACCTCACCCCTTTTTAGCCCAAGTAAAATAATTCGCAGCTTATAAACCTCTACCCCGCACCCTAAATGTAACCCGTAATTTATGCACGCTCCTTTAGGAAAATATCTTGATAATCTTTAACGCCATCAGTAAAATACGTACCATATCCGAAAATTGATTGATTCCCATGGACCAGGTGTGCTTTCCAGCTACAGCTTCCAAATTGTGACGTGCAATCTCGAGCATAGAATCTTTCAGTTGATTAATGCGAGTGTCGTCGGTTTTATTAAACATTGTCTGTAATTTAATTCCAAAATTTACATTATTAAATTTTCCAGTAATTGCAAGATTTCCATTTTTACTAATTACCAGTCTCGGTATATAGTGTTGAATTTTGTATTTTCTAAGTTATATGAAACTAAACTAACGATAAGATTACGAAGAAAGTATTTAAATATTAATTTGAAGTTGGTTTTGTTAATGTAACTTTAACTTTAATTACCCTGTATTTAAGATAAGCAGACGTCATGACTTCATCTTGACTCAACAGTTCTTCAAATTGCTTGAGCTTCACCGCATCTTCGCTGGATTTAGTTTGGATGGCGTTCACGCTCTCTTCAAAAAATTGTCCTCCCCCGCAAGGAGCTCGTTCCAGCCATCAACACCATCTAAAAAAGACAAAAATTTGTATGAAAATTTCAACACATTTAATTTTGATATAATAATTTAGTAATACATATGTATAGATATATCAGTTTGAAAAACTTACCTGGGAAGATTGGCTCTGGTTCTACTGAGCTAGAAACAACCAGAGCAACAGCCACAACAGCGAAGACTACGATGCTTTAAATCATTTTGGAAAAACGTATGTTTCAAAATTTCAGAAAAATCGATCAAGAACTTGGAGAGTTCAAATGGGAAATGTGACTCCTACTCGCAGTTACTAGGCCTTTTTGTGCGAAAAATATAATTGGCTTTCCGTCTGCGAAAGCCTTCGAGGTCTCATCGTCGATTTGTACAGAGTCACACGATGATCAATTACTGTGACAGTTGACAGTCTACTATGGACAGGTTTTGCGGTTTGTTCAGGAAATTATTTTAATTTAGTCGAATTATACTCATTATTCAGTAAGCCACGTTTTCTAGTTTTAATGTTTCAAAAAGATATATTTGTAGATGTAATTATTTGCATGAAGTTCTACATGTAGTCAAATTCAAGTTTAAGCCGGTGTCAATTAACTAGAAATAGAAAATGGATAATATTTTATTATTTCTAATAATTATTGTAAGTCTTCCAATACTCATTGGCTACGTATTTTTAAATATTAGTAGGAATCCAGTCCGACGCAATACGATAGCAAGAAAATATCATATGCTAAAATGAATGATCTGTGCCTAACCACATTTTTGTATGTGTTATTAAATTGTTTTGAGGGGAGGTTGTCGCCAGTCTCCTACAGCGGTGACAGTTTAGTGGTTTTCCTAGCAATAAATTACAATTATTTAAGGAAAGCTTCTCCAAAATATTCCGATTAGTACAATTCATTAACTAGCCTAGTACTTCAAGTTACGTGTTTCGTAATTAAATATTACTTTTACATTACATATTAGGGAGTTTGCGCGCTTGCCGTAAAATTATATTTCGTAAAACGCAAAACGCAAAATAATTGATTTTACGTTTAAAAATTTTTCGGATCATTTTGCGTGTCATAGTTTGCGCAGTATTAGGTTAAACGTAGTCGCACAGTGGCTGCCTGCCAGGCAGCTGTGCATTTTTAGTCCTGAGGAATTTTGATTCTATTTTTCCTTTTTTTTGTGGTAAATCATTGTCGTGAGTCTCCAAACCTTACCCTTGGGATGGGCAATTAGCCCGTAACGATGGTGAGGTGGAAATTCCTATCAAAATATTACGTCCAATAACTTTTTTGAGTAATTCAAAAAGTTGAATTTGGATTTTTTTTTATCCTCGTTGTGCTGCTGTTCAAGCTTCCTACGTGATCCTCACTCCTCTCGGTGCTGCCGCGTGGCCGCATAGTGTATGTTTTCTACAATGTGCACGTGGTGGTTCTGGAATTACATCCTTGTCGTGTGGATCGTATTCTGTGTGGCTCGCTGTTGCATCGGGGTGGTGTGAGTTTTGTGTGGGAAGCTTTGACAGCATCATCAATGTGGTATTCTGAGGTAGACTATATTTAAGGCGAAGACTGTAGTTTACACTCTTGTGTAGTGTTTCTTTTTTTGGAACTTTATTTTGTCAGGTCTAGTAAGTACCTATTATCTGGGTGATGAGCAGAAAACTCTGATCCCATTTTCTTTAGCTAGGTGTCGTAGGTTGTTTATTTTTTCGCTAGGTATTTACTTCCCTCCATTAAGCATTAAATCCTGTTTAAGATTAAGGCCCGTACGGGCAAATCCGGTGACGTTTCATATGTCACTGGTTGTCCCGTTGGCCAAAATTAAACATTGTTATGATGGGACGTCCGCAATGGGCCTTATTGGCCTTGGCGGTGTCTGTGTGGATCAGTATTAGGATCTACATGGTGCCCAATAAAAATAATAATAATAATAATAATAGGTTAAACGTAAAAGTTGTTATTTTTTAAAATCAACAGATTTGGAAGGTTACTACACGTATCCATGGCAATATTTGTTACGTATGATATTGCGTGGACGTTGTTTTAACACCGCTGCCGTATAAAATAACGGCCGTAAATTATCATTTTTCACTCAAAATTTTATTTCAACGTTTTGAGGGCGGAGCTTACGTAAAATTTACGTTTACGTTTACGTTTTTCATTTTTACGGAAAGTGCGCAAACTGCCTATTACAATTACAGATGTGCTAAAGTACAGTTACTGTACACGTGTACTTTAGAATATTTTAAAACACTCACAGACCACAATTTTGGGTGATAGTAAAATATCTCGTCCACGTGGCAAAGAAATTAACCCAAATGTCTGGAAGCAAGAACATCATTTAAAAGTTGTAGACACGAAAAGCATAGTGATGGTACCTATGTGTTAATTAATCTACTATCTTAATTACTTAAGTGATATGTAGGTAACATGGTGAATTTAAGTTGTATCTAAAATTAAATTAATCCTACTAAATCAGGTGTAGATACTAACAGGGCCGGACGAAGGAATTGATTTTAGGCAGGAATTTGTTTCCATACAAAAACCACTATTTTCATTTTATTGATGGTTTTCTTGGGTAAAGCAAAATGTTGTATTTACAAGTTTTAGAAAAGTGCAAAATGTTCTTTTTACTTGATTCAGAAAAGTGCTCAATGCTCCATTTACATGTTTTGAGAAAAGTGGAAAATATTTTATTTCCATGTTTTTGAAATGTACAAAAACTTTATTTTGCATGTTTTTAAAAAGTCAAAATATTGTTTTTACATATTTTTGAAAACTGCAAAATGTTCCATTTACACATGTTTTTTTGAAAATTCAGGCAGCCCATTATCCGGCCCTGGATACTAAACGTGTAAGTAAGTATACATATTTTTAAAATCTGTTTTCTCTCAAAGCCATTTGCCATACAGCCATATTACCCTTCGCTTTTACCATAATATATTTGCCATTTCATTTGCCTAATGAATAAACAACATAACAGTAACAGTGGGAAATTCTAAATCAAGTAGTTTTATTTAATCATTAGTTAGGACTCGTAACAAATGCATTAAAACAACTACACAGAAATAATAGCGCTCATGAAATTTACACGTTACACTGGAACTGTATGGCATTCACATTCTCTTCAAAAATGGTCCTCCCCCAAGAATTTCATTCTAGCCATCAACACCATCTCAAAAGGGGAAAAATTTGTTTGCAAATTTTAAAAAAATATTTAAATGTTATGATTTAGTAATATATAGAGATCAGTTAGAAACACTTTCCTGGGAAGAGTGGCTCTGGTTCTACTGGGCTAGAAACAACTACGGCAATAGCCACAACAGCAAAGACTACTACGATATGCTTTGAAGCATTTTGAAAATTTTTGAGACTTGCTTCATAAATTCAGAAAAATCGACCTACAACTCGCAAAAGTTTGAAACTGAAAAAGGAAATGTGACTTCTACTTCGTTCCTATAGGCCTTTTTGAGTTGAAAATATTATTAGCTTTCCGTCTGCCAAGACCATATCGACATCTCATCATCGTATTGTACAGGGACGACACACGATGATCAAATGCTGTGATAGTCGACAGCATAGTTTTTTTGCAGTTTGTTTGTTCAGGAAATTATTTTAATTTGGCAAAATTATTCTAATTAATCTGTAAGCTAGGTTTTCCAGTTTCAACGTTTTAAGTAATGTACATGCTCAACGATAAAATACAATCTAAAGAGTTACTAAAGCTAGCCTGACGCTATACGTAGAAGCATGAAAATATCACACGCTAAAATTAATGAACTGTTCTTATATCCGTAATTTTCCGTTTGTCATTACATATTTTTTAAGGGAAGTTGTCGCCAGTCTCCTACAATAACGGCGACAGTCAACAGTTCAGTGGTTATCCTATCCTAGCAATAAATTATAAATGTTTGAATAAAGCTTCCCCACAATATGTCATTTGGTGGGAATTATTACAGTATTAGCTTAGTAGTTCTAGTAGCGTATTATAACCATTTATAAGTATATGATCGTCTGTGAAGAACCAAAATGACCCATATCATTTTTAGCTAAAAACAATATCAACTTTCCACAAAAATATTCAAATATGTCTTTGACTTTTCATTTTTTTTGTATGGACTTTTCAAACACATGAAACTAAAACATTTTTATTTTTCACCTTTTCTAAAACATGGAATTAGAACATTTTGCACCTTTTTAAAAACATGGAATTAGACATTTTTTCACCTTTTCGAAAACACGAAATTAGAACATTTTGCACCTTTTCAAAAAGATGTAAATACGAAGTTTTACACTTTTCAAGCACATTAGAAATTAAAACATTTTAAGTTTTTCAAAAACTCCTAATTAACATTTTACGCATGTTTCTCATTTTGTTTTTATGACATAGCTTATTTTGTTTCTAGCTTAAATTGGATATGGGTCATTTTGGTTCTTCACAGGCGATATATATACATAAAATTACAATAATGACAGATGTGCCAAATTAACGTTACGCTACACATGTGTACTTTAGATACTTAAGTACACACCACTCTTTTTAGTTTTAAAGTTACAGTAAAGTATCTCGTCTACGTGTACGTGGCAAAATAATTAATCAAAATGTCTGGAAAAAACAAAATTTAAAGTTGTAGACGAAAAACATAGTGATATAGTACCTTGGTTTTAATTAGCATAGTACATAGCTTAAGTGATATGTAAATGTAACAAGATGAATTTGAATTGTGGCTAAAACTTATTCAATCCTACCAAATTAAAGGTAAATAATAAACGTGTACTTTTACATACTGTAGTCATGTATAGCCTTTAGCCCATATGCTCATAATTATGCAAGCGTGTTAAAATATGTACAAAATTAAATTGAAGACGTGTCTCACAGTGTCTTACAGTCAGCGTCATTCAAATTTTGTGGGATGAAAAATGCAAAGCGATGAACCGGTGAATTTCAAATCAGCAGGTCGTTTTATTTAATCGTTAAATTAGGACTCGTAACAAATGAATTAAAACAACTATACAGAGCAAAACGAAAGCTCAAGAAATTTAAATTGGAACAGCCAAGACAGAATAGGCCCACCTCAACAGCCCGCAAACGCTGTATTTAAGCTTCATGTAGCCTTCGTCACCCCAAGTGAAGGCCCAGCTGTTCTTAATGAGCCAGTACTTCTCCCCATCCTCCTCTCCGTAGCCAACGATGGTGACGGCGTGATTGGGAGCGTCTGGGTCCGTACATTGATTCCCTTGGAACACACCTCTTTTATATTGTTGTAATTCGTCTGTAATATAAATGAAAATTCCGAGAGGTCCATTGTCGAACAGATTCTGCTCCATGCTTGAATCAGTATGGTCGTACGTCATAAAGTATCTCTTGAGCCCAGCAATACGGGGTGTGGAGTCACGTTTGCATTCATTAACAGTCACATTCCATGCGACATATGGATAGTCTTCCCAAGATGAGATCCCGTGTTGCCAAATATACTCAAGAGAATCTTCATACTTGGAGATTCCAACTGGACATGCGAAACCTTCAATGGCACAGTCCGTCAGCTCTTGTGGACTGAAGTTCAGGGGTCCTCGTTTGTTTATCACCGCATCCATCGTCTCCAAGATGGAGGTCGCAGCGAACATGACGCACGTGCCACAGGAGCCTTGATCCTTCACCGGGGACACGAGCCCTTGTTCAACGTAGTTGAGAGAAGGTGGGGGAGCGACGCCGGTTGTAGATACGTATGGAGACCCAGTTGAAGGGTCTGTAGAGATGGCACCAGATGAACCCATCATCGTTTTCCACTCCAACGATGACTAAAATTGACATAAGGAAACGTGCATAAACTACTATATCGTCAGTGAAGAACCAAAATGACCCATATCCAATTTAAGAAAGAATCAAAATGAGCTATGTGTCATAAAAAGAAAATGAGAAATGTGCGTAAAATGTTAATTACAAGTTTTTGAAAAGCGTAAAATGTTCTATTTACATGTTTTTGAAAAGTGGAAAATGTTCTATTTACATGTTTTTTAAAAAGTGCAAAATGTTCTATTTACATGTTTTTTGAAAAGTGCAAAATGTTCTATTTACATGTTTTTTGAAAAGTGCAAAATGTTCTATTTACATGTTTTTTGAAAAGTACAAAATGTTCTATTTACATGTTTTTTGAAAAGTGCAAAATGTTCTATTTACATGTTTTTTGAAAAGTACAAAATGTTCTATTTACATGTTTTTTGAAAAGTGCAAAATGTTCTATTTACATGTTTTTTGAAAAGTGCAAACTGTTCTATTTACACGTTTTTAAAAAGTGTAAAATATTCTATTTAAATTTTTTCAGACATTTTTCAATATTTTTGTTTTTTGTAGATAGTAGATATTGTTTTTAGCTACAAATGGATATGGGTCATTTTGGTTCTTCACAGACGACATTAGCATACAAACAGTTGATAATCTTTAACGCCATCAGTAAGATACGTACCATATCCGCAAATTGATTGATTCCCATGGACCAGCTGTGTTTTCCAGCCGCAGCTTCCAAATTGTGACGTGCAATCTCGAGCATAGACTGTTTCAGTTGATTAATGCGAGTGTCGTCGGTTTTCTTAAACATTGTCTGTAATTAAATTAATAAATTTTCCAATAATTTGCAAGATTTCCATTTTGACTAATTTCTAATTACGAGTCTCTATATTATGGTGTTATATTATTTTGTGCTTTTTAAGGATTATAAAACTAAACTAGGATTACGAGGAAAATATTTAAATGTTAACTTGAGATTGGTTTTGTTCGAGTTGGTTTATAACTTTAGTTACCCTGTATTTAAGATAAGCAGACTTCATGACTTCATCCTGACTCAACAGTTCTTCAAATTGCTGGAGCTTCACCGCATCTTCGCTGGACTTAGTCTGGATGGCGTTCACGCTCTCTTCAAAAAATTGTCCTCCCCCAAGGAGCTCGTTCCAGCCATCAACACCATCTGCAAAAGGCATAAATTTGTATGTATGGAAATTTTTTTAAAAATATAAAATATAATAATTTAGTATTATGTTGTCCAGCCAGAATAATTCAATAATTTACCTGGAAATAGTGGTACTTGTTCCACTGAGCTGGAAACAACCAGGGCAATAGCCACAACAGCAAAGACTACGATGCTCTGACGATGCATTTTGGAAAAAACGAAATTGTTTCAAAAATTCAGAAAAATCAACCAACAACTCGGTGAATTCAAATGGGAAATGTGACTTCTACTACGTTACTAGGCCTTTTTGTGTTAAAAATTTAATTGCCTTTTCCCGTCAACAAAGACCATATCGATTCGATATCCCATCATCGTTTTGTTGTACAGGGGCACACGATGATCAAATTGACTGTGACAGTCGACAGAACAGCTTTATTGCGGTTTGTTCAGGAAATTATTTTAATTTCTTGCCAAATTATTCTAATTGTTCAGTAGTGGTCCCAGCAATAAATTATAATTATTTAAAGAAAGCTTCCCTACAATATGTCAATTTGTGGAAATAATTATTACAATTTATTAAATAGCTTACCTATTAGTTCTAGTTGCTTATCATAATCACATGTAAAATTAAGTATATGTATTATTACAATTAAAGATGTGCCAAAGTATAGTTAGTCTACACGTGTAGGTTAAATACGTGCAGATCACAATTATTTTAAGTTTAAAGTTATAGTAAAATATCTCGTCCACGTGGCAAAATAATTAATCAAAATGTCTGGAATAAAAAAAAACATTTTAAAGTTGTTGAATAAAAACATAGTGATAGTACTTACGTGGTTATGAATTTACTGGCTTACATGCTATGTATCATGGTGAATTTAAATTGTAGCTAAAATTTAATTCGTCCTACGAAATGAGATTTTGATACTAAACGTGTAGGCATACATATTGTTATTTTTATTTGGCAACCGAATATAGTTTTCGTTTAGTTTAAAAATTTAAAATTCAAGACTGTAAAATATGTCGTCAAAACAGAATCAATGTGTAGGTTATGCAGTAATTAAATTTTGATAGATATTTCACCTTGTTTTTTGCATGTAATTGAAGGGCGGGATCGTTGTTTTATCATCCTAAAAATAGATCTCATGAATTAAAACAAGAGCAGATCAACAAAATTATAATTTTTGTGCCTTGACAGCCTTGACAGAATAGGCCCAGTCCGTAATTCTGCAAACGCTGTATTTAATCTTTCCGTAGCCTTCCTGGGCCCATCTGGTCTCCCAGCTGTTCTTAATGAGCCAGTACTTCTCTCCCCCCTCCTGTCCGTAGCCAACGAGGGCGACGCCGTGATTGACTTTGCTGTCGCCACAATCTGCCCCGTCGTAGACCCCTTTAGAGTACTTCTGTAAACTCTTGGAGGCGTGAATAAAGACGCCGAGTGGTCCATTGTCGGCCAGATTCTGCTCCTGGTCTGCGTCAGAATTTAGATGGCTCTTGTGGTAACTCGCAACTCCAGCATTGCGTGGGAAGGAGTCTTTTTGACACGGGCCAACGCTGGCAGGATGTGCGACATATGGATATTGGTCCCAAGTTGTGATCCCGTTCTTCTTCATGTAATCCAAAGATTTCTCAAATGGAGAGCCTCCCTTTGGACATGTGAAGCCGGGAATGGCACAGTCCGTCAGCTCCTGGGTACTCAAGTCATAAGGTTCATGGTTGTTCGTCGTCGCATCTGCGGACTCGAGGATGGCGGCCGAGGCGAACATGACGCATGTGCCGCAGGTGCCTTGCCCTTTCACCTTTGACACGATGCCTTGTTCCACGTAGTTGAGGGAAGCTGGGGCAGCGATGCCGGTTGTAGATTTGTATGGAGTTGCGGGGGCACTGTCGTTCATGTTGATGGAGCCGCCAAGCATCTCTTCCCACTCCAACGATGTCTAAAATTCACATTAGGGAAATATTTTAAAGTTTCTTGGAGAATGGTAACAATTAGTAATTTAACTGTACAAAAATAATTACTTCAACGTTTGGTAGTATGTCAGTAAAGTGCGTACCATGTCAGCAAAATGGTTGACTGCCATGGACCACTTGTGTTTTCCAGCCGCAGCTTCCAAATTGTGACGTGCAACCTCGAGCATGGACTCTTTCAGTAAATTAATGCGAGTGTCGTCGGTTTTCTCAAACATTGTCTGGAATTAAATTCCAAAACAAAATGAATTAATAATTCCATTTTGATTACTCCGAAATAACGTTTTGCGCCTTCTATGTATACGGTATATGAAACGGAATTACTATTGCAAAAGGTGAAGACGTAATTAGTTTTTTTACCCTGTATTTAAGATAAGCAGATGTCATGACTTCCTCTTGACTCAACAGTTCTTCAAATTGCTGGAGCTTTACTGCATTTTCGCTGGACTTTGTTTGGATGGCGTTCACGCTCTGTTCAAAAAACGATCCTCCAAGGAGTTCGTTCCAGCCGTCAACACCATCTGGAAAAAGACAAAATTCGTGTAAGACAAACTATAATTTATTTTATTTCTATACATATCTACATAATTTGGTCGACTTTCGAATTACTCAACGGAGTAACACATACGATACATCATTTTGAAGCTTTTTTAAAACAAAAAATATGAAAGTCATTTAAAATTGTAAATTATTTCATCTACTATTTTTGTAATTGCAATTAACTTTAAATCTGCAATTTTAAATTAAAGCTTTGATAATTTGCGCGCCAATCTCAATACATATGATTCTACTCCTAATTGCCGTCATTTTGATCTATCACTTGTCCATAGTTACAGAGTGTGACCGGTCGAAATTTGACATTTTAGGTTTGGAGGGAAATTCAAATTTTCAATATTCCCCTATTTCTACCTATCTACATGATTTATCTTATTTTTGCATTTATTTTCTCAATGAAATTTGCCTTGCAATTTTGAAGCTCTTAAAAATAAAAAATTCATTTAAAATTGTAATTTATTTTATTTTATTAGATTATAATTATTATTAACATTGTTTTCTTATTTTTTAATGCAGCTTTTAGTATTTACGAGTTATACCCCATATTACTGTTAAGGCTGCCACTAAACGAGGGCTTTAGCTCTTGTTTGTAACAATTATATTAAATATGTAATACTTTGGTCAGTGAGAAGAACTTACCTGGGAAGAGCGACTCTTGATCTCCTACTGGACTGGACAAAACTACGGCCACAGCCGCAACTGCGAAGACTACAATGCTCTGGAGCATTTTGGAAATTTCGAAGCTTACTTCAAAAATAGTTTTTAAAAAAGTCTATGGAATTGTAGAGGTACAGAGTTGAAAAGTTAATGTATTACTCCAATACTGTTACCAGGCCTTTTTATGTTGAAAATATGATTGTTTTTCCATTATTGAAAACCATCGATATCACATCTACGTGTTCTACAGTGTCACGCCACGAGGCAGACGCGATCTTATTGCTGCGACAGGCGTCAGTCCCGTTTTGCGGTTTGTCCAGGAAATTATAATATTTATTTAGCATTTTTTCCAATTAAAAAAGCTGTACGTACAAGTAGGTAAGTATATATATAACTAAATTACAAGTTAAGGAGCTAGTCATTTTCTAGTTAAAGTAACATTTTTAAATTTATCAACCTCAAACGTGGAAACGCAATAAAATTATTGAAAATTGTCTAAATAAAATGTGTACAATGTGCCATGTGTACAATAATTAAGGTGGTACAAGTTTTTCATGAATAATGTTTTCGTTAGTGCTTAATGTCCTATCTACACCATATTTGAAATACAAAATGTTCCATGTACAACATATTTTTAAAAGCAAAGCAACAACTCGAAGCGACACTATAACCTTTTTCTTAATTTATGTTTTTTTGTTGATGCTTTAATAAATTATACTATGTTAAAACGTACTTTATTCTAACTGTTCCAGTTATACACATTATATGTTTGGTGTAAAATCTTTGATCTACACCTTGTTTTTGGTGCAATGTAAGTACGCTCAAAGTAAACGGTAGATGAAAATTGGTTTGCTTAAAATAAAAAATAGATATATTCAACATAAACGTACAGAATTAGAATTGCACATAATGCGTAGTACGCAATAGCAGTATTACAGTTACGACTTTTTGCGGCTAAACTAACGTATTTGCAAGGTGTAAAAATGACCTGCACTCAGGGGGTGTATAGGTCGGTGGGAAATATAGAAATATTACGTTTTGCACTATACAAATACCAAGTTCCCAAGAACAGCAACCAAGCTGTGTAACAAAACAAGTATCTACCATCGTTAGAAGTTGGAGATATCATTATTTGCAAAATGTTTCACGTGTCATCAACAGTCTAAAAACTTGGCAATTAATTAGATATATAGGTTATAGATTATATTCATAAAGCATATAACTAACTAATAAGTATTCCAGTGTCAATTGGTAAGTATCTTTACGTATTACTAATAAAAAGTAATAAAAACTATTCCAAAGTTACGACGTTGAAGCATGAAAATGCCACATGCTAAATTAATTGACTGTTCTTAACCATGTTTTTCTATTTGTCACTAAATATTTTTAAGGGAAAATCGTCGCCAGTCTCCTACAACGGTGACAGGTTAAGTGGTTGTTCTAGCAATAAATTATAATTATTTAAGGAAAGCTTCCCCCCCAACATGTCAATGGGTGGAAAGTATTAAAATTTATTGCGCAGCTTAGTAGATCTAGTTGCGTATCATGATCATATATACAAAGTATAATGTATTACTGCAAATGAAGATGTGCCAAAGTATAGTTACTCTACACTTTACACATGTGTACTTTAAATAAGTACAGATTACAATAATTTTAGGTTCATAGTTACAATAAAGTATCTTGTCTACGTGGAAAAATAAATAATCAAAATGTCTGGAAGGAAAAACAAACATTTAAAAGTTGTAAGCGAAAAACATAGTGATGAATTTACGTGCTAATTAACCTACTATGACTTTAGGGATGTATAACGTGTTGAGTTTAAATTGTGAGTAAAACTTAATTATTCCTACTAAATGAGACAATAAACGTGTAGAGCATAGGTACGAATTTGTAAGTATACATACATATTTATGGGGGGGGGGGCTATTTTTTACCCAAACACAAAATTACACAAAATTATATAGACGATGTTTCTCAAATTCAGAATTGACCGAATTCGTTGAACCGAGAATTACAGGGGTGATGCGAGCATTATTCGTATCGGTAAGAATTTCTGTATAAAATGAAATATTTTTGCTCAAGAAGCAAAATGAATGGCCTAAGTATCTGATATCTTTATCTTGTATGATTTTCTGCACAGCATAAATTCCACAACAAATATAATACACGGTAGTATAATTCGTAATTCCATTTAACCCTACATGTGTGTAACTGTGTACTTGAGTGAATACTTTTAATACTTCCACTTTCACTGAACTTTCAATTTAAAAGTAACTTTACAGTCCAGTGCTCAACTTCCCAGTGCAGTGAGCCAGTGCCATTGCCAGTAGCCAGTTTAGCAAGTATTACTTGAAATATTTGTTAATTTGCTTATGGTAGTATAATTGAATCACATGGCTAGACATCATTGACTTAGAGCAATCATTTAACTTCCAAATCCAAAAATATAATTTAAGAAAAGAATAAAATTTAAAATATTTTAAAGGTTTAACATTTAAGTTTATATAAAATGTAATAAACCAAATCAAAATCGTATCGCAAATCGTAGTCCGATTCTGAAATCTATAGGCATCTTTTCACACTTTTTTGTGTGAATTTTTAATTCAGATAATACGGTCTCACTAGTCAGTAACGACTGCAAAAGACGATTAGCTATTACATTTATTACGACCCCAATTTCAAAGATTCCGAATCTTACCGACCGAATCTTACGACCACTGATACTTTATAAGATGTGCAACAATCCAAATCTTTCCAGTTTGTATAGTTTGTAGACCACATTACTTAACGTTAGCTTGACGAGGTTAATTTTAATTATTCATCTACATAGTTGTGGTTGTGGTTGTTGGTTGTGTATTATTCAGTAGCTACTTTAGAATTTTACAAATATCCGCATCAGCAGAAAGAACAGAGAGCTACTTAGGTTGGTTGAGTGCGGCTATGTCTGATGTCTGCCTGAAAATTGTCAATAAGATAACTTATTATTTAAAACATGTATCTTGTACGGGTGAACTAAAAGCGATTAGATCAAGATTGAAGATGAATGGACCTGATTCTGGTCTAGACTTAGGTCGAACATCTGCTATAACTGGTCAGAGGTAAAAGAAGCGATTCCTTGAAGTTGAAGCCTAGCAATAAATCCGAACCAAAAATAGAACCAAATCAAGAACAAAAATCTGAACCAAAGTCAAAACCTAAATTAAGCAAAGCCCAATTATTCACAGTAGCCAAACAGCTTTCCGACAGTGGTGATTTCGGCAATGTTTTTATTAAGTCACAAGTTGGTCCACCTTGTGACCTCATCACCAAGAGATGCACCTTTGCGGGCATATTTAGCACACTTTCATCAGGAGTCGGGAAGGCATGAGGAGGCTATCAAGGAGGCTAAAGGAAGTTTGAAAATAAACGAAAATGTGTTGGTAAGCTAGTAGTCAAACATCATCTGTTAAAGATTTTACTATTATGGCTTTGGCTGTTTATGATTATTATTTTTATTGACAGTCACTAGTTATTTAAGTAAAGCACCAACGTTGTCTACTAATTGTGTAGGTAATAGGTGACGTCATCTGCATATGGACATGTGTAAAAAGTAAAAATTGAAACTAAATGTAAACAATATTAATGGACTATGCGATGCTCGATCGGAGCCTCAATATTTATAACTTGTCTTCTAAATTCTTGGTATTAATTAATTTTAATAAGTACTATTATTTTTCTGTAACAGGCTTTCCAGACTTTGTTGAGTTCTCTACTATTGTACTTGGGCAACGCAACACTATAGCGAATGTCATACAGTTTTGGACAAGATCAAAAACTCTCGGAACAGAGCAGTTCAACGCCTGTGTCACCCTTACCCTTCAGAATTCCAATTGAAACTTGAACGGCATTTGTTTTTGGTATTCATTTACCAAAATGCTTTATAAAAGTGAACAGTTTGATTTGGTAATTTATTCAACCTTTTTAACCTAATAATTATAGGCAGTGCTTGCTTTCCAAATTATTCAAAATAGCATACAAATGTCAGGCATATACATAATAAAATTCTTATAAACAGGTTAAGTAGTGTGATACTTGGTAATGTTATAATATAAATAATAATAAAATCCAAATAACGGTGTCCGATCTCCACCGTCCGCTGTCCGCTGTCCGCTGTCCGCTGTCCGCTGTCCGCTGTCCGCTGTCCGCCATTATGTACTTACACTGGCCATTATACTACAGATCTGAATAATCTAAGTAGTAATAATATAATGTACCTGCATAATCATAAAATTCTATGCAAAGCAATCGGATTTTGAACGAAGGGAAGGGGGGGGGGGGGGGGGGTTGAAAGCGGATAGGCGACAGACGTCGGAGGGCAGAAATATTTAAATTGTGTGAATTGAGTAGATAATTCAGTTATTTCAATATATCAAAAAATTAACTAACGATTTGCTTCCGTTCGCAGAACGGGCCGGTTTACTGGTTATAATTATAGTTATAATTCCAAGTACCGTACATGATAAATGAATTGCGAAGTGCAGTGCACTTTGTATTTTCCTACTTTGTACCTAGGCACCTACATCTTATTTGCAGTATATTGTTATAACTATATCAGTACTCAAATTCAAATGAGTAATACTGTCTTCTATTCGTAAAATCGTAAATAGCTACATAATATTTGTGTTTAAATTAAATTTTAAACTTCAATGGAACTTCAATTTTCCTATGGCGAGAAATGAAGCTTTGAATTTGCATTCTTTTTTCTTAGCATAAACTAATTATAATTACCTAACTCTGTAGTGACGTATGTATCGGTATGCAGCAAGAGAGCAAGACAAGTTTTAATTTGTAAAGGGATCGTTCATAAAAGACGCCACGTGTAGGGCCATTATTGGGTCTGCTTGGACACTGCTTGGTAAAATATAGTAATTTACGCAATTGTTAAGTTTATGACCGAGGGTACTTGATGTTCTATAATTGTAGATATTTCAATGACAGGATTTACGGACAACCCCAAACTTGTAGATTATTGACTCTACTGCTATAACTGTTTTCGTCAGTCGGTCCTCAGTCGTCGTGCTTGTTGTTATTCTGTAGTTCTTACACAATCATTCTTTCTTACTATAGTTAGTTCTTATAGTTAGTGCGGCTGGTCTAATCTAATAGTAATCTTCTACTGAATTAACTGAATATAACTTTTATTACTCAGGTGTCAGGATCCAATTGAAAATACTGAATAGCCAAGCTCACGCCAAAGAAAAACATTTTGTATTTTTTGCATTATTTTTTGGATTGTGAATTGAAACCGATAGTTGCCCGATTGTGTGTATGTCTATATTAATTTATTCACTTTTCATTCCATTTGATTTGACTTTTGACTTGAAGCTCACTAGTACCCCCACTCCGGACTCCCGTCAGCTTCTCTTGCCTATTTAAATGTGTACAAAATTAATCAACTTAATTGAAAAGTTGTCGGTCATTTTCAGTCAAAATTAAGCCGTTCATTATGTTCACCGCTTCCGCGCAGTTAAGGTGTTCGCGTTCGCACTTTGCTTTTTAATTTTAGATTAACTTAAAATCTCGCATTTTAGTTTCGCACAGTGTAAGCAACTGGAGTGAAAAAATAATTAAAAACTTACATTCGATAGAGAACGCTATAGGATTAAACTATAATTATTACACTAAGCAGAACAAGACTGTAAACAACGTAAACACATCATGTCCGCTCAAGAAAATAATCGCCGACTCTTAGACTGCTTAGAGGGTTGGATAATACATCCAGTAAATTTAAATTATAATATTACATATTTACCTGACCCAATTGAATAACGTTGTAATTAATTATTTATTTATTTTTGTGAACCATGAAGATGAGTCAGAAGTTGATGTTGAGGAGGAAAAAACTCTTGTGGAGCAGATGGCTGATCTCCTGCGACGACAACCTAAAAATTGTGACGTTACCTTCAGTGTCGGGCCAGAAATGATAAAAATTGGAGCGGTCAAGTTCATTTTGAAGGCAGCTTCACCGGTTTTTGAGAAGAAATTTGATGAAGAATGGGAATGTTTGAAGTTGGAAGACGGCGAGGGAATCCCACTCCCTAATATTGATCCCAAAGCTTTTAAGTTGTTCATCGAAGTGAGTAATATTTCTATAACATATAAGTCTATATAATAGTTTGCTTTAGGATTTAATTATATTTATGAATAACACAAGTTTTAGTTGTAATAAGCTTCATCATAATTATGCATTTTTACCATTTTTGTATTATGTAAGCAAAACAGCAAAGGAATGTTTCTTGTGTTTTTCTTCACAGCTTCTAATTCTTGATAAGTGGTCATTGGATTCTATAAAAGCGCTAAAATTATCGTCAAACAATTTATTGAGTTTGCTTTGGATCTGTAGGCATTTTCAAATTACGAAAGCTATCAAGACATTAAAAAAGGCAGAGGAGGATTTCATACAGTAATTTGCATTTCTTTTTTTTTTAATTAGTAGCCTAAATAAGTAATGTGTATAATACATGGATTTCATTTCATTCCAATAAATTATATATCTTTTGACGGCAACGCTCCAGACCTTTTGAAAATATCTCGACGAAACTTGGAAACAATCTTTGCTTGTGAAAAACTCCCACTGTACGAAAACGAGATTTTAGAAGTTGCTTGCAGGTAATAATTACCTACTTGTCGTGTAGTAGTTGTTTCGAAGCACTGTTTTTAAAGTACAACTTACTATGTTGTTAATAAATACTTTGTTTCCATGAAATTATTTCCTAATCGTGAGATATTATTTATGTAAAATAGATGGGCTAAGAATCAGTGTACATTAAAAGGACTGGAGCCTACAGGAAAAAACTACCGGGAAGTTCTTGGCGGTTGTTTGTTCCAAATCCGGTTCCCGACCATGTCTAATGAAGAGTTCACTACAATTATGATTGGTCGTACTAAGAGGGGTCTCCTAAAAGATAAGAAAAAAGTCGCTATTTATGAATACATTGCATTACGCCCTGAACAAAGGTCAATAAGGTCAAGCTGAATTTTTTCATTTACAAAATAATATATCAAATAATAATGTTGTTTACATTTATTTTGATTTTAATTTACTTTATGTGTTATTAAAAGTAAGAAAAAATAATCCAAAGTGCTTCAAACTTTATTTTTTACAGAACCAAGTATGACAAAAATCGACTTCAATTTAATTCAACCAACAGAATTCACACTGACCTTTTTGGCTATTGTGTCCTTTCGTTGCCACAACAACAACAATTCAAGTTAACAACCAGTCCACCGTTTGTATGTGATGGCAGTCTCTCCAGTGTTGAGTAAGTAATATAAATCTAAATAATGTGATGCAATACTACAAAATACAGCATATAGAATATTTGTAAAAACTGCATTCCTTATGTTTGGTCTCATTAACACAGCTAAAAGCTTGAATTTAGTTCATAGAGTTCAGAATTTTTTATATTTCTCACATGTAATTACTATTGGTATTAGGAATATTACGAATTTAATTCATTATGATCAGTATTTAAAATTGAACTTTAGTTGTTTGTTTTAAACCCACAATTTCCTTAGTTTTCAGGTAAATCAGAAGATATGGTTGCATAAAATTGGCTTCTTGGGACCCATTGATAAAGACACATACTTTGAAGTTGCTGTTCAATTTAGTAGATCAAGTCGCCTTGTCGTAAAAGCATAGGCGGATCCTACAGTGCGAAGCATACAAAAAATATGTTCGTCCAAAAAGGGAAAAAGTTCTATTTCACGCTGGACAAACCGAGGGGGTTCTCATCCTCTGGAGGCGACAGGAAAGACTGGTTCTATGCTATTAATTTTTGGTTGAAGGTACTTAAAAATAAATAATTATAAACTATTTCCTATACAATTATACGATTGTTTAACAAAGTATAATAATATAATCAGATAGACACTATGGGTAATAATTATTGCAGTAGATTTATAGGCACAGTAAAATTTAATAATACCATAGGGGCCAAATTACTCGGGGGCCGAATAATGGCAAAGCAGGGGGCTAATAATTTGGGACTATGGAGTGATCCTGACTGAATACTGTGCGAGGCTAAAAGATAATAATTGAGACCCGAAAATAACCGAACCTTAAATGACAACTAGCGGGGTCATAGTAATAATATGTACGATTACTTTTACAACTAAAAACTTATTTTTTTCTGTTTACATTTTGAAGGGAATCAACAATATTCCGCAGTGTAAGGTGGAAAATCCAAAGGATGAGACGATCCAGGTGTCAGGTGTTGAGTTTTTCCTGGACCCTAATTGGAATAATGGTAATCCATTGGCAGAACTTTGTTTTAAGAAAGAAGAAGAAACTTTGTTTTAGTATTGTCACCTTCATTATATATTTTGAATGAGCAAGTAAGTACGCTTCCTTGTAATGTAATGAAGATGCAGTATAGAAAACATGTCAGAATAACTTTTACCTTTCAAAGTAGGCATTTTGAAAAAAAACCTGCACCAGAAATGTACAATCGAGTTAACTACGTATCTTTTGTATGTAATTTTATTAGTTAAGTGGCGAATTGATTTGTTTTCAAAGAGCTTCAAAATATTATGTATAAACTGTGGTTACATTATTAAATAAGTAATTATGTATAAGTACAAGTTCCACTTCAATATATTATCTGTACAACTAATTTAATAAGTATGTATAGAACAATGTGAAAATTAAATTATAAATAATTATTTAAAGTATTTTGTCACACTTGTATAAAATAATAATTTTTGTAAACTTTGAAATTTTTCAAAATTGTATGTTACTTTTTAATACTAAATAATAAATTGTAATAATGAATTTGGCGAAATTAACGCGAATTTCATGTCTTAATGAAAGAAAATTAATGCTTCTGTCATAATTTTTATAAAACCACGATGTTCATAGGTTATACAGCATATTATGAGCGTTTTTGTCACATGAATAGCGAAAATGTGAGTTTACGAAGTCAGCCCTAATTGTAAAACTTAAACCCACAGAAGTTGCTTCACTCTGATCACTGGCATTGGAAATGTCACTAAATAATAATAATAATAAACTTTATTCGACAACTGCTTTCATTACAGAAAGTTGCCAAAATGACACAGTACCAAGGGAGATTGCGGAGGCTGATTACTAAATAAGTTGTGATTAGTTTGTCTATGTAGGTGGGTTTGTTTTTTTAATTTGTTATCGTCATTTATTTATAAAGTGTACTAGTTTAAGCTGTGTTTACTCATTAAGCCAATAAAAACTAGCAAAAAATGAAAAAATAAAAACCACAGTCGATCAGTTGACCCAAACTGCGACAACAATAGAAATCTATAATTTTTATAGACTTCTCTGCCTTATTTCGTAAAACCCATCTCCATGTTATAACGATCAGTGTCTAACGATAAGTATCTCCAACTTCAACTTAACTACTTGTTTTACGAATTAAACAAAAGCTGAGTGGCAAATGAAAGTGTAAAATGTTCGATTTATATGTTTTCAAAACTTGTAAAATGTTCGATTTACATGTTTTCAAAACGTGTAAAATGTTCGATTTACATGTTTTTGAAATGTGTAAAATGTTCTATTTACATGTTTTCAAAAAGTGTAAAATGTTCTATTTACATGTTTTTGAAAAGTGTAAGATGTTCTATTTACATGTTTTTCAAAAAGTGTAAAATGTTCTATTTACATGTTTTCAAAAAATGTAAAATGTTCTATTTACATTTTTTTGAAAATTGCAAAATGTTCTATTTACGTTTTTTCATTATCATGATCATGATATTATTTTAGTTAATCTTTTGCACATAGTGCATTTTGTTTTTAGCAAAACATGGGAAGGGGGTCATTTTGACTCTTTGCTGATTAAGTGTCAGTCTGATAAGTCCCACTCGGCTCCGTCATATCATTAGATAATTGCAAACGTGTCCCTTGTCCAGATTTCTACATTTCCACAGTATCGTGCCAATTAGTCCTACTCTCAAAGGAGAAAATAATTATCAAGCTATACCTCAGTCAGTCTGTATCTGCAGTAATGGCAAAAGTAAAATAATTAATGCAGAAACTCGGATTTTATCGGCTGTTTAATGATCTACTGGATACATATATCCAAACCCCTACTTACGTACCAGTATGCTCCCGCAAGAATATTACATGGGCTCCATAAAGCACAATGCTAAAAATGAAAAACTCAAATTCTTACCGTGCCCCATTCCCGTGACTAGCACTGTTATATAAATGTAGCACTCGCACTAAGTACTTACTTGGTCCATCTTTCTGCATTTTGTAATCATTCTCTTTACATTTACTTTTAGTTTTAAAAGCTTTACAATGCACGATAATTAGCCACCCAATAAACTACTGAGACATATCATGCACATCACAGAAATCATTTTGATTAAATTCAAGCCCAACAGTGTTATGTTTTAGGAAGCTATTAGATGAAAATGTTCGGGAGGAAAATGTCCTACAACCTGTTTTTGTCTATGTTGAAGATCTTGATATACATACCTTTTTAATTGCCAAATGCCCCCTCCCCCCACCAATATATTAGCTATGGGCTACGGGTATAATAATATTAATAATTCACAGAATTTTTGAAAGTGAAAGCAATATGTAAGCTATTCGCAAGACTAACCGCGTTACAGTTTACAAGAACGTAAGATCGTGAACATAACTTATGGCTTCGAAAAATATTATCATCGGTTTCTAACTTTCAGGGCCGGACGAGGGAATTGCTTTTAGGCAGCAATTTTTTGCATTTTGTTTCCATACAAAACCCACCATTTTGATTTTATTGATGTTTTCTTTGGTAAAGCAAAATGTTCTATTTACATGTTTCAGAAAAGTTAAAAATGTTCTTTTTAACTTGATTCAGAAAAGTGCAAAATGTTTTATTTACATGTTTTGAAAAAAACGTTAAATGTTTTATTTCCATGTTTTTGAAAAGTCAAAATATTCTTACTGCATATTTTTGAAAACTGCAAAATGTTCCATTTACATGTTTTCAGAAAATTCAAGCAGCGGCGGCTGCCTGCGCTGGCCACATTATCCGGCCCTGGTAACTTTTATAAGCAATTTAATACCCTGGACTTGTAAGTTATAGGTGCTTAATTACGACTGATACACTCATAATACGAACACGCAATATATTATCCAAATCCAGACCCCAGACGTGTATCACTATGAATATTTGAAGTAATGGGATAAGTAATTACAAATAAATGTAATCAAATACTTCTCAAAACTTCATACATATATAAAGTAATAAATAAATTATATACTACACTTTCAGCAATATGCATGTGATTTTGAATAAACTGAATGTGCGGCTTATTATTGATTTAATTTGCATTTATTTATGCTTTTTGAAACTACACAAAAAGTAAAACCCTCAACAAATTCCACAATTATTTATATGATGTGTGCTGCGAGGCTGGGAGGGAAGGAACAGGAAAACCTACCGGAAGAAATGCAATTTCGTAATTTGCATTATTTGTCATTTTAAAGTAGGTATGTAGGTTACTCAGTGCTTAATCACGTGTGTGTCAGTATGCACCAAGACAAGTTTTAATTTGTAAATGGGATCGTCCTTAAATGACGTCACGTGTAGGGCCATTGTGGTTCTGCTTGGACACTGACGTCATCCCATTTACGCAATTGTTAAGCATGTGACAGAGGGGACTTTAGATCCTAGAAAATTATGATATTTCGATGACATCATTTACGGACGACCTCTTTGTAGATTCAAGATTCTACTGCTAAAACTGAAATAAAAGTTGCCTTTGTAATAGTATAATTATGCAAAAAGAAAGACGAAGGCGGATGCGGCACCTTCATTTCAACTTATTACGGTGCACACCTGACACCGTCAAAGTGACTGTGGCCACGGAATAATAGCCAAATAAGGCGATGGCGATGACGTGAAGATTAGTTGTTAGTAAGACGATCACTTAAGTAACCAAGAGTGTTTTTTTCCAACAAGGCTGTAAATTATAACTATAATACGAATTAAAGGCGATTTATGATTGTGCTGTGTGCAGTTAATTATCTATTTTGTTGTCTGTAGTCGGTAGTGCCAAGCCGGGATTGGAAAATACATAAAGTTTCAAAATAGTTGTCAGGAGATTGCGATGCTGGTTTTCGAAACCAAGTTACAACGTTCACAATTAACTTTTCACAACATTTTACACCGGATATTATAAAAGTTAAAATTACACACAGTATACTTCGAAAATTGAACAATGAACATGGAGGAAGGTCAGGATCAAGTTGTTCCAGTCGTTGCTGGGGAAGTCGATGGTAGCGGAATTAATTTTGACTGGCTTCCACACGAGGTAAGTTTATAGTGTTTCGTTTTAATTTTTTTAACTTTGGAATTCATTTTGTTAATTTGTGAAAATCATTAATGATTAACTTTAATAATGTATGGCTGTTTTACGCTTACCGTTCCAAGTGTGTAACATTTAATTGTGTTGGGTTTGGTGTTCATCAGTCAATCAGTCAATACATTGTAGTTGGCAGTCAGTGCCTGCTAACTATTTTGTTGTTCTTACAAAAGTTTTTATTTTCACATTCAACATTTTACATACTTAACAACTTAACTGCATGTGTTGTCTATTCTTCTCATATTTACTTAGATCCAGAAAAAGATCGTAGCAAATTTAGATTTCGATACTAAAAAGAAGTTCCGACTTGTAAACAAGTATGCTCGACAGCTGGTTGACAAGAATTGTGTCTTCCATTTCAATTGGGACCGGCATCTGAGAGAAGAACCAACTGTGAACGATGCCAGTAATGCAGCAAACTTCAGATTTGCTTTGGTAATTGTGTAGATTTTTGGTCCATCACAGTATTTTGTCTATTGTTGTGAAAAAAACTAAACATTCTTTCCTGACTTTCAACTTTAGGGAATAGTCGGGTACCTATATATATTGTATAGGTAATTACTAATAATTTCATTTTTATGTCTTGTTAATCCATAGGCTCCGTTATGGAAATTCTGGAAACAGGATCTGATCGGAGCACTTTTGGACTTTAATTATTTTCATCCGGACTTAAATAAAACAGTGTACTGGATTGCGAAAATTATTAAAGTTCAAGGTAATATATTATGTCAACTGCATCCTAACAACATTAATCCATAGCATTAAACTGTATTTCATTATTTAGGATATGCAGCTCTAACGAAAATCATTTATTAGAATTTACAAATCCGCACATGTATTGATGACTAACTAACTAACTAATGATTAAGAAAATGTAATGACGATCAAAAGTCACAGTGTGTCCAGTATTGGCTTGACTTTAATTCAGATTCTATTAATTGGTATTGTAGGCTACTATGTTCTTCTGAGGTACTTGAGTCCTGAGGAAGAAAGGGGCGACGACCAAAATTGCATTGATTTCTGGGTCAATCTATTAAAAACCGATTCTGCCAACTTCTTAGGATGGAATCTAGAGCATGGAACCACGCTCGTCCCACCCTCAAGTAAGTACCTATACCTCTGTTTTCCTTTTAAGCAATTCATTATCTATGGGTTTTTATCATCGAAAACTTTGCCTTAATGTATTATGTCAACTAAATTTTCACCTAGAAATTTTGGAGAGCTTGATACTAGTCTACGGATTCGAAGAAGATGAGGATGGATTCCCCATACCAGCTCAGCCCCTATGGCGGAAGTACTTTTTTCCTAGACGGTTAATTGGGGCTCCCACTCTACCAAATAAGCTCCCGAAAGTAGTGCAAAGAGCCCTCGAATCTGATTCTGGACAAAGGTGAGGTTTCGTTTATGTACAGATATTTGAATATTGATGAGCCTCATACTTCTAATAATTTTATATATTTGTATGGATATTGAATTTTATGGTCCTGGCAATTGACTAGTAGATAGCTTTCGAAATTCATCAGTGCCAGGGTTCGGAGGTGGTATTAACACCCTTGGACAAAACCATGGTTAAACCACTGTATTAACATTTTAATACAGGTAAGGGAATTGCCAGGTGGTAAAACTTGCAACAGTAACAATAGGTTTTTTAACATCATTATCAATAAAAGGAGTTCTAATTACAATTTTATTAGGTTAAATACTTTTTTTGACTTCACTTAAATTCAATTTAGTTCGAATTTAGAAATTTTACTTTAAAATTTGCCAAATCTTGAAGCATATTACATCTTATTGAAGTTATATTTATTTTTTAAATTTGTTTTTTAAAGTTAAATTTACTATATAACAAATTTGTGTAACGTATACTGAGTCGTTTAGGCTACCCTCGATGGAGGTCAGTGTTAAGTTTGTTCTTTTGAATAAAATTATCTTTATATATACTTTATATTACAAAGAAATTATTTTAAATGCTGAGAAATAAATAAATGCTAGAAATATAGCGAAATATATTGGCTTTAGCCTAAATATGACTACTTTTGCAGTTTTGCCATGTTTTACCATGTTAATACACCTTTTACCATGTTATAACATGGTTTCTCCCGCTTGGCATGGCAAAACCCATGGTCCAGGTGGTTAAACCCGAACCCTGATCAGTGCAAACAGTTTGAAGGTAGAAGGATAGGATTGTCTTGTGATAATGGATATTAATTTTTATGAATTTATTTTTTGGACAGAGTGAAAGTGACCGATCTCGTCGAGATTTTTGATACTAAGAAGAACGACCTTCTCCACGTTGGAGTTGTTAGAAAAACTCATGGTTGCCGAGTTTTGATACAGTATAAAGGAGACGAGGGGGTTCAAGGTAATAATATTGTAATACTATGATTAATGAAAGTACAGCGCTGCCGTAGAATCACGGTACACTTATAAATAGTTGTAGGTATTTTTATTTTATTTCTACATTAATCATGGGTAGGAAATTTCCGGGTAGAAAATGTCCGTTTACCAAAAATTAGTACGCAGTTTTTTTATAAATATATCGTCTGTGAAGAACCAGAATGACCCATGTCCATTTTTAGCTAAAACCAGTATCAGCTATCTACAAGAATATTCAAATATGTCTAGAGAGCATATAAATAGAACACTTTGCAGTTTTCAAAAATAATATGTAAATACAACATTTTACAATTTTCAAACACATGGAATAGAGCATTTTGCACCTTTTCTAAAACATGGAATTAGAGCATGTTGCACCTTTTCAAAAATAAGTAAATAGGAGATTTTACATTTTTGAAAAACATGAAAATAGAACATTTTACGTTTTTCGAAAACTCCTAATTAACATTTAACGCATGTTTCTCATTTTGTTTTTATGACATAGCTCATTTTGAGTCTAGCTTAAATTGGATATGGGTCAATTTAGTTCTTCACAGACTCTATGTTTTGTGTTACATGAATTGATTTTACTTGCAGACGTCTGGTGCCATCACCTGTCCCAGAGATTTGAGGTCTGCGGCTGGGCCAAAACGGTTGGATTAGAAGTAGTTGTTCCTCCAGGCTTAAACATCCCGTACAATCCCCCCGCACTCCCCACATCGCAGATGGAAAAAGACAGGGTTACCGAGTTTTACGCAAATTTGGAAGTTGGGATGAAGCTTGAAATTATTAATCCGTACAAACCGTCTAGTATTGTGGCTGGCAAAATAGCCCAGGTACTGAAATGGGGTAATTTCATCGTTCAAATCAATTTAGCTGGAGTTCCACCGAATGGATCACCACTTGTTTGCCGAAGTCTGCATTCTCTTGATGTCTTTTATTCTGGGTTTGCTGCAGAGAATGGAATCCCCTTGGAGAATCCATTCGACAACCAAATTGACGTCGAGTATTCCCCAGTTCCAAAAGTACTTTTACAGAAAGTAAGTTAATTATCATGACTTACTAGTCAGTTTATACAGTTAAATAAATGTTAATATATTGCTGCCTATGCTATAATACTATTTCTGTGCAACATTAATATTTTTTAATATTTAAATTAATAGCTTCCGCTCCTGAACCCTTTCAAGATCGACGAACTCTTGGAAGCCTTTGATTGGTGGCATTTCCTCCTTCGTCCAGCCAAGATTATGAGCGTTGCTGGGAGATTAGTGAAGATACGGTACCTTGGGTTTTCTGCAAAGAAGGACCAGTGGATGGACATCTCCAGCGGGGATATCTATCCCATGGGATGGAGCTCCCTACTTAAATTTCCGTTGGAATTTCCTTTAAAGCATGATTTTAGGTACAGGAAATTCTAGAAGGAAGCATTTATTTTTTCGCACTTCGTACCTAACTAATGATTATAATGAAATTGAATGGATGATAACAGTTTTCTTTCTTAATTTTGATTTTGCGCCATATTATAATTAAGTTAGTTAGCTTTGTGCTACTTTGCGTGCTATTTTGTCAAAGTTTTGTTGCCATATCGAGACAGACACTTCTTTTTTTACTATTTGCTATTTAATATACCTGTATTTATGAATGACTTATGTTCCTAACGACAAAAATACTGAATTCATGCATTGTTCTCTTATCAAAAGTTTTTTCAAGATGTTTAGAACTCAATTTTTAGAATTAATTCAGAATTAAACAAACAATAATAATGTATATGCATGCGTGCACAGTAACATTGTATCTATTACTGAAAAGGTTTTCGTGTATTTAATTTTTGACCATGAAAATGAATTGACTAATAAATTGTAATATTTGCACAGAAAACTTGTTCCAAAACGAATTCCACGACGAAAAACTGATTTATGGCAGCAGTGTGACTCTCTAATTATTTTGAATACTGATTATGTCATCTGAATTCATGAACTCTTACAATTATTCCCATAGTTAACAATCAATTCGTCTGCTACAGTATGTATCTGCAAGCAAATTGGATATACCTACGTGATTATATTATGTACGATTACTTAATTAGATTTTATTTTCAGATCTTTTCCACTTTACTCCAAAGTCATGTCATCTTAATTACAGCACCAGGGCAGCAGGGTGGAAATTTCAAAAAGTAGTAACTAACTTTTCAACCCTCCCCCTCTCTATCCCTCCTTCCCTCGGCCGTCGTAGACGTATATTACTGTACTGAAGAAGATCTAGATCTCTACAAGATTTTGCATATCGTCGGTGAAGAACCAAAATTACCCATATCCAATTTAAACTACAATCAAAATGAGCTATGTCATAAAAACAAAATGAGAAACATGCGTAAAATGTTAATTAGGAGTTTTTGAAAAGTGTAAAATGTTTTATTTACATGTTTTTTAAAATTGCAACATAGTCTAATTCCATGTTTTTGAAAAGAGCAAAATGTTCTATTTTCATGTTTTTGAAAAGTGCAAAATATTCTATTAACATGTTTTTGAAAAGTGCTCAGTATTCTATATAAATGCTTTCAAGACATGTTTCAATATTTTTGTAGATAGCGGATTTTATTTTTAGCTAAATATGGATATGGGTCATTTTGGTTCTTCACAGCCGATATGTATAGTGTAGTATATAAATGTGCACCGCACGACCGCACCACAAAAAGATTACTGTTTAGTTTAGTTAGTAGGGAAGTTATTATGTACGTACACAACTATGGTAAACTGCTAATATAACTGCACCACTTATAAACTGCAGTACTTTTTTTAAAAGAACTAGCAATGACTTAAGGGATCGTCCTAAAATGATGTTATTGTCTAGGTGGGTGGGTGCTCCAAACCTCCCTATTTAAAACAGTGTTTTTAAAGTTATACTTGTGTTACGGTGGGTGGGTGCAGGAGAAAAATGGTATGTCATCCATGACAACATTTATGGACGATCCCCTAGAAGGACAAGTTTAAACTTGACATTATGTAATGCTTAAAAGTTCCCTATTAAGCTATATGCACTGAGTTCAGAAAGGAAGGCGTGCTTCACCTTTAGTATATAGTACTCTTCGTTTCAGCCAGCAAGAAACCCACTTTATTATTTTACAAAATCTACAGGAAAATCTTCCAATTAACAAAACACGATCAAGTACATTTTCAAAAGAATTACATAGTAAATTAATAATTTTTAATCTGAATCAAAAGACGATTTCTACTTTACTCCCCTTTGGCGGTTATAATTATTCTACTTTTTAATAACCGGTGTCGGTGACTGGTGGAGGTAAAGTGTAAAATACAGTTTATAATTTCAAAATTCTGATTTAATATAGTAAAGTTAAGTGAAGCTATAGAAAATCAATTACCGCAGCTTTACAGCTTTTACTGTGTTTGCAAAAGCCGAGGAGATTAAAAGAATCTAAGGATATTTAACTAATCGTAAGTACTACGCTTAACGACACGAAGATGAGTGAAAACCAAAATCAAGTTAATATTCCAGTGGCAGCTGAGCAAATGGATTGGGTCGACTTCGATAATGTCGAAGGCAGTGGAATTTTTTTTGACAGGCTTCCAGAATTAGTAAGTCAAAACAAATGCTTCATTATTTTTAGTTGGAATTTTGAAATTACTTTTTCTCGTGGAGTTTGTAATTTAAATCTATTTATATTTAGAATAATAGGAAAGTTAGGTTTAATAATTTTAAGCTACTAAATTGCATCGGCTATGGGTTCTACGGACAACGGACTGAATAAGGCTTTACTTGTATAACTACCTATACAATTAATAGTATTTTTCATGTTGCCTGCTGTGCTATCAAATGTACCTGTTTCTCCATTCTCCATACTTTGTAGTTGTCATTGTTGCCAAAAAGTTACTAAATATTGTCTCGTTTATTTTTTCCTTTATTCAGGCCCAGAAAGAGATCCTTAAAAATTTAGACTTGGTTGCTAAAAAGGAGTTTAGGCTGGTGAGCAAGAGCTCCCGGTCGCTGACTGACAATTTTGTCAAATTTCCTTTCAATTGGGACCGGTATTTGAGAGGAACATCTGGAGAAATCGCAGCCAGTGCAGGAAGCTTCAAAGATGTGCTCGTATGTTTCTAATTAATTAATTAGCATGTGGAAAATGTAGATTTTAAGTGTGAATAGAATTGTATTGTGCATACTTTATCTTGCTTCTGTCGGAGTTCAAACTAGAAAAAACTCTGTTGTATTTTGCGTACATTTGATGCGTAAGTACCTAATAACACTGCAACTTTTATAGATTTGATATACTTATCGTTATAGCCTTCGTTGTGGAAATTTTGGAAGAATAATCCGGTCGGAACAGTGATGGAATTTCAATATGTTCATCCAGACTCCGGAGAAACTGTGTACTGGGCTGCCAAAATAATTACAGTTCAAGGTATAGGCACATAAAGTTATATTTAAACGGCTCAATTAATTATGACGCCATTAAAGGGAGCATAATGCAGAATTTGACAAAATTAGAATCAAAAGTCAGATTTAATCTTTTCTCATTGGGGTTGTAGGTTACTACGTCCAGCTTAGGTACCTGAGTGCCGAGGAGGAATTTGGATTGGAAGAAAATTGCATGGATTTCTGGGTCAACTTACTAAAGACGGATTGTGCCCACTCCATAGGGTACAATTTAGGGCAGGGTCAGATTCTGCAGCTCGTCCCACCCCCACGTAATGACCTTTGTTTTCCTGTTAGGGATTGCCTATAACTGTTGTCACTGGTAGTGTGAACGGGAACGGGACTGCTTTGATACTGATGGCATCGTATGTTATTAAAGATAGCCGCATTTACGTAGAGGTTAAGCTGATGACAGCAGGGAAGTTTTAGGGTCCTAGAAATGTAAACATTTCGATGACTTCATTTATGGACAATGCAATGAGCCTGGTATATTTATAATTTTGTATGTATTTTTTACGAATGCTTTGTTTTAATATTTTCCCAACTGACTTTCTCCTAGAAATTTTGGAGAGCTTTACACTATACTATGGCGACGCAGAAGATGGCCATAACTATGGAGCAGTCCCCTTTCAACCTGCGCCCCCATCTTGGCCGTATCAGTTTTTTGTGCGACGTTTAACTAATCCAAAAGCTATATCGTATTCGTGGTCGACTGAATGCTCCAGTGCCCTCGCGTCCAACGCCAACCATCGGTAAGTTTTGTGTAAAAGATTTAGTGCTTTTATTATGCTGATATTTTCCATTTCTGATCTGTATACTGTATACTTAGGTACTTACATTGCATTATTTTAATTCAAATAGAATAATGCTTAACTCGAACTCGAGCGAACACCTTTGCTAATTATTTACATAGTATATTTATTTATTTTGTTCTACAGAATCAAAGTGGCGGATAAGGTCGAAGTTTTTGACACTGAGAAGAACGACATACTTCACGTTGGGGTGGTTAGAAAAATTCATGGCTGCCGAGTGTTGATTGAGTATCAAAAGGCTGACCACGTTCAAGGTAGTAATGTTACTATTAAAATTATATGTAAGTAGGTAAGCTATAGTTAATATAGTTATTATGAATGCTTTATAAATTTTAAAATTAATTCCTTTATTCATTTTGAAATTTTGAAATTTTTATTTTTTTCTCGAATTATTTTTACTTTCAGATGTGTGGTGCCATCACCTGTCGGAAAGATTTCAGGTCTGTGGCTGGGCAGCAACGGTGGGTTATGAAGTGGTCGTTCCTCCCGGATTGCGCGTTCCCTACTCTCCTTCCAGTCTTCCCGCATCTCACATGGAAATGGACGCAGCTCTCGAATTTTACCCAAATTTGGAAATTGGGATGTCGCTCGAAATGATAAATCCGTACAAACCGTCGAGTATTGTGGCTGGTAAAATAGCCAGGGTGCTCAAATGGGGTAACTTTATCGTTCAGATGAATACAAATGAAGTTCCAGCGCATGGGTCCCCGTTTGTCTGCCGCAGTGTCAAGTCTCTTGATGTCTTTTATTCGGGTTTCGCATTCGAAAATGGAATTCCCTTGGAGGCTCCATTCGACAACCAAAATGACGCCGAGCTAACTCCAGTTCCAAAGGAACTTTTACAGAAAGTGAGTTAACATGGGAGTATTAGAATTCTCCTAATATTTGGCTGCCCATTTTTTTGTCTCTGTAAAATGTTGTGCATTTACCACAATTTTCATGATTATGTTTAAATAGATTCTGCTTGAGAATCCGTTTAAGATCGACGAACTCTTGGAAGCGTTCGATTGGTGGGACTTTCTCTTGCGTCCAGCCAAGATTGTGAGTGTGACTTGGAGATTAGTGAGAATTCGATTCCTTGGGTTTTCTCCAGAGATGGACCAGTGGGTGGACGTCTGCAGTAGAGATATCTATCCCATGGGTTGGGGTGATCTGCGTGACTTTCCAATGCAAGCTCCGTTCAATTTTGAGCTATGATATTGCTATTGCCAGCTATATAATGAATTCTAGTACAAAATATCTCTTTGGTCTTGTACTTAATGTCTAATTTCATTTTCTTCTCATACAATTCTAATTACTAATTAAGGGTTAAGCTTTAGTATCTCCCATAGGCGTATATTTTTTTGAATTTCGTCGTCACTCAACGAATTATTTCTATTTGTTATTGGTAATTCATGTAGAAGGTAGAACATGAACATTGAATGACTTATAAGCATGTAATTAGGCCACAACAAAGTGAAAACATACATTTGATTAATTGCATTCTTCAAAATAAAGTATTTAGCTTAGAAGCCACATACTTTTGGATTTAGAATATAACTTTTCAGAATTATAGTACGCTTCACTAAGATGGTAAGAGTAGGTAATTGTAACTAACTCTAATAATATCGATATTGATGTAACTCAATACTTGAAACTAATAAAATTATATTCCATTAGACACAAAACTTGGTGTAAAAATAATGCTCAGAAAATTACAATTCGTGTTTCGATCACTCACGTTTTCCGCTCAATCATTTATTCGGAATTTGTGATTTTCATTCATTTCTATAGGCAGTACATTGAATAAAACTTGCTCAAATAAATAATTAGTGTGGCTCTGCTCCGTTACTTCAATTCTGCTGAAGCTTCCTGCGTGTATGGATGTTTTGAAGATATGCATGGCCTGCGATTAGAAAATAGTTATGCACAATTATTATGCACCATATTACATTTATTTTCATTTTACATATAGCACTATACGCATATACGCCGTATAAATGCCGTCGTATGCCGTATACCACTCCATATACCACCTTACTGTGAGATTTTGAAAAGAATTTTACAATTATGTCCATACCTATACCTATATAGAGAAAAAAACAAGACTATTGCATGTGGGACTGGAGCGGAGGTCCACACTCACTCGTAAGAAATTGACAAGCATAATTATTCTTTCTTCGTCAAAATTCAAATTGTATGACACGAATGTACATACGATTATTTGAGGTTAGTTTTTCTTATCCTTTGCACTGTACTGTAAACTGCAAAGTCATGTTTTTATCTTAATTACCAGTGCCAGAACAGCAGGGAAGAAATTTCAATAACAAAAAGAGATTGTCATATGCTATGCCATACTAGAGCACTCGTCAGCAATCCATTTTATGCTGTCTACTTCTAACATCAACATCAGCCTGTAAAATAATTCCTAGAAACGTTTAACTTGTGAGATTATAAATTAAATATTATGCTTAAATTGTAATAACTATCACTACTGTTTTAAAAACTATCATCGCATTTCAAAATCCGACAATATTTTTACAACTCTGACTCAACGAAGGTATTTTGGAAAATATTAGAAATGCAGATTAATTCAAAGGTGAATTTGCATTTCCCCTTAAAATAATCTTTAGTCACATATCGTTTGTAAAGATGCAAAATGACCCATATTCAATTTAAGCTAAAATCAAAATGAGCTATGTCATAAAAACAAAATGAGTAACATACGTAAACTATTAATTAAGAGTTTTTGAAAAGTGTGAAATTCTCTATTTACATGTTTTTAAAAAGTGTAAAATGTGCTATTTACATGTTTTTGAATAGTGTAAAATGTTCTATTTACATGTTTTTGAATAGTGTAAAATGTTCTATTTACATGTTTTTGAAAAGTGTGAAATGTTCTATTTTCATGTTGTTGAAAAGTGCAAAATAATCTATTAAAATCCTTTCGAGACATTTTTCAATATTTTTGTAGATAGTGGATATTGTTTTTAGCTAAAAATGGAAATGGGTCATTTTGGTTCTTCACAGACGATAAAACATCAGCCTAAGCAAAAGAAGTGTTCATAAAGAAGTGGAGATAACAGTTGCCTATAGAAATAAGATTGCAGATTGCATAGCGGAGTAATACAGGGGAAGACCTTCGGACTTTCACCTTTCGTTTCCACAATTACAAGAAGCTAAAAACTTCAAAACCAATGAGAAAACAATAAATTGAATAATTGACGAAGACGAATGTAAAATTGCTCCTGCCTTCTAAAACCTGAGCTGAGCTGAGCTAAAACCAACATCAACTATCGGCAAAAATATTGAAATATGTCTTGAGGAGAGCATTGAAATAGACTATTTTAAACTTTCCAAAAACATGTAAATAGAACATTTTGCAATTTCCAAAAACATGTGAATAGAACATTTTGCACTTTCCAAAAACATGTAAATAGAACATTTTGCACTTTCCAAAAACATGTAAATAGAACATTTTGTACTTTCCAAAAAATGGAATTAGAACGTTTTGCACCTTTACAAAAACATGGAATTAGAAAGTTTGCAACCTTTTCAAAAAGAATGGAATTAGAACGTTTTGCACCTTTTCAAAAACATTCAAATATGACATTTTGTATTGTTGAAAAACATGTAAATAGAACATTTTACGTTTTTCAAAAACTCCTATTTAACATTTTACTCTTTTTACTCATTTTGTTTTGATGACATAGCTCATTTTGATTGCAGCCTAAATTGGATATGGGTCATTTTGGTTCTTCCCTGACGATATTTATTTCTTGTGTATATTTTACACCGCACCGCAAAAATGACTGTGGTAGAAGTTATTATGTACGTACTTAACTAGTAACTACTAATAGTAATTTTTAACGCACGTAAAAATTCTGAATCATTAAAATCATAAAGTTAATAACAAGCAACTATGCCTACCTATAATACAATGTACTACACTGCTACACTGACAGCATCTTCCGTCTTCTACTTCCAGTTAAGTTTAGTGGATGTTGCCATGCCAGAGATTTTACGTACCCAGTACCCATCTATAGTATATAATTCTTATATCCTATATATACAAAATACAGACAGAGCACTGACTTATTATGTCGCATTAATATGAGTGATGGAAATTGAAATTGTGAATAATTTTTTTAAAACCATCCAAAACGAAAAGCTGATATTATGTACCTACATACTAAATATACTTTAACATTACCTACGACCTACATATTAAATGTGAAACGAAATTCCACATTTCAATTCCCTGCGTCTATCAATATAGCGATGTATCAGCCCCAGAACCAGAACAGTGACCATTGAATAAAAGATAGCGAAAAACTATTAGGGATCGTCCTTAAATGATGTCACGATCTAGGTGGGTGTGTTCTCAAAATCTCTTCATTTAAAGCAATGTTACAAGTTTTGTCATTCTATTGTTAGGGTGGGTGGGTTTATCCAGAAAATGCCACATCATCGATGACGTCATTTATGGACGATCCCTTAGAACTAGAACGACAAGTTTAAACTTGACATTATGTAATGCTTAAAAGTTCCCTATTAAGCTATATGCACTGAGTGCAGAAATTAAGGAAGGCGTGCGTCACCTTCACCTTATTATAGGAGCCTTCGTAGCAGCAGCAAGAAACAGGTTGTACACTTTATTATTTTACAAAATCTACTGCAAAATCTTCCAATTAACAAATCACGATCAGCTACATTTCCAAAGAATCATAGTGAATTAATACTTTTTAATCCGAATCACGGACGATTTATGTTTTATTACTCTCCTTGGGCGGTTATATAGTTATTATTGTGCTTTTTAATAACTGGTGCCGGGGGGCCGGGGACTATAGAGTGTAAGTGTAAAATACAGTTTCAAAGTTCTTACATATTATGAACATACATAATACATAATATAGTGAAGCTAAATCAAAAGCTAAAATCAATTTACTGATTTACAATTTTTATTGTAAGTTTCCAAAACCCGGAGATTAAAACATCTAAAAGCACTTCGATTTTTTAAGCCCTAACAACAAGCAGAATTAACATGGGTGAAAATCAGTTTCTTGTTCCAGTTAATCAAATGGATGAAGTTGATGTTGAACGCTGTGGAATTTATTTTGAAAGTTTTCCAGAATTAGTAAGTCAACTATGTATGTTTTATTTTTTGAATTTTGAAAGAGCTTTCACAATTTACGAAAGTTACTCATTATTATATTATTGTTCAAATTCAAGTGAGGATTTTTGTGTCTGTTGGTGGATCGAAGTCCGATCCAATATCCAGCCGCATTGCCCAGTCACCAGTCAAAGGCACCAGTGTTCAGGTCAACAGTTTTTAAAAGTTTACCAAAAGTTTTATTTTCACATTTTACTAAAATGTTGTCGTTTATTTTGTCCTGTCTGTATTTAGATCCAGAAAAAGATCCTTAGACATTTAGATTTGGTTACTAAAAAGGAGATGAGACTCGTGAGCAAGAACTCCCGGGTGTTGGCTGACAACTTTGTCAAATTTCCCTTCATTTGGGAGCGGTATTTGAGGGAAGGACCAAATGAAATGGCCGCCAGTGCAGCCAGCTTCAAAGATGTGCTCGTACGTTGTCAATTAATTATCATATGTGGATTTTGAGTGCGAATAAAATTCTATTTTTTGCATATTGTTGAAGGAAATAAAGTTGCTAGGAAAGTTGTAAAGTTATAAAGTCGCATGTTCTGGCGAAGTTCGGTCTAATGGGAAATATTCTAGTGAATTTTGCATATATGTATCACGTAATTTTTAGTGATATATTGCAATTTTTGATTTTTCCATCTGCTTATAGTCGCCGCTGTGGAAATTTTGGAAAAACGATCTGATCGGAGCAATGGTTGAAGTCAAATATATCCATCCAGAATCCGCAGATGCCGCATTCTGGGTAGCGAAAATAATTAAAGTTCAAGGTATATACAAATAAAGCAATATTTGAACTGTATATTTTCAATGCAAGTCAACAAATAATTATATAGCGTAGTTTAAACTCAAGAATCACATTTGATTGTGATTCAAAATCTGTTCTAACAATGCATTTTTATTTTTAATTGGGATTGTAGGTTATCTTGTGAAGCTTAGGTATCTCAGCCCCGAAGAAGAAATTGGGATGGATGCGAATTACATTGATTTCTGGGTGAACCTATTTAAGACGGATTGTGCCCACTGCATAGGGTGGAATATGGATCAGGATCAGCGTCTACCGCTCGCCCCACCCCCACGTAATTAACTTCTGATGACAGGAGAGTTGTAAATATTTCAATGACATCATTTATGCAAGGCCCCTTGTGAACAATAAAGAAATGTGTCTGGTATATTGTAATTTTGTTGTATGCATTTTTAAGGGTGTTTTGTTTTACTGTTCATCCAACTGATCTTCTAGAAATTTTGACTAGCCTACTACAATACTATGGGCTCGTAGAAGTACAAGATGTCATTGACAATGGAGAAGTTCCCCTACAACCTTTGCCCCCATCTTGGCCACATCTGTTTTTTGTACGACGGATAACTGGTTCGAAAACGATACCGTATACGCTGTCGACTAAATGTCAGAGTGCCCTCGAATCCAAGGCTAATCAACGGTAAGTTTTGAGTAAAATTGTTTTGCTACTACTGACATTTTTCATTTCTGATCTGTACATTCAGGTAGGTACCTACATTGCATGATTTTAATACAATAATTAGAATCATGTGTAACCCCAGAGATCATCTTTACTAATTTTTTAATCATTAATTTTTTATTTTCTTTTACAGAGTCAAAGTGACAGATCTAGTCGAGGTTTTTGACACCGAAAAGAACGACATACTTCACGTTGGGGTGGTTCAAAAAATTCATGGCTGCCGAGTTTTGATTGCGTATCAAAGGGCTGAGAAAGTTCAAGGTGGTATAATAATGCCATTAAAATTATATCATATGCAAGCTATAGTCAATATGATATACATACTCATTTTTTGCCCGAATTAATTTTACTTTCAGTTGTGTGGTGCCATCATCTGTCAGAGAGATTTCAGGTCTCTGGCTGGGCCACAACGGTGGGCTACAAAGTGGTCGTTCCTCCAGGCTTGCACGTTCCCTACGATCCTCCCAGTCTCCCTGCGTCTGTCATGGAAATAGACGGAGCTCTCGAATTTTACCAAAATTTAGAAGTTGGGATGTCGCTCGAAATGATAAATCCGTACAAACCGTCCAGCATTGTGGCTGGTAAAATAGCCAGGGTGCTCAAATGGGGAAACTTCATCGTTCAGATGAATTCAGCTGAAGTTCCAGCTCATGGATCCCCGTTTGTCTGCCGCAGTGTCAAGTCCCTTCATGTATTTTATTCGGGTTTCGCACTCGAAAATGGAATTCCCTTGGAGGCTCCTTTCGACAACCCAAATGAAGAGCTGACTCCAGTTTCAAAGGAACTTTTACAGAAAGTGAGTTAGCATAGACGTATTAAAATTCTACTAATATTTGGCTGCCCATTTTTTGTATCTGTAAATTGTTGTGTCTTTATTACTATTTTCATGATTATGTGGATAAAATAGATTGCGCTTAAGAACCTGTTCAAGATTGATGAGCTCTTGGAAACGTTCGATTGGTGGGACTTTCACCTCCGTCCAGCCAAGATAGTGAGCGTTACTGGGAGATTAGTGAAAGTTCGATTCCTTGGGTTTTCTCCAGAGATGGACCAGTGGGTGGACGTCTCCAGTAGAGATATATATCCCATGGGTTGGGGTGATCTGCGTGACTTTCCCATGCAAGCTCCGTTCAATTTTGAAATGTGATATTGTCAGCTTAGCTATATAGTGAAATCCAGTACAAAAATATCTTTTGCGCATTATACATAATGTCTAATTCCATTTTCTTCTCATCATTTATTACTGTACTAATTACTAATTAAGTAGTAAGCTTTAGTTCCTCGCATAGTACGCGTATGTTTTTTTTAATTTCGTCGTCACTCAACGAATCATTTCTATTTGCTTTGGGTAATTCATTTCGAACATGCACAGTGAATGAATTATAAGCATGCAATAATTATGCCACAAACTACAAACTTAGATTTGATTTATTGCTTTCTTCAAAAAAATGTATTAGGCTTAGAAGCCACTTACTTTTGGCTTTAGAATCACTTTTAAGAATTAAACAAACTTTGCTAAGAAGGTCAGTGTAGGTAATTGTATAATTAAAGTTAATAATATTTATATTGGTGTACTGAATACTTGAAACTATTAAAATTGTATTCCATTACTCACAAAACTTACTGCAAATATTATAATGGCCAACAAATTACAGTTATATTGCTACATGCGTTTCTAATTTCTAATATTTTTTCATTCTTGGTTGGGGACTGTCATTCACATTCACACTCATAAACTTCCAGCTTCATGTATTTCATCGTAAATGTTTCCCATAGCGGGGTTCGTATAGTGTGGCTGTACCGTGTGCAAGTTAACTATGTACTGTAACCAAACTGTCATAGGCTTCTAAATTATTCACCACGTGAATCAGTCCTACGCTAATAAGATCCGCATCATTTTACCACGTTTATCTATTCTGAAATAATATCGCAACTGTTAACTTAAATATATTGCGTTGGCTTATTTTTAGCTTACGTTTAAAGTAATAATTTAGGATAGATACATGTAATAGTTTGATCTGAATATTGCCAGCGTAGGCGTAGGGCTGATTCACGTGGTGAATAATTAAGGAACATAATGGTCTTTTGGGTTGTGGGACATTTGCTACCCTGATATTTCCTACCCGTACTTTTGCACATTGGCTATCCAAGACCAAAGTTCAGAATTCATGCAGGCGCTTGATCAAAATGATGCGAAAGGTCAATATTACTGACTAACACGGGAAGCACACCGTAAGGTTAAGGTACACCCAGATTTTGAAACCATTTGATGTAGTCGATTTATCCACGTTATTGTACTGACTACAACCCTAAAGTAACTCGGTTGGATTTTGCCCCGTTCGCTCTTCGCTCGTAGTTGCCCGTGAAAGTTTAAAAAATCGAATTTTGGATTCTGTGTTCTTACTATATTCATTTGATTTTCAAAAACTTTGAATTTTTGTGATCTCCAGAAAATTATCCTTAAAGACATGTCTGGGTTTTCAAAAATTCGAAAATTTTTGATTTTCAAAAAAATATTAAAAGAAACCGTGTTTATGAGGCCCTTAAAAGTACCTACTTTTTTGAGACAAATAAAATATTTGGAACAATTTGTAATAATTAAATTTTACTAGTGCGTCGGAGAATTTCCGTGGGGGAAAATGTTCTTGTGTCCAATCTTGCAGGCTGATGTTATACTGCCAAACTACCTTCAACTTACCAAACTCAAAACTAGTCCATAGCAGGGACACGCCTAATGGTGATCACGCCGTAATGGTGATCAGTGTCTGCCGTTAAAAGACAAGCTGTGTCAGAAATCACTGACTAGTTGGAATTGATAGTTTATAGTCCTAACTCCTTGGCATATAATTTATAGCATCAATATGTAAAAGCTCATGCCGTAGAAAATTAATGAACCTGGTATTAAAAAAAAATTGGAACCGAAAGTTTAATTTGGTAACTTCAATTTTCGAAATTCTTGGTGAATTAAGGTTTTGGTTTGAAATGTACACATATGCTGTTAACTACAGTCATTATAGCAATAAAAATGACTCCTTACTCAATTTTGTCCTCCTTTGGATCCGTTGAAAATAAATAAAATCAAAAAGTGCAAAATTTTAAGATCGCAGCCCTAATGGTGATTAGCTCAGTATGCATATACGTGATCACCAGCTAAATCCTTAAAACACATCATGGCGGCACAAATTTGAATTGCAATAGGTAACAATAAGAGCACTTAGCTATGTTTATGACAATCATTGAAAATTTGTCAATCTGTGTGACCTTCAAAGGTCAAAAATGTCATACATACGAATTTCCATTGAATTTGATACATAGGTTAAGCAGTTTGCTGCAAATACTTTTTTGGGCGCTATAATGTGAGTAGTTTTCATTAAAAAGTGTTAAGGAAACCTCTGGAGGGCAATTTCTATCATAACGTCACGAGTCTTAAACATTATCTATGCCAATAATGCTAAACAACCCGATCACGTATAGGAAGCAAGTGATCACATAAAGGGCACCAACATTCCCTATGATGTCAATGCTATTTTTGCATGATCACCATTTGGAATCATATGATCACCTATAAGGCATTTCGTTGACTTCTAGAATGTTTAAACTTGCTGCATATAATCCTAAGTGACTTAAAACATTTCCAAGTAGGGATTCTAAAAATTTTACAGCTCATAGTAAATTAAGTGCTTATTATTTTGAAACATAAAGCTTTGTTCTGGTGGACGTACAGAAGAAGTTACAAATTTTCAAAGTTGAACAAGAATGAACCCGATCACCATTAGGCGCGTCCCTACTACTGTTTCTAGTGCAATTTTATAGCGTAGGACCAATGCATTAGTGAGTGAAAATCAACTTGCGTTTGCTTGCAGTTGGGCTAAAAGGCATTCATCGCTCATCCTAAAATCCTAACATCTCACTGGAACGGGAAGTACCTAAGTACCTAAGTAACTTTTTCTCCCACCGTCCCACCCACAGGTAATAATATTTTAGATTTCAGTATTGTCTCCGCACCTGGAGGATAAATTTACCATTCATCTCTCACGCTTTACCCTGGAAACACCTCCGCTGACCTCAAGAACTCCATTAGAAATCAAATCATTTAGTCAGTCAGAGTTTCTGCGCTCTCAAAATAAATCTCTTAGTATTTATTGGTGGCCAAAATCTTGCCTTACCAAACTACCAACACAATGTCGTCTGTTACTACATCTCAAAATGGTGCTGGTGATTCTTCAAGACCTCCAGCCTCCGATGAGTTCTGCGCTGCGATCAAGTGGTCCCGGGATGAAATAGCTCAATTTCTTATTCAAAATGACTGCCCTTTTTTCGGGGAAGCTTTTAAGGTGAGTATAGATATTGTGGATTATTAGTTTACTAATAAAACTGTAAATACAATCATATTAAATATATCATATAATTATTTAATTAATTAATTAGGAAATGGTTTAAATTAAACAAACGTTATTTTGGTGATCTTGCTCTCTACAAACTTGCTAAATTTTCGAACTTACGAATTAATGGTATTATGTGTATTACAATAATTATTACATCGTTAAACTCATTCAATTTAATTTTTACGCATTCCAGGAACAGGAGTGGGATGGTCTGCAAGTATTAACTATCACAGGGAAACAACTCCGAGCCATGATAGCGGGCACTACTGGCGAAAGTCATGAAAAAGAATTGGAGAGGATGGTCGGGCTCGTCAACTTCCTGAGGGTTCATCATTGGGGAAATGTTATGTGTGGGTCATCCTCGTCTACTGCTGCACCTGTTTCTGAGTAATTATTCTAAAATGTATTATTTCGATCACTCACATTCTCCGCTCAATCATTTCTTCGGAATTTTCATTTATTTCTATATGCAGTACATTAAATAAATATAGAAATTGGATAAATAAATAGCAAACATAAATAATGCGGGTCTGCTCCATTGATTTAATTGTAAATATGGATATTTTGAAGATATGCATTATGGCATCACCTTATTTTTTAAGTAACTATTTTTACAAAAATTATCACGTATCATTCATTCATTTTCATTCTAGAATCATAAGCATCAGGTTTTTATAGTAGGATCTTAATCATACAGTATTCATAGCATTCCATATTCGACCTTTAACCCCATTTTCAACCCTCGTTTTTGGACTGTCATTGAATTTATTATTTTGCATTAAGTAGGGTACTAAGTTAAAAGTATCGTTTTCAACTTGATCTGTCATCAGAGCATCATGTAAGAACGTAATGCATATTAAATGGCTATAATGTATGAACATAATAACTTGGGAAAATTGAATAATTTATGGCCCAGTCCAGATCTAAAGTTAACCTATGGCGGGTGACGGGGACGGGAACAGTGACGGTGACGGTGACGAAGTTACTACCTTCAAAACCGTCTAACTAATACAAGATTGCCCTGGTCACTGCCGCTCTCGCCAAAGGGATGAAAAAAACAAACAAAATTAAATAGCATAATATCATAGTATAGGTACTGGTCGATGTCGTGTGTTATTCGTTAATACCATCTTAGGTACTATGAGATTTTAAGATTCTAGTTATACTTATACATACACATACCTATAGAGAAAAAACAGACTATGGCATGTGAGACTGGAGCGGAGGTCCGCACAAGGAATGGTCCGTAAATGATTTCACCCAAATAGTCACTCTTTTAGAACCCACGTACCCACCCCCATGTCATCACTTTAACATTGCGTATAAGCCGCTATCAGCGCTATCTTCAGCCTGGCATGTCATCACTATCTGACTCGACCTACTGACCTCACCCATGGCATCATTAATGGAGGATCCTTAAAGATGTGGAGGTAGATAATAGTTGCCTTGGAATGGAATTGCAGATTGCATAGCGGAGTAATACAGAGGAAGAAGAGCTTCTCGGATCTTCAACTTTCGCCTCTATGAAAGCACCAAAGCACGAATCTAATAGCGTAACCAATGAGACGACAATAATGACGAAGGCAACCCTAAAATTGTGCCTGCATTCCAAAACTCACCCTCCCCGACCCCTGATCCCTGACTAATAAACTAATAACTATTCGTATTAACTTTCAAACAATAAATGACTTATTATCAGTCCGACCTCCAATTTCCGTAAAAACAATAAATTAAGTGTTGTCAATGCCACAGCCAAAATATTCCATTATGATTAGGTAGGAAACCTGGTGGCTTCAGTATGTGTCTAATCCTAAGGTAAGAACTTTTGTAAAATGCAATTCGAGTTTTCAACCCCCCAGATCCCCAAACCGACAATCTCGTGTTGCTGTCCTGGTCCTGCCCTATGAAGGAGAGCACTAAAAGATTTTGCATATGTATTGGGTATATAAATGTACACCGCACTGACCGCACCGCAAAAATAACTGTAGTATAGTATAGGGAAGTTATTATGTATGTACCCAACTAGTAAACTGCCAAACTGCAGTACTTTTTAACGTACGAATGTGACCTGAGTAATTCGGCTATACGGGCCTACGGGTAATAAGTACCTATATAATGTATTACACAATCACACTGAAACTTTTACTATTATAGATACCCACCCAGGGAGCTCTCAAAAATAACGTTGGACGTTTTTTGGGGGGAGGGGTCCAACCGCCCTATCCTTTACATGTGTGTACATACCAAAAATGGTGACGTACAGGGGGAGGGGTGGGGGCCAAACCAGATTTTTGCATAACGTTATTTTTGAGAGCGCCCCCAGCAGCAGAGCTATATATTTCTTATACCCTATACATAGCATACAGAACAGACAGATTACGCAGCGGCAGCAGCACAGCCTTATAGTCATAGCACTGAAACTAAACATGTCTCATTACTCATTAATATAACAGTATTTGAAATTGAAATTGTGAATAACTTTTTTGAAGCTATCCAAAATTCCAAATCCAAAACAAGAAGCTGATTATGTACCTACATATTATTATAAGAAGTTAAATTCCACAATCTATCAATAGTGATGTATCAGCCCCAGAACAGTGACCATGCATAAGAAGAACCAGAGCGACATTCAAGTTTAAACCTGACATTATGTAATGCTTTAAAAGTTCCCTATTAAACTACATGGATGGACTGAGTGCAGAGAGGAAGGCGTGCTTCACCTTATAGTAAGTATAGTAGCCTTCGTTTCAGCAGCAAGAAACACAGTTTATTATTTTAAGAAATCTACGGAGAAATCTTTTCCAATTAACAGCAAACGGCCGACTACATTTTTACCGCAGAATCTGTGAATTAATCTTTATTTTTATTAATCTAAATCACAGACGATTTCTGTTTTACTCTCCCAGGGTGATTATAATTATTATTGTGCTTTTAATAACCGGTGGTGGCCAGAGTGGAAAATAGAAAATACAGTTGACAGTTTCAAATTTCAAAGTTATTTTATATTATATTATAGTGAAGCTAAAAAAGGAATTTTTACTGTGCTTGTAATTTGCAAAAGCCGGAGATTAAAAAATCTAAAAGCACACATAATACTTAAGTACTAACTAGCGACAATAAGAAGATGGGTGAAAACCAAAATCAAGTTCCAGTTTCTGCTGAACAAATGGATGGGGTCGACTTCGATAATGTTGATGGCAGTGGAATTTATTTTGACAGGCTTCCAGAATTAGTAAGTCAACTAATGTAGCATTTTTAGTGTTTGAATTTTGAAAAAATACTTTTTTCAATATTTGCGAAAGTCATTCATTATATCATTATTAAAATTCAATGACGGTTTTTGTGTCTTGTGACGTTGGCTATTGTGCTTGTTTCTACCTGTCCCTCACCCCATGTTTTATTTCCCCATTTTACTAATATTACGCCTTTTATTTTATCATGTGTGCGTATTTAGATCCAGAAAAAGATCCTTGGAAATTTAGATGTGGATACTAAAAAGGAGTTCAGACTCGTTAGCAAGTATTCCCGCTCACTCACAGATAAAAATTTTGTGAAATTTCTTTTCAGTTGGGAACGGCATTTGAGGGAAGGACCAAATGAAATGGCTGCCAATGCAGCCAGCTTCAAAGATGTGCTCGTATGTTATCAATTAATTATCATTTCGTCCATCGGCTGTGAAGAACCAAAATGACCCATATCCATTTGTAGCTAAAAACAATATAACTATATCTACAAAAAATTGAAACATGTCTTGAAAGCACTTAAATAGACTATTTGACATTTTTCAAAAGCATGTAAATTGAACATTTGCCACTTTTCAAAAAATGTAAATACAACATTTGGCACTTTTCAAAAACATGTAAATTGAAAATTTGTCACTTTTCAAAAACATGTAAATTGAACATTTTGCACTTTTTAAAAACATGAAATTAGAACATTTTACACTTTTTTAAAACTCTGAATTAGCATTTTACTTTTACCCATACATGTTTCTCATTTTGTTTCTATGATATTGCTCATTTTGATTGCAGCTTAAATTGGATTTTTGGGTCATTTTGGTTCTTCACAGACGACATGTGGATTTTTAATGTGAATAATAAATAGTTGTATTTTGTATATTGTTGAAGGAAATATAAGTTCTGTCAGAGTTCGGTCCATGGAAAATATTCTAGTGTATTTTTCATATACATAAAAGTAGGTAGTATAGTACATAGTTAATAATAATGCAATTTTTGTTTTAATCAATCTGCTTCTATACAGCAACCACTGTGGAAATTTTGGAGGAACGATCTGATTGGAGCAATGGTGGAATTCAAATTTATACATCCAGAATCCGAAGAAACTGTGTACTGGGTAGCGAAAATAATTAGAGTTCAAGGTATAGGCAGATAAAGCAATATTTAAACTGTATTTATTCCAAGTCAAGAAATAATTATGAATTCGTTATAACAGCAACATAATGTAGAATTTGACAAAGTTATATAATAGAAAATCTGCTGATTTGGTTCTGACTCAAAAACTGCGTTCCAACATATGGATTTTTATTGGCAATGTACCTAGGTTACTTCGTGGAACTTCGATACCTGAGCCCCCAAGAAGAATTTGGGATAGGAGAAGATTGCGTTGATTTCTGGATCAACCTACTGAAGACGAATTGTGCCCGCTCCATAGGGTGGAATATGAATGAGATTCCGCGTATTCAGCTCGTCCCACCCCCACGTAATTCACTATGTTTTCCCGTTATAGGGATTGCACTTTTAATGATGTCACGGGTACGGGTAGGGTGCATGGGTCTGATTGGCCACTGGTGACATCCTATATGCTAAAAGTATAGCCATTTACACAAGGGTTAAGCTGAAGACAGGGGGGTCATTATAGGGTTCTAGAATTGTCAATATTTCCGTGACATCATTTATGGACGGCGCCTTAAACAATAATGCAATGTGCCTGTGGTATATTTTAATTTTTTTATATGTATTTTTTAAGGAGGTTTTGTTTTAATATATTTCTGTAAAACTGATTTTCTCGCAGAAATTTTGGAGAGCATAATACAATACTATGGGGTGGCAGAAGATGGAATTGAACCCCTACAACCTGTGCCCCCATCTTTGCCACATCATTTTTGTGCACGACGGGTAAATCAATCCCAAACCATACCGAATACGCTGTCGGACCTATGTCATAGAGCCCTGGAATCCAACGCTAAACAACGGTAAGTTTGTTTTAGTAAAAGACGTATATATATCATTGTTATTATAACACTGACATTTTCCTTATAAATCTGAATTTTAGACTTTGGTAGGTAGGTACATTGCATTATTTTAATTCAAATGGAATAATGCTTAACCCCAGCGATCACATTTACCAACTATTTACATAATATCCTCTATAAAGAACCAAAATAAACTATATCCATTTTTAGCTAAAAACAATATCCACTATCTACAAAAATATTCAAGTTTGTCTTGAGAGCATTGAAATGGAACATTTTGTACCTTTTCAAAAACATGGAATTAGAACAATTTGCACCTTTTTAAAAACATAAAAAAAGAAAATTTTGCACCTTTTCAATAACATGGAATTAGAACAATTTGCACCTTTGCGAAATCATGTAAATAGAATACTTAACGCTTTTCAAAAACTCCTATTTAACATTGTACGCATGTTTCTCATTTTGCTTTTATGACAGCTCATTTTGATTCCAGCTTAAACTGGATATGGGTCATGTTGGTTCTTCACAGGTGATATTATTTATTTTCTTGTACAGGGTCAAAGTGACGGACATGGTCGAGGTGTTTGACACCGAGAAAAGCAACCTTCTTCACGTTGGAGTAGTTACCAAAATTCATGGCTGCCGAATTTTGATAGAATATCAAAGGGCAAAGAAGGTTCAAGGTAATAATATTCCCATTAAAATTATATATGTAAGCTACAGTTAATGTAGTTACATGTATGTTAGTTAGTTCCATGTAAACTAAACTAACTATAGGAAGTATTTAAACAATAATGAAAACTTGGTAATTTTGAAATTTTCCTAAATATTTATTTATGTGACGAATTAATATTTTACTTTCAGTTGTGTGGTGCCATTACTTGTCCGAGAGATTTCGGGTCTCTGGCTGGGCCAAAACGGTAGGCTATGAAGTGATCATTCCAGCCGGCCTCCACTTCCCGTACTATCCTCCATGGCTCCCTTCGTCTCACATGGAAATGGAAGGAGTTTTTGAATTTTACCCAAATTTAAAAGTTGGAATGACGCTCGAAGTCATAAATCCGTACAAACCTTCCAGCATTGTGGCTGGTAAAATAGTCAGGGTTCTTAAATGGGGAAACTTTGTCGTCCAGATGAATTCAACTGAAATTCCAGCGCATGGGTCCCGGTGTGTCTGCCGGAGTATAAAGTCTCTTGATGTATTCCATTCGGGTTTCGCACTAGAAAATGGAATTCCTTTAGAGGCTCCATTCGGCAACGAAAATGACGCCGAATTCACTTCAGTTTCGAAAGTACTTTTACAAAAGGTATTTACGTATTTAAATTCTAGTAATATTTTTAGCTGCGTATTAAATATTTTTTAATAAAATATTTTAATATGCTGTATGATAGAACGTTGTGCATTTATCACCATTTTCATGACTATGTGTAAACAGATTCCGATGGAGAACCCGTTCAATATGGACGAACTCCTGGAAGCGTTCGATTGGTGGGACTTTCACCTCCGCCCAGCCAAGATCGTGAGCGTGTCTGGGAGATTATTGAAAATACGATTCCTTGGGTTTTCTCCAGAGATGGACCAGTGGGTGGACGTCTCGAGTAGGGATATCTACCCCATGGGTTGGGGTGATCTGCGCGAATTTCCAATCCAAGCCCCTGTCAATTTTGAACTGTGATTTGGTCAGCTATTTAGTTAATTCAAAAATATCTCTTTTGCCTTAAGTATGCGTAATGTGTGTCTAATTTCATTTTATTTTTTCATTAATAATTAAGTAGGTACCTAATTATTGTAACACACTCTGATAATATTTATATTGGTGTATTTACTTCAAACTATTAAAATTGTATTCTTTTACACAAAACTTACTGCAAAAATATTGCCTAGAAAATTACAATTCGCGCTACTTCTGCCTTTTGCTACTAGAACACCAAATACCAATACCAACATTCTTTTTACTTAAACCATGCATAAATTGAGATGTAGTTTTTTTTAAATTCTACCTACGCTACATATAAATGTAAATAACTGAGCAGCATGTGGGACTGGAGGTTCACGCTAGTAAAACACTGACAAGAAGTATATTATTTTTTTCATAAAACTGAAGATCGGACGTAGCGTAGGTACTTAATTATATGTATGATTACTTAAGAGAATTTATTTTCTTATCCTTAACACTTTTCTGCTTAGTCATGGCATTATCTTAATTTATTCCCAGCACCGCAGAGCAGCAGGGTGGAAATTTCAATAACAAAGGGATTGTCATGCGATATAGTACGCTATGCTATAGCAATGAAGAATTCAACAAGTCAGCATAGTCTACTAACTTACTAACTACTTCTAACATCTGCCTGTAAAATAATTCGTAGAAAAAAACTGGTGAGGACGATCTACTCGTTTATAAATGAAGCCATGGTGGTAATATTATGCTTAAAAATTGATAATAAATAAGGCGAGCTTTTTGTATGTGTGACTGGATATCTCATATGTATTTAGCTACCGTAACCATTACTTTCCTAAAAACTGTCACCACATTTCGAAATCCGACAATATTTGCGACTCTGACTGTACCAGCTACGTATGCTTTAGGAATTCGATTTAATTTAATGCAAAAGAAAATTTTCCCCTTAAAAATAGTCCATATATAGTATAGCAATAGCATATCCAATCCGACCACCGCACCGACCGGCGACCGGACTCATGTAGTCTTAAATCCAATTTCTGTCTTCTGTCTCTGTCAAACTAAAAAATTAAGTTTTGTCAGTGCAACCGCCAATATATTTAATTATGTAGGAAATCTGCTATGACTTTAGTATGTGTCTAATCCTATAAGACAACAACTTGAGTAAAATGCCATTCAACTTTTCACCCGCCTCCCCTCCCCCAGCCCCAGCTGACGGAGTTCTCTCGCTGTCCTGTCCTATGAAGAAGGCAGCACTAAAAGATTTTGCAGATGTACTGTTTATATATAAATGTACACCGCACTGCAAAAATGACTGTGACTGTAACTGTAGCAGGGAAGTTATTATGTACGTGCCCAACTATAGACTATAGTCACTGCTAATACTGCAGTAATAGTACCGCAGTTAGTTGTGTATATGTATAATAATCAAAATCACCAAAATCATGTTACGGATAATAAGCACGTACCTTTATGCATTACAAACAACGACAAGACGAAAAGCTGATATGTAAGTAGGTAGGTAGGTACATATTATTATGTGATCTGAAATTTCACAAAAAGATCAGAAAGCCGTGTCTATCTATAGCGACGTACTGTGTACTAAGTATCAGCCAGAGTCAGAGCCCAGGCCCAGAAAAGTGACGAAAAGAACTACAACGACAAGTTTAAACTTGTGTAATGCATAAAAGTTACCTATATAGCTATGCATATATTTGAACTGTGTGTGTGTAGAAAAGGAAGCCGTGCTTCACCTTTATAGTTAAAAGCCTTCGATTTAGCACTCAACTCAGAGCCAAGCAACACACAGTAACACACTTTACTATTGTTTATTATTTTTACGAAATATTTAAGGTCAAAATGGCCGATGGAGAATCTTCTAATTAACAACACATACGACCAAGTGTATTTTCTAAAGAATCAAGGAATTATACTCATTATTAATCTGAATTATTAGTAACGACGCTTTCTTTTTTACTTTGTGTGTGCGATTATAACTTATAACTGAAAACTGTTGACTGTGCTCTGCAATAATCACCGGTGACCGGCGTGGCGAGAGTGTAAAATACAGTTTCAAATTTCAAACTTCTTTAATATAGTAAAAGCTATAGAAAATCAATTTAAATCTTTAAACTGTTTACTTTACACTGTATTTGCAAAGTCCGGAGATTAAAAGAGCTAATCACGTCCTAATATTAAGTACTGTATAAGGATTAAGGATAAGAATATGGAAAAAAATCAAAGTCAGGTTGTTCCAGTAGTTCCAGTTCCAGTTGCTGCTACTACACAAACGGAAGGGCTCGAGGTCAATGGCGGTGGAATTTATTTCGACAAACTTCCAGAATTAGTAAGTCATTGGTTTTGGTTGTGTCGTTTTTATTTTTGAAAGGTTCAAATTAATTTTTTCAATTTTCGAAAGCCACTCCATAATATTAATATACTTCAACTGACGGTTTTATTATGCCCGCGGATTGGTGTCTGGTCTCCGATATCCAGTGTTCAAATCATAACAAAATTATTTAAGTAGGATTTATTAAGTTACACAATGAGTTCCCACAAGTTTCATTCCCACATTTTACTAATAATATTTTCTTGTTTATTTTGATCTGAATACTGAATATATTTAGACCCAGAAAAAGATCATTGAACATTTGGATTTAGAAACTAAAAAGGAGTTCAGGGTGGTGAGCAAGAACTCCCGGTCGTTGATTGACAATTTCGTCAAATTTCCTTTCAGTTGGGAGCAGTATTTGAGGGAAGCACCTGGCGAAATCGCAGCCAGTGCAGGAAGTTTCAAAGATGTGCTGGTATGTTTGTAATTAATTACCATGTCGATTTTGAATGCGAATTAAATTGTGTTGTGCATATTGTTCAAGGAAATAAGCAGTTGCGTTGTGTTCTGTCAGAGTTGAGACTTTTGAGGATATAGATAGGTGATATAGGTATATAGTTAACATTAATGCAATTTCGTTTTCTTTAAATCTACATACTTATCGTTAGCCTCCGCTGTGGAAATTTTGGAGGAACAATCTGATTGGAACTTTCATGGAATTCCAATATGTTCATCCAGAATCTGAAGAAACCGTGTACTGGGCTGCCAAAATAATTACAGTTCAAGGTATAGGCACATAATACAATATTTAAACTGTTCAACTTCATGGCAAGTAAAATAAATAAATTATGACGCCATTAAAGGGAACAGAACGCAAAATTTGGAAAAATTAGAATCAAAATCTGTTCTAATAGTGCATTTTTATTTTTATTGGGATTGTAGGTTACTACGTCCAGCTAAGATACCTGAGTCCCGAGGAGGAATTTGGGTTAGAAGAAAATTGTATGGATTTCTGGGTCCATTTGTTGAAGACCGATTGTGCTCGCCCCATAGGGTACAATGTAGATCAGAATCAGGGTCTACAGCTCACCCCACCCCCACGTAAGTCTCTACATCATTTATGGACGGCGCCCTAAACAATAACACAATGTGGTTGGTATATTGTTATTTTTTTGCATGCATTTTGTAAGATGACTTTGTGTTTTAATATTTTTCAAACTAATTTTTTCCTAGAAATTTTGGAGAGCTTAATACTATACTATGGGGTCGCAGAAGATGGAATTGACCGTGGAGCAGTCCCCCTACAACCTGTGCCCCCAACTTGGTCGAATCCTTTTTTTGCGCGGCGGGTAATTGATGCTCAAACTATACCGTTTACGCTGGCGAATAAATGTCAGAGAGCCCTCGAGTCCATCGCTAAGCAACGGTAAGTTCTGAGTAAAAGATGTATTACTATTAAAAAACTGACACTTTCCATTTCTGATCTGTGTATACTTAGGTACGATGCATTATTTTAATTGAAATTCAATTAATTCAAAAAAGAGTAATGCTTAACCACAACCACAGAGATCACCTTTGCTAAATATTTACATATTTATTAATTTATCATTTATTTTCTTCGCAGAGTCAAAGTGGCGGATATGGTCGAGGTTTTTGACACTCAGAAGAACGACATACTTCACGTTGGAGTGGTTCGAAAAATTCATGGCTGCCGAGTTTTGATCGAGTACCAAAGGGCTGAGAAAGTTCAAGGTAGTAACATTGCCATTAAAATTATATCTAAGCAAGCTATATAGTTAATACGATATACATTTTAATTTTTTGCCCGAATTAATTTTACTTTCAGATGTGTGGTGTCATCATTTGTCAGAGAGATTTCAGGTCTCTGGCTGGGCCACAACGGTGGGCTACGAAGTGGTCGTTCCTCCAGGCTTGCGCGTTCCCTACTCTCCTCCCAGTCTTCCCTCGTCTGTCATGGAAATGGACGGAGCTCTCGAATTTTACCAAAATTTGGAAGTTGGGATGTCGCTCGAAATGATAAATCCGTACAAGCCTTCTAGCATTGTGGCTGGCAAAATAGCCAGGATTCTCAAATGGGGAAACTTCATTGTCCAAATAAATTCAGATGAAGTTCCATCTCATGGGTCCGAATTCGTCTGCCGAAGTATCAAATCTCTTGATGTCTTCCATTCGGGTTTCGCACTCGAAAATGGAATTCACCTGGAGGCTCCATTCGACAACGCAAATGAAAAGCTGACTCAAGTTCCCAAGGAACTTTTACACAAAGTGAGTTAGCATGGCAAAGATGCATTAGATTTATATCTACTAAATATTATGCTGCCTGGGTTTTCCTCAGCCAGTATTAACATTTTGTAAAAGTTTATGGATTTATTTATTTATTATGGCATTTTTATAATTATGAGTAAACAGATTCCGCTGGAGAACCCGTTCGAGATCGACGAACTGCTAGAAGCGTTCGATTGGTGGGACTTTCACCTCCGTCCAGCCAAGATCGTGAGCGTTACTGGGAGGTTAGTGAAAGTTGGATTCCTTGGGTTTTCTCCAGAGATGGACCAGTGGGTGGACGTCTGCAGTAGAGATATCTATCCCATGGGTTGGGCTGCTCTGCGTGACTTTCCAATGCAAGCCCCTGTCAATTTTGAACTGTGATTTCGTCAGTCATAGTGAATTTTAGTGTCTTTTTATTCTTATACTTGATGTCTAATTTAATTTACTTCTCATCATTGCAATGCAATGCTATAATATACATATGTAACTAATTAAGTAGTTAGCTTTAGTACCTCGCATTCTCGTATTATTTTTTAAGCTTCATCGCGCAACAAGACAATCATTTCCCTTCATTATTATGATAATTCACGTAGAACATGGACAATGAAGGGCTTGTAAACTTGTAACCATGTATGTCTCAAACTATATAATTATAAAATTATAATATATTGCTTTCTTCAAAATATTGTAACGCGCTTAGAAGTCACTTACTTTTGGTTTTAGAAGTTGACTTTTAGGGCTCTTTCGTTTTTATTATAGACTATATGGAAGATAATTTTTAAATACTGTAAAATATTTTACCTACCTTATGATATTTAGTCACAATTCTTCGTCGTTTGCTTCACCAGTACTTACACTAGGATTTCGAATATACACACAATTAATGTACAATCACAACACTCTTTGACTTGAACCTTCGCCTACAACAACAACACGGTTATTTTTTTTCATGTACTTAATTATTTTCTTCAATTTCAACGATTCTTGAAGCACTTCTTTTTCTTTATTGTTTAATATCTGTGTAAATGTTGAAACGACAAATTAAATTTAAAAAGGAAATTTGTAAAGCTGTTAATATTGACCGTCACGGTCACTAGCCTTCATCCTTCATGAAGTGATGCACTAATGCCATTATTAGCAATAGAATGGATGTATGTTGGAATTGAAAGTTCATGCCACTATGTAATTATTGTAAAAACGTAAAAGTATTAATTGCAAAAGTTAACAGTGTCTTGTTACTGAAGTATTTTGATATTCCCAATTTTCACACGTATGATGAAATGCTTGTCTTTATAATGTCTTCGCATTCCACGCTGTATTCTGGTTACAATGATGAAATAATGCTATCACCAAACGTAATTAAAGAGGCATAACTACAAAGCATCTGATATGAGGTACTCGATAAAAGCAGCAAATGTAAATGTGTGTATAAAAAATGCAAATATTATTGTGATAAGTATGGAAATGCATCTGATGGCGTAGAGAAAAATCTGTAACTAATTACAAAACACGAAAGAAACAGCTAGCAAAACTTAAAACTAAAAAAAGCGTTAACTATCGCATACTTAGTACTCACTATGATTAACAGCGAAGAAAATCAACAATGCCAAATAAATAAAAAAGCAAGCACATTAAATTTTTTTTTCTATTTTAAATCCTTTATTCTTTTCTTGAAAAGAATAGCATCATGATGATCATATAACAAGACAATATTATTATTATTATTTCATCAAAATAATAAAATAAGAAATTGCCGTCGTACATTTTTATGACCAGCTGGCATTCGCACCCCAATCGTCAGTCTGTTGTGCCCAACTATCAGTGGGTTCCGTAGCCGAGGCCCATAGTGGAGCCTCCTCCCTATCAGGAACCACCGGGAGGGGAATGCATAGATCTGCAGCTGGGAAGTCTGCATTAGATGGTTCAGCAAACGTTGGACGAGTAGGATCAATCGGTTCCCCAGAACCACCCCAAGAATCCATAACACCCCCACCACCCGTCGGAGCAAGTTCTACTCCCGTCTTTCCACTGCTCTGAGCAGCTCTTGCTGCTTCCAGCTCCTCCTTCTCAAGCTAAATAAAATAAAATCAAATCGTATTAATTTATCGTAGCAGCTGCTGTGTAGGTTAATATCGTCTGCGAAGAACCAAAATGACCCATGTCCATTTACAGCTAAAAACAATATCAACTATCTACACAAATATTCAAATATGCCTTGCTGAGAGCATTTCAATAGAACATTTTGCACGTTTCAAAAATATGGAATTAGAACATTTTGCACCGTTTTAAAAGCATGTTAAAGAGGAAATTTTACACGGTTGAAAAACATGAAAACAGTTTACAAAAACTCTTAATTAACATTTTACGCATGTTTCTCATTTTGTTATTATGACATGGCTCATTTTGATTGTAGCTTAAATTGGATATGGGTAATTTTGGTTCTTCACAGGCGATATGTATTTTATAAATTAGGTATATTTTTGTCAACAAAAAACAGCATCCGCTTACCTCAGCTGGATCACGATAAATGAAAAGATCCACCATAACATTCCATCGCTCCCGACCGATAGTTCCACGAAGACGAAGAACTTCCCGTGCCAACAACCACCACATCAATCCGACAGACAAATACGACTGGAAAGTAAATAAAAAATAGGTAGTGAAATAACTGATATGCAATACCTTTGCATGGTCTTTTTCACGACCAACACACAGCAACACAAAACTACCAATTTCAGAGTTAACAATGGTTAACTCTGAAAGCGTGTTTCTTAAGGCTAACAATTGTTAACTTTTCAAGTGAAATCAAGGTCTAACACACGATACTTATTAATTGGTAATTAAAGTTGAGAATGAGAAAAAGAGCTTTGTAAAATTGCCTAGGTACCTTAGTATTGCATGGAATAGCAATATCGACGAAGCGAAGGGGAGCATCCGTGTTGCAGAGAGCAATGACGGGAATGTTCACATATGAAGCTTCAGTAATCGGCTGGTGGTCAGCTCGTGGATCCGTCACAATCAGCAGTCGAGGCTCTCGGTAGGCAGCCTTAAATAGAAAAATTCAAAGTAATAACAAAATCATTGATTTTAATAAATTAATTACATATAATACGGTGAGCTACTTGGATCTGCAAAAATCAACTCACGCGTAACAAGTATATAAAGAGCTAATTAATTTTAAGTCGAAATAATTCGGTAAATGGTCAGAATCCGGTAAAGCATTTGCGAATATCATGAGCTTACGAGCTTCACGCAGTATTAACAAAAATACGGTTTATCATCCCTCCATAATATATCATAAATTCAACCCCTACTAACTTTGTGTTCCACATCATTGGTTCATCGGTAAAGCTAACACAATTATTTAACTATCAAATAAATGGTAAATGCCCAAGTCGGCGCCTGGGACAAGTTGGCTAACAAGTTTGTATAAATTTAATACCTGAATTTGATTAGTGAATGCTCCGGGAGTGAAACGCCCAGCAATTGCAGTGGCTCCGGTGTAGTGAGCATACTTGAGAACGGCCCGTTGCCCATCGGCCCGAGTGCTGATGACGTAAACTTCACTTGGATTATCAATAGTCACGATGGCCCGAGCAGCCAAAAGGATCTTCTCCCATGTGCGACGAATGTTCAAAACATGGATACCTAATAATGAATAAGTACACAAGATTCAATTCACGAGTGAATAAAAATAATTGAAAATTATGTAAGCTAACAGCTAACAATGTGCAAATGAAGATATGAACAACCTAATGAATTATACTCCTCCACTCAGCTCCCCCAAGCCCCCAGCTTTCAACTGGTGATTGCAGTCGACTCAGAAAAGTTCAACTTTAAACTCAACAGTCAACAATAATGACTTACCATCAGAGCGTCGTTTGTACACATACTGCTGCATTTGGTAGTTAATATTGTCAGAGCCAAGGTGGGTAGTGGCGGCTAACATCTTCGTCACGTCGTCACCCCCCAACTGCAACTGATCTATGTTTCCCGACATCTTGTAGTAGCTCTCAAAGTAGGATAATGAACGAAAACCCTGAAATGTGAAACATTAAAATTACAGATATTTAGTAATTACCACCAACTTTCAATCACATAGATATGAGAAATCAAAGCACCAATAATTAACCATTGACTATGGTTGGAGTCACCAAATCTAGAATTAATGACAACAACGCCAAACATAGCAGCAATTCAAATTGGCAACTGGCAATAGCAAAAGTAGATAATAGTAATAAATTAGATATTAAGTAAAACACTGAATATGATTAGCTAACTATCAACTATAATTTCATGACTAAATCCAAACTATTTATTGTTTAAGACAAGCTACCACACCGCATCGGTCGACCATCGGTGCCCAGTGCTGGTCACCGGTTGCCGGTACGGGTGACAATGCTATCGCTATGGCTATATGGGGAGCTACCGACCACGCGGTCAGACAACCTTCAACCTTTCCATTTCAATTTTTTGTGATTAAAGCAATCGAAAGTTTATTACCAATAATTGGAAAACTAGCAACAACTGTGCAAGGTAAAGAGAGTTAAAAGAGTATAAAAATTACTGCCTACAATTAATAGTAATTATCTTGCTATTATGTAACCGTAATTATTAGAATAATAAAATAATTGACGAGACAATAACTTCAAACTTACACGGTATGACTGTGTCAAATGGGAAGATTGGAATGACTTGGAATGGCGAACGGTAACTTGGGAGATCTGCTGTAGAAGTAAAATCTTCTCATGGCATGGCGACTGCAGCTCATCGAGTATCTTTCAGAGGGAACCATTTAAATCTGTTCGCTTATTTTAGCTTACGGTGTAATAAGTAATTCTACGCTTGTCATTGGGAATAATGCTATTTCAGCTACCTGGCACTGGCACTATATCTAAACCCCTAAATAAAATTGCTTAATGGTCAACTTTGGTATAGGACTTAATTACTTCCAATTCAACTATTCAGCTATTTCAGCTATTTCAGCTATGCATTTTTCTGTAATCATAATCATATAAAAATCGTGCAAATTAATTCTCCCATTAGTCTCGAAGAACCTCAAAGGGCCGTCCGAAAGACTCAAATTGAGTGGTGTCAAGTACAGCGAATTAAACTAATTAACTAATATGAATCAATACGATAAGCTATTGGACGCTTTTAAAAATGTGGTATAATATTATTATGGAATTAAATATTAGTTACTTATAAAAACGGTCTAATATATGCAATAAACGAATACAAGCAGCATTGGATTTGAGACTACAAAATTATTAACCATTTTTTTTACTAATGTATATTTAACTTATGTTGAATAATTCAACAGCTTGACAAATTAATTCGAACATAGTTGATAGTAAGTATATATGTAAGCAGTCCATAATTATATTTTGGGTTGGTATATTGAATACAATGTATAACTAATAGTCTGCATACTGTTAAATTAAGTTTTGGTTATTTTTACGTTCCAGCGGTCAGCCCAAATAAAACGCCAGCTTTGAGCTTTGAGTAACAAGTACAAAGTAACATACATAATTAGGTCAGCGGCAGACTACTACCTTATAAGTACTTAACAGCTATTTAATGTCAGCCAGCTGTGGCTAATATTAACTAATTATTATAATATGCGTTGCTAGGTGTATCAATGATCTATAATCAAATACATAATCATAATATAGTTCCAGTTCGTACACAACTAACAACAGGTACTTACCATACTTTTCTCGATCGGACCTGGTATGCTATCTGATCTGATGAGTTTCAAAATCCATGGCACTAAGGAAAACACTGCAGTACTGACTGCACTGTAAATCACAAGCACAACTTTAAACAAATTCCAAGCGCGAGGAAATAGAAAAGTGAAGAATTCTCTGCAATTTTACTACGAGACTGACTCGAGGATTTCCGACTGCGTTAAACGCTTGGCTTTTACTTGTAAAGCCAGTAAAGCTACTTCAATTTTCATAGTTCATTTGTCGGCACGGTAGGCAATCTACTCGACTTCTTCTACTTTGGCTTCGGCAATCACCAAATCACCACTGTCAACTGTCACCAGCACCAGTAATAGTAATACCACTCACTCACCAACTCTAGTCACCACATTCAACATTTCACTTACCTATTTTATTACTCAGAGACTCAGACTCAGACTGTCATCCGTTAATCCAGGTCCAGGTGTAAAACACTGATTCTTCAAGTTAGTTAAGTATCTGCTGTTGGATGTAGCCTAACTGAGCCAGAACCAGAGTAAAAAAAATCAGTTAGTGGTGAATTCTCAAAAACAATAATCGAAGACATTGTAATCGCCATTCTAGAAGGATCGAGTCACATATCCCATCCCCATCCTAGAATCACCTTGACTCAATACCACAGCAACAACATTCCGAATCCGATACTTCAGAAGAATAATAATAATAAAAAGATAAAATCATTTGGAATTAAATTCAACATTGTGCCTGATCTAACACAAATTCCATCTCATTTTTTGTAAATCCCTTGAGTCCGTGTAGCCGTGTACTGACTGCTGACTGCCACTTTGGCAACTTCCTGTAACGAAAGCATTTGACTGTTGACGGTTGACGAATAAAGTCTTCATTAATATAAAATGTCATCGTCATCCGGGACAGGGACTAAGGCTGACCTACAAAGTAAGAAAGAGTCGGCGGCTTCCAGCTCCAGAGGTGAGTTATTAGCTTTTAACGGTTTTAAAACTATATGTTATTTCAATATATGTATGCATATATTGTATATTATGATATATGTATTTGCAATTTATCATTAGCCAAGCCATGCCATGACACATGATGCCATGCCATGACCATGAACTCCAATCAACAGTGCTTTTTAACTTTGTATCTCCAATCTGCAGCACATTTAACATTTTCTGGATTTTCTTTCAACTTTCTGATTGTTATATTAAAATTATTATATTGCTTTTCACAAGTTAAAAGTCAAAAGTTTACGCGCACACTATACACTCCATTGATTCCACATTTCCACAGTTCAAAGTTCAAAACAGTCTCGGTCGGCAACAGTCTGTCAGTGACTGTTGACTGATTGACTATGTCAACTTTACAAGCACTGATTTTGTTCACTGTCCCATCCCAGACTACTCATACTAGTTATAAGCTTAAAATATCAAAGTTGAAATTATTCTGAATGAATTTGAGTCAGTTTTATCTTTTATATGTTTGTAGGTATGGAAATGGATATGAAGGTCTCGACTGCAGCTCAGAGTCGAATGTTGAACGTACAGCCAAAATATATTGGAAAAAATATGGCCAAAGGTAGATTTTGTGGAGGTACTATGCCGGGTCTAGATCCAAAAAAATGTGAAGCTTCCCCACTGCCCGCAGGATCAGCAGCAACAACATCATCCAAATTATTATCCCAGAAGGATACCCGCATCGGTGGAGAGGATGGAGATGTACTTGTTTCGAGACCCGTTGTACTGAGTGAGTCTAATTAATTAGTTGAATACATTTGAATCAAATTGTATGTAGCTCTACCATATCGTCGAATAACCATATTTATTTTTTATAGAATTTGGATTTATATCCTCTCGTTTTTGTGAAATAATTAATATCTAAATAGTTTAACTGTTACTGTTAACTTAAACCACTTAAACCAAACTTAAACCTTAATGAATTTTACTGTGATGTTAAACAGCAGGAGAAGGTGATGAGGATGAGCAGCCACTTTATGCTTCAGGGTCAGCTGCTATGGATCAGTGGGTTTCGTCAAGTGTGGAGAGCTCAGGTAGTGGAAGTGAAAGATCTACTTCGTCTAGATCCACTGGTACTGGTAGTAGCAGTGAATTGGCCACAAACACTCGCCGAAATTCCGGAGATAATGGCAGTCGTCATCGTCGTCATGGTTCTAGTTCAGCACAGGGAAGAGAAATGACTATGACTGGGATGCACAACGTGGATCCCGTCTATCAACAAACCCTGGCAAGATTTAATCTCTGCAACGACCCCGAAAACGAAACTTGGGAATAGATTTATAAATGTGCTTGTAGAATTCGTGGTATGTCTTAATTAGTATCTGTTTCGTTTAGTTAAGAAACATCCCAATGTCATACTTGTTTTTACTTTTGAATCACATGAATTGATGATATATGGAATGATTTAACCACATTTAATCGCCATCAAACAATCTATGTAATTAGCATGAATATGAATCGAACTTCCCTACTTGCCTAGTACCCAAACAAACCTATCAACACTCAATTTATAATAATTAATCAAATTAATGTATGTAAAGTTATACATAATCCCCTGTGTCAATGATCGGAGCCTACCTAGCCTAGAAAAATAGGCAAAAAATAGGCGATGGGCTAGGGTGCACCGCTATTTCAAGCAATACATAATAGGCTAGGCGATAGGTAGGCCAAGCCAAAATAATTATTGATAGGATAGGCATTAAGAAATTAATAGCAGTGCTAGGCAAAAACTGCCTAGTAGCCATTTTTGACCTACCAGGCTGCACTTAAAACCAAAACCGACGCTCGGGACAACTGCCTGTTGCATGTAGTACAGCGCGGTTAATTGCTTCCTTTTTCAGCAGTTTACGAATTTCATAAACCAAAATCGGTACTTAATTAACAAATACAATTGTCGGTCGTTAAAAAAATAGGCTAAGTAAAAAATAGGTTATTGATAGGCTAATAAAATAAAAAGTAGGCCATAGGCAGTCAGAGTTTTAAAAATATGCGATAGGTAGGCTGTAAAAAAAGTTAGTCTGATAGGCTATGCGATAGGCTGTATATCGATTCTGAAAAAAAAATAGTCTAGGCGGTAGGTAGGCGTTCCAAAGTCCGATCTTTGTCCTGTGTTGTATATATAAATATAAAAGTATGCTAAGATTTTCGTTGTCATGTCAGTTACCATACCACCAATTATAACATTAACTAGACGTAAGAGTTTACACTAGCAAGCATAGTCTGTATAACAGAAGTGTCCAAAATATACCTTGGTCATCCTCATAGGAGGTCAATGTCAAATTCATTTGAATACCTAAGTATTTGTTTATACCTAATAATAATTAAACTTACATTATTCCTCGCTGTTTCCTTAATGTTACAATATTTTCAGTTTAACTCTTTCGAATTTTGTAAAATCGAAGCGATTTATTACTTACGTAGATATAAGTAAAATCGTAACTGTGCAGGCATATGACGATAATATATCTAACGATATACTTATTATACTTACTTAATATCTATGGATTTATTTACAATGTGCTGTAAGTAACGTCTTTGCTGTTAGAAATAATTATAGTGGTAATAAAGAATTTACTGTTTCTTTGCATTTCTTGAATTTATGATTAAGTAAAATTGAAAAATTGGTTTCGCGAGCTACTTGACATGAATATGAATACATTTTATTTTATAGGCCATTACTTAATGTTATATAGTGCCAGCCAAGTCCCAAATAGTTTGACTTTTATTTACCATGCGACATAAATTCAGCTACTTTGAGCATTTTCATTTTGGGGTGTTTCTGGAATCAAAGTGCAATCCTTCTAAACAAGCCGTTTTTAAAGCGTAAAGAGTTACTTCAGTATTATGAATCACTACATTATACCACCGCCACCACCACTTGGACCAGTAATCAGAAGCTTACGATTTTCAACTTGGTGCTGTACCCTCCGGATGTCAACCTCATCCGGTGGAGAAATTGTGATCCAACTCGTCCTAGTTCCATTCGTAAATAATTCCCATGTACGTTCCTTTCCATTCTTTGTCAATTCTATTTTATCTGAAGTTCCAAGCTCCATCTCCACAATAATGTCCCCACCTATGGAATTTGTTTTGACCTTTGGCCCTTGTGCAGTGATTTTGTAGCCATTCAATGTAAGTGACGACTTTAAATCCGAAGCACCTCTCTCATCTCTTTCCTTCTGCGGCGAGCTGCAATGAAATAAACGGAAAATAATTAAATCGAACGAGCAGATATTTTCGGAATGAAAGTAAGAAATTTTAACTAGCTAGTCACAGTCACTTAAGTGTATCGCTAGTGAAGACCCAAAAAAATCCATTTTTACTAAAAGTCGTCAAATGTATGTACTACCTACAAACAAAAATTAAAATGTCATGATTCTGAAAGCTTGTAAACAATATTTTTTGCACTTTCAAAAAGCAAGTAAATGAAATATTTTCCAATTTTCAAAAACATGCTAAATAGAACATTTTGTGCTTTTCAAAAACTTGGAAATTGAACATTTTGCAATTTTCAGAAACATGCTAAATAGAACATTTTGTGATTTTCAAAAACTTGCAAATTGAACAATTTACACTTTTAAAAATCACAATCAACATTTTCCGCTTCCACCTCATTTAGTGTTTTAGTAATATAGCTCATTTTAATTCTAGCTTAAATTGGGTAGTGACTATTTTGATTCTTTACTCACGGTTCACGGTATGAATTAATGCAATGTTATGAGTTGTGCCGTATATCTTGTAATAATACGACCAGCGTTATATTCAATCATAAACAATTTAACCGATGCGATGCTCTTTCAGAAGTCATATGGTGGTAATTCTATTGGATGATGTACGGTATTTTGTAATCGGTTTCGGTTTTGGTACTCTGAGAGGCACCTTAAAAAAGTTTGACTCACTTAATTAGGTCTTTGTTGTCCATCTTCTTGTTGCTCAGGAAATCTTTTCGAACGGCTGAGATTGTCTTCCTGTAAGCCTCCATCTGATAGCGAAATTCACGCATGCATTTATACCACTCTGGAGAGGGAGGTGAGTGCATGCAACTAAGCGTAGGTAATTTCAGTAATTTGTCTGGAATCGGGTTCTGAGGTAAATTGCTCATTTCCGACCCCTTGCCGATTGAAATTGAAATACAACAACTCATAATAAGTAGTACAACATTTATTTCAACAAAACGAATTCGAATGGTGAATTTAGCAATCTGAAATCTGAACGCAGCGTATTTTGTCATTGCGAATTTAGACAGTGATTAGGTACATAAGTACCTAGGTACTATTAGAAACTGAATTTCTGTGCGAAAAATAATGTGCGTTCATTATAAGTAGGTGGGTATATACATTGAACATTGAGTATTTTATTTCGTAAGTATACTTTTAACTTTCGATAAGTTTCCCTTCATTTTTGAGCTTCTGTTGATGTTTACACATAATAACATTAGTTAGGGATCGTCCATAAATTATGTCATAGATAGGGCCAATGAGTGTAGTTGGGTATGGATGACGTGCTATGTTAATGACAATGACAGCCATAATTTATGAAATGGTTACTTAAGCTGATTGCATAGAGTCAAAGGGTTCGAACATTGAGATTTTTCGACGACACCATTTATGGACGACCCCTTAAGTATATTAAACTGTTTTAATTACAAATACAGAAAAATGTGACTGAATCATCAGTTGCTTGAAATTCTACAGTCAATGCAAGTATGTAGGCGTGTACAGATAGATGCTCCGGCTCCGAACTATTTATTATTTTGTCAAAAATAGAAAGTAATCAACAAACTTCTATGTTTATATTTTACATTTAAGTTAACAATGCAATGATTATAATATTACACTTATTACGGTGTCGTGTTAGTGTAAAATTTAAACAATCAGGGCCGGACGAAGGAATTACTTTTAGGCAGCCATTTGTTTCCATACAAAACCCACCATTTTTTTGATAATTTTCATGATTTTCTTTAGTGAAGCAAAATGTTGAATTTACGTGTTTTAGAAAAGTATAAAATCTTCTATTTACTAGATTTAGAAAAGTGCAAAATGTTCTATTTACATCTTTTGAGAAAAGTGGAAAATGTTCTATTTACATCTTTTGAGAAAAGTGGAAAATGTTTTATTTCCATGTTTTTGAAATGTTCAAAATAATTGATTTGCCCGTTTTTGAAAAGTGTGAAATATTCCATTTGCATATGTTTTTTGAAAATTCAGGCAGCGGGGGCTACCTGCGCTGGCCGCATTATCCGGCCCTGAATAAAATAAACACAATACAGATATAGATATAGAATTTTAGAAATGTGGAATCTACTTCTAGGTACTTACACGACAACCCAGAGGTTGTGTATAACCCAACGGTTATTTTAGATCCGGCGCTTATTCGCGACCCGGCGCATACTCCTCGAAAAAATAAGACATGTAATCCTTGAATATAAAAGCTTAAGGGGAAGCAATCTTGGTTATCATCATTGTTGATTTTTAAGGTTGACTATATGGCTCTGACGACAACCAGCTATCTATACAGGCTTACAGTAGCAAGATTACTGGAATATATTCCTATAACTTTGTATATTTTTTGCCAACTACGCCCGCCCACCCAGTAGTTTAGCCCGTCCTTCGCGAAATAATTTAGTAATAAATAAAAAGTTAATCTCCATTAAATACCGCTGCCAACACATTACGGTTATGTACTATATCGTCGGTGAGGGATCAAATCCGTTTCCATCCATTCTTCGCTAGAAGTCAATCCGTGTCCTTCCAATTTCCTTTATAAAAGCAAACCCGTTTCTTTCCATCGATATTGCAAAGGAAGGAAGGAAGCGGTTTTGCTTTTGACGAAAAGTAGAAAGGCACGAATGAGCTTTTAGTGAAGAATGGTAGAAAAAAGAATTGGTCCTTCACTGACGAATATGCCACATGTCGTATCTTACCGTTATTGCAATTAACAACCATGCAAAACCCGTGACTGCTTTGTCGGTAAGCTATATAGGCTGTCTATCGTACGCTAAATAAAGTTTTTTTTTAAGTGATTGCAACACTGACTGAGAAAGTCAGCTATAATATGTATATGACCATTCGACCGAGCATTAAATGTGTCTCTGCAAAAATGAGAATGGCATACAAGGACTCGTCCCAAATGCAAATATATTAGGTTGTAGATAGAACATTTTGAGCTCAAAGGACCGGGGTGGTAAACGCGTGAAATGAAGCACTTAAAATATTAAAGTGGCATAGTTAGGTTTAGGTACCTAGGAATGTCCTTTATCCATGGAGCTCAATCTAAGTATTGACGTTCACACTTTGAAAAATGCTATGTTGACACATTTCCCTCTACATATAATTTATATCCCCAGTTGCTAGTGAAGACTCAAAATCACCCAAATCCATTCTGTAATATATAAATATTTTTATTATAAAGATCTTTAAGTAAATACACGACAAAAATTTTTTCACTTTTCAGAAAGATGAATATAAAATAGTTGTCACATTTCAAAAGCTTGTAAATACATTTTTTTGCACTTCTCAAAAACATACTAATAGAAAGTTTTGCAATTTGCAAAAATATGTTCATAGAACATTTTGCAATTTTCAAAAACATGTAAATAGAAAATTTTGCACTTTTCAAAAATATGTAAATAGAACATTTTGAACTTTTCAAAAATATGCTCATAGAACATTTTGCATTTTTCAAAAACATAAATAGAAAATTTTGAACTTTTCAAAAACATGTAAATAGAACATTGCAATTTTCAAAAATATGCTCATAGAACATTTTGCAATTTTAAAAAACATGAATAGAAAATTTTGCATTTTTCAAAAACATGTAAATAGAACATTTTGCACTTTTCAAAACCATGCTAATAGCAGAACATTTTGAAATTTTCAAAATCATATAAACAGAACAGCTTGAACTTTTAAAAACTCGTAATTTATATTTTACGCATCAACTATCTATCCCATTTAATGATTTTTTGGCATATAGCTCATTTTAATTTGTAGCTTCTGGAAATGGGTGATTTTGATTCTTCACTCACGTTATATGTGGCGCCACATTTAGTAGACTGTTGGTCATTATTTTAGTTATTTTTATTGTTACTGACTGTTATATTATGTCATTATCTATCATAATCATTTCAAAATACGATTGCAAAAAGATCCATATACTACTGAGTACTGAGCACTGCTTTCTGTCCGTTTCTATGCTGGTGTTGGTGTGAATGAGTAAAACGTACTACATAATTATATCTTCACTGGACAGATAAACTGAATCTGTAATTTTGTAACATGATCTCCCTGTCTCGAATGTCTTTAAGTAACCTTCAACGCCTTCGCCTCCGTCTTTAACTTTCAACAAGTGTTGGAACGCAACACCGTTGGATGACGTCGGGAAATGCATTACGAAGCGAAAAATCTTGTCTATTCACATACGAACATAAACGCATCACATTATATCCGAATTTAATGAATATAAACACATGATATAATATAAAACCCGAACACAACACCAGTACCAGTAATTAATTATGTCATAAGATGAAACACAAACTGAGATGAAAATTAAAATGCGCCATTATTGTAAATCTAAGCGTTAAGACAATGCGCACTGTTTAATCTTGCTATAAGGAGAACTGTATATCGTCAGTGAAGAACCAATATGACCCATTTCCATTTTTAGCTAAAAACAATATGTCATATCTACAAAAATATTGAAATGTGCCATGAAAGACTTTAAACAGAATATTTTGCACTTTGCAAAAATATGTAAATACAACATGTTACACTTTTCAAATACATGTAAGTAGAACATTTTGAACGTTTCAAAAATGTGTAAATAGACCATTTTACTGTTTTCAAAAACTCGTATTAACATTTTACGCATGTTTTTCATTTTGCTTTTATGACATAGCTCATTTTGATTCTAGTTTAAATTGGGTATGGGTCATTTTGGTTCTTCACTGACGATATATGCTATCATTTATCAGTCAGTGAGTCAGTAGTCAACACTCCGGACTGGAATTCACATTCTCCGATCAGTATTTATTTTTATCCTCGCCATTTCCGACTGATTTTCGTGATTGTCATTTCATTTTGTCATTCCAGTTCTCAGTTCCAAATATAATTCTATGTGTTATTAAATTGTGACCAAGACCAGACACGAATCAAGCAATAATCAAAAGTGTACAGAATTAAAATCGGAGTCGATTGTCATTCGAAATGGAAGTTGAAAATAGAGTTGTTCTTTGTTGTGGGGCCAAGTCTTGGACGTTAGTCATAGGCTGGATTCAGGCGGTATAAGTTATTGCATGTGGAAAATTTAATGAACTAATTAAGTGTTGCGTATATATTTGCCTTTTTGTACCTTATATTAATTGATTTGATTGATATGTACCTACGCCTACATATTATATCGGGCGTGAAGAATCAAATCGACCCATATCCAATTTAAGCTAGAATTGAAATCAGCAATGTCAAAATACACTAACGTAAGTAATTGAGATAAAGGTAGGCAAAATATTAATTTACGAGTTTTTGAAAAGTGAAAAATGTTTTATTTACATGTTTTAGAAAAGTGAAAATTGTAGTTTTTACATGTTTTTAAAAAGTGCAAATTGTTCTATTTACATGTTTTTGAAAAGTGCAAATTGTTCTATTTACATGTTTTTGAAAAGTGTAAATTGTTTTATTTACATGTTTTTGAAAAGTGTAAATTGTTCTATTTACATGTTTTTGAAAAGTGTAAATTGTTCTATTTACATGTTTTTGAAAAGCTTAAATTGTTTTATTTGCATCCTTTCTTTTTTCCTACCTATCTACATAATTTACGGGAATTTTGAAAATTTTGCAATACTGGACCAATTTCATCGAGCCATATATTATTGAAAAGCTAATCACCAGTAGAATTCAAATAACGGAACGAGCCTCCATTATAACAAAACGTTTTCAAAATAACGGTCATTTAATTTTTAAATGCCGCCAAAAATGTGTTGTATGGGTCACAATCAAAAAACAAAAAAAATGTTGTCTGCTTATTTTTTAAGAGCTTTCAAATGATATATCACTCGACAAAATCCATTAACTTTTTTAAATTTGCAATTATGTTATTTAAAAACCATTTAAAAACTAATAACGATCGTGCTTCCACACCATGTTCATTACCTTTGCCTAATTGTTGCCATTCCAAAAATATATCACTTTAGGGTTATTTTATTGACTGACCGGTTGAAATCTTGAGTTAACGCAATATTAAATGTGTTAGCGGGAAATTCAAAAATTGGAACTTTGAATTTTTGATTGTATTACAGAAGTTGATTATAAATAAGATAGATAAAATAACCAAAAACACATATTGCGGATTAATTGCTTCTTTTAATTTAAAACATGTAAATTGAAGCTAAAATTTGGCGGCAAATTCAAAATGCTTAATTTGGCTGTTAAGGCTGCCATAAAACAAGGGCTTTAGCCCTTGTTTTATTAAATACAAAATATTCCATTTACTTCTTTTTGAAAAGTGCGAAATGTTGTATTTGCGTATGTTTAGGTGCAGAATGGACTATTTGCGTTTTCTTTAAATAATATAAAACTTTATAGCTGGATCATGAAAAATTGTTTTTCGAAGAAAGTTTGGTTTGTTTGTTTTTTAGCTAAAAATGGATATGGATCATATTGAGTCTTTACTGGCAATGTAGCAAATATTTTGTTTAGCGTAATACTCGCTTTAATTTCTTTAAGATTCATCCTTAAAATACACATTTTTCCCAATCTACCTGTGGGCAACTAAATTGCAGGCAATATTAAAAATGAAGCTACCTAATTAATTACGTATGCTAATGTAAAAAAATGTAGCGCAGCGTAACGTATAAGAAAAGCCATAATGTGTTATGACTTATGAGTTTAACCAATTTACTCAATTCCCTTCAGGTGGATAGTGTCCTGGTGTTCATCTACGCAATGGGGCAACTTGCAAATCTTACCGAAGCTTCTACTAAATTACAAAATTCCGGTAAAACACTAAATTCATTATTAGTTTCTAACACCTACACGACTATCCAATCTTGAATTCAGATTAATTAAGACACACAATAGAATTATGTATTATATAAATCTATACAAAGCTTGTAAATAATCCTAAATCCTACAACGTCAAAAAATAAAGGCAGGTACCTAATTTATTAATATGCTCTTGCGTACCTATAATAAAAATTACTAATTAATTGCAATGTTACGGGAATTTTAAAACACATAGATGTCAGCCTGTTGACTGAGGAGCAAGTTCAAAGTGGGCACGCTCTCAAAATGGGCCTTGCAGTGTCGACCATTACAGTTTCTATGATGTTCCTTAGATTGATAATGGGGATCATTCTGATTGTGGGAGTTAAACAGGTAAGTGAATTTAGTAAATCTTTATATACAAAAATTATATTATTTAGGTTTTCAAAATTATTTGGTTAATATTGAATTTACCTACTAATTTTTACTTTGGGAAATTTGTTTATTTGAATCTAGAAAAACTCTGACAAATTGAAAGGTTGGTGTGGTGTGGAAATAATTTTCGTGGCCTTGATATTCCTGTCCGTTGTTTGGAGACTGGTCCAAAGTGATTTTATTTATGCTGCTCTGAACGCGGTCGTTGCCCTTCTCTCCATTTTCTTTATTCGGGTCGTCAATATTCATCAGAAAGAATTATTTTTGAGCGCTGATGGAAGCAGTGGAAGTGGAGGTGCGACTGTGAGCTATTATAGGCGGACCTAGCTCGAGACTATTTTTCAACTTTTTTAAAAATATTTATATATATTGGTTCTATTGATAATAACACACAAGGCTGCGTCTAAATAAAAAGGTAGCAGCTAATTATACATGTATAGGAAACTCTGTTTTGGGACGCATCCAACGGATATGCTATACAAAACAGCAAACTACAATTTCGGAATTGTAATGATAATGTGTACTGGAATTGAATTAAATGGAAATTTGTAATGTTTACACCAAATTATTCTAACAATGGCGCAGAAAATTCTGTAATGTGTAATAACCAAGCAGGAAGACTCTTGGCGTAAAATAAAAGTTAGACCAAACCCACTGAAAGAAGTAATATCATTGGTGATTGTTTCGATACTATACAATTCTTCGAGTTATGAAAGCAAGTGAATGAAGTCTTGAGATAGTAAATTCTAGTAAAAATTTTCAAAAATAATTAGAATACATACGAATTTTTATTTTAACACCAGAAAAGAAAAAAAATAAATGAATTACAGAATATTAATAGCCTATACGGCTCTGGCACTAATTAGTGACAGTAAATTACCCACACTTTTTTCGTAGTCAAAAATAAGGGATACTCAATGATACAATGTAAACAATAAGATTTAAACGTTAAACCAAATCCTGGGTAGGTCTGTAATTACTTATAATTATACGCTAATTATTATTATGTACAAACGCAAAAAAAAAGATGCTCATGGAATAAGAATGATATAAAGCTGTGTTTTCAATCCCACACTGCCATATTATATCAAACTGCAAACTTTTAAAATAAATCCTATCAGAAAAGAAAAGCAAAAAGTAATATGCCCATAGGTAAGTACTTATATAATATAAAAAAACAAAGTTATTTCGAGGATTAAGTTTAATAATGTATGTATGATAAATTGTAATCCTATTATTTGCTGCTCAAAGATATGTGTACATCACGCTGGAGCATGATTCAAAATTATTAAGCCAACTTGAAGCCATTAGCAAAGTCCACGATTGTTGAAGATAAAAATATCTTCAGCCATTTAGCCCAGAATCCCCAAAGAATCGGGTCCCTAAAATTCGTAAAATCAACAAGTTCAAAATATATAGCTACACAACTGTTACTCTACGAGAATTTTCACAAACAATTGTATCTAAACAATTATATTATTTTAACAAAAAGCTGTCAATACCTCTAAACGATAGGCTGGGAAGGAACCTTCGGGTTTTTGGAATTACCAAGTTTTGTAGTTTTGGTTGATACCACCGCCGTTTCGTCAAGTTGTTTTCTTGGTAACACATTTTCTCAGATTCCTCTGCCGCACTAAGAAGCTTCCTGATAGTTGGACCCGTGAGGGGAAGAGCGTACAGTTTCCTGAGAGACCTGTGAATTTCATTTAAAGTAATCTTTATTCCTTCTCCTTCTTGTGAATTCCTGATGGCATCTAGTAAAAACCGTTCTTCCTCCACATAAACTCCTCGTAATTTTCTGAGACGATCCACTGTCTCCGTCACTCCACCAATCTGTATTTTGTCCTCCTCGATCTGAATCGTGTAGTCCAGGTAGCGGATGATGGCATTGTTGTACGGCGTAATAGAATTCTCTTTGAGGAAAACTGCAAATTTTGCAGCTGACTTCATGATTATGTCCTGTTCCCTTTCATACGCTATTTTACGGTCCTGCAGTACTTGGATCATTGACTCAGTAGCTTTCATTCGATCTTCAGTTGTCCTCAGATCTGATGCAACATTCGGGTCTATAACTTCCACCGTGACCTGGCGAGTGTCATAGGTGATGTGGATGTGAATTTCCCACCCGTGACGACACTGGTTGCAAAAGCCTTTCCCTCCCACCATGCATTCACACTGCTGCAGTGCCGCACAGTTCAGCTGATTCGTTGCGACTCCCCTTAGGTTACAGTGAGCATGACAAACTTGTCTGTAGTTAGTTTTGAAAATTTGCTTGTTCCCAGTCGTTTCATAAATGGAAATTTTATCTGTGCATTTCGGATGGGCGCAGACAGTTTTCGGGTAATTGAGTTCAATGAGTTCCAAGTCTATTTGTGGGATCTTTAATTTCATTCTCAAGTTTTTCCCCTTTACGTCCAGATTTTGAAGTTCCTCCGAACGATCTTGAAGTACAGCAATATTGGACTGAATATTTCTCGAAACTTCCGCCAGTGGTTTTGCCAACTTGCTAATGATCTGACGGGTCTCATTTAAGTTGACGGTGCCCTTCGTGACATGTGGCTTAATCCTCTGAAGGTACTCTACGAGCCTTTCCGTTTCATTCCGCGATGTTTGCCAACTAGTAGAAAAATTTTGCTGTTCCATTTTCGCAAATTTTTCACCGTGTTTAACGGCAGCCAGAAAGCGAAACGCCTCATTGTCAAGGCAGTAGATGGTTTCCTTGTTGAGTGGGACCAGTGGCGGAGTTGAATTGTCATTCGTTAAAAGGGCTTCCAAAGGGCTGAGTGTGTCACCCGGGCGGTAGAATGTACTTCGGGCATTTGTGAAGCAAAATGCGATATTGGCAGCAGAGTCCCGATGGAGTTGGGTGAGGAGCTCCTTCAAGCAAAATTCAAAAGAAATGCTGAGTCGAGAATGGTTCGGTTTGAGAAGAATACAAATTCCGTGAATGACATCCACATGCGACAGGTGGTTCATGATTTTTTGAAAATTTTCCTTATCCTGTTCGATTCCCCGAGTGTCCCCAATGCCCGGAGTGTCGATGATTCGAATAAAAGTGTCCTTTGCTTCGAAAACGTACGAAGTAGGATCCTGAGTTGCAGAGCGACCCGAAACTTGAACTTCGTTTGGATCACTCTCCCCAACAGTCACTTTGATCTTCTCGTAGTTTTCATTTGTCATGGTGAACTGAGAGGGAATGATGACTTTCATCTCGTTTTCTATGGCGTCCTCGAGTGTGTCGTAGAGTAAGTAGTTGGCGATTGCATTGACCCAAGTCGATTTACCGACGCCCGTTTCTCCCAGAAGCAAAATGTTCACCATCTTTTTCTTACGTGGCTCTGGCTCCGGCTCATCAGGCTTCATCGCAGACGCAGCTGGTGCTGCTATTTTCGACGATGTAGTAGTAGTAGTAGCAGACTTCTTGGTATTGGTCACCTCACGCTCAGTTTTAGTTTTGCTGCTGTTTAATTCTTCATCATGTGTCATCTCTTCTCTTGTTTCGGTACCACTCCCCAACTCGTCATCATGTACCACGTTCATCGTCCTTATTCTATTCTGCAATTCTTCGATACACTTCTCCATTGTTCTATTTCCTGCATTGCAAATTAGTAAGTAATATTTACGATTTGCATTACAATAATTATTGTACAATAATATAATAATTGTATAATGTATACACATACATAATTATTGCAAAATTACAGCTGGTTATGTGGGATGTGGGAGCAATTGCAGCTATATAAATTTTAAAAAATCATAATTTAGTAGATCTCCATGCATAGTATCGTTCATTCATTACGGACTTCCGATAGTAGTAGGTACCTAGGTAGGTAAGTTACTTATACGTTCCTCATTCATACCTATATATATTATTTATAAGACCATCATTACGATCAACCACGAAAAATCCAAAAATGGTCATCTATTGTAATTCCTGTATTTTAGCCATATCTTATTACCATATAATACTAAGAAACAAGGGCTCACGCCCTTGTTTCATGGCGGCCTTAACAGCAAAATTAGGCATTTTGAATTTGCCGCCCAATTTTAGATTCAATTTACAGGTTTTAAATCAAGGGAAGCAATTAGGCCGCACAATGTGTTGTTGGTTATGTTATTCATAATTAATTTCTGTAATGCAACCAAAAATTCAAAATTCCAATTTTTGAATTTCCCGCTAAAACATTAAATATTGTATTAAATGAATATTTCGACCGGTAACTCAATAAAATTACACTAAAATGGTATACTATTGGAACGGTAACAATTAGGCGAATCTAAATAACTTAAAGTGGACGAACGCGTGTTATCAGATTTTAAATGGTTTGAAAAAAACATAATTGAAAATTAAAAAAAATTAACGGATTTTGTCATGTGATATATCAATAAAAAGCTCTTGAAAAATAAGCAGACACCATTTTTTTTTGTTTTGAGTTTGTGGCCCATACAACCTGTTTTATGTGAAATTGAAAAATTAAAAGACCGTTGTCATGGAAACTGTTAGTGATAATAGAGGCGCATTATGTTATTTGAATTCTACTAGTGATTACCTTTCGAATGATATATGGCACGATGAAATTGGTCCAGTATTGCCAAATTTTCAAAATTCCCGTAAATTATGTAGGTAGAAAAAAAAAAGAATGTAGCTAACAAATAAACTGACATCTACCGTAAATGCTCTAATAGCAGACACCGCCTGCTATTTCAACTTTTAGAACTTGATTAGTCTTTTTACCCCCGCATACAACATACAACTGACTACTGATAATCTAGATACCCACTTTTACTATTAAATACAGGGCGAGATATGTACTTAATTAAATAACTAACCTAATATTGAATATTCAAGTTTAAGACCCGCTATATAGATACCTGCTTATGTTAGAGACTCGCCTGTCACCTACTATGCACATTATACATATAACATATTTATTATATGTCATATGTCAAAGGCAACGGTACTTTCCTTCTCTAACTCTTACAATCTGGCCAACAGCTTGTGATTAGTGCACTGAAATTGTTAAATATTGTTAATTAATATTGTTATTGTTTTACTTCTAAGTCCGTCCAAGTGTATAGTTTTCAATACGTTTTGACTTCACAATAAATCACAATAACAATAAAAATTCACAATTTCATTGCACTACTTGTGATTACTACATTTATTAAATAATTTATTAAAATATTTAATACATGATCGTTGTTATCAATTAAATACAACTATCAGTTCTACCATATATTTCAACCGCTGTTGCATGTTCCACAATATCGTCAATATCGTTTTGCTCTCTAGGTCATAGGTCACCCATCATGTGCACCGGTTGCCGCGGTAATTCTTTAGTTAAAAAATAACAACAAGAAAAACTCACCTGGAAAGTCTCCTCCGTGTGTCTTGAAAAATTATATAGAAAAGGAAAATGTACGAAAATCCCGGCCCCCTATTGAATGTTGGACTTGTCGAAAGTTTACTGACTGTGAGCTAACTACGGTTTACAACTGACTATAGTGCTCAGTAAGATTTTCTTTTGTTCAAAATAAAAATCGTAACTATGTACTTGGGCATCAGTGTGTGTGTGAATGATGAGATATACTATACTTGATACTGGAGGGCTCAATCTTCCGCTTATAGCTTAATTTTGTAATCAGCCCGATACACACTAAATTAAACTAAATAAAGAAGAACTAGGTATAGTTAATTAGCACCTTTGACTTTTTGAGATTATGATTTTGCAACTCCAGAACTCCACGCACTCCTCTTTTGCCTTTACATTTATTACTGTACGAGCACGACCAGGAATCCAGGCCCAGACTTCGTCTTCGAGAGGAAAACTCAATACTCGAACTCGAAACCGAAGTTGCTATTGCTGTCTCAGCAACTATAAAACTGTAAACATCAGGATCTTAAAGGGGAATCCCACAAATGGTGTCATCGACTAATTACTAATTACACTTTCTGTTGGGATTGACGGGCTGACCCATTCATTAATAAATAGCATACAGCTTTTAAATAAGTACTGCTGAAAAATAGGAGGGTTTTGGATCCACCCACCAAATACACGACGTCATTTCGTGGCTCTCCCTATGCACCCTTATGAAAAAAGTGACCAGAACGAAAACGACATTTGGAGCTACTTGAAGAACGTTTCAGATTTCAGCAGATGGAATGTCTTTTGTTGTCTCATATAGTTATTGCTTATGATTATCAATTAAGAGCGGTAATGTTACCGTATGTGGCCAGCAAGTGGTGAGAAGAAAACGAAATGAAAACGCTTATAAGTTTATAAGATTTACTATATTTACATACAATGTTTTCTAACGTATGGTTTCTGACCCCGGACGAAGGTTATCGGTCTGTATGTCTGTCCGTCTGTGACACTGACTAGTGAGACATTCACTTTAACCCAGGCCAATTCACAGTCCATATTATTTTAAATGTAATAAATTACGTTCTTTACAATTACATCCTAAGTTGTCACTTGTTGAGTGTAGACTGTCGGAGTGAATAGAGAAGAAATCCTTCATCGTATCTTTTTACTTTTTAATGTAGTTATATTAGTGTATAATTACTTACATATTATATTACATATAGGTACGTTACAGTTACTAACTTCAAAGACGTGTAGCTAAAGGCTGGAGAAGTGGAGAAGTCACAAATCCAACTGGTGAAACATTTCTAGTAGCTGCTGATTGTGAGTTCAGGTAATTCTCGATCAATTCTTTCTTACTATGTATGTAGTTGCTAGTTTACTAGTTTTAGTCGTACCGCACTTGTTGATTTGATTATTATTACCTACCAGAAAAAGTAATGTTGAACGTAAGTACTTACTGTATTTCATGTAGCAGTGTACCCCGACCCCGTGCGCCGTGCACTATTTTGTGTATCGGCTATTCAAATTCAGACATTCAGAGCTCCCATACCCGTGTACTATTACAGACCTGTGTACTGCCATAATAATAATGCATTAATTATATAGTCCCGCACATTCAAATCTTCCTCTCTGACCCGTGTACTATTATAGTAAATACCCGAAATACGGTGAATTATTTATTTGTTTCTACCTATTCACATAATATGGAGCCACAATGTTAGCAATTTTGAAATACTTGAGCGATTTTGTTGAGTGATAGCTCATTTTGATGCCCTTGAAAAAATAAGAATCCAACTTGTTTTGTAATGTATATATTATGTAAGTAGGTAGGTAGGTACTTACTGGAATAAATGAAATTGTTTTTTGAATTTAGTTTAGGATCCGATTCAGGTTTTCAGTTTTTATTTGTGGTTACACATTATTTATATTTCACATGTAATTTATTAGTTAGTACCTCTTGGCGCTTATGCTTATTAATTGGTCAATACTACTATAGTTAATAGTGAGTGGCTAATTTGTAAGACTGCCCACAAGCCCACAATCAGTTCACTAGTTAGTGGGTAAACGGATTATTCCTACCCGGACTTTTCCTACCCGGATTTTTCCTACCCGGATTTTTCCTACCCGGATTTTTCCTACCCGGATTTTTCCTACCCGGAATTTTCCTACCCTGACTTTTCCTACCCACGACCAAACCTAGGACTTTTCCTACCCATGTGTAAAAAAAAGAAACTACACATCGCACAAAGAGATACCCACAACTCTTGTAATATATTATAACTTTTAATTATTTTAAATAATATAGACTTGCTAGTAAAATAATATTCCTTACTTTATTACTGCAGCAATTGGTAATAGGACTAAAAATTCATATTTGCGACTTTGTGAAAACTAGAAAAAATAATAATTTATTATACTAGTTTGAAACTGCCGTGCTTTTACGGCACATTCATAATTGGTTATACTTGCTTTTCGTTTCTACATTAGCCATGGTCATGGGTAGGAAAAGTCCTAGGTGTGGTTGTGGGTAGGAAAACTCCGGGTAGGAAAAGCCCGGGTAGGAATAATCCTACAACCAGTTAGTGAGGCTCTGTTTAGTTTGTAATTAATTAGCTCCTACTGTTGACTGTAACTGCTGAGCGTTGGTTGTAGGACTGACGGTGACGGAGTGCATTTTAGGTCATACGACTTGCAAAAAGTTGAAAGTTGTTTGGACTTTGGTAATCTAGTCTCTCTCTCTCTCTCTACCGAACAGATTTGAGATTGATCATGTATAGTGAATGGCATAGTTTTGATAAGTAATAAATAATTTAATTTTTTGTACCTACTTTAAATTCTTCTAGATTCAAGTAAGCGATAACCAAAACCAAAGTTTATTAACGCGATCAAATGGCAACCGAATCCGATTCGAACCCGCCCATGCGGGAGGTGAACGTTTTACTTCTTGGCGAGACCGGAGTAGGGAAGTCTAAGTGGATCAATGCTATCGCCAACTACTTGACCTATGACACTCTCGAAGATGCCATCCAGAGTGACATGCTCGTCCTCATCCCCTCTCAGTTCACCATGACGAACGACAACTACGAGGAGATCAAAGTCACAGTGGGAGACAGTGAGACAGCGATGCAAATGAAGTTCATGCTGCGGGGCAGTCCGCAACTCAACATCCCACGTCATACACTTTCAAGACTAAGGATCTTCTCGTTCGTATCATTGACACTCCCGGGATCGGGGATACTCGTGGGATTCAGCAGGACAAGGAAAACTTCCAGAAAATAATGAACCATCTCTCTCATGTGGATTTCATTCATGGGATTTGCGTCCTCATCAAGCCCAACAGTTCAAGAATAAGCATCTCCTTCGAGTTCTGCATCAAAGAGCTTCCCACTCAGCTCCACCAAGATTCAGCCAAGAACATTGCCTTCTGCTTCACAAATGCCCGAAGTACATTCTACCCCCCGGGTAATACTCTCTCCTCTCTCAAGACACTTCTTACGAATGGATACACAACTCCGATTTTGATTCCTCTGGAAAAAAGAACCATTTACTGTCTGGACAATGAAGCATTCCGCTTTCTGGCTGCTGTAAAGCACGGCGAAAAATTCGATGACGAGGAAAGACAGAATTTCTCAAACAGCTGGAAAACTTCTGTGAAGGAAACGGCCGAAACGGGACGAATGGTTGAGTACTACCAAATATTCAGCCGCATGCTACAAAGAATACGATCACTCTCAATGCTACCAGGCAGGTTATTGTTAAGCTGGCCAAACCACTCGCAGAAGTATCGCAGAATATCCAGACAAATATTGCATTGCTAGATGACAAAGCGAAGCAGCTGCAAAATCTGGACTCGAAGGGGAAAGACTTGAAATCCAAATTGAAAATACCACAACTGGACCTCGTAAGTGTGGAGCAGCAAGGGGGGCAGGGGCTGTATGCCAAAATGTCTAGCATGGCTATTAAAGGTAATTAGCTTCCTTTTTAGTGCAACTCCTTTACATTTTTTCTATATACCTATAGGTATTTTTGAATAAATCTTAACATTGAATTTTTATGTATGAATGTAAATTCTATACTGAACTTGCAGCTAAAGAAAAACTGGGATACTGAAGCGCTTTACTAACGGCTGAAACCAACCAATATTTTGCCTTTCGTGCCCGTATTGGTATTTCATAATATTTTCTTTTATAAGAATTTTCTTACAACGTAAAGCATGGAAATATCTACTTTTGTAGATAAATAATTCCAATTTCTTATTATTTACGTTTTATAAGTATCCTTTTGTTTGCAATGCAAATAATTCGATAATTCAGTGTGCATTAAATGCTATTTCATATACAAAAATGATTTGAGCGTTTTTGTTTGTTCTATTTATTCCATCAACTTACATGTTAGTGGGAGATACGTACATATCGTCTATGAAGAACCGAAATGACCCATATCTAATTTTAGCTAAAAACAATTTCCACTATCTACAATAACATTCAAATATGTCTGGACGGCATTTAAATAGAACATTCTGCACTTTTCAAAAACATAAAAATTGAACATTTTGCACTTTTCAAACACATGAACATAAAACATTTTCCACTTTTCAAAAAAATGTAAATAGAACATTTTACGCTTCTCAAAAACTCTTAATAATTAAAATTTTTGACGCATATGTTTCTCATTTTGTTTTTAAGACATAGCTCATTTTGATTCTAGCTTAAATTGAATATGGGTAATTTTGGTTCTTCACAGACGATATAATGTTACTTCTATTTCCGTTAATTCATAATTCTCCTTACAAAAAAATGTTTGTACCAGGGTACAAAGAGTTAAGCATTGCGTTCTAAATCTACCTCATTAAGTGTATTTTTTTACTCACAATTTAGCTCATTTTACTGATTTTACTTCTAGCTTTTTGGAATACGTATTTGTATATCTACCGTTTTGATTTTCCCCTAACGATAAGCTATCACTGCATGTAGTAGACTGTATGTAGGACAAAATCAGTTTAATCAGTTTAAATCAGCAAACTATGGCACGGAATGAACATAATTATAATAAATACTATAAATACGGTTAATTATACACAGTAATTAGAATAAACGTTATTACAGAATTAAACTAGACGATAACGACGATAACAATGCGATGGGCCAAAAATAGTGGCAATAAACTTGAATTTAACATCTTATTACATTACCCAATTGAACAAACATATAAGTTTTATATTATTTAAATAGTATACGTAATAGCATAGGTAGGTGTATACGTATCTCTGAGGGGGCGGAGGGGCTCCGGTCCACAAATCTCATAGAAGTAGCGTGCTCGTTATGCAATATGAAGTAATATTATGTAATATAAAATGATGTGATATAAGTATATATACCTATATATAATAAAATGAAGTATAGAAAACAAAAAGGGAGTTTATGGATTATTACGAATATAATGAGTTTTTAATCCACAACGTACTGATCACTTCATACACGATATTCACAAATATTTAATCTACAATATTTACTTTTGACGGAGACGAGCGAGAAAAGAAATACAAACGACGAAAAGGTAGGTAGGTATTTATATTTCGTACAATTACCGGTAATATTAGGTATCGCTAAGTATTCCACGGCAAGTCCGATGGTGAATTCCAAAACTGCAAGTCTTCGGCACGGATGGAATGACCTTCTAATTCTTTACCCGAACGTTATGACTCTTTTCACTTCTCCGAATCTACCTGACTTAACTTCTGATCAGATGAAAAAGATCAGTTTCATTTAATCTATCAAAAGAAAAGCTAAAAGACTTTTTAGCGCAGAGGACTAATGAAACAATACGTAGTATCTAAACTGAATCACTTGTGGCTCGTTATATAAGTCAATATAAATCTTTTCAGTTCGTAAAACTATCTATCTTCTTCTTTTGATTCCTCCAGCTAAGAAAATAAAATCAAGTTCGTACTTGAGCTGCTCAAAAAGGAATTGATTAGTATCCTTCGAAATCCAAAGACCGAATGTTCTCCTTGATACTGTTACTGGCTTGAGTTCAGCTCGTCCATTTATGGAAATAGCTACTGTCTGCTTTGTATAAAGGATTCCCATTGTTCCAAGCAATGGTCAATGGAATATTTCCTCCTGTTTGCTCTATTTACCCTACCTATGTGCTACTTTTCGCTTGCCTATCTACTGAATCCCATAGCCTGTGAGCTATGGAACTGGCGGAAATTCTATTTACTGCTGTAATAATTATAGAATGGGACGGCGGTGGAGTTCCGTCTCTACATCTCTAATCATTCAAGAATTAAATTGTTGTCTATAGAGTTCAAACCCAAAGTAACTAAAGTATAACGCGGCTATACCTACATGCCTATAACTATAAACAGTAATTTAGCAGGCAATTAATTAAAAAATATTGAAAATGAAAACGTGAATTCGCCTACACTTCTCCTTTAGACTTCAGAAAAATCTAAGCCCAAGAGAAAATGCTGCCATTATCAGAATACTCGGTATTAAATGATAATTTGAATTTTAATGCCCTGCTCCTATAATAAAACAATATATAATTAGATTTAAAATATTATAACAGATGTCATTAATATTATTGTACTTAATTTTTTATTTTTATTTATATTAATGTAATTTTAAGTTTAAGTTTTCATTCTCCAATTCCGAGAATCGCATTGTCAAAGTGGAAATTAAATGTAAAATGTACAAATGTACTTTTAATTTGTATTTACAATATAGATTTCACGATAAAAAAATGATAATAATCAAATGACTTTCTGGATTCATTTTTACCTCAATTAGTGTCGGGAAAAAAATATGCTAATTTTCATGCACAAGAAAAACGAATGTTAGAAATCAATATTGGATATTCAGGGATCAATAGGGGATCCACTCATAACTGTTTGTACTGTGACTGTGGGCTATAATTTGCAATTATAAAATAATTTATTAAAACGTTAACATATTTAATATCCCAACTAGAAGGTTAACTCAGAATATTAAAATCGTATACAAATTGCAACATTTTTGAATTTTTCTCTTCTGCCACAACGCCACTCCGCACTTTCCGCAGTATGAAGTAAGTCCGAGTAAAAATTTAGCAACTTTTTAAAATTTGAAATTATTTTACCTAAAAATTAAAGTTTACGTTTTTGAAAATTTTAAACTTTATACATGTTTTGCCGTAAAACGAAATAAACTTATTTCTATGTGTGTACCAGCAGTATATCCCAAAATTCAAATTATGAAAGCAAGTGAATGAAGCCTTTAGACAGTAAATTCTATTACACAATTTGCAAAAATAATTAAAATACATATGAATATTTATTTTAACACCATAAAACAAGCAAAAATTAATGAAAAACAGAATATTAATAAATGTCTACTGCTCTGACGCTAATTGGTGAGAAATTAAATTACCTACCCACAATTTTCCATGGTCAAAAACTTTAAAAGTTAAACCAAACCTCGGGTGGTACTGTAAGTACAATACTCTATTTATTATGTATGTGCTCAAAGAATACTAGGGGTATTCATAATCTCGCTATAACTATTTTTGGCACTATAAGACTTTCGCACTATAGCGTCACAAAACAAGCAGGATAAAGCGCGATATAGCGACTTTCAATTGTTGCCATGGAGACGGCATCTTGACTACATTCAATGTTTCAATATTAAGTGGGTTTTGCTACAAAAATAATAAGAATAGATGTTTGTTTATAATGTTAGTTGAATAATTCGTTACCTATGGCAACAATAACAACACGAACGTTATAACATATTACAGTATGGGGCGTTCAATATTCTAGACGACTTTGGCGCTATAGTGCGAAACTATTTAGCGCGAAAAATAGTTATAGCGAGATTATGAATACCCCTACTTTAACGTTGTGTTTACAATCAGAAATCAGAGTAGAAAAGCCTTAAAGTAATACACCTACTTAGGTGTACCTATCTTACTAAAAAAAATTAATGGAGTTAAAGTTATTTGGAGAATTAAGTTTAAGTGCAATAATTGTAATCCCACCATGTGCATGTGTTGCACTATAGCTCGGCTGCTTGCAAACAATTAAGTCAACTTCAAGCCATTAGCAAAGTTCACCATGTTGAAGCTGAAAACATCGTCAAATCCTCAGTAGTTCAACCCAGAATCACCAAGGAATCGCATCGCTATATCGTAAAGACAACAACAACAACAAGATTGTAAGGTAATCAGTTATCTACAAAATTCTCAAAAGAAAATTGTAACTGAATAAATTATATTGTTGAAATCAAAATTCGTGAATAGTTACCTCTAGCAGACAGGCTGCCAAGAAACCTCCGGGTCGTTGGAATTCCCCCCTTTGGTTGATGAAACCACCGCCATTTAGTCAAGTTTTTCTCCTGATAACACATTTTCTCAGATTCCTCTGCTGCGCCAAGAAGCTTCTTGATAGTTTGACCCGTGAGAGGAAGATCGTACAGTGTCTTGAGAGACTCGTGAATATCATTCAAAGTGATAGTTATTCCTTCTTCAGAATTCCTGATGGCCTCCAGCAAAAAAGTTTCTTCCTCCACATAAACTCCTCGTAATTTTCTGAGACGATCCACTGTCTCCGTCACTCCACCAATCTGAATCTTGTCCTCCTCAATCTGAATCGTGTAGTCCAGGTAGCGGATGATGGCATTGTTGTACGGAGTAATAGAATTCTCTTTGAGGAAAACTGCAAATTTTGCAGCTGACTTCATGATTATGTCCTGCTCCTTTTCAAACGATATTTTTCGATCCTGCAAAACTTTGATCATAGACTCCGTAGCTTTCATTCGATCTTCAGTTGTCCTTAAATCCGACTCAACATTCGGATCTATGACTTCCACCGTGACCTGGCGAGTGTCGTAGGTGATATGGATGTGAATTTCCCACCCGTGACGACACGACTTACAGCAACTTTTGCCACCGCCTCCATTCATACACGCACATCCTTGTAGCTGCGCACAGTTTAGCTGATTCGTGGCGACTCCTTTAATATAACAGTGATCATGACAAACTTGCTTGTAATTAGTTTTGAATATTTGCTTGCTCTCAGTCGTTTGGTAAATGGAAATTTTCTCTGTGCATTCTCGATGGGCACAGACGGTCTTGGGGTAGTTGAGTTCAATGAGTTCCAAGTCTATTTGTGGGATCTTTAATTTCATTCTCAAGTTTTTTCCCTTCAGGTCCAGATTTTGAAGTTCCTCTGAACGATCCTGCAGAACTGCAATATTGGACTGAATATTTCTTGACACTTCCGCGAGTGGTTTTGCCAACTTGCTAATGATCTGACGGGTCTCATTCAAGTTGACGGTGCCCTTCGTCACATGTGGCTTAATCCTCTGAAGGTACTCCACCAGCCTTTCTGTTTCATCCCGAGATGTTTGCCAACTTGTAGAAAAATTTTGCTGTTCCATTTTCGTAAATTTTTCACCGTGTTTGACAGCGGCTAAGAAGCGAAAGGCCTCATTGTCAAGGCAGTAGATGGTTTTCTTGGTAAGTGGGACCAGTGGCGGAGTTGTGTTGTCATTCGTTAAGAGGGTTTCTAATGGGGTGAGTGTGTCCCCCGGGCGGTAGAATGTACTTCGAGCATTTGTGAAGCAAAATGCGATATTGGCAGCAGAGTCCCGATGGAGCTGTGTGAGGAGCTCCTTCAAGCAAAATTCAAAAGAAATGCTGAGTCGAGAATGGTTCGGTTTGAGAAGAATACAAATTCCGTGAATGACGTTTACGTGAGAAATATGGTACATAATTCTTTGAAAATTCTCCTTGTCTTGTTCGATTCCCCGGGTGTCCCCAATGCCCGGAGTGTCGATGATTCGAATCAAAGTTCCCTTTGCTTCGAAAACGTACGAAGTTGGATGCTGAGTTGCAGATCGACCCGCAGCTTGAACTTCATTTGGATCACTTTCCCCAATCGTAACTTCGATCTTCTCGTAGTTATCATTCGTCATGGTGAAATGAGAGGGAATGAGGACTTTCATTTCATTTTGTATGGCGCCCTCGAGTGTGTCGTAGGTCAAGTAGTTGGCGATTGCATTGATCCAAGTCGATTTACCGACGCCCGTTTCACCCAGAAGTAAAATGTTCACCACCTGTTTCTTGACTCGCTTTGGCTCCGGCTCCTTTACAGACGGTGCTGTTACTTTCGACTTCGAAGATGTAGGAGCAGCAGATTTCTCGGCATTTGTCACCAGTGTCACAACTTCTTCGGTTTTGGCATCGCTATCCCATTCTTCATCATTTGTCACCACAACCACATCGTCGGTTTTGGCTTCGCTATCCCAATCTTCATCATCTGCAACCTCAGTTTTGGTTTTGGTACCGCTACCCAAATATTGAAGAATTTCTTCCATATTTACCATGCCCATCGTCATGCTGTTTTCCAATTCTTCGTCTTTTACTTCAATAGACTTCTCCATTTCTATTCTCTGTATTACTGTTCTATTTTGCTGTATTGAAAATTAGTAAGCATAACCCACGATTAGTACCACAATTATATGTACATATTTATTTCAAAATTTCAGCTACTTATGTGGGGGACACAACAAAATTTTACAGTTGAATCGTTGCTGCACAAACTATTACATGAATTGAGCTATTTCGGGCTTTTGGGTTCCTGTTTGGATGTAAATACAAAATGTAAATACTAGCAGCAGAGGTTCGCCTTGCATGGAGGCGAATTATTATTACTGACTATACAAACTTAAAAGAATATATACGGGCAAGTTTACCACGTTACTGTTAATTTTTGACTGATTTTGATGTTACCCCATTATCAACAGCAAAAGCTGTTACCAGCCAGCGGTCAACAGGAATTTTAGGTAGAGATTTACCGATTCTGTCATTATTATATTGGGCCTGCCGAAATCACTGTTAAATCACCCAACTTCCTGTTGATCAACAATTCAAAATTCCCTACCTCATCCTATGGTCTACAGCTTGTGATGATTATATTTAATATATGTATATTAAATACATGTTCATACTGTAATCTACTTCTATCGCTGTTGCATGTTGCTCAATATCAACCAGACTACTGTTGTAATTTGTGTACAAAGAACAATTGTTCTTTTCGTTTGTGATAGTGCTTTCACAACCACAAACACAAACTAGTAAATTGGATTGTGCACAATCACAATGTAGAACAAACACGCAGGACGACAAACAAGAACAAACCTGTTTTTGTCATTCGTCAGCACAGAACGTTTTGTGGACAAACACAATCTATCACAATAACAATCCTAGCTGAGAAAATACATTGTGAACAACGTACTTTGTGATTGTTTTGTTATTTCAGAAATAACAATCTTCCAATTTGTTTGTTCACAAATTACAACAGTAAACCAGACCCCTTTTTCTAGGTCACTTGACACGGGCACCCGTAATTCTTTTGTTCAAAAATTAAAAATAACAAAAACAAGTAAAACTCACCGGGACGGAGAGTCTCTACCGCGTGTCTTGAATAATTAAATAGAATAGGAAAAAGATGAATGACGGAATCAATTCTATTTTCTGGTTGACTTGAAGATATCCCCCGGCGCACTTGAATGTTGGAATTTGTTGAAAGTTGACTGTCTCCTAATGACGATTTACAACTGACTGACTACTGATCGGAAATGTTTTCTTTGTTCGAAATAAAAATCGGAACTATACTGACTTGAATGATGAGATACACTATACGGAGACTTGAAGGTGGCATAAATATATAAATCTGCCGCTTTCAGCTTTTCGTAATCCGTCCGATACACACTAGAAATTATATTAAAGAACTATAGTTAATTACCACCTTTGATACTTATTTGAGATTATGATTTTTCAACGCCACGTTTCCACGCACTTACATTTACCATTTGTTACAGTTTTTACTGCGTATGAGCAACGATCAACAAACTGCCTTCGAGAGAGATCTATAGGCTTCGTCTTCGACAGAAAAACAAAATACTCAAGAAGCCAAAATTGCAGCCTCGGCAACTATAATAATACTGTAAACAGCACGATCTTAAAGGGGAATGCCACAAATGGTGTCATCGACTAATAACATGCTCTATTTTGACTGACGGACTGACCCATCCATTAACCATAACATACAACCTTTAAATAAGCACTGCTGCAAAATGGGAGGGTTTTGGACCCACCAACCAAATACACAACGTCATTTCTGGACGCACCCCATATACCAAGTTGATAAAAACAAGAGACCAGAACGAACACGACTTTTGAAGCTACGAGAACGTTCCGGGCAAGTGACAAGACGAAAACGAAATGTATGCGTTTATAGTTAAGAAGATATCGTCCGTGAAGAACCAAAATGACCCATATCCAATTTAAACTAGAATCAAAATGAGCTATGTCATAAATATAACGATAGGAAACATGCGTAAAATGTTAATTAAGAGTTTTTTGAAAAGTGTAAAATGTTCTAGTTACATGTTTTTGAAAAGCGTAAAATGTTCCATTTGCATGTTTTCAAAAAGCGGAAAATGTTCTATTTACATGATTTTGAAAAGTTTAAAATGTTCTATTTGCATGTTTTTAAAAGCTTAAAATGTTTTATTTCCATGTTTTTGAAAAACGTAAAATATGCTACTTGCATATTTTTTAAAAGTGCAAATTATTCTATTTAAATGCTTTCAAGACATGTTTCAATATTTGTGTAGATAGTGGATATTGTTTTTAGCTACAAGTATGGATATGGGTCATTTTGGTTCCTCACGGACGACATACTATTTACAACGGTAATTTATTACACATATTCCTAACGTCTGGTTTTTTCCCAGACGAAGCTTGTGGGTCTGTCTGTATGTCCGTCGGTTAACGGATTATTCCTACCCGGAATTTTCCTACCCGGCCTTTTCCTACCCGGATTATTCCTACCCGGACTATTCCTACCCGGACTTTTCCTACCCACGACCAAACCTAGGACTTTTCCTACCCAGACTGGTCGCAGCTCTAAGGACTGACGCCATCCTTTTTTCTTGTACTTATGCATTGATTATCGTAAATTTTTAACATAAATTTAAATTACTAAATATATGCTGGGTTGGTACGATTAACTGTAAAACCAACTGTATATAGCTGAAAACGTAGTGAAATGTATGCAATTTAGGCAGCATTTAGCAAAGTCACAAATATGCATTTTTAGTCTTATTAGCAATTGCCGTGGTAATAAAGTTAAAAAAATTATTTTCCTAGCACGTCTATATTATTTAAAATAACTCAAGGTTATAGTACAATACAAAAGTTGTGAGTGTATCTTTGCGCGATGTGTAGGTTATTTCTATGTTCATGGGTAGGAAAAGTCCTAGGTTTGGTCGTGGGTAGGAAAAGTCCGGGTAGGTAAAATCCGGGTAGGAATAATCCGGGTAGGAATAATCCGGGTAGGAATAATCCGGGTAGGAATAATCCGGGTAGGAAAAGTCCGGGTAGGAATAATCCTACAACCATGTCCTTCTGTGACGCTGACGATTAGACATTAACTTTAATCCAGCGAAACCTGTGCCGTGTATCGATTGATGTCTTAGCTGCTGATAAGTACACTAATATTCACAGTTTACATTATTTTAAATGTTACGTTCTTTACGATTAAACCCTATAAGTTGTCACCTGGACATGCACAGTTGAGTGTAGACTGTTGGAGTGAATAGAGAGTAAAATTATAAATCCTTCATCGTGTCTTTTTCATGTCGTCATTGGTATAATGTATAATTACCGTCTATGAAGAACCAAAATTACCCATAATCCATGTGTAGCTAAAAACAATATCCACTATCTACAAAAATATTGAAACATGTATTGAAAGCATTTAAATAGAACAATTTGCAGTTTTAAAAACATGTAAATAGAACATTTTACAATTTTCCGAAACATTTAAATAGAACATTTTATGCTTTTCAAAAACATGCAAATAGAACATTTTATGCTTTTCAAAAACATGTAAATAGAACATATTACAATTTTCCGAAACATGTAAATAGAACATTTTATGCTTTTCAAAAACATGCAAATAGAACATTTTATGCTTTTCAAAAACATGTAAATAGAAAATTTTACGCTTTTCAAAAACATGTAAATAGAACATTTTATGCTTTTCAAAAACATGCAAATAGAACATTTTATGCTTTTCAAAAACATGCAAACAGAACATTTTATGCTTTTCAAATACATGCAAATAGAAAATTTTATGCTTTTCAAAAACATGCAAATAGAACATTTTAAGCTTTTCAAAAACATGTAAATAGAACATTTTATGCTTTTCAAAAACATGTAAATAGAAAATTTTACGCTTTTCAAAAACATGTAAATAAAACATTTTATGCTTTTCAAAAACATGCAAATAGAACATTTTATGCTTTTCAAAAACTCTTAATTAACATTTTACGCATGTTTCTGATTTTGTTTTTATGATATAGCTCATTTTGATTCTAAGTTAAATTGGATATGGGTCATTTTGGTTGATACGCTACATTTACAAACTTGTACGTGTAGCTGGAGAAGTCACAAAGGCAAAAATCGAATACCATTAATTTGCGTCCAGCTAATTTTTGATCAATTCATTCGTACTAGAAAGTTTTCAATTAAGTAGTCGTACGGCCCTTATTGCTTTGATCATTAATTATTGTTAACCTAAAAAAAGTAATTTTGAAATTACTGTATTTCATGTAATAGTACACCCTGTGCGCCGTGCACTATTGACTATTCAAATTCAGACCTCCCAGACGCGGAAAGATAAGTAGGTACTCCCTCATGAGAATAAATGAAATTGTTTTTTGAACTGACAACTGAGTTTAGGAACCAATAAGTCAGGTTTTCAGTTTTTATTTGTTTCTATTTTAGGGGGTATTAGGTCAGTAATAATTAATTAATAATAATTGGTAACACCCAATTTTTAACAGAAAAAAGCGCTAGAACCAACAGTTAAAGAATTCATTGCCTAAAAAATAGGGTTCCTTTCATGCAAGAATTACATACATCCATTATCAGTAATCATTGTTAGCGTTTTCAAGATCACATAATTTACCCGTGCTGAATACAGTTACCGAGACGAATACTCTACAGTATTTCACTGAGAATGAAAATGTGTATTCTTTATTAAATACATAATATAGTACACGGGGAAAACTATCTAACTAAAATCATAAATCCAATGCCTCGCTATGCTTAGTGAGCAAATTCCACCCAATCATTGAATAATAATGATAATAATGAAAGACATGAGCAGTAGTGGAGTAGTGGTACATTTAAAAAATTAGTAGGTAATTTATTATGATCAATTTCAATTTATAATACAGTTTTGTAGTATACATTGGGAATTCATAATATATGACACACTACTATATGTCTTTCGAAATAAACGGAAAAAAGAATTATGCACGAGATGCCGGAGAGTGAAACATTTATACTTAATATATTATCTTTTATTGACTCCTAACTGAGATCTACAAAAAAAATATATCTTGATTTTTGAAATATGTCGAAAATTATTTTGCTTTCAGTATTTTGATGCATTTTCACTAATTTGATTTATTTGTCTTGTTAATGTTCGACATAATAGTTAGTATATATTATATATAATATTATAATATTATTATACTAGGAGTAAGGCCCGTTGCCATGCAACGGGGTTGTTGTAAGGGCCCTCTCGGTCTATGGAACTGAGCACAATTTCTTTAAAATTTTGTTCCACAGACTGAGAGGGCCCTTACAACAATCCCGTTGCATGGCAATGGGCCCTACTCCTAGTTATTATTTATATCTACTAATATTTATAATTCCAATTAGTTCTCAAAACTTGAAGGCGCTTCCCCCCCCCAGACCCCCTGCTAACGTTACCTATTACTATGTAATCATCCCAAGAATAAATTGGTCGATGTGACTTATCTGCGTGCCTGTTACATCATATTCTCTCCCCTTTTAATCATAAATATGTTGGTAAGCAACATGGAGCTTACTGGGGCCCCCCAGACCCCTCCTCCCACCCTGCTAATGAGGCGAACTCAGGACCTCTTGGATTGTATACCAAGACATAGACCACCTCTCTATCTGCCCGCGTTTTTGAATTTGCAAAACCTAGACGTCTAGTGAATCAACAATGACGGTTCACTATTCGTGATTCATGAGTCATTAATCATTAATCTCCACAGTCAGATTATATTAGTAGATATGCCGTAATATGTAATATGTGGAGCATCAAAATATTTCTGAGTCCAGCGTACAGCGGAATTATGCAGAGTCCCAAAGCCCAATAAATAACGCCTCGTAAGTTAGCCCTTAGCCTTGTACTTGCATGTACATAGGTGTCGGACACAAATGACGCCACTCAAGTTTTTAGAACCAACTGACCACTCACCTTTTTACTCTCTTAAGCATTACTAAATGGCAATCTTTAACTTCGGGTGTCATCATTTTCCAAGCGGCCCACCATTACCGTGGGTGGCGTCATTTGTGCCCGAGGCTGTCGTGCTTTAAGTAAATTGGGTTGGAAGTCGGAAGCTGCAATGTGAGGACCCAATCAAATCTGCTTCCTCAATTGGAAATACCGAAGATTATTAGTTGTTTATGTCCCGCATTAATTGAGTAGAGATTTAGCATTGGGTTTGGTGGGTTGGTGAAGTGGTAATAATCAGAATCGGAATATATATTCCCGCATAAATGTAGTAGCCAGTTTACTTAATGGAAAGTGTCAATGGATTCATGCAGAGGGAAAAAGTAAGATCAAAGAGTAGTGTTGGCTTCCGCTTATTCTACTTGGTTCTGCACAGTGCAGTGGTACTAAATTGTTTATCTATTTTTATGTAAAACAATAACATGTTGTCGTTCAATCACTTTAATACAAATATCAAATACCAACACAATAGTAACAATAATTAACAACACTGTACTGATCCCAAATAAAACTTAAATTAATCACTAACAGCTGCATTAACTGTAATTTGTTACATGGACAGCAAACGCTTTGCGTAGAATTAAGATGAATGTGAAATCCAAAATGAAATCAGCAATGGTGGTGACTGTTCTGAATTACAGTGAGTGAATTCTGATCTGAAAGTTGGAATTTTGCAAAATCAAATCTCCGCGCCCATATTAAAGAGGTTCCGTTTTGCCTGTGACTTAATTTTTTACTCAAAGTGAAAGTAAAAAGAGGAGGTGCAACCGTTCCCGCCAGAGAAAGGAGTGATTTTTGTGAGTCAGAGTTACTCAAAAATCAAAATTTGAGTAACGCTCTGACTCAACTATTGAGCAGCACTGCGCATGACCGTAAGTGCTTGAAGTGGTTGTCACATTCTTGCCGCCGTTTGGGAGTCACAGAGTTAAGTAAAATTGGAACGGAACCTCCACCTTTTTACTTGACTCATGAGTCAGTGATTTTGAGTAAATGAGTAAAAAAATAAGTCAGACCTCGAAAACGGAACTTCTCTATTATGAACACAAAAATTTCGCTCTCGGTTTTGGTTCCATTACATGTAAGGAAGGAGTGAAGGAGTGACGGCGGCAAACAGAGTGCCGGACCGGTAGTTTTAAAGTGTGAAAGAGAAAGAACCGACCGTAGTGGAAGCTGCCTGTATGGTTTAGGTGGATCGTAGTAGCTTTCGTCTACCGCTCACTGTGGAGCGTGTAACCATAGAAGCGTGTATAAATTACGTGGTACGTCATGGGGGAGGCAGGGGATCAAGCCGCCTGTCCTTTTATATAGGTACTCTTCATATATTAAGTTTCATTTTGCAAGGGGGCAGGGGGTAAGCTCTCCATTTACCGTAATGTTAAAAAGTTGAAACTCTGGGGGGAGGGGGTTCCCACAAAAACTTAAAACATAATATATGGATGGCCCCATAGGCGTACCTACATACCCAAAAAAGTAGGGGAAGGGGCTTAAAATTTTGTACTATGTAATTTATGCAAGCTCCCAGTGTCTGATGGAGATTCACGATGATGGAGATTCACGATTAGTTGAATTCTATAGTAAGATCATTATTCAATCTTTAAAACTTACAACTTTAATATAGATAGAAGATTAGGGGGCACTCTGGGGCAGAGAGGTGTAATCAGTTACTTACTCTACTTTTTACACTCAGCCATATTTGGCTTTTTGTTAGTATGACAACGACTAGGCGGGATGATGTTTAAAAAACAAGAGCGAAACAAAAAAATATTGATAAACAACAGTTCAAAAAAAAAGTTCCAGTACCATTACCTGTTATCCTTTATATATTGCTAATTTTTTGCTTATTTTAATTTTTCTGAAAGTCCGTAGATAATGTCATTGTAAAATAAAATTTTCGAAAGCTTGTCTTTTATCACTTTTATCACGATTTGGTTTTTGTCAACAACCATTTGTGAGCTATCGGAGTGTTGGAGTCGCAAAAATCACAGTGAAACCAGTAGCGTCCCGCGTCAAGGTACACCGACTGTCATTAGAAAATTTTGAGATCCTGAAAGTAAGTGACTGCGAGGGGAGCTTTTGGAGAAGTGGCAGTGATCAAGATGAAAACAACGGAAAAAATATGTGCCATGAAGATTCTGAGTGAATAGGAAATGTTAAAAAGAGCCGAGACTGCCTGCTTTCAAGAGGAGATAGTTGTTTTGGTGTATGGGGATCGACGATGGATTACAAATTTTCACTACGCATTTCAGGATGACGCTAACTTTGTACGCATTGTTTTTAAATGTTGTTTTGCTTAATGGAAAATTATAGCTCGTAATTACGATAATTTCTATTCAAATTTAAGTTGACTGAGCATGAAATATGTACCACAGTCCTTTGCATTGCATTGGCTGGGTAGTTAGTTGCGGTTTGTGGTTAAGGGGACACAATAAAATACAGTTCCAACCCCTGCCTGACTCCGATGCATCCAAATTGAACACAGAAAATCTAAAAAAACTTTTCAGATTTACACTAGATTGCATTGGATTCATCTGATTCAGAGACAGGGGTCGGAACTGCTTTTTGTCCCCTCAACAACTAACTGCACTTTATCCAGCCAATGCCAAGGACTGTGGTAAATATTTCATGCTCATGCAGTCAACTCAAATAATCAAATTTGAATAGAAATTACGAGCTATAATTTCCCACCAAAGATAACAACATTAAAAAAAATGGGTACTAAGTTAGCGTCATCCTGAAATGCGAAGTGAAAATTTTTAATCCATGGTCGATCCCCATGCACCAAAACATCTATCTCCTCTTGAAAGCAGGCAGTCTCGGCTCTTTTTAACATTTCCTATTTATTCAGGATCTTCATGGCAAATACGTTTTCCGTTGTTTTCATCTTGATCACTGCCACTTCCCCAAAGGCTCCCCTGGCAGTCACTTTCAGGATCTCAAAATTATCTACTGACAGTCGGTGTACCTTAACACGGGACGATGTTGGTTTGGCCGTTTGGCTGTAGTTGTTGCGACGGTAACACTCCGATAACTCAAAAATGGTTGTTGACAAAAACCAAATCCGTGTCTCGGATGACAAAATTTCGAAATTATTACACTGCACATAAGTCAGTCTTTGCAGTATAAGTTATAAAATACTGTCTTTATTAAGGTCTGTGTATCACTACAATAACATTCACACAATGTAAAGCCCGTACAATAAGTCAGTATAATATATATGGCTTCACGAGAGGCTAAAAACTGCGCCAGCCAAAAGTTCTAAAATATTTTCAGTCCTCAAATTTTTTATAAATTCAACAAAATTAGGTACTAAAATTCTTGTTTGAACTTTTCTAAACACAACTTTTAAAGACAGTTTTTTCCCGTCTATCCATTTAACTATATGTCACAACTGTGGAGTTAATATTTTTGTGTCAACAACTAAAAAAGCTCAGGCCACGTTGAACCCGTTTACTCAACACAGTACTTTTCACCCTTCCATTCTACACTTGTAGCACACTCTTCTTACTTCATCCTGTGTAGGGTAACTTAACTTCAGTTACTCCGCCCGGGTCAGTAGCAGGTTATTAAGTTGACAGATTATATTTGGCATATCAAACACTAGAGCTCTGACCCGGGGGGTCATAAGGTTCGTACATTCCGGTTATCTATCAATTATCAATCAATTCTCTCACTTTCAAGGTGCAATAATTCCTGGTAATATAATGTCTGGAAAAAACTCTAATTCCGGCTCTATTTCTTCTTCCGAGGAAACAAACAAGTCCAGGGACTCCGGCGGTGAATTCGACTCTGATTCTGCATCTAATGATAATGGGAGTGACGCCGAAGAAACTGAAGAGAAAGGATTGAAACAAATCTTGCTAGAATTTTAACGAAGCTCATCCAAATTCCAAAATATGACAACCCAAAGCTTAAAATCAATTACTGGCGATGTTAAATCAGTAAAAGCCTCTGTCAAAGCAAATATTACTAAAATATCAAAACTGGAGAAAGATGTTAATACTGTGAAGTCAAGTGTGGATGGTTTCAAATCCGAGTTAGTGCAAATCAAAAACGACGTCATCTCAGAAGCCAACACTAAGCGCAAACTTAATCTGATTTTTGTCGGACTCGCAGTAAGTACCAGTGCTAACAAAAAACTGCAGTCATCTGAAGTGGCTAGTGTACTTGACATAATCGAAACGCCGGAAATCAAAACTTCATCATACACTATTATTCCGTGGTCGACGGACACGGTCGCTGTCAAGTGTGAGAAACATCGAGACTGCCGCGCAATTCTATCAAAATCCAGTGCCCTCAAACATTCAGATAAGTATATTTTAGATCTTTCTCGGGATCAACAAAATATAAAAAAGTGTCTACTTACCTACGCAAAGGACCTCAAGAAACGAAACGCCAAAATAACTACTAAGCTATGGACGTAGAGGTACTTGATTGTTCAAGATAAGGATTTATTCTCGTTCTTTATTTCTAAAGGCCAAATACCCTACCCTGTTAAAGAAATTCCTGGATACAACCCAAAGATTTCTTCAAACCTACCAAAACAGCAAAACCAACAAAAGAAACAAAAGAACCAACAGTCTACTTCTGGTGGAGATTGAGAGCCTGGGAACCCTGTAAAAAACTGTAACTTATTCTTATGGAACTGCAGTGGTATCAATATCTTATATAGCGTAATAAATAGCAGTAACATTCTGTCTGATGATATTATTTGTTTGAACGAAACATGGATTTCTAACGATAACTTTAAATTTGGCTCATTGTTCGATAAATATAACATTTTTTTCTCTTCAGCTGTTAGAAGGTACAAAGTTTGGAGAAGCAGTGGTGGGCTTGCAATCTTTATTAGTAAGAAGATTTTTCATTCTACTTTAATTGAAAGACACAGTAACATAATTATTATTCAAATTGAACATAAAACTGCTGGTGACAAATTAATTCTACTTCTTAAATATTTTCCACCTGGAAGTTGCTATGACAACCTCATTGAATTACTAAATACTAAACTAAACAACATTTGTTTCTTATTTTCAAATCAGGCATGCCTTATAAGCGGCGATTTTAATGCAAGTATAGCAGAGAGTAACAAAATGAATCCGTCTCTGGCTGAAGGCTTAAAAATATTCTCAGACCCACTCTCGTATGATGAAACACTGAATAGAAGAGGCAAACTTTTATGCAAAATTATGGAGGATAACTTATTTTTTGTACTTAATGGAAGGACTTTATCCGATTACCCTGCATCGTTCACGTATTTATCAACTCAAGGAAAAAGCTGCATTGATTTATTTTGGTCAAATTCAAATGGTTTAAAATACATAAATAATTTAAGCGTGTTGTCTGTAAGAGAATCTAGCCATCTCCCTGTACACGTCACTCTATCATTGGAAGGTCCCATTTATCCCTTAATTCACCTGAACGTAAGGAAAATGAAATGGAAACCGGATCGTAGGAAAGATTTTGTAGAATACCTACCCCCCAATATTTACAGAAAATGTAACAGAGTATTATAACAGAATTTGTGACTCCATTTACTGTGCTGCAGATGTAGCGGGCATGTGCGTTAATTCAAAAACGACCCACAGCCAGAATAAATCTTGGTTTGATTTAGAATGTCATGAAAAACGTAGGAATGTTTTAAATATCCTAATACTAGCTAGGCGTACGTACTGCAGGTCCGACTTAAATCACTACCGTGCAGCAAAAAAGTCATACTTAAGCATGTTAAAAGTAAAAAAACGCAACTACTTGCTTATGGTACAGAACTTTTTTGCTAATACGAAATCTAGCTCAGAGTTTTGGAGCTGTTATAGACATTTTCAAAAACGACCTGAGGTTGAATTTGAGTGAACTTTATTCAGTGTCAAATTATTCAATACAATTGTACTGTTTTACAATAACAGACACTTATACATACGATATAATCTAAAAGCAAATCTTAAAACTAGCACACACACAATTCTAATTAAATATTCACAATTCCATATTCATAATTCGATACCAAATTAAATACAATTGCCAATAAAAATCCATTCATGGAGGCTGATGAACTAGAAACTCAATCACATCACGACTAGCTATCAAATGCTTAGTTAAATCCGATTGAAATTGACACATTGAATTTCCTAAACATTTTACATTGTCAGGAAGTAAATTCCATTTAGCAATACTTCTATAGACAAAAGAGCTTCTATAAGAAGCCGTATTACAATTATCAGAATACTCCAATAGACAAGAATTAACAGATCTCGTATCCCTCACAGCTTGCTTTAGTACAAACCAGCTACTATAATTAGCAATATCAGAACCATATTTAAGAATACGAAAAACAAAAGACATACCATAGTAACACATTCTTTCTGACACTGACAGAGTATTTGTCTTTTCCAACAGTACATTCTCACTAACTGTGATTCTACCTTTCTTGCGCCTATTCCAAAGATTCACATCAGTGAACTGTACAGTGAGCTTATTTATTTTATTCCGTAACAGCTGAAAATCAACACTGCTTTGAATCCCATAAACATGAGGACAGTAGTCAATAATGGACAGTACATAGGCATTAAGCATAATTACATACACAGGAAAACTTAGAAAACGCTTCAAATTTGTAATCATACCTATTGCCGAACTTACTCTATTCTTAACATACTGAAAGTGGTTTTTAAAATTAAGATTAGAATCCACAATAATGCCCAAGTACCTAAACGTCCAAACTCTTCCAAGCTCATTACCATTACACCATAGCTTTACATCCTCCGGAATTTTACTATCTCTAGATTTATGAATAACCATAAACTTAGTCTTCGATACATTTATTTTAAGGCTATGATCCATAAACCAAGCATTAACACTATTTAAACAAGATTGCATATGATTAACAGTATTAGCAAAATCCGGTGAATGGTAATACAGCACTAGGTCATCAGCATACAAGATATAATTAATGCCTTTCAACACGGCTTCAGAAACTTTATCAATATAAATTATGAAGAGAAGTGGACCCAACACCGAGCCTTGCGGTACCCCAATATTTAAATCATAGCTATCGGATACGCTACTTCCTATCTTTATTTTAAATTTACGGTCCCGCAAGAAGTCTGTTAATAGTTTAAGCAAATTATCATCAATCTTGTATACATCCCTAAGCTTGACAAGTAGTTCATAATGAGGAATGGAATCGAAAGCCTTTTGTAAATCTATAAAAACAGCTATTACCCTGCCGCATTTTAAGTCAATACAATTAAAGGTATCCTGCGTAAATTTAAGTGTAGCAGACAAGCAAGAGCGACCCTTCCTAAAACCATGCTGCTGGTCACTCAACTCAATCTTATCAAGCAGCCTAGCATACAACATTTTTTCTAGAATTTTGTCCAAAATAGGCAAAGTTGATATAGGGCGGTAAGACAAGGGATCAAGTCTTGATCCCTTACCTTTATACAATGGAGTAACCGTAGCACATTTTAATTTGGACGGATAAGCACATAAGCACAAAAATTGAGTTAATAGTAGAGACAGAGGAAGTGATAACGATTCCATACAATTATTCAATACTTGGTAGGATAGTTCATTAGGATTGCCCTCATTTCTGCATTTAAGCTGAGAAAAACTTGCCTTGACCTCATCAACCGTAAAAGGTTTAAACTTATTACTAACTGGGATACTCGCATAAAAATTATCCAATTTGCTAGAATCTACATCAGGTGTACTTACAACAAATGCAGATGCAAACGCATTTGATATTTCCTCAACTTCAGTAATAAGCCGAGAATTAACATTCAGTTCAGTCACTGTACCTAGCCCAGTATTCTTGCCTACAAGACGGTTATGCACATTCCATACATTAGACGAAGTCGGAGCTTTCTCAAACTCCGCACGATAATGAGCATACTTAGCTCTACTGATCTCCCTATTCAAATTATTCCGCTTAACCTTGTATTTTTGAAATAAGCCAGCATCTCTGGTCCTTTCACTTTTTCGTTTTAAGCTATCCCTATGGTGCATCTTTCTCATAATATCAACTGTCAACCACGGCGATATTTTTCCCTTAACACGCCTAGTAATTACAGGAGCATGCTTATTTAATACTTCTAACACTAATAATTCAAAGTAATTCAAAATATCATCCACATCATCAAAGACACTCATTGTTGACCATGGAATGAGGCTCATATCAGAATTGACATCCTTCCAACAAGTATCTCTATAATTCCTTGTAGTGATATATTTCATGGGATACTTTACACTACTAAACTTTCTTACTGCATAAACAGCAGCATGATCAGATACACCCAGTGTCAGCGTCTTATTTACATGATATAAGCTAGCATCCGATACAAAGATATGATCTAATAAACTACTAGTCGAAAAAGTTTTACGAGTATGCTGAACAATAATCTGCTTCAAGCCATTTACCCTTGCACTATTCAGCAGAGCTTTTGCTGAGCTATCTCGAACAAGTAAGTCTATATTTAAATCACCAGTAACAAACTGCTCAAATCCCAAACGAGTCAATTGAGCCACATACATACCAAAATATTCTAAAAATACTGACTTACATATAATAGGCGATTTATACACCACAGTGACTAGCCTAGGTTTACAATAAGGTACATTTAACTAGACTGTCATAAACTCAACCCTACTTGGTTTAGGTAGTTCAATTAACATATCTAACTTTACAAACGAAATGCCATCCTTAATGTACATAGCCACACCACCACCACGACTACCGTTATCATCCCGATCAACTCTATGCAACGAATAACCTTCAATTACAAGCAAACCTAAAGGCACAATATTAATTACCTTTGACTCACTTATACATAGTAAATCTAAATTATATTCAATAGCTAGTAGTTTCAGACTTTCAAGTTTAGCTATATTGAGACCATTTACATTGATATGCAATACCTTGAACCCCTTGGAACTTGACAGAACAGACTCATTACTACTTAAAGTACTACGCTCAACTACACTACCTACCACAGAAACATTAGAGGTATTAAGGTAATCAGACGATGGAAATAAGCACTGCATACAATAATTTAAATCACCGAAATTACTGAACTGGTCATCTACAATGGCAGTACTGCAACCACTACAAAAAACTTCAATTCCATCTCTACTACACTCTATACATTCCCAGTCTAATATAATGTCACCATGAATGCCCTCAAGAGTAAGTGAAGTACATACAACATGGAATTTCCTACTACAACTACTACATACTACAACTGACTGATTGCTACCTAGCCTCTTCCTACACATATTACACTTATCCGCCATAATGCAAGCAATGATAATAAATAACATTATAAGCTATGTAGTAACAGAGTCTGTAAGTAGTACCTAAGTAAACAGTACCATAGTATTAAAGTTAAACTTAAAAGTTACAAATTATGTAGAAAAAGCAGACTAGATAATTATTAATTGCATACAATGAGAGAGCTGGACCTGAAATATGATATAACTCCGCCCCCTTCCCCAAATTAGTTCAACAAAGGCCAAAAAAAAGTTAAAACATTTGAAAAATTCAAAAAACTCGAAAAGATTGAAGCAAAATGGGGTGGTTGAGATGAGCCAACTGTTTCACGGAGACAGTAAAAAGGGAAAACAAAGTAGAAAGCGAAGAAGTAGTAGTAGCAGTTAGCTCACAACGGTTGCCTTAGCCTGGGTTTGAACTCAGGTCTCTTTACCCTAGATTGCCGCCCCGAACCAGGGAGACGCTCTGGAAGATTGCTACTTACAACTGTAGCTATATGATAGTAGCCATTATATGCTTAGATGGTAGGTAAAGCCTTTTCCTACCCAGCTCAAGGCTATATATAATGCACTAAGTAACTAAACAATATTGCAGTACAAGTATTACAAGTTATAGCATTATGATAAAATTATACTATATAAAACTAATTAAATAAATTAAACCTACTTTACTACTCCCGCACTACCACAAACCAATGAGTCAACACAATAAAACAGCAGTAGTCACAGATAAATAAAATTAAAAACCGAATAAACAAATTCAGTACTCGTTGTAGTTAAAAACTGATGAAATTCTTAGACTTGAAATTCTTAAACTCGAAACTTGAAAACTTGAAAACTGCACAGAAATTCAGACTTGAACCACAGCAAAAATACGGCACAGCAGCACAGCAACCCACCAAAATACAGGTTACAGATGGGCTTCCTGCCGTGGCATTTGAGGCGCCAGGTACCTAACTGCACTACAGATGGGTTGAAACCATTCAACCGTGACTTCAGGTAGCCAGGAACCACCACAGCACAGGTAAGGCAGAAGATGAGAAGAAGAATTTCAGGAGCTATTTTCCTCTCACTCTCACGATTCGCTCTCCGACCTATAATTCCTAACCCTATCTCTACACTTGATTGGGAACAATTTTATTTATGTACCATGCCAGAAAAGATTCCAAACCCGCCTGTTATTTTTGAAAAGGAAGTTGTCTCACTTGACGAGCGTATCACATTAGAAGAGCTAGCAGATGCTATTAGTAACCTAAAGCCAAATAAAGCACCTGGTCCAGATCTTATTCCTTACTCTTTTCTTAAGTCTCTTCCTGATAAGATTTTGCACGATATTGTGCGTTTCTTTAATTTAATATTAGCAAACGAAAACGCTCCCTTACTGTGGTCAGAAACAGAAATTGTGCTCATTTTTAAAAAAGGCGACCCCTTAAATCCTTTAAATTACAGAGGAATTGCTCTTATAACTACTTTTACTAAACTTTTTACCTCTATTATTTACAAACGTCTATATAACTGGTGTGAGGAAAACAATATCATCCCGGAGTCACAAGCAGGGTTTAGGGAGGGACGAGGATGTTTAGACCAAATTTTTTGTCTAACTAGCATTATTCAATCAAAACTCCGAAATAAGGGTGGCGAGCTGTTTGCCCTTTTTGTTGACTTTAAAAGAGCATTTGACAGCATAAGTCACAAAAAACTATGGATTAAACTAGACAAATTAGGGGTCAGTGCTAAAATTATTAACGTGATTAGGTCCATCTACAGCTGCAGCACACTAAGAGTTAAAACAGGGTCCGGGGTCACAAAAAGTTTGACATTACTATGGGTGTACTGCAAGGCGAGATTCTTAGTCCCTTACTTTTTTCGTTATATATAAGTGACATTGACGCTTTAATGAAAGAACATCACAGTTGTAAACGACTCTAAATTACAAGTGTCGCCACAGACGATAAATTGTGCAATGAATATTAGGCCGTAGCGTTGTAATATTTAAATCAAAATAAATACTAGCGATTTATTCAACAGTTCACTTTTCATTATATTTTCACAATATTAGGAGAATCTCGGGTCAGAGGAAAAGCAATGACGTCTGTCACTTTCCAAGCCTCAAGCAGATCTGTCAATATTTTCTGTCGTTTAGTCAATCGTTCATTGCTATTTCCTCCTTTTTTATGCTTCATCATTACAGTTCATTAAATTGTACATTAAATTCACTACTTCTCAATAATTTAATCAATAACTTGTTGATTTTAAATTATTCAAATTCAACAATAAATGTTTAATAATTCTTTCCTCGTTTCTCTTGTAACAACAGTCATCCAGTTAGCTTAGAAGGGATAAATGAAATCGATTTACTGATGCTTGCTGACGATAATGTTACCTTGGCGGAGAGCAAAATTTCCCTGCAGCACAAAATTAATATCCTGGCGGAATACTGTCAACTGTATAACCTAGAAATCAACTTACTAAAAACTAAAATAATTATTTTTAGAAAAGGTGGCCCTCCTTGTCACACTTGGAAATGGTACCTGAATAATAACCTTATTGAAATTGTTGACACATACACATACTTGGGGATCCAATTTTGCTCATCGGGAGTATTTAATCGTGCAGCAAATCAAATGATAAGCAAAGGATGCTCGGCTAATAGTGCCATAATTAGTACCTTCTGTAATGCTAAAATGAGGTCATGGGACGCTAAAATTAAGCTCTTTAAATCAATTTCTGTCTCCTCACTAATGTACGCTGCTCCTATTCGGTCACTTCGGTATTTTGAGGCTATTGAAGCAACACAAACTAGGTTTTTTAAAAGTTTACTGTGGCTTCCAAAACGAACCCCTGGTTATTTAGTTAGATTGGAAACGGGTAGAGTCAAGTTGAAGTGCCACGCAATTTTAATTGCGCTTAAATTCTGGTTCCGAATCCTTCTTATGCCCCCTGATAGGCTAACAAGAATTTGCTACGAGAGACTGGTTTCCATTTCTGCGCTTCCGTCTGCCCATGAAAAAATACAACTGGGCCTTACAAGTCAAAAATATTCTGGATAACTTGGGATTTTCCTTTGTGTGGAACGATCAGTGCCCCACTACTTTAGCTGATAATATACAAAACATTTACTGTGCAGCCGTAGAACAGAGTCATGCGGAAGATCGGATAGCAGTCGACGCTTCGTCTTATCACAGTGCGTATAAGTTTTTTAAACGTGAATTTAACCAAAGTACCTACGTATCGTGGAATCTTCCCATTCAGTGTCTCAGAATATGTGCCCAGCTTCGTACTAACAGTACATATATATCCTATAATCAATTAAGTATTAAGTTCAACGAGAATAGTGGGTGTCGCCACTGCGGTCCTTCGTATAATGATACATGCTATCACTTAGTTGTTGAATGCTGTAGATATAATGTATTTAGATTCAAGTTCCTACGTAGATTTAATATTTCGTTAATGAATGTATTTGAATTTAACTCGTTTTTACATAAGATGTCATATGATAGAATCTTATGTATGGTCAACTTCGTTAAACACATTTTGATATTTAATTATGCTCACACTATATAATTATTACTACACTTCTCTTTTAATTTACGCTAATCAAGTAAGCTTATGTAATTCTATGAATGTTATGGGTAAGCCCCGAAGAACATTGAATAAATTCGTATTCGTATTCGTATTCGTATATGGCTTCACTATGTACAAGTCACAATATAATAAATACACACTGTCAATATGTATTTACTGTCTATACACACTTATGTAAAAGTTTGAAAATAATCACAATTAAAATTATTAGTAATACAATGTAGTCCAAGCGTAAACTATACACACTAATGTATAAAATATAAATGACTTAAAGTCCTGCCGTAGTCAAGGCACTTAACTTCTAGTACAATGTACACTGTAGAAGGAAGCAACAAGGGCAGGAGCTATACACCGAAGTATCTAGCATGGCGATTAAAGGTAATTAAATATGGAAACAATCTTCCTACTTCCTAGAATTCCTTTTTACTGACTGCCATTCCTTTACATTTTTTCTATGTACCCATATTTATTTTAAAATAAATCTTGATATTGAATTTTTATTTGTAACTAATGTATGTACATTTAGCTTAATTTTTATTTTCGTTATTCTTAATTCCCCGTGCATAATAATGTTTTTACAGGTGTACGGTGTACACACGAGACATTTTCTGCTTCCTACTTTTTATCCTGACAAGCTCGTCATAAATGAACCTGATCATAATTATCAACACATTTATGCGCTGGAATTTCTAACTATTTGACAATCAAACCAAACAGAACCACCTACCATTCAAAATAACAGAATTAGGAAATGAATCTACAGTTATGTGGATATATTAAAATGTCAATCAAAAACATAGTATCGAATAAAAAGTTGAGCTAAAACCGGAAGCAAATTATCAATCAATATAATATGATTAAATATTAAATATGTCATATATCGCACAATGGAATAAGAATAAATTAGAATTTTCATGTACAATAATTAAGAAAAATTATAAACAAACATATTGCAAGAGGCAGGCACTAGTATAGTAGTACTTATAAATACCGTAAATGCCCAAAAAAGCTCCAGGGCTCAAATATACGCACTGGGATATAATCAGTCAGCGTACATACTATAAATAAACACCCCTAGGAGGTAGATTTACTTCCCTACAAAAGATTCTAATTAACTCCCTGTGGAGGTACATATATACCCTCGGGGGATATATTTACATCCTTGAAGTGCAGGGAAGTTAATATAGATCCCGGGTAGGTAAATCAACACCTCGTATCGCGATAAAAAAATTTAAAATTCAATTACTCACAAGTTTCATCTACGATTTTAAAGTTTCATCTACAAAACATAGAAAATAGTTTTTACTCTCGAAAATTGTGAAAATTGCGCTCGGTGAACCTGATCCCTGAATGGTGCAGCGATTGAACACGCGCAGGCGCGATGAAGGTAGTTGATTTACCTACCGTGGGTGTTGATTAACTCCCCAGCACTCCTGGGATGTAAATATACCTCCTACGGGTGTTTATTTATAGTATGTCCGCTGACTGATAATATGCAGTCTTAAAAATGTAATAGGCGACGGGGCTCAAATTAACGGCGGTCTCAAATAATCGCCACGTTTGTTTTAAATATTGGCATTGCACATAATTATAAACAGCTGGACACACATTGTGATATTGTACGCACGTGTCATTACACTTTACATAACAACCGCGAACCCCATATATGTAACGCTAATTTTTTTTTGTCTCAGTAATGAATGATAATGCTGATAATAGCACTTAATTAGAATCAGACTGCAAGATGGGATTATAATTTGAAATTTGTGGCTTCTGTGAGATGATAATGAAAATAAACATCCGATTAAACTTTGAATGCCGTACATTCCTGCACAATATATTTATACTTATAGTGATGTCAGTAGTCAGTACATTCTCAAATTATGACTAATCGCTTTTACAATACAATACAATTGGTTGACACCTGTTAACTAAATAAAGTTGAATTTCATTATCATACTATTGACTGTTATTTCACTATTAAAGAGTAAGTATATATAATTAAATTTGAAATCTATACTATGTCGTCTGTGAAGAATCAAAGTGAGCCATAACCATTGTCAGATTAATACAAAATGTACTATTTATTTACAAATAATTACGATATCATAATCCTATATAGAAGCTTTCCAATAGACCATTTTGCACTTTCAAAAATATCTAAATATAATATTTTGCACTGTGCATAAAACATGCATATAAATTATTTTGTTGTTTTCAAAAACATGTAAGTAGACTGTTTGCCACTTCAAAAACCACGCAAATAAAACGTTTTGCACATTTTAAAACCATACGTAAATCGAAGATTTTGCATTTTCCAAAAACTTGTAAATTAAACATTTTGCACCTTTTAAAAGCAATAAGTCAATAGAATATTTTACATTTTTCAAAAACATGTAAGTATGTAGAGCATTTTAAAATTTGCACTTTACATCAAACATTATATAATCTACCTCATAAAGTGGATTTTTTGACTTGTTCGTTTTAATTGTAGCTTAAATTTGGATATCTGCCGTTTTGATTCTTCACTAACGATACGCTATCACTCTAGTAGACTGTAGGACAAATCAAGGGCGTTTAAAAATCAGCCAAACTGTGGCATGGATTGAATACAAAATTATAATAAATACGAGCTAGACGATACGACGATAATAATGCGAATAATGCGATAAGCCAAAAACAGTGGCGAATTTAAAATCAGATTGCATTACCTAATTGAACAAACATAAGTTTTATAATAATATGTAAATAGTATACTTAATAGCATAGGCGTATATACAGTATCTCTAATCATTCAAGAATTAAATAGTTGCCTATACAAAGTTGAGTAGATTCTACAGTATCTGTATTTGTATTTGCATTAGGTAATAATTACCAAAAGAATCATTTACTTTGAGATTACAGCGAAACATATTGTGTAATTGCCCATCTTTAATGCGCACTATTTCCTGCTAATTTAATTACTACCTAAACCCAAAGTAACTAAAGTATAAAGTATAATGTGAGTATACCCATGCCTATAAAAAGTAATTCAGCATAGGTAATTAATTAAAAAAACATTTAAAATGAAAACTTGAAATCGCGTATACACTTTTCCTTTAGACTTCAGAAAAATCTAAACCCTATAAAAAATGCTGCCATTATCAGAATACTGGGTATTAAATGATAATTTGAATCTTAATGCCCTGCCCCTGTAATACAATATATTATATAATTAGATTAAAAATATTTTAACAGATGTCATAATATAATTTTATTTAACTTTTTATTTGTACTATTATTAGTGTATTCCGAGAATCGCATTGTCAAAGCGGAAATTAAATATAAATGTTTCAATGTACTTTTAATTTGTATTTACAATTGATTTCACGATAAAAATACTGACTAAATATCAAAAGGCTTGAGTTTTCTACCTCAAAAAGTGTCTGTAAAAAAATATGCTAATTTTCATATAAAAAGGAGAACGAATGTTAGAAATTGATATTCAGTGATCAATAGGGAATCTGCCCATAACTATTTGTACTGTGAGCTATAATATTTTCAAATATAAAATAATTTATTAAAGCGTTACCATAATATATTATTTAATATTCCAAATACTACAAGGTTAACCGAGAATATTTAAATCGTATATAAACTATTGCAAAATTTTTTATTTTCTGCCCCAACTGCACTCCGCAGTACTCCGCACTTGTGACTTTCACTATGAAGTAAGTCCGAAAAAAAATTTAACATTTTTTCAAAGTTTCAAATTATTGTATCTAAGTAAAAATTATATTGTACGTTTTTGAAAATACATGTACATAAATGTATTTACATGTATAATCAATTATTGCTCGATTTAAGGTGGGACCTCAGAAAAACAGCAGCACTGTCTTTAGTGTTAGTAGTTCTGTTCGAAATTGAAGCCCCATTTGCTTCATCGTATGGACAAGGTCAAGGTCAAGGCAATGATGGCAAAGGTCAAGGGCAGCGAAGACATCGACGCATGTCCGCAAAATTCAACAACAGGACCAAAGCTATTGGAGACTCCAGTAATGAAATTATTATGGAAGTTCAAAAAATGATGGGGTAAGAAAAGACAGTTTTCAAAATTAAAATATCTTGACACTAAAAACATGTACCAAAAAATCATATATGCTTTTTCCAAAAATGTGTAAAAAAAATATTTTGCACTTTTTAAAAAACAAGTAAAAGAATTATTTCGCACATTTCTCAAAACCGATTAAAAGAAATGTTCTGATTTTTAAAAAAAACGCGTAAATAGGATATTTCGCATTTTTTTAAACGTCTAAATAGAACAGTTTACACCTTTTTTAAACGTGTAAATAGAACATATTAAACTTTTTTAAGCATGTAAATAAAATATTTTGCAGTTTTTTAAAACATGTAAATAGAACATTTTCCTTTTTTCAAAACATGTATATAAAATATTTTGCATTTTTTAAAAACATGTAAATAGAACATTTAACACTTTTTTAAAACATGTAAATAGAACATTTTCCTTTTTTCAAAACATGTAAATAGAACAATTTGAATTTTTCAAAAACATGTAAATAGAATATTTTAAACTTTTTTAAAACATATTTCCTCAAAACCTTGTAATTACCATTTTATGCATTACGTTATATTATCTCACACAGTTTTATGTTTTGGACAAAGCTTATTTTAATTCTAGCTTTAACTGTAAATGAACGATTTTGATTCTTCTCTTGTAACTCGTCGCTCTCGTAACAACTATTTAGCCACTTAATTTTATTCAAATAATTTTTATAGTGAGGGTATGAACATGAAGCAATCTTTTGCTGCCCTGTCTGGCCGAAATTTTGAGCAAGACGAAGTTTGTAGACAGCTGGAAAATACGCAACTACAGTGTGATGCGTCAACTCCATTCAGAACGTTTGACGGGACTTGCAACAACATTCAGAATCCAAGATGGGGTGCTGCATTTGCTCAGTTTGTGAGGCTTTTCCCTGCCAAGTATGCAGATGGTAAGGAGACATTTTGACATTCTTACATTCTCAATGTATTTTATACGGCGTAAATTATATACCTACTGATATATGTGATATACCTATACCTGCTTATTTAAGTTGTTAATTTCGTTACTAATATCTCAGGTTTTAATGAACCAAATGGAGGCTTCGAATCAACACTGCCAAACCCTCGACTGATCAGTACAACAATGCATCCTGATTTAATCAGCCCTGATTTATCTTTAACGAATATGATCCCTCAAATCGGGCAGTTTGTTGATCATGACATGACACTGGCTCCTGAAACAGGTGATTCCTCTCTCCAAAATCGAAAAACTAATCAAAGCCACGTACCAAGTTAAATTCGCTGTATTTTTTCTAAATGCGTAATTAATTCGATGACATGATATTTTAGACAGAGAATGCTGCGGAGAAGAGCGGGAGACGAACCCGGATTGTTTCCCAATTGACATTCCAGCCAACGACACTTTCTATTCAAATGTCGGCCAGACTTGCTTGCCCTTCACTCGATCAGTTCCATTCTGTTTTCCTGGTAAGCCCTGACATTTAAACTTAAATTTCTGTTTGCCCTAGCTAACCGTTTGTGCTGTTACTCTAACAGCATAACCAGTTACAAATTAACAGCTACGTGGTAAATTGATCTCTATTTTGCTAAGCGTGGAGTAATTTTTCGTCTGTAAAGAACCAAAATGACCAATATCCATTTTTAATTTCAAACAAAATGAACTATCTACAAAAAAAAATTAAACCAACATGATCATAAAAGGGTGTGAATAGAAGCTTGTGCATTTTTTAAAAAACTTGTAAATAGAATGTTTTGCACTTTTTAAAAACATGTGAATAGGACATTTTGACCCTTTTAAAAACATGTAAATAGGACATTTTGACCTTTTTTAAAACATGTAAATAGGACATTTTGAACTTTTAAAAAACATTTAATTTGAACACTTTGACGTTTTCACAAATATGTAAACACGAAATTATTCCTTTTTCAAAAAGATGCAAATAGAAAAATTTGCTTATTTTGAAAACTCGTGATTAGCATTGTAAGCATATGTATCTTATTTACTGTCTTTTTTTGACATAGCTCATTTTAATTCTAGCATAAATTGGAAATAGGTCATTTTGGTTCTTGATAGACGATATGAACAACCGTAATGGTAATATTTGTAACAGTCATCAGTCAATACCCGCCATATTGTATACATACTAACTGGAACCTATGCTTTAAAATTCAAAGGTCGGACTGAAGTAAGGGAGCAGATGAACATGCTCACTGCCTTTTTAGACGCATCTCACGTCTACGGTTCGGATGCTGAGCGAGCACGGCTTTTAAGAGAGCATAGAGGAGGTAAAAAGAACTTCATAAAAATACACTCAAATTGTTTGCTTGGCGATTTTATTTGGAACTACAGAACGAGTAGCAACTTATTCAACGTCGGCAGATATTTTGAAAACTAATAAATATTTGAATTTAATGAAATTACAGGGCGCCTACTAGTCAATGAAGAGGACCCAAGATTTTTACCAACTCTTGAGCAGGTGAGAAGATTGCACGGAGAAGAGCCAGAGATCATGGGGACTTTCGCAGCTGGAGATGACCGAGTGAACGAGATGCCTGGGCTAACTGTTTTGCACACGTGTAAGCAACCCTTCTTATTGTTAAGTGTAGCAACATTTTGCTGTAATTTTGTGGTAATTTTGTTACGATTTTTTTGCGAATCACTATATAGTACTAGTACGAGAGCACAATCGCCTTGCAAGGGATATTGAAATTGCCAGACCGGGAAGATCCGATGAGCAAATTTTCCAGGCTGCTAGGTAAAAATTTTTGAAAATGTACTACTGAGACTTTACTTAACTTTGTGACATGATTGTGTATTGTATCGATGTGCTTATTTGACAGGCGTCTATTGGTTGCACAATGGCAGAAGATTGTATATGGGGAATATTTACCGATTATTCTTGGAAACACCGTCATGGCTCAGTATGGCTTGAACGTTTATCCTATCAGACACAGTCAGTACGATCCAACTGTGGACCCCACCATTTTCCAAGCATTTGCCACTGCTGCCTACAGATTCGGCCACACACTCATCAATGGCTTAATTCGTATGATGCAAGACACGACAGAAGTTGGATCTTACAATATCCGAGATGGATTCTTTACCACTGAGCAGGTTAGCTTTAGGAAATCTTGCCCTATGTGTCTTGAAAATGTTAAAGCCACCCATAAAACAGTGGCCTTGTAATTTATCCTTTTTATTTGCTAAATGTTTAGATCAAATCTTTTGGCGGACGAGGCTACGATTTCATTCTTGGTGGACTCATGCAACAAAATGCCCAAACATATGATCGATTTGTCACAGGTGATTTATCCAACTTTGTGCTCAGAGAACCTGAAAATAATTTTGGATCCGACCTGCTCGCAAGAAACGTCCAGGTAAAACTATAATTAGCCTCAGTGTCAATCAAAAGTCAGTTTTTAAAAATTCTTTTGAATTTTGCAAAGTTGCTTGAGCTGTGTGCTTTTCAATTGCGAATTAATGCGAATATTTGTATTTTAGCGTGCTCGAGATCATGGACTTCAACCGTACAATTCATACCGCCAATTCTGCAACATGCAGTCCCTAACAACGTCGTGGGAGAATAGACCCAGAGAGATCCCACAAGAGTCCTGGAATTTACTGCAGTCACTGTACGAGTCCCCAATGGATATTGACCTTTTCCCTGCCGGTCTCGCAGAGACGCCTTTAACTGGGGCTGTCACAGGCCCAACATTTAACTGTCTTAAAGTAATTAATTAGAACTTTAATAATATTCTATTTGAATATTTCGAATTTTTGAAAGTGTGATTGTGTTTTATTCTGTGTACTCAAAAGAAAATGAATGTTAAAGGCTAATTTCCTTTGATTCATGTTAAAATTTGTAGGCTAATCAGTTCCGCTCAGTAAAACTCGGTGACAGGTTCTTCTACACACATCAGGGGCAGACGGGATCCTTTACACTTCCACAGTTGGTGGCCATAAATGGGAGAACTCTCGGAGATATCATTTGTCAAAATAGCAACAATCAACGAACTCCAAGAAACGTTTTTAGACCCGTTTCGTAAGTTACATTTCTTTACCTCGTATTTGACTATTAGCTAACTTATATAGATACATTGTTTAAATAATTAATTTTTTTTTAATTGCTAACTTGTAGGCCGTCAAATCCATGGATCCCATGCGGTGACACCATCAATCGTCGTTTTCTTAATGTTCGAGATTTCGTGTAGACGTAGCCGCGGTGATATCCCTTGCGGATATTTTAGAAATAATTATATTGTTAAACTAAATATATACATTTATACAAAAACGCATGACATAATATTAACTAATTTACTACATTTCCACAGTATACTATACATATTGTATCTAATAATTGTGTTTAATAAAACCGTGATTTCCGAATGTCGTTTTTACCCAGCTCATCGTAATTTATGAACCATTTTTTGAAATACTTGGCCAATGATCCACCAAACATTTTCCTGTTTAACTCTCATAGTGTTACTTTAAAAATAACACTAAAAACAAATTAATTTAATAAAAAATAATTTTTGTATTTTATAAAAATCGTCAAGAATAATATATTTAAATTTCAAAAGTAGTAAAAAAATATTTTTCGATTCTGTTTTGAATTCCTAACAGCCAAGCCTTTGTATTGCCGTTTAAATCTCATTATCCACTCCGATTTCGATTCAATCTCTGATTCTTTAATTTTATTGTACTGACCTGGGAGTATCCGCGCGTTAAAACTAGAGCCACGAAACCAAAGCATTATCATCCATCAGTCATCATCAACATTGCAGCTTTGTCATTCACATTGCTTTGCATTACAATTTGCAATCAAATTGTTGTTGGCATTACTTAAAACTAAACATTGACAAGTCTGATTGTAACTCTAAATTTAAGACATTTAAAAAAAATAAACTTAAAAATAATAAAATCACAATGAATTATTTATCTCTGTTGGGATTTGGACTGTTGTGGGTCTACTTAGGAATTGGATGGTTGACTGAATCTTCAGAAGGATATACCTGTAGGTGATATTTAAGTGCTGATAAATCTAATCTAATAATACATAATATACAATCCTCATAATTTATGGTTTTCAATTTAAAAAAAATAATAGTCAGTGCAATAATTATTATACTCCTTTATATAATTAAAATTGTACGGGTTAAAAGACAGAAAATGCTACTCTTGCGAGTATGAAGCTGGCTCCACTAGCTATAACTACAAAATAGAATGCCTTGACCCGGTCAAAAACAAAATGACAAGTCTAGCATTTTCAGAACCAGAAGGTCAACCAGACAATCACGCTATCTGCTCAAGAACTACCTATACGTGGAATGAGGCAGGGGCCGAAAAGAAATTACTCATACGCTCTGGTTCAAGCCTTTTCTCCGCAAAACAAGATGGGATCATTTTCGACTCCAGTAGTAATGGCAAAAGGTGTATTACGAAACCATTAAATCGTGACCAGCAGATTGAGGTGACGTGCTACTGCAATACAGACGAGTGCAACTCTGAACCGGGCATTGATACAATTGACCCTAATCCTAGCTTACCTGGAAATGCAGGTGGAAGCGGAAGCGGAAATGGAAGTGGAAGCGAAAGCTGTACAAATCTTCCAGTGTTTTCAGCCAAAATTATTTTCATCATTTGAGGAGTTTGCTAGCAAAACGCGTTAAGTCCATTTTTTCAGAAATTTAGATTATTGGTGTTTAAGAACGACTAAGTACATATAATTCACACCGTGCAATATTACGGGTCAAAGGTCACTGGAACTATTTTAAATAATTCGCTCAAAAACCGTTTTCTGGCAAAAAACGTTAAGTCCATCAGTCGTTTGTTGGCAAAACACGTTAAGTCCACTAAACCCAATAAAAACAACTGATTCTTATAAAAAAATATCCTTATTTTCCCAAAACTGCTTCTTGTAATGAAACGAAATTTATTCGCTTTAACATCAAATTCACGTGTACTATTTGTAGGGGATGGTCCATAAATGACGTCCCACAAATTTTCATTTTTTAAGGCTAATCCATCGCCATCCCATCACTTTAACATTGCGTTCATCTGTTATCTTTCCCACGGCATGACATATCATTACTACATGACTAGATTCACATACCCTACCGAAAACGTCATTTACTGACGATCCTTAACAGACCTATATGCAAACTAAATTTCAATTTGTTTGGTACATTTGGGAGCTCTGCTGTTAATAATAATACAGAAGGGCATGGCTTACAAAGTAATTAAGAAATTGTACAAAAGAACAGTCGCGTTTCTTATGAAGAAAATAAAGACGTAAGGGGTCGTTCACAAATGACGTCATTGATAGGTTCAATGGGTCTACTTGGCAATCCTATGCTAGGGATAGTCATTTACGCAATATGATTAATCTGGTGACAGGGGGCTACATGGTTTTAAAAATGAATACTTTTCTATGACGTCATTTGTGGACAATCCCTTAGCGAACAACTTCTTTAAGGAGTAGTAGATTTGCACTCGAAAATTTAACATTGGAATGCAGGATTGTTTTAATTAATGCTTACTGTTGTATTTACATGTTTTTAAAAAGTGCAAAATGTTCTATGTACATGTTTTTGAAAATTGCATAATGTTCTATTTACATTTTTGTAAAAAGTGCATAATGTTCTATTTACATGTTATTGAAGTGTACAATTTATACTTCAATTTTACAATCATAAATTAGCATGCAATTCAATATAATTCAAAAGGTTAATTTTTTGCATTGTATCTTATGGGTTTTTTGGCAAAACACGTTAAGTCCAAGATTTCAAAATTTTGAATCATTTTTAAAAAATTACGACGCTGCGTCAGATTTGAGTTATTTTGGCTAGTAATACACCTGGTAGTATGCAGTTACTGAAAAAAAAAATTCGAAAAAATATTCACGTTTTCACATGATTATCAAAATTTGCGGTTCCTGTAAAGTTGGGCAACATGGACTTAACGCGTTTTGATAACAAAGTCCTCATTTCTTTAACTCTCACTTTTTGTTTTCTGAAAATGTAGACAAAAATCTTTAAAAAAATTTTTAATCATCCTAATACAAAATTTTATAACGAAATCCGAAAAGGTTTGAAAGAATAAATTGACTTATCCCGTTTTCGTTTTACCAAACTACCCTTCATTCTGTGATGCTGTTATAAAATACATGGTTGTTTTGTCATCGATTTTTTACTACAGGTTTTGACACCTGTAAATTTTAATAATGTTGAACTCATTACCATAATGGTTTGTATTCTTGCATTATATAGTCAAATTCAGTCTTAAACCACATGTGTTCACTGTAGACTGCAGACTGTTGCGCAAATAAAGGACATTAAAATCAGTACTATACGCCGTGGCATATAGGTTTGTTATTTTATAATAAATACGGATACAATATTACGATATAAAAAATGAAAAGTATTAAAAAATAAAACCACACAATAACAAAAACGATGCAGTGGTGAATCCATTACCGTGTCAATGAACTTGACTTTATTGGCACCAGACTTATTGCACTTTTGCACTTGACTTAATTCCGAATATTCGAACAGTGACGACTGAAAATTCGTTTCTACTTTACAAATACTTTTCTCAAAACTCAAAATAGCTTACATAATTTTTTATTTGGTTCGCTAATAAATTTTCAACATTCTGCGAAACGGCGTAATCAATAATTCTAGTAACGTCGATTATGCTCACCCCAAGTCGCATGTATTTTAACAATTTAATCAGATTTAAAATATCACAACAGAATTGTGAATTCCATTTAAGTTATACTTTTGTGCATTAATATTCATGTCATGCTAATTTTATTCTTCAATTCCAAAAATCTCATTTTCAAAAAGGAAATTATACATACTTAAATGTGTGTGGGTAATTTATATTAGAAATTGATTTCCCGATAAAAGCAGCAAATGATCAGCTGGCTTGAATTGTTCGCAAAAAAATATGCTAATTCTCCTATAAAAAGAGGAACGAATGTTAGAAATAAATACTCAGTGATCAATAGTAGATACAATCAAACTAACCACCATTTGCTTTGATCAGCTAATTTGCAATTACAAAATCAATTATTAAAAAGTTTACATGTACATAATGTATATAATATTCAATCTATAAAATTAAATCTAAAAAATTAAAATATTACAATTTTTCTGAATTTTTATTTTATAACAACGACCACTCTTTACCTTAACTATGAAGTAAGTCAAAGGAAAAGTTTTGCAATGTTTTTTCAAAACTTGAAATCGTATACGCTTTTGAAAATAATTAAATAATAAATTGCTACTTGATTTAAGGTGGGACCTGCGAAAAACAGGTGAATTGGCTTTAGTGCTAATAGTTCTGTTCGAAATTGAAGCTACATTTGCTTATTCCCGAGGACGAAGTCAAGACAATGATATAAGAGGTCGAGGTCGAGACAATGATAGGAGAGGTCAAGGTCAAGGACGTAGAAGACATCGACGCATGTCCGCAAAATTCAACAACAGAACCAAAGCTATTGGTGACTCTAGTAATGAAATTATTATGGAAGTTCAAAAAATGATGGGGTAAGAAAAGAAAGTTTTTAAAGTAAAAATATATTGGTCCTAAACAAGTAAAAAGAGTTATTACATTTTGCATTTTACAAAAATGTGTAAAAACATATTTTGCAGTTTTCAAAAAAAGCGTAAAAATATTATTTTGAATTTCCCGAAACCGAATTAAAAGAATGCTCCGCGTTTAAAAAAATGTGTAAATAGAATATTTTGCACTTTTTAAAAACATGTAAATAGGACATTTTGCAGTTTTTAAAAACATGTAAATAGAAAATTTTGCACTTTTCAAAAAATATAAATAGAAAATTTTGCACTTACCAAAAACATGTAGTAGGGGAGTGCGTATGTGTGATCGGGTTCATTTTTTTTCAACTTTGAAAATCTGTAACTTTTTTTGTACTTCCTCCAAATTCACTGTTTGTGTACTCAAATACTAGCCAGTTCATTCTCTATATATATACCCTTAAAATATCAAACCGATATACTGAAAATTCGAAGACTTGTACCAAATTGTATGAAATAACTTCGATAATTTTCGAAATTACAAAAATGCTGTTTATGTGATCACCGTGTCCCAAAATGTGATCATGTTAAAATTGCATTAATATTACAGTGAAAGTTAGTGCCTTTTATGTGATCACACTAGAAAACTTTCAGATAAGATGGAAAATGAAAGATAATGCGATATTAGGTTCCATTTATGAGAGTTTAAATAACACTACATGCGTAAAATACAAAATCACATGTTTTGGGGTGGTCTGCAAATGGCGTCACAAAATTAATGACATTTTGTCCCACCACTATTTTATCATTTTAGGGGTTGCCCATAAATGATGGCATCGAAGTTTCTCCATTTCTACGACCCTATGATTACCCTGTCATCAACCGAACCATTGTGTAGAATAGATGGATATCTTTAACATACGTTACGTTGTCATCAAGATCCTAGCTGACCCACTAACCGTACCCCTGACATCATTTACGGATGATCTCTTACCATTGAGTAAGCGACTATTTTAAAATGGAATGTCATCAGTCATCAATATCTGGCTAGACCAGCTAACCCGAACGATGACATTCTTTAAGGGCGATTTTTAAGGGGTTACCCATAAATGATGTCAACATCTTGGTGGGTAAAAATAAAATAAACGATAATTCGGCATCTGTAACATGTGATAACAGCAATTGCATAAATGATCGAGGAATTCCTGAACTAGTGGATTTATCTTGAGCAATAATGCTAATGATACACTGAATTTTAATACCCACCCATTTTTCTAATTTGCAAAAAATCAAAATTTGCTGTAAGGGATGGTTCATAAATAATGTCACCCAAATTAAAATTTTATTAGGACCCATTCACCTATATGTCATGATTGTCATGACATCAACATTACTTTAACCGCTATATGTAATATGTCTTCAAAATCTGACTGGACCCACACCCATCCGGACGACATCATTTATGGACGATCCCTAATTATGTAAAACAGCATTGTCAACTTATTTTAATAAGCTGTTTGATAAACTGAGTTGATTCGATGCTTTTAGCCATCTGCAGCTCTGATCACATTTAGAGCTCATAGAATGATCACATTATAGCACAACTCCCGGATTTGACACTTTGACCTTTCATCTATTTTAGTGGGAACTCTCCGTACGAAAATCTCAAACAGTATCTTCAACTAGTTTGTAATGAATGTATCAATCACGTTGCACACGTTGTTTAATTCTAAAATGTACAACACTAAAAATTTTGAAATTTGAAAACTCGGAAAAACATTCGGAATACGAGTTATTCTGATATTCGGACTTCGGCGATTTTACTCTGCCCAGGTTTTTAAAGTTTCGCACCCTAAATTATACTGTCGTTAGTTAAGAGTACAAGCTATCATTACCGGCTAGTAAAGGATTTCTGATGCAGCTTGTGCTTTAGCACCAGCCACTGATCACACTTAAGGCATGATCACATCCAATAAACAATTTAATGTCGGGACTGCGCTGTCCCGACACTTTTACACGACTGTCAGCCCTGCATCGTTTTTGTCCGCTGTCCCTGCGTAGGCCCGACACAAATTCCCTGCATGCTTCCACCCCATTCGCAGCTTCATTCCAACACTAGAACGACGACTTAAATGCACCCCCGCCTTCATGCCAGCATTAAGACGACTATTTTTTGATGCTTTCCCGATTGTATACCGCTGCTTCATCTACAGTCTGCTGCATCTTTCTACTATTACTAGCGCAGTACCTACATACTTATATTTATAATAATTACTAATTACTAAAGAAAATTCAATGAATCAACTAATTTTTTGCATTTATGATTTATTAAATTAAAGAATGGACATAGATTAGTCATTGCACATCAAAACAATAGTACTGATTATGAGGGACGATGAAAATCATAAGATCACGACACAGAACTACAAAATTCTTTATTTTAAATGATAGACGATTTTATTGAATTCAATAATCCAACATTTAGCTGTTCTCACTTAGATGTAAACAAAAAGCTTCCCAAGGTGCATTAAAGCTCGCACTACTAGCAACAACACAAACACCTACACTGGACCACACTTATTTAGCGTCTTGAGTTTATTTCCTGATATCAGACTTATTCAACTTGTACATTAAAATAAGCTCAAGAACACGATTATTAACTGCTAAGTAGCACGTTATGCATACAACAAGGACAACTGAAAGAAACAAATATGTATGCGTCACTGTTAGCAGTTAAAATAAACAAATAGGGCTAGCAATGAACTTTATTTGGTTATTTATTGAAAGCAGTTCTTATGTAGCCATTAGGGAACTAAAATCCTACCCACAACTATAACACTTATTGTTAGTTAGATATTTTAATAAAACTGGTAGAGTAACATACACGTAGAATCAAACACCCTCACTAAACTAATTAACTTAATTTACGTTATGAAAATGCTCAGCGCAATTACATGCCGAACGCCAGTATGATTGAACTGAACTGCGAACAACTTTTTTGAGAGCATAATATATAACGGACGAATGCTCACAGGCCTAAAAATGCATGAATAAAGGCGGGCGGGACAGCATTAAAACCACACATTGCGTTTATGTAGCGAAAACGTCAGAAAAGTGCAGTGAAAAATGCGGACTAAAATCCGAGTTTGGACAGCACGATGACGACGCTTTATTCTAGTCGTGTCACCCAACTCGGAGACAACAATAAAAATGCACATTGCGTTTATGTCGGGGCAGCGTAGGAACAGTGCAGGGAAAAATACCGCTTGAAATCGGAGTCTGTACAGCAGGATCACGACAGTGTTTTATAGTCGTGACACGATACAATTCCGACTCCGACTCAAAACTGCATTTATCCGACAGCCCCGACATAAAAACGTGTATAAAACTGCAGTCAATGTTTACTGGGATATACGCACTCTACTGCTAAATACTCGACTGAAATTTTCAAAAACATGTAAAAAGAAAGTTTTGCACTTTTCAAAAACATGTAAATAAAACATTTTGAACTTTTCAAAAACATGTAAACAGAATAGTTTGTACTCTCAAAAAACCCGTAATTAACATTTGACCCATTACATTCTAGCTCATAATGAGCTAGATTCATACAAAGTGTTTTTGACTTTGCCCGTTTAATTTTATTCAAATAATGTTTATAGTGAGGGCATGGATCTCAAGCAATCTATAGCTGCTATGTCCACCCGAAATATGACACAAGATGAAGTTTGCAGACAGCGCGAAAATACGCGACTACAGTGTGATGCGTCATCTCCATTCAGAACTTTTGACGGGACTTGCAACAACATTCAGAATCCAAGATGGGGTGCTGCATTTGCTCCTTTTTCCAGACTTTTCCCTGCCAGCTATAAAGATGGTGAAACATTTTTCATATTCTTAAGCCATTGAACACTTTTTTTTAAATTGCGTAAATCCCCAACTTAAATTACTGAATGTAGGTTATGTGTCTACCAACTTCTATATTTCTGTATTATTATCACAGGCTTTAATGAACCAAATGGAGGCTTCGAATCAACACTGCCAAACCCTCGACTGATCAGCACAACAATGCATCCTGATTTAATTAGTCCTGATTTATCTTTAACGAATATGATTCCACAATTTGGTCAGCTTCTTGATCATGACTTGTCCCTTGCTCCTGAAACAGGTGATTTGACCATCCCCTAAAAATCGAAAAATTAATCAAAGCCACGTACCAAATTGTATTTGATTTTCGACGACATATTTTAGACAGAGAATGCTGCGGGAGGGAGCGGGAGACGAACCCGGATTGCTTTCCTATTGACATTCCAGCCAACGATACTTTCTATTCTAATGTCGGCCAGACTTGCTTGCCCTTCACTCGATCAGTTCCTTTCTGTTTTCCTGGTAAGCGCTAACGTTTAAAAAGGGAACTTAACTATCCAGTCAGGAGTTGAACATTTGCAATTAATTTTAACTAAGTTAACAACCATTATTTATATTGATAATCTTCCTAATATTACCCATTAACCCATTTGTATTATACTAACTTTAACCTCTTCTACCAATTTAAAGGCACGACTGAAGTTCGGGAGCAGATGAACACACTCACAGCCTTTGCAGACGCTTCTCACGTCTACGGTTCGGATGCTGAGCGAGCACAGCTTTTAAGAGAGCACAGAGGGGGTGAACTATACTTAAATACGTTACACTTTATGAAAAATAAATTTAAACTGTTCGCTTAATGTGGCTTGTGATTTAATTTTGAACAACACATATAGCAACAGCAACAATAACTCACTGCGTCATCAGATACTTTTAAAACCAACAAACATGTTATGTTAATTCAATGCACAGGTCGAATGCTAGTCAATGAAGCTGACCCAAGATTTTTACCGACCCTCGAGCAGGTGAGGAGATTAAATGGGAAAGAACCAGAAATCACAGGGACTTTTGCAGCTGGGGATGACCGAGTGAACGAGACGCCTGGATTGACTGTTTTGCATACTTGTAAGCAACATTTAGCTGTGATTAAGTATTAAGTATGAGTTTGATTTTGTTATTTTCAGTAATTAATCAGTGTGTTAAAATATTACGATTTTTGCCCTGATAAATATAGTGTTTGTCCTGGAGCACAACCGTCTTGCTAGGGATATTGAAACAGCCCGACCCGGATGGTCCGATGAGCAGATTTTCCAGGTTGCTAGGTAATATTTTCGACAAAACTCGCGATAGTAATTTAAATATGTATTTTTTAAGGCAGAAGTCGTAGTTTCGAAAACGTTGAGGTCACTACTATGTGCCTGACTGTCAACTGTGACTTGTGACTGACTTACAATGCATGTAATAATCTGTATACATATGGTTTTAAAATTTAATAGACGGCTGTTGATTGCCCAGTGGCAGAAAATTGTGTATGGAGAATATTTACCAATTATTCTTGGAAACACCGTCATGGCTCAGTATGGCTTGAGTGTGTATCCAATAAGACATAGTCAGTACGATCAAAATATTGACCCCACCATTTTTCATGCATTTGCCACTGCTGCCTACAGATTTGGCCACACACTCATCAATGGCTTAATTCGTATGATGCAGGACACGACAGAAGTTGGCTCTTACAACACGCGAGATGGATTCTTCAACACTGAACATGTTAGTAAGGAAATCCTGGATTATTGAATATATAGGCATAAAATCGTGACCCTAATATTAGATTATTATCGAACAAATGGTGATATTTCCTGTGTATCGTTGATACAGATTAAATCCTTTGGCGGACGAGGCTACGATTTCATTCTCGGTGGACTGATGCAACAAAATGCCCAAACATATGATCGATTTGTCACAGAAGATTTATCAAACTTTGTTCTGAGGCGACCCGAAAATAATTTTGGATCTGACTTACTTGCAAGAAACGTTCAGGTAAATATATAACAATTAGCTTCAGTGTTAGTCTAAAGTCAGCTCTTTAAAATTCCTTTGAAGTTTGCAAACTTACTCGAGTCCGAGTGTGCCATGATATTTTAGCGAGTATAACAGTATCTGAATGTTTCACTTACGAAATTAAATTGTTAATATTTGTATACTTTAGCGTGCTAGAGATCATGGACTTCAACCGTACAATTCATACCGTCAATTTTGCAAGAAACCGTCGTTAACAACGTGGGACAATAGACCCAGTGAAATCCCACAAGAGTCTTGGAATTTACTGCAGTCACTGTACGAGTCCCCAATGGACATTGACCTTTTCCCTGCCGGACTCGCAGAAACACCTTTAACTGGGGCTGTCACAGGCCCAACTTTTAATTGTCTTAAAGTAATTAATTAAGTAGAACTCTTATGTTCTTTTTTTTGAATATTTTGAAAGTGCATTAATGTTTTATTCTGTTTAGTCAGAAGAAAATGAATGTTAAAGAGAAATGTGTTTTTATTTATTAATCTCAGGCTAATCAGTTCCGGTCAGTAAAACTCGGTAACAGGTTCTTCTACACGCATCAGGGACAGACGGGATCATTTACGCTTCCACAGCTGGTGGCCATAAATAGCAGAACTCTCGGAGATATCATTTGTCAAAATAGCAACAATCAACGAACTCCAAGAAACGTTTTTAGACCCGTTTCGTAAGTTAATTTTCTGTATCACATATTTTCTATTTTTGAATATTACATTAAAAATTTGAGTTTTTGTTATTATGATTAATTTGTAGGCCATCCAATCCATGGATCCCTTGCGGTGACACCATCAGTCGTCGTTTTCTTAATGTTCGAGAATTCGTGTAGTCGCAGTGATATGCTCTTTGCTTATATTAGAGCAACAATCGTTAGTTCGATGATTGAAAAAGTTATGCAGTATACTATATCTTAAGTTTTAAAATGTCAAAATGATTAAATGATTTGCCATTATAATTTTATATTTTAATCGTACCTTCGTACGGACTTTATAAATATACAATTTATAATGCTTTGAATTTGAACTGGATTAAATTATGTTTTTGTTCAAGTAAAAAAATATCCCGTTGCAAATTCCACTCTTTTTGTCTTTTTCTAAAATTATTTTCAAACCATATTATCTTAGACCTTACCATTCGTTTTCCAAAATACTTTATCATACCGTACAAAATAATTTATTACACTGTCGTCAATTTTTTAGCCTGTTTCGTATTCCATTATATAGTTGTTGCCGTTAATTTAAACTTTCAATTAATGTTGTTAGGGGTCGCCCAAAAATGATGTCATCGAAAATTCCACATTTTTAAGACCCTACTCTGTCATCAGTTTAAGCATTGCTCATTGCGCAAATGAAAATCTTTAGCAAGGGTTGTCATCATCAGTAGGTAGCCAAAACTATTATTGACCTTACCGTTGAAATCATTTATGGACGACCCTCAAATGTAAATTATAACGAAATTATTATTTGAATATTTTTATGAATGCCAATAAGATCATCAAGTATATAAACACTGCCGTTGGATTTTTGTAAGAAGAAAGAATACGTAGTAGTATGATTCCTCGCGTGATTTATTTGACTTTCATATGACCTTTGACCTAATAAAGGATGATGAAAATTCCAGCGCTATACTGGCTGAATATAAGAGGCACGCAGGAGTTGAGAGTTCAAATTAGAATTTAAATTTTAGTAATTTGTTTTTGGTTACTTTCCGTCTGATCCGAAAATGAGTAATATAAAATTTTGACTGTTATCCCCACAGGAAGGAAGAGGGGAAGGAGCCCAAAATTGCTAATTTGTTTGAGTGTACACTACTAGTTAGTTCTACTATTCTGACTTAAAGGTTCCGGAGAGTGCGAAGATACATATCCCCAAATATAAACATACTATGGTGTCGACAAGACCGAGAAAACCCATAGCTCCATACACAATAACTCGCTTGTCCCGAACATCATCAAATTTAGTAGCAGAAGTTTTAAGATCTGGCCCCCCATCATCAAAATTACGAGTATCCTCTTCCCAATTATCAAATATTCCTCGCGTTATATTATCACCTTTTTTGAATTTTGTCTGAGTTTCATCATAGTAGTCTTCAACCTTGAGACAGAGCACGGCGAGTAAGACGATTGTTAATATCGCGGACAGGATATGAAGGACTACAAAGCCAGTGCTCACGTAGGAACCAATGCGAGGGATCAAGTCCAGCGTCTTAATCTTTACTATTCCTATGACCAGCTGCAGTAAAAAGAAAATTAGGCAGAAAAATTAAGTTTGCACAAGAAAACTAAAGTAGGTTAGGTGGTACAGTTAAAAAGATAAAAGTATCAAACCTAATAAGTGAGATTATATAGGGATAAAGAATAGCCCACAAATGACGTAATTTATCAGTAGAAAATAGGGATTTTTCCACTACGTCATTTGTGGACAAAAAAATAATGTATGAGAATAGTTCGTTCGAAATTTCTTACGCCGAGTATAATACAGGCAAGCACAAGAATAGCAGATATAACAAGTAAGCTTCCAGTTATTCCACCCCATGTCCTCGCCACTACAGAGTACATATTGAAAATGTATAATTGTTTGGTTTAATTAACTCTTATTAATTAACCTTTATATTATATCTCACTTTTAAAGTGTTTTCATTTGCTAAGGGTGATTTTAATTAATTCTAGCATAAATATTGGATACGGGTCATTTTGATTCTTGACAGACATATAATACACTATGAATACTAAAATGCTCTGGAAAACTTTTTCAGCTAAAACATATTATATAGTATTAATATTTTGTTTTCTCTGGAAGCTAAATTTGTAAGTAACTGTTTAGAATTGGTGTATGAACTCACTCTCAAAATCACTCTTTACTGACTCTGTTTTCTCATCGCCAATAATATCCCTGAGTCCAACACCTATTTTACCAAAGTAACCCACGTCCTTATCCACCACAGTCTTAAAATGGTCGTGTTTTGAGAAATTGAAGTCGGGATCATTGAAATCTAGTCCACTCTTTAATACTAAAATGTGTGCGTGTGCCCAAAACCAAGGGACTGAAAGTATCTAAAATAAATAATAAAGGACTTGTTATTTTTTAGGACTCGCATATTTTGTAGTGGTTATTGTTAGTAGTAATTAGTCATAGTCGTTATAATTAGTCGAATAGAAGAATTTTGAAACCAAGAAATATCATTCCTGTATATATATCAACATTTTGTTTAAAATACATTTACTAAATTTAAAAAAAAGTTTTACTCACTACTTCAAAGATTGCGACGATAATACAAAGTATTTTGAGACCACAACAGGAATCGAAGCAGCAGCAGGGATTACATCCTTTTTTCCCCTGCCCCTGCTTTTGGTAAGGAGCAGCAACACCAGCTTGTGATTGTGCTGGATTGGCTGAAATTGAATTGCGGATGACTATAACAGGTGCTTTTGAACTACTAGCCGCCGGCCCGGCGGCTTCCGCAGCAGCCGCCAGATCCGCCACTTCCTCCGCTGCTTCATCGGCCATTTTTGAATTTTCACTTGGTCAAAATGTCCTGGTATTGATCTGAACTCGGAGAATGTTTAAATCAAATCAATCATTTAAAAAAAAAGAATGTTTTATTCATTAATAATTAATTAAGTATTATTTAAATAATGTTCATTTTAATAGTTATACTTACAAATTGTGCGATTATATTTTACTTTAATTATAAATTAGGTTGTTCTCCGTGATCAATATAAAACGAGGACAACTTTAGAGATTGAATACTTCAGACTGAACCCTAATACAAAAACCCATTAATTAAATTAAATTAAATTAAACTAAGAAATTTAATTTTGTATGACTTGAGTTAGCTTTTTTAGCTTGAATATGTATGGAATGTTTTCGATTGGAATGCTTACTACAGATTACAAAAGTCTACTACTACAGTCTACAGTACTGTCTTATGATATTGCCACTTGACACCTTTTGCAGCGCAGAGTTGCGATGATGTTAGCATTTTATAATTCTGTAATAAAAATAAAAATATTCATATTCATAATCTTAAGCGGGTTTCCAGAATCTAGAATCTACAAGGTATTCATTACCAAAATAAATTTAGGAATGTCGTCGAAGTTTTACAGATTCTGATTGTTTATTTTTTTGTGAAGTTTAAAAAATAAATTTTATTATTTTTATTTGAAGACAAGTGAAAAAATGTTTTTATGAGTCGTTGTCGCCTTATAGTTTTAAAATAAAATCTTGTAGCACAGCAGCACTGTGGTAAAAAAAGGTATCCCTAGAGATAAATTTGACATAAAATGAAATGAATCCATAGAATATTCTCTGTTGCTAGTTTCAGCAATTTCGCACTTGCGTTCTTGCATATCGTGTATGAAGAACTAAAATGACCCATATCCAATTTAAAACTACAATCAAAATGAGCTATGTCATAAAAACAAAATAAGAAACATGTGTAAAATGTTAATTAAGAGTTTTTGAAAAGTCCAAAATGATCTATTTTCATGTTTTTCAACAATGTGGAATGTCCTATTTACATGTTTTGGAAAAGGTGCAAAATGTTCTAATTCCATGTTTTTCAAAAGTGCAAAATGTTCTAATTCAATGTTTTTGAAAAGGTTCAACATGTTCTAATTCCAAATTTTTGAAAAGGTGCAAAATATACTAATTCTATGTTTTTGAAAAGGTGCAAAATGTTCTAATTCCAAGTTTTTGAAAAGGTGCAAAATGTTCTAATTCCAAGTTTTTGAAAAGGTGCAAAATGTTCTAATTCCATGTTTTGGAAAAGGTGCAAAATGTTCTAATTCCATATTTTCGAAAATGTGCAAAAAGTTCTAATTCAATGTTTTTGAAAAGGTGCAAAATGTTCTTATTTCATGTTTTTGAAAAGTTTGAAATGTTATTGTATTTGCATATTTTTGAAAAACACAAAATATTCTATGTATTTAAATGCTTTCAAGACATATTTGAATGTTTGTGTAGATATTTGATATTGTTTTTAGTTAAAAATGTATATGGGTCATTTTGGTTCTTCACAGACGATATGCTAATAATTATTACAGTTCGACCTTGAATTAGGAAAACTAAATATTTAACTTCAACATTAAAATACATTATGCCATATTTGATTTCCAATTAAATATAGTATAATATGGTAAATTTTAGTCAAGAATTAAATTGCTTTTGCTTGCGACTTCAACTTCAGGTATTAAAAATTATATGCATTTTAATTTCGCAGTTTTAATACAGTTGCAGTTTGCAGTACTTATTCATGAAAATTAAGCTGATAGCCACATTAAATAAACTTGTTTTGATGTATTTAATAAAACGATAGCATGAAAATAGTGAAACAGCCCAAGCACTAAGCACCGTAAAATAAAAAATACCGCGAACTCAAGAATTCGTAAGAATTGCCCATCCCACATCCCAGTCTCACAAAAGCTGTCACACAGTTCCTGCTTAGTTTTACTCAATAAGGAAGTATTGGTTTAAATAACCTAATAGTTGTTTTGCTAAAAACTTATTTAAACCATCATGTATCCTTAAAATTACCTAATTAACGTGATAAAAACGTTGTTTTTTATACTCATAATAATTATAGAAATATATCGTCTGTGAAGAACCAAAATGACCTGTATCCATTTGTAGCTAAAAAAATATCCACTATCTACACAAATATTGAAACATGTCTTGCAAAAATTTAGATGGAATATTTTGCACTTTTATAATATATGCAAAGGGAACATTTTGAAATTTTCAAAAACATGTAAATAGACCATTTTGCACTTTTTAGAAACATGTGAATGAAGCATTTTTCACTTTCCCGAAACATGTTGATAGAACATTTCTCACTTTTCCGAAACATGTTGATAGAACATTTCTCACTTCTCAAAAACATGTAAATAGAATATTTCTCTCTTTTCCAAAGCATGTTGATAGAACATTTTACACTTTTCAAAAACATGTAACTAGAAAATTTGACACTTTTCATTACGATATGTAATTAGAACATTTTAAGTTTTTCAAAAACATTTAAATAGAACATTTGGGGTTTCTTTGGTAAGTGATGTTTTCAAAAACATGTTAAATAGAAAATTTTACACTTTTCAAAAACTGTAAACTAACATTTTCGTTGAGGCATATGTTTCTCCTTTTGTTTTTATGACATAGCTTGATTTGATTGTAGCTTAAATTGGATATGGGTAATTTTGTTTCTTCACAGGCGATATGATAGCTAATATGCATGGTTCATGATAAATATTTGAGGAAAATTTGGACCGAGTGAAGTATTTAAGTGCTATACATATCGGCAGTCTTAAGGTGAAGGAAAAAACAAAAATGTTGGTTGGCTATAAAGTTGATGAAATTAATTATGAACAACACAGATAGACATTAATTTGACACTTGTGGAAGTGGAATAGGCTGCCTATGGTGCGACGGCGATGAGAAAAAACTGCAGACATTTCAACTACGAAGCGATTTCTGTGTACGTGAGACGTAAAGTAAAAGTAGTAGAAGTGAAATTGTTGGGTTTCGAAGGTGATAGTCAGTACTTAAAACTTGTAAAAACTTATTGTTTTAAAACCTATTCGATAACCACCTATCTAACAAATAGGGGATTTTAATGATACCGTGACCGTATTTTTTTAAATCTGCAGATATTTTCTGCTGGACTAAAACATGAAGACTACTTTCAGTTTGGTCTTATTTGGCTTTGGACTTGGCCTGGCCCTTACACTACTGACACTGGTTGAAGCCAAACCAGAACCAGTGGTGGACATTCAAGGGGGTGGCAATGATGACCCTGGTAAGGTGCTGGATTGGGCATTTCTTTTCCCAAACACTGGATCTAGAGACACGGGGTCTAAGAATGCTACACGCAGAAAGAGGGTGGTGTCTCCTTATTATAGACCTCGTCAGTCGTATTCATCATCTTGGATTACGGAAACACCAAAATGTCGTCCTCCAAATCGAAAATGGGACTCAATCCTGAAAAAGTGTATTAGATCCTCTTCACGGATTTAATGATGCGTACAGTCATTACTTATTTGTTGCACCCATTCATAGGCTCACAGGGTGACATTTGAAATATTTTTGTTGTATTTACCATCAACTGTTATGTGAATCAAATGCCCCAGAAATTAATGTCAACTATATTATTATATACTAATTATTTTAAGTACTAACAATTAAATTTCCCGAAAGATGAACAGGAATATTTTGTCATTAAAATATATTAATCAGTATTACTTACCTACCTATTTAATTAACGATATATTCGAAAAATACCATATCGTCTGTGAAGAACCAAAATGACCCATTTCCAATTTAAACTACAATCAAAATGAGCTATGTGGTAAAAACAAAATGAAAACAAACGTGTAAAATGTTAATTTGAAGTTTTTGAAAGGTGTATATTGTTCTACTTGCATGTTTTTTGAAAAGTGTAAAATATTCTATTTAAATGCTTTCAAGACATAATTCAATATTTTTGTAGATAGTTGATATTTTAGTTTTTAGCTACAAATGGACATGGGTCATTTTGGTTCTTCACAGACAATATGTACCCACGCATGAAATTTAACATTAATAAAATCGGTATACGGACACTTTCCCCCCGGACACTTTCCCCCCGGACATTATCCCCCCCCCGGACATAATCCCCCCGGACAATATCCCCCCGGACATTTTCCCCCCATGCAGTAACCCTGGACATTTTCCCCCCAGTCCAAAAATGAAACAAAGGGAAAAACAAGTACACTTAAGTGCTAAGGTAAATGTTTTAGGAAAATAAAACAAAATGTAGTATTCTAAGTACGTCTAAGCGTTGATGCATTTTCTCATGATTAGCGTAGTAATTAACATGCAACAATCTATGTTTGACAATCTACAAATATATGCATTATTTTGCATACTCTAATTTATCATACCAATTTATTAGTCCAGCAAGTAATTTATTTCAGTCACTATTTTATTTTATCAGTCTGTTGAAGGAGGTCTGAGCAGTTCGACTCTCTTGAAAGTCGATTGTAATATTCTGTTTTGTGGGTTTTCTATTTATTAAAGCTAAAATGGAGTTAAAAATTATTGATAGAATATTAGAAATTATTAAAATTATTAAAAAATTATTATTAAATTATTAAAACTATTAGAAATAATGACTTAAATAGTTGAGTTTTCCCTGTCCTATTACCTATTATCTTGTAACTAGACATTTTGTGCGACGTCAGTATGCACATGTACAGAATTCTTGCTGCACACGGGAGAAACGGTGTAGTACATATTAAAGATTATACACATTTTTAGGTTTGCTAGTAACTTTTAATTTTGAGGAATATTATATATATAATATAATAATATATATTATAAGGTGCTTTTTTTAATATACTTTTCTACATTTTTGAATTCATATTTTGTTTCACTACACAAATTTCGCTTAAGGTTTAATAAATTTTAGATTAAATTGGATTTGTCGTGAGGAAAGTATTTAATGATTTATCACTATACCCTAACAGTATGCATCGTAGCATCTTAAATACGGGTGCGGGGGGAAAAGATCCGGGGTTACTGCTTGGGGGGAAATCGTCCGGGGGGATAATGTCCTAGGGGGAAAATGTCCGGGGGGGGGGGAAATGTCCGGGGGGAAAGTGTCCGGGGGGAAAGTGTCCTACTGTTAAAATATAGACATTATATCCAACATGTAAATAGATAGGATATATTTACAGTATATAGACATACATATATTTGACATAATTAAGTAGGTGTCATCATTGGACATCTTACATCTATTGCGTAAATCCTGTCCTCGGTAAGGAGGGATTCAGCACATTGCAAATTCCATAGTTAGTAATCATATTACGAATATTATTGGATTATTCTTAGATAGATGCAGAAAGCATTATCTATATTGTTAATGTCAAATTGTAACATCTCCATTAACATGGAGATGAATATTTGGAAATTATTATTGACTTTTAGTTGTCAAGTTTGAGAAGCCTTTCCATAAGAAAGCATTGTATGTTATTTGTGCTGACAAGAGCGATCCTCGATCCTCTCGTCACCCTGTCAAAAGCCATTACTTTTTATGACTTTATTACTTGTCGAATGACCATGTATATTTCACAATACAGGATGGTTGAGCCATATTCATTTCCTCTCAACCACCACATCAGCAGGACTCATGTCCGTACTATTCTATTGTATTGTTCTAGCGCGCAGTATGTATCATTGGTAAAATACATACACATTCATTGGTATACCTAAATTCATAACACTACTCGTCCATACGAGTTTTCCTCAATACGAAAGACTGAACAATAAATTAATTGGAACTTGAACTCCGAGCGAGCAGCATCTTATTTATTTTCTGTTCCTCCGGAACTTTTCACATTTCATTTTCAATTCACCTAACATAATAGATTATGGTAATAATCTGATAACGTTTACTCCCCGATAACCATAATACTATTTATTACGTTATCAGCACGGGTATTGCTATTACCCTGATTTCGAGTAACTAAAACCGAAGAAGTCCTCCCGCTAAGACACTGGCCAGTGCACCCGAGGATTCTTCGTAATTTTGAAAGTAGTCGAAAATCCCAGAGCTTCCTACTTACATTCGTGCTAACTATTTAATCCATTGGAAAAGTTGAGCACAGCCACAATAATTCTGTTTATCCCTTTGGACAAGAATCTTGTGAAGAGTCTATTTAATCCGTTGGGAAAAGACTAAAAATATTCTATTTAATCCTGTTGGAAAAGAATATTTATAGATTCTATTTAATCCATTGTGGAAAAGAATCTTATCCTATTTAATCCGTTGGGACAAGGATAAAATACAGATCTATTAAATCCGTTTGGAAAAGATCTCATCTTTACGGCAGCGAGCTAACGACACTACTATACTTAATTAAACCTAACGAACCGCCTAACAAGCGGATCCGACGGAGGTTAAGTAAGTAAACTCGAGGAAATAAGCTATTAATTATCCCCTAAAAAGGAAATTCTGATAGTGGAAATATCCGAGGAGAAGAGTAGCTCAGAAGAGGATCAAGAGGATCATCTTTGAAAATTCGGAATTCAAGAGAAGAATAGAATTTTAACTTCTGAACGCTACGTACCTCCGTGAGGGCGCACTACAAGCCACTCGTCATTTCAGAGTGCATTAATCAAATTTCAAAGCCCCTCGACCCGAGATTCAATAATCCGGGTACTACATACTTCTCGCCAGGCTAAAACTAGTCACCTGGGGGAAACTGATATCAAGAAAATCGAAGCTCATTCCCATAAGGACGGTAGTGATACCTCCTTCAAATTTTGAAAATGTACCAGTTTAGTCTAGGATGTTTATCCGGAAGACGGAAAACTTGGGAAAATGAAAAAGCCTTCAATTCGAAGTCATTTGAAGTAAACGCTGACAAAAAGCGTAAATTGGACGAAAAACTGGGAAGTCTTGAATCCCCAGAGAAAATTCCAATTCCCATTGAACTCCTGGCCGAGGCGAGTCGACACGCCACCCGTCAGTCGGAGTACTTACAGCAGCATTACATTGAAGTATCTGCAAATATGCAAAGGCCACATTCGGAGCAACAAGACTCTGTGAGCCTATCAAACCCCGAAAATCTAGGAAGAAAAGATAGGAGTCAACTCAAATCCGTATTCGAAAAACTTCCGAAAGATTTACAACAATTTCCTACCATAGGAAATCAAACAAGGAGAAAAGGTAGGATTCCAGTCACATCCGTAACCGAAAAACTCCCCAAAGAATTACAGAAATTACCTAGCACAGGAATTTCAGAAAACTGCAAAGGTAGGATTCAAGACAAATCCGTAACCGAAAAGCACAGCAAAGGTAGGACTCAGAATAAATCCGTAACCGAAAAGCTTGGGAAAGGTAGGATTTAGAATAAATCCGTAACCGGAAAAATCCCCGAAGACACTCAAGAATTGCCTATCATAGGAATTCTCACAAAAGAAGAAGAAGAGTTCATGAAAACCCTCAACTGTAATGAATACTGGGAGGTCAAGTATGGCAACTGGTCATCACCATTGGAAATGCCATATACAGGCAACATTGTTAAAGCCCTGTACTTTGCGTGGGTCGTATCCGACCATTATCACCGAGAACTCTCCATGAAGGGGACTGCCGATTTCCCGATTTCTGAAGTTTTAAACGGAACAATTCCCCTTCAGATGCACAAAACGCTTAAAGCAAGGTATCATGTACTCAAGGCAATGTCAAAAGACGAATATTGGACACAGCTCCAAGCACTGACAAACCCCGACACGAGAGACGATTTTTACCTGAACACGGTTGGCAATATGGAAGCCACACCTCAAGAGTACAATAAGGATACAATCCGAATATTGATTCAGATCATGATACCCACTCTCAGAAAAGGAGATGTCTACTTTGACTATCTGAGATCCTGGAGTCGTCAAGCGACTAGGAATCAAATCCTTCAACGGATACTGAACAAAATACAGAAGTTCAGAACAGGACAAGAAATGCCCGGGAGCAACCGCATTTCGGAATCACCGATTTTCAAAATGATTGAAATCGAGGATAGATTCGAGAGACGACAATTTACTATTACCTCTCATCTACAGCCTGAAATCTCAGCACCACATGAACCGACAATTACTGTAGAAGTTGGCCTACAACCCGAACTCTATCCAGTCTCAGAAGTGACAATACCGAAGTTATCGTCATTGTACTTCTCACCTCAGGACACAGACAAGAAAGTCGAATACCTAGAAGCGGCCGCACAGCCCACAGTAATGGATAAATCCGATCTATCACTACTAATAATAGATTCGGTTCCAGAAATTCAAGATTATAAGCCCTCAACCGCAGGCATTGAATTCAACTCGAGTATAGTCCAGTCATCAATGACGGAGGACGTAATACCAAAATTAGTCCAGTCTCCAATGACGAAGGACGTAAAAATGAAGAACACAGTTCAGTTAACATTGTCTGAGAACGTATCAAAGGTTATAGTCCAGTTAAGGCAGACGGAGGACGAAATAACAAAATTAGTCCAGTCAATTCCGACGAAAGACATATCAGAACGTATAGTCCAGTCCACGACGACGGAGGACGAAAATACGAATTTAGTCCAGTCACCGATGACGGAGGACGAAATACCTAAGAAAAGGTCAAAGCCGGACACCAGTCATAAAGTATTTATGGTCCGCATTAAGCCTGACGAAAAGGCAGAAAGCGAGGAAACAATACCGCAATCAATTGAAACAATGAAGTCATTCAATGGACATAAGCCGCAACAAGCGCAACAAACAGGCACAGACTTGCCAAATAATAAGCCGTATATGCAGGACATACCGAAACGTCCGATACGCCCGCACGCTATGTATAACCGTGCCATGAACGAACTCAATGAAGAAAGGGAGAGAAGAAATAATCTCAAATTCCCTGAAACTCCTACAATTGAAGAAAAAATAGAAATTATACGAAAATGGAGTGAGTCATCATCTGACTCAGATGTCACGCAAATACACTCAGAAAATTCATCGAATTTCTCAGTATTGAACGACGAAGATGACAGTAGCCATCAGTCACAATCCGAAGTGCTCAGCGAAGACGACTCAGACTATGCAGTCAGTCTCAAAGAAATTGACGACAGAATTGAAGATTTAGAATCAATTCTCAAAGAATCAGAAGTGGAACTCCAAGGCCTGATTAAACGAGCACGCGAGAGACGAAGGGCAATTTATATAGAAAAATCCCAGTCCTCCACACATATTGTCTACGTTGACAAACTCAACAATACAGACTTGCGAAAAGGAATCGCAGCAAACCCGTTTTCACCGATTATTGATCGAGACCAGTACATGAGCCATATCCTAGGATACTACATCCTCATGAACAAGGACAGTGATTTAATTCACAATATGGAACCAGAGTTTCTTACCTGGTACAATCAGAAAAGCAAGAAGTTGGACCACGAAGATCCGCAATACTTCTCTTGTGTCTCTCAAAACGGGAAAGGAGAATCACCAGTCTCCGGTTCGACACCAGTACCAAGACGCTGGAAATGTCATAGCAAAGCATACCTGATCAATCAGAGGAAATTTATCCGAAAACGGACAACTGAACCTTCATTCAAGGCAGTACAGAAGAAACTTGGATTGACATATAATCCCATCACACTATGTGCAAGAATCGCACAGAAGAAAGAAATAGCCGACATGCTATATGCAGCTCCGACAGTCCTGGACTCAGAGCATAACTGCAACCAAGAAGGATGGTGCATCCCCATCCGGGGGAAATTACTGAAAGAATTATTTCCCACTTACTCAAATAGTGATTTTGACAATTCACCTGATGTTGTGCAAGCCAGCCAACAGAACCAAGCATTCATGGTCAGACTTGGTAGTACCGACAACAGTAAGGAGGGTGGAAAACCAGCCACTCGGTCCAAAGTACAGTCGAAGTCTACATCTCAACGTAGAGAGGAAGTCAGACGTTTGATGTTCGACATCCCTGACGTCCGTAACACTCAGTTTAACAACTATGACGCTGAAGCCGAAATGGAACTTCGAGTATATGAAGCCTATCAAAAAGATTTCATACAGATAGCCAAAAGCCCTAATTCAGGCAAATACACTGAGGAACCGACTCCTCAGGAAGCCCGTCTCAATTGGACATGTGACACGGGAGCCTCCGTACACTTGTGTGGAAATTTGGACATGTTTTACCGATACACCGAATTCCCTGACGGAGGACAGACACTCATATTAGCCGACGAGAAGGAAGTCACGTCGCCCGGAAGCGGATCGATTGTAATCTCCGCATACAATGGGGAATCATGGGTACCACGGTTACTAACCAACGTATGGTATCTCCCTCAAGCAGCAAATATTTTCTCGGTCACCCATGCATGTAAGAATATGAAACTATTTTACTTGGGAAACGAAAACGGAGTATCGCTCTATGACGCAACCTCCTGGGAGACCAAACCCTGGAAGCCTCTTACTAAAATACTGGAAGCCAAAACTCTGGACAGTAAACACAACGATACGGGAAATTTGGTGATGAATATTAGACCAATATTTCCGAAAAATACAGTAACAAAGCCCTTGTCATCCACAAGGCCCGAAGCCTCGCAACCAAGCAACCGTACAGAGCCTGTCACGGCGAAAGAAAGTCCCAAGAAAACTAGAAAACGGCATAGAAAGAAGACGAAATCTGTTCAAGATAGTCACAGCCGGGGGGACACTGAGACAAGTGGAACATTTAAGATGACCACTGTTAACAATATACTGACTGACATATCAGATGACCTCACCTCCAGCCTAAGCATATCAAAGCAACCTGGAGGCACGAGTGTTCATAATCTCAGCTCTACAGACAAGCATCAAAGCCCAGAAGCAACTGGCCACAAGAAGTCTATCCCCAATCAAGGGAAAGATGAAGTGAAAACAATGGAAGTTCAGGCCCAACCTGTCAACTTCACGTATCATCCAGCTTCACAGCAAGCGAAAATTACAGAAGGACTAATCGACGATTGGAACAATCTCGATCATAATGGCAAGAATAAGCCCATCACTCAACAGGAAGGAAAGTCGAAGGTCGTATCCAGACTTACCCTGTTCACAGTCCGAAAAGGTAGGAAGAATACCGAAACACCTGGGAAAATCAATCTTTACCACAAGATCCCAGATATAACAAGACTTGTATATGATCAAGGAGAACATTTCAACGGACCTAGAAGTTATCTAGAAGCAGTTGAGTCCATAGACAGCCCACTCTGGAAGATGGCCATGGACAAAGAAATGGAAGCCCATATGAAAAATGGAATATGGACGCTATCCCCGAGATTCTCAAATCAAGAGATCCGAAAAGTCATCTGGACATATTCTTACTGTGTAAGAACTAATACTTACTATGCCCAGCTTATCACAACTGACTATCGACACATTGGTCACCGTTATGACCCGGTAGTACACACTGCCACAACAAAGCTCATTTTGGCAGACGCAGGTATTAAAGGAAAATACCTGGCAAGACTTATACTCAAGTCTCCTACTGACGCAGTCAACATTGACGATCCAGTACTCTGTATTGAACCACCAGACGGTTATAAGAATAACTACAAGCTAGTTTACAATACGGGCATCTCACTCCGCACCATGAAAGAACAAATAAAGTTCCGCGGACGTCTTTACTCTCAGCTCGAGAAGTCACATTTTTACAGATGCAATCATGACGAATCTTTATTCATTCAATCATATACGGACCCCCATGGGGTAGTACACAGAACATGTTTTCTCCTCGAAGGACAAGAAGCGCTAATTACAGCCACACATCGTCCGGATATTTTTAGAATCGCTGACGAATTGAACGCTACATTCGGCGTAGAAAGAAAACTTAATCCAACACACTGGAATCACATTGATGTCTACATTACAGACCCATACTTGAGCATTTCTCAAGAAACAAGGATCAGCAGTCTACACGATCAATTAGAGTAACAAGATGGTGAAGAAACCACCACTCCGAGTTTCCCTCAACCGTTGGCACGAAATCCGGATTTACTAGAATCGGACTATATGGAATGCCATAACTTGATCTGTGGTCTCCTACACATAAGAGACTCCACAAGACCAGAAATTTCCCGAACTATGGAGAAAATTTCGGACAAAACCGGTAACTACACCGTACGTGACTACCTAGTAGTCAAGAAGCTGATCAACTACTTATACACAACAATAGACGATAACCTTCGTTATTTCTACAATCCCAAATATACACAAGGGAACCTGGAAGTCCAACATGCAGTTGAAGTCCAATTCGGTTCAATCCAGCACCTCGTCCGTCGCTTTGGAAGGTGCATTACATTGAACAAGTCCGCAGTACACTGGAACACGTCCACTGTAAGGGGGGAAAGCAAGGACAAAGCTAAGAACGAGATAGTAGCAATCTACGAAACTCAAAAGGCAGCTTTGGAGCTACATATGCTCACCTGTGAAATCGGCCTCAGAAAATGGCTCACACCGATATTCTACTTATCAGCCACAGCCGAATACCTGAAAATGCTCTATGAAGAAGCAGAATTAAAACATTGGACATGGAAAGAAAAACGGAAGCTCTGGTGCCTCCAAGAAATGGTAGAAAAAGGCATATTGAAACCCAGACAAGAATATACCCTGCCAGCACAGCTGTTCAGCCAGGAAGTTTCATGGTTCAAGCTAGAAAAAGACAAAAGAGATCTTGGAATATCAAACAGAAGAATTCCACAGAAATTGCTGCGAAGCCCAGCCTTCCATAAGGGACTAATTGAAGGTACCCTTACTCAGCAACATTATGGCAAGAAACTCCCTTGTCCACCATCCGAGAAAGAGATGGACGCAAGACGGAGGAAAAGGAAGCCTGTCACAAAAGCAGACTTAAAAGAAATCTGGAAAAACCCAGTTAGCCATAGACAAATAGAAGAAATCGGAAAATTACGAAATCCGTCACTGGAAGAGGACACTCAAGAGCTCTCCAGCAGTCAAGACTGCAAGCAGTCATCACGACCTCAAGTGGTCAGAAAAGTGAAAGCACAACCGAGGGAGCAAGCTAGCCCCGTCAAGCTGGAAGGACATTCAAGATGTCAGACGATACAAGCCTCACAGGAGCACAACAATTCCCAGCACACAAGAGGAAGTTCTTTACAAGTCAAGAAAAGACTCAGAACTCTTTGCCTTGTCATGTTCATGCTATTATTCCACATAATAGGCGGTAGGACACTCGAATGGTCCGAATCCGTGGGGACAATCCCCAGAAGCTCACCAGGACCCACATTATTGTCTTTATCACACGGGTATGATCCTGGAAGAGGATTGAAGATACGTCATGGGACAACAAAGATGCATTTGACTTGTCCAGCGTACACTGAAGATTGGGACATCCCCCAACCGGGGAAGTCAATCAAGAAATACAAAGCGTTCGCACCGAACCTAGAAGCCCTGAATTCACTACAAAGATATGAAAGCAAGCAAGCTCAATCAGGCACTAACTCACGATCATCATTTGATCGGAAATTGATTTTCTACAGCACTCATATTGCCGGGAACCAGACAGCACGCCCGAAGCGTGAAGTTATGATGATTACTCTCACAAGGTTGAGACAACTATGGCCAGACTCATCTATGAAGAAACGAGCCGAAAGCCTTACACTCTTGGAGAAAGAAAAGAAAGTCTTCTACTATGAAGCAAGAGAAGGTATCAATAAACAAATGGAAATAGAAAAAGGAAGTTTTCACTGCTCCCACTTCTACCTTATCAGGACCAAGAGTGCGCATCGATCCGGGAAGGGACAGAGAAGACAACAGACGTCGAATCTCTTGCCACGCATAAACTGCAGTCATCCCTTCAAGATCAGAAATAAGACACGATCTGTCTTAAATGTTGAAGACACCAGAACATCCAACCTACCAGTTGAATTGTTAATCTCCGCAACCATAGGAGAAAGCAGGATGAAGGATGAAGCCAGTAATCCGGTCATCATAATACAATGTGAGCCTTCGAAGCAGAAGCCACTGGATCCAAAAGACAGACACTACTGTCGAAAATATGGAATCCAAAACCCTGTTGCTTTCTACAGATTAATACAAGACTGTGAAAGGGCAGATGCTCTCCGCCACCATAAGCCACAGAGAAACACGGAGAAAGAAGCCTCGGATACCCCAAGACAACAGTACTTAGGTGAAAGTACGAACACTGGAAAAGAATTACTGATGACTCTTTTCTTCTTGGCCTCGGATAGCCCGAGCAAAGCGCCACACTTTGGCCCTACCATAGACTTTAGTCGAAATGGAATAAAGCAAGTCTCAAAACAGACGAAATTGACAAATCAAGCGGAAGTTTCTGGAGTCAGTCGACCCCAGATTTACAGGACGAATCCAAACAGTTTTTCCGTAATAAAAGAAAAAACAGGAACTGGAAAGGATCAGAGACGGAAGATACCGCCCTTAGGTTCAGGAAGCATCTACAAATTCTACATAGTTTACCACTGGAACAATCAAGGTTTATCACCTGTTACTATTTCCCAGCAGTGCATCGGGATGAGCGTAATTTTTAGCTTCATAGCCCGGATATCCTTTATCAGAAAGGACACATCATACCTCAACTCATCTAAGAAGATTCGAGGAAGTTGCCTTATCAAAAGCAATACAGATCAGAAAGAAGATTTGTACGTTTCATACTATGAAACTAGGAGGACGGTCTTCCCTTCAAGAACCGAAATAAGAAAACGAAAGAAGATAACATCTCCCAAGCAAACACTAGTCGAGATCAGGAACATATATGTTCCGAATTTACAAAAACAACCCGAAGAGAAAAAGGAAAGTCAAGTGTTTTCCTTCCTTGCTTCGCGATTTAATGACCAGAGCTCACGGTCATTACACATTTGGCATTTGGCACGAATTCCAGTTAGCTGTCAAACTTTGGCCTTTAGGACCCAGAAGGATTCTGGTTCCATGTCGATGAATAAGTTCCTGGAGACAGGAGGGACTGAAATAGCTCGCCTCATACTCCATCCTACTCGAATACGTAACGAAATAAAGGAACTTTCTAGGTTCTCTCTTCTCCATGAAGGACAAGATCGAAGAAACCGAAACACAGGAGCGGAATGCTACCCTGTCAATATCCACGTGACCGATTCTAGGTCAAGTAAGTCCATAGCATCCATAGCTATTACAGAACAGAGCATTATAGGAAGAAACCTAGTCAACCGCAGTTGTACTTCGAAGCAGCCGACACCTTCATACTGGTGCCCTGTAGAAGTTTCAAGCAATATTTGCAAGCCATTCATGTCAGAACTAAGATTGACCCGTTACCCGATTGTAGGCTTCCGAAGCAATCGCCTTTATTTTACTCCAGTTTATGTTAAATTGGAAAGTGACTTACTCACAACACCTTCATCTCTCAGAAAGAAAGAAATCGGTTGGACCCATGATAAGTCAATGATGTCCTGGTTCCAATCGAATCTATGGAGAAAGTACTCCATGCAAGAAAATGACTTTGTCAAGAATGACATTATTGAAGTTCTCAAAATTAATCCTGTATCATCGTTTAACCTAAGGGATGTAAGCAGTGAGCAGACGTTAAAGGCTACAGCAAAATCGGATTCCCGAAAAGAACCTCCGAATTACGCCGGACAGAAATACAAGAGAGAAAATAAGCCGGGACAATCCCCCGCCATGCAAAAACACATCAAGTACATGTTATTGTTGAATATGCATCATCTTACCAAGGATGTCTTCTACCCTGGCACAGATGTGAGTTCAGGACCTTTGAGGGTTCTCAACGATGATAAGCAAGAAGCCACCTATCACAGGTGTACGATACATATTGGGAAAAGTAAAGCTTTAATCCAATACCTGCCGGGACCGAAACATGAAGAAACCATGAAGCCCATTGAATCTATGGCAAACCAATTGAAAATGAAGGTCAAGCAGAAGGACATATCATATGTCATTACTTACAATTCCATTGAATTCCTGGAAGTAGGAGACCTCGGAATCTCCAAGAATATTAAGAATAAAAAGTTTACAACCCCAGTTGTCAACAAGGGAGACTACTATCATTTTCAACGTCTCATCAAGCACACCGGAAAATTGTTTCATACGATACAATTCTCACCTGTTATCTCTCCGAATAGTCGAGACATTCCTAAGGATCGAGATACTTTCAAGGATAGCTATCGAGAGCTATATCCTGTTCTTCCAGTTCCGTCCACTGAAAACGTGTCGAAGGAACCGCTTACCGAAAAGATTTTCGAGCATTCGCTATCACAGCCAACATTAGGCACCATGCCGTACCTTGACTCAGGTCAAGAAGTCCCGGACCGGGAAGATATAAATCAATACAACTCTATTGGAAATACTACTATGATATTGTATCTAGTAACATTGATTATGCGATGGTACAATCAAAAACGACCATGCATTAAACGGGAGAAATTAGTGACAGTAAATGGACGGGATATCAACCTGTATAAGGACCCACATTACATGTCAAGGCAGCCAACACATTGGTCTTTTCTACCCTACAATGGAAAACCTGGCGAGTCGAGCGAAGTACCTGCCGACCACGACCCAGTACATCAGTTCCAGAGACGCAGAAAGCTAGCTGGAATTCCGACATCGGACTTTACAGATCCTACACGGACCATCATGAACATTCATGCAGAAAGTGGCTAACGTAGACCCACATCAATTACTGGACAAATCAACCTGGACACACCGGACCGTCTCATCTGGAGATAGAGTTATTTAGGGTGTATTATTATGTTATTGTCATTTCAAATTTTTATTATGTTGAAATTCGATTGTTGATTTTATTCATATTTTTAAAATTGTTCAGATTTACATTTATCTATTAATTCTATATTAGAGTTTTTATCGATTTTCGGATCATTCATTTGTTGTTTATTTTGAACCTCTAATCGAAGGAGGGTGTTAAAATATAGACATTATATCCAACATGTAAATAGATAGGATATATTTACAGTATATAGACATACATATATTTGACATAATTAAGTAGGTGTCATCATTGGACATCTTACATCTATTGCGTAAATCCTGTCCTCGGTAAGGAGGGATTCAGCACATTGCAAATTCCATAGTTAGTAATCATATTACGAATATTATTGGATTATTCTTAGATAGATGCAGAAAGCATTATCTATATTGTTAATGTCAAATTGTAACATCTCCATTAACATGGAGATGAATATTTGGAAATTATTATTGACTTTTAGTTGTCAAGTTTGAGAAGCCTTTCCATAAGAAAGCATTGTATGTTATTTGTGCTGACAAGAGCGATCCTCGATCCTCTCGTCACCCTGTCAAAAGCCATTACTTTTTATGACTTTATTACTTGTCGAATGACCATGTATATTTCACAATACAGGATGGTTGAGCCATATTCATTTCCTCTCAACCACCACATCAGCAGGACTCATGTCCGTACTATTCTATTGTATTGTTCTAGCGCGCAGTATGTATCATTGGTAAAATACATACACATTCATTGGTATACCTAAATTCATAACACTACTCGTCCATACGAGTTTTCCTCAATACGAAAGACTGAACAATAAATTAATTGGAACTTGAACTCCGAGCGAGCAGCATCTTATTTATTTTCTGTTCCTCCGGAACTTTTCACATTTCATTTTCAATTCACCTAACATAATAGATTATGGTAATAATCTGATAACGTTTACTCCCCGATAACCATAATACTATTTATTACCTACAACCATAAAATCTATTAATTTAAAATATAACATACGCTTGCATAACATAAGCGTGATAAGTATGTACACCTTTCTACAACAATTTTCTAATTCTTAAATAATTACTTAACTGCATTTCCTAATTATTGTACCATTAAAATTGTCATACACATCTAAAATATTCACAGTCCAGTATAGAATTAGGAATCTAGATAAGGGATAGTCCATAAGTGGTGTCATCAAAATATTCTAACTTTCATTGGATCATATATGACACCCCCCTGTCATTAGCTAAACCGTTGCGTAAATGGCTATCTTCAATAGGGAGAATGTCACTAGTATCTAAGCAGCCCATTAAACCTACACTTAAAGTAATTAATGGACGATCCCTAAAGGATTTATAACTTGGAATCATATTAAAAAGAAAGAAGAAATAAGTGATGACTTCCACAGAAACAAAACTGTCTTAGGTTCGTTTTGCATTGGTTGCTCAGAATATGTACCAACTTGGGGGTCGTCCATCAATGAATTTTAGAAAAAAAAGAAAATGTTTTAACCCCTCACTACCTGACTCTACAAATAAGTCAGATATTTCTAGTAATTGACTGATTTCAGAAGAAATCAGCCAATTCAATTAAACACCTCATATCTGGGAATCGATATATGACTACTTGTTTATAGCGGCTTATGGTTTTATTTAGTTTAGTGATGTGTTTAAATGGGTGAAAGTAAAGAAGGAAGAGGGGAGTACGTCTTCAGATTAAGAGTACTGGGAATCTGTAGGGTGGAGGTGGGAGGCTGGAGAGGCTGGACCCGGGCAATGGAGAAAGGAAGGCAAGGAGAATAGGAAGAGATACAGAGGAAAAAAGAGATACATAGGGAGCAATGTAGATTAGTAGGTAGGTAGGGCGAGGAGATGAGTGAAGAGAGATTATATATATATAATTCAATTAATTACAGTGTAATGGGACAGAGACAGACAGAGAGAGAGAGAGGTATGTAGGTAGGTGCGTAATAAATGCGTAATGTATAATGCGATTTGAAGTAATAGGATGCAATTCAATGGGACAAAGAAGAAGGAGAGTTAATGCATAGTAAGTGTTGCGAATTATTAGTGTCTTTGCCAAGGTGTGCCAAATATAATGCAAATTGAGACAGCGATGTAAGCATGTGTGCAGCGCCATATAATAAGATGCATCATCCAGGCCAATCAAATTATGTTTGAGCTGTATCAGTACATAGGCAGGTTTATATACAAAATTACAATGTTTTTGAATTTATTACAATTTATACAACATTTATATACATGAAATACAGGACATTTAATTATTGAACGGTATACTTAACAGTATATACATTATATATCTAGGTTAAATCTACACTATACAAAATATATATACACTTCTTACAAGCTAGAGCTTAGTATTTAATAAATAAATGTAGTTCACAAATAACATTGACATTAAACAGCTAGGTTGCTTACATACTAAACAATTGAAATACACGAGTCTTACAAATACAGAACATTTAATTATTCAAAGGTATACTTAACATTTATATATACATTATATATCTAGGTTACATCTACACTATACTAAATATATATACACTTCTTACAAGCTAGAGCTTAGTATTTAATAAATTTATGTAGTTCACAAATAACATTGACATTAAACAGCTAGGTTGCTTATATACTAAACAATTGAAATACACAAGTCTTACAAATACAGAACATTTAATAATTCAAAGGTATACGTAACAGTATATACATTATATATCTAGGTTACATCTACACTACACTAATTATATATACACTTCTTACAAGCTAGAGCTTAGTATTTAATAAATATATGTAGTTCACAAATAACATTGACATTAAACAGCTAGGTTGCTTACATACTAAACAATTGAAATACACGAGTCTTACAAATACAGAACATTTAATAATTCAAAGGTATACTTAACAGTATATACATTATATATTTAGGTTACATTATTATAATACTATAAATATACAACTATTACAGAATAATATATTTACTTATTTAACAAATCTTTATGGCCAAAGGGCAAACTAAAATTACAATCATTGGGGTCTGAAAATACCCGTGATATATCTAATGTGTTGAATGCTAATCTATTTACACTCACTACGTACATGTTATGATCTACAGATCGTATAGAATTTACAATAATATTACACGGCTTGTCTGTTTCAAGCATTTGTTTATACTTGTCGTGCCTGCATTGGCGTAACGCAATAGCCGGGACACCTCTGAACTTTTGTTGTTCGCTACTATTTAAATATAACATGCTATACATTTTAGGCTTAAGTGTAATTAATTCTGATACATCTAAGCTCTGTATTCTTATTTTGCCACTCTCGTCTTTATTTAGAAGATACAACTCTGGATACTTATTTTCGTACCGCTTAAAAAAGTCGTGATTTCGTGGAATTTTGCTGAAATCAAATTCTGCACGTGCACTAACTATATCATCCCACAAAGTATTTGAGGGATCTAATATATCTAACTCATATCCGTCGGTATCTGAATAATCCAAGTAAGCTCTATTCTGGAATATTCGACACAGCATATCAAACTTTTCATAGAAGTTAACTTTTGCATTGGCTAAAATTGCCAGTCCTGTGAGTGACAAGTCATCTGCACGATACCTCTTAAGATATTGCGTAATAATACTTAAACAATCAGACAAACCATCAAAATCTTTACATCGTGGTGATGCAAGTAGTTTTTCGGCATGGGCGGTACTGGTGCAAATACTGGTTTCAACATAATCTTTAACTTTTTTTAAAGTCTTGCCATACAAAACATTGGATTGGAATTTAAGTAATTTATTTTCAAAAGGGGTTTTTGCTTGCTTGCGTCTTTCTAGATTGGCATCTATATATGATTTGAAGTAACGTTGCTGTTTGAATCTAACACCACAGTGTATTTTTAAAAGTACCATTCCCTTTGAAAGATAGTAGCGCAATTCCTTGAAATGAACTGTGTAATTGAATTTGTCATAAAGAGTTAACATAAGTCTTGGTCGGGATATAAAATGTTTAATTGAAGCGTTTTTGCGATATTTTAAATTTAACTGGCTCGGCATTTCTTCGAGCTTTATTACTCTCTGTTCCATGGCAAAAGGCAAATTTGCGTCTCGATCATGCAAATGCTCTGGGTATTGCAAGTCACAAACCAGTACGTACCCATAGCTTCCTTCTGTACTACCCAATTCAGGGTCTGTCCAGTCAATGTTTATAAGATCTTTTGTTTCCATGTACTTGTAATCAGACACTGGCATCAGTGACTTCATACTATGTGGATATAAACTATTGATATCTAGTGAAAGTAAGTGTCTACGTGGCTGTGATGTATCTAACCCACCCGGACAACGTTCGTGATTAGCAGTCACATGTTTCTTTGCAAATATACATTGACCTCCCCTTATTCCATTTTTGGCAATTTCATATACCCTGTAATCTCTTATGTAATCTATTTCAGCTTTTGAGTGCTTTAAAAAGCATTGCCATGAGAAGCTTGGCAAAGTTAAAGAATAGGTAGGATCCATTTCGTATGTTTCCATTCCAAATTTTCGAAAATTTTGCCAAACTTCTGCAAGTAATACTGTATCTAACAAACAAGTAAAACGCATGTAATCAGCTAATGTAAAAAGGTTGAATTTTGCACAGATGTTTTGAACAAGCTCCCATTCACTGTCTGGTATTGGCATATCATCAAGTAAAGATTTTCGAAAACAAGATCTTGTAGGAATAGGAATATCAAGACTTGTATTTTTAGTAAGAGACAAGAAAGGAAAATAAACTGGTTTTTGTAATAACACAAGATCGTCATGGCACGGTTTTGATACTTTAAGTTTTTTTGCAAAAGAATCATGGCTTTGTGTAGGTAAAAATTTATATAAACACTGCTGTACTATTTTAAGTGACTGAGAGGTTTTTGCGTTAAGTGAATCTACAAGTTCAAATAAATCAGAGTCGAAAAATGAATTGGCATCCATAAAACGTATTTTAACTTTTGAAGCAAAAGATTTGCCAGTATAGTTGGGTTGTTTTGAATCTATAGAAGGATATTCTAAATTTAATTTAGGAAGCCATGTATCTTTAGCAGTTATGGTTATTGAAATAAATTCTTTTGGAGATTTTGCAAGAGCTTTTACGTTTTTGGAAGAAAACATATTAATTTTCATTGCATTAATTAAAAGGTGATAATCAAAAGAACCTCCATAGTGCGAAATAAGTGGAATCTCGTGCTTGTATTTAATACTAAGGTTGCAACTACTACATGCAGCAAACTCAAAATTACCATGGTCGTGGTTATGGTGGAAGGTCCTGATCGTATTAGTTTCTTTACTGAATTCGCGCTCACACAGGTGGCAGTGCGTAGCTTGTTCAAACTGTACTCTTACACTTTCTGTTGGTTTTACTTTGTTATTTGTTTCTCTAATATGTGTAAGTAACCTGTTTGCCCAGTAAAATATACGTTTAAAAAAATGTTGTACAACATCTTCCCCATCAAAATATTCTATAGAAACAACGTTGTCTTTATCTTGCATTCGCCTGATAATAATAAAAGAATAAGCTGCAGGTGTAATTTCTGTTGTATACTTTGTGTTATTTTTTGCAAGTTTAAAATCTTGAATAGGATTTGCAAACGTGAAGAACTTATAAACAATGACAAAGGGATACGGAAGTGTTTGCCATGGTTTTGCAAACTTGACTCGTTCCCATGGTTTAGGAAAAATGATTTTTCTTTCTTCACGAACTTGGCAGTTGTCACTGTGCTGTTGTAAATTCTTTTCAGAGTTAAAACTTCTTAAACACAATTCGCAATAAAAAGCTTTTTTGTGACGTCCATTACACATAAATTTATCAAGATCAGTAATAAGAACTAAATGGTAAGAGTTGGTCTTGTCGTCCTTGCTTTGATTATAAATTAAAAATAAATTACACAGTTCAGTTAACTCAGAATTACGCGACCGTCTAATAGGGACAATGTCGTCATCGCGGTGACTCCAAATATTAATACCAAGATTATTTTTAATTTCAAAATTATTTAAATCTTCGCCAATACGCAAAGGACAATTAATATCAGTAAAATCAAATTGTGAAAAATAGGGAATATACTGTTTGGGACTCTCTAGTTTTTGTTTGGCCCAGCGTGTAGTGTATGGTTTGTTTGTCTTCTTATTTACTTTATACCCAGCTAAGATTTCATTGCGGTATGTGTGAGCAGCAACACAGAATTTAAAGCAGTCGTTGCATTTGTTTTTAATATTTAAGTATCCGTTTCTTCTATAATTTAACTTTGGAAATTTAATATATCCTTTTGCTTCAGCATTTGAAAATAAATTTAAAACTCCTACTTTAAATTGTATAGAATTTACTTGCTGAACTGTCCAACCAGTACCGTACTTATTAAAATCATTTAAGTGTTGTATAACTTCACTTGCACTATTAAATATAAAGTTTTCAATTTCGTCTTCATTCATTATATCGTAATTCTTAGACACAAACTCAATGCTACGTTTTTCTGTTTTTGGTTCGTTTTCTACTATAATTTCTAATTCTAATGCTACATCTAATATAAGTTGAGCCTTAATACTAATATGTACAGCTAAGTTTTGAGTTAACAATTTTATAATAGACTCGTATAGTTCAGTCAAAATGTATGTAATGTCTTGAAACTCTTCAGTTGGTTGATGCTTGTAGGTCACCATTAGTCCCTTATGAGCTCTTGAGGATTCTTGAAATACATCTTGATCTATCAGTGACGAACGACGAGGGCGACGAGAAGGTCCAGCGGGACTATCTTCACTGCTGGTAGTAGTATCAAGTCCGTAGGTTGCTCCTGAACGACTAATTCCACCGCCAGTTTGATATTGATTTCTGTTGTCATAGTGTGCAAGCCGCTCGCCGGGGTGCAGACATAAATGACGGGTCTTGTCAGAACAGAATCGGTTGCAATCTCCACAGTGATGAACATCCTCAACGTGAGCTTGATACGCCACATACGTTCTGCATTCGAACAGACATCTAGGCATGGAACACTCAAAGCGCTTTAAATCAACAAACACAATAATATTAGAATCCAATGTATATTAAACAATAAAATAGGTACAGAATAAAATGCAAAAAAACTTACTAGAAGATATACGTACATAGTCAGTAGTTCCAGTTTTGCGAACAGTTGGGAAGTTTGGTTGTTCGTGGTACTGAACGGTCGTGTCTGGTACTAGGGCTGGTTGATCCATGTTGAACAAATAGTGTTGTAGAGTTGATGCTTTTCGTATGCTCTAATGCTGTTCTTTGAGGCGAGTGGAGTGGGATGGAAACGTTGATGCTCAGAGGAGTGCTTGAGATGGTGTGAGGGTCCCTATGAGTCTGCCGCGGTACTTATAGTTGATCCGTGGTGGGTGGTGGCCACCTGTTTCTGGTAAACCCCTTCTGATTTCACCAGGGACCATAGTTTTCCATTGCGATAAATCTTGATCATTTTGAATACAAAGAGAAGTAGGACCAGGATAAACGACACGTAGATGGCTGCACATGCGCAGAAAGAGAAACAATAACAAATGCACATTTAGCAATGGTTTAAAAATGGACACGTGGTATATGCCCATCAAATGTTTTATTTAATATACATGTATATAATTGTATTAAACCTAATGGTGAATTTTGCACTCACTAATCAAGTCAAACGTTGTATTTACTACCGGTTTTGCTTCATGTTGGTTGTACTTGTCCACTACATTAAGTATAATTCCGTTTTGCGTATTCAAATTTTCAAGCATATATTTTAAGGCTTGAAGAATCAACTTGTTGAATGAACTGGGCTTGGTCACGGCAGATGGCGTAATATCAGGGCTGGAAAATGACGGTTTGTCTTGCTGGAGGGTGTTTTGTATTGCTTCTAGGGCTATCTTCTCCTTTGTAAATAAACCATTATTGCTTGGTGTACTTTCAAAGCTTGGAGCGGTGCTTTTAGTGTCAACTATTGGATTATTAAATTCATGTTGGGCATGCACTACAGTGTTGCAACATGTTGCAAGTAGGAGAAGCGCCAGTGCGCAAAAACGGAATACTAGACGTTGCAGAACCATTGTATAGCTTTGTATTGAACACTTTGGCATTACAAGGTAGACTGACACTGTCTAATTGATGGCAGCTCTTTTTATATGTATCGAGATTTAACTTTCTTTGATGCACTTGTATTGCTGCGATTTCTCACGTTTGCATATCCACGGTTGCGAACTGATTTTAGCTGTGGTTTCTTTATATTAGCTTGAGACATTACTTGCTCGTAGCTGAGCCACTCCTGAACTGGTAGTTGTTTTAACCTATCGACGCCAGATGGAGCACTGATGGAGGAACTTTCACTTGGTTCTTTGTAGTTTCCGCCAACGTGCATTGGAACGTCTTTGTAACAATTGAGTTTATTCTCTGGCAAACAGCGGTGTTGCTTGGCAACGTTCAAAGCCTTTTGCTCTTCTCGAATTTTCATAAGCTCAGCGTAGAGCTTGGGTTCAATTGCTTTCATAACAGTAGCCATAGCTATTCTAATTGTTGAAATTGTATATTTTATCAGCACAAATTATATCTGACAGAAGTGTAACACGGCAGATTTCACTGTTGTAAACTTTATGGAATATTGTTGCTAGGATTCGACGCACAAGGTTCTTGTTTCTTATGTATAGTTTTTCCATGTTATCTAGACCCGTTTTTTTCAAAGTTTTTACAAGTCGATTTATTTGATTTGAATATCGCGGGTCTATATGTTTGCAAAACTTATCTACGTTGAATATACACTCTGCTATAACATAAAGCAAATCAACAGTTGCACACTTAATGTAAGTTGAATATTCTCTTGGTTTTGAGTTTGCTAATAGTAATAGATATTCAAAGTTTTCTTCAAACAGACTTTTTTGCTTTCGTTCCACCGACATGATGAGTATTATTTGTATACATATATGTCAGTACCATTCACAGGGAAAATGTTATTACGTACAAACATGTGTGGGTTCGGGCACTGTGGATGCAAGTCCAAGAACAAGTAACTATGTTGGCGTAGACTGCATGCTTTTTCGTATGCTTCTTGCAAAAACTTCTTACGACTAGGTGCAATTTGTCTTGCAATTTGGTTAATTATGCTACGGTCTCTAGGCACGTCAAAGAGAACTAGATATTTCGTACTTAAACTAGTGGTTCTCAGTTCTTTAGAAAAGGCGTTTTGCAGAATAAGTATTACACTGAAATTCATATGATGAGACAATTCTGTGAATATTTTCTGAACTAATTGTCTAGCCTTATGATTTGCTTCCATAAAGTTTAAATGATCGTCTAAAACAACAAGACACGGGCTGTCTATTTCTTGAATCAGTGACTCAATATTATCTATATCAGATGTTAAAGTTATATCTTTATCTTCTAGGAAATCAGTGCTTGAAAATTCTGGTTGGTCAGTATGTACACTTATATACAACACTTTATTAATATTATTTCCAATTATTTGCCTACGGCGCTTAACAATTTCTAAACACAGAGTACTTTTACCAGAAAAACTAGGGCCACATAGCATAGCCGTAAAAGGGTGTATTAATTTAAAGTCAACAGTATCTGATGTTGCCATCGTCAAGTGCAAACAACAACTGATCAGAACTCACAAAGAACAAGTATATTTAAGGAATATTTACAATATATTATAATAGCTAATTATTTATACAACTATTTCTTATACAATTTGCTACTAATTCTTAAACTATTTACATTTTATACATTTTTATTATTATTTATACAATTAACATACGTTTATTCAGACATTTTACAAATATATATATAGTACTCTGTGTATTTATTTACAATTTTACTTAAACATTAACTTATGACTTATATTATATACAAAAACATATATATATATATATAGTTTATACAATTTTATTACTATACTATTACTATTACTATAGTTTTACAATAAACTGTGGTTTTTACATTAGATAGACAATGTTTTATTCTTAAATGTATTACAATACACAATCGGTTTACAAAAACGGGTGCTTAATTGCTATATATTTACAATATACACTTCTTATTGTTATATCTTAAGCCTAGGGATACCATAACATATTTTTACAAAACTCGGGACAACATACTTTACAGGTATTAGACTGTAACTTATATATATGTGTAGAACACTTGCTTAACATAGGGATCATATTTACAAACTTTTTAACTTTTCTATCATTAACTAGTACAGAACATGTAAATACATTTATAAAATCTTGGTATGAAATACCAATTGCACGCGAATATAAGAAATATAAACAATACATTCCGCAAACAGTAGATCGTCCACTCTGCAGTGCTGTACAATTTTCTGCAATAACGTATCTGCCTGGCACTTGAAGGTTTTTGTATTGCTGAATTGGGAAACCATAGGAGTCGAAATATTCAAAGGATTCTCTCGAAACGATCCAGTAACAAATCCAGTGACGCCCAGTGCCCTCTAGCTTGTCTGTATTTTGTATTATTGCAATTGGATACGATAGTTCCCCGTTGCTGGTTTCTTTTCTTGCGTTTTCTAATGTAATCTTCATTTCGTCTGCAGCTATTACGTAGTATTTGATGCTTGTTCCGCCAAGTAAGATTCCGAGACATTGCTCTAACTGTGCTGTATTCATTCTGCACGCGCGTGTTGTTGTTGGTCAGTCAGCTTCTATTTAGCAACAGACATGTCTTGAATTCGCACACTTGATTTTATGCACAATTGTCCAAGGTGGTTTGGCAGAAAGCTTGATGGTTTGCTACATACATCTTAACGGTTGATGATAACTTGTTTATTTCGGTCAATCTCAACTACGGTTTGGTACTGGCTAAACAGTATAGCCGTAACAGACGTGGTCAATGCGGTTCTGAATTTCAACTGGATTTGAACTTGACCAGATTTATTCACACTCAGTGCATTAGCTTGTGTTGGTACCAGCTCAAATGCAAACAGGACTCTTCCTTTGGTGTAGTTCTGCTGAGATATGCCATTTCCTAGTGTTGGGTTGGCTGCGGTCTTCTTCAAGGTGTTCAAAGCAAGTAGATAATTATCTTGACCATTACCAGAGGCATCTTTGAAACTCATAGGCAATGTCTTGTACTCTATTGCTTCTTGGTTCATTGAAACTGTGATTTCGCTGAGATTAAAGTGTTGAAAGTTGCAGAATGATTTGGTCAGCTTCCCCAAGTACGCTGCAGAATCAACAAGTCCAAAAACTATATACTGCGGCAACCTGCCGTTAATACAGTTATCCAATGAGTGCGAGCTGACTCCAGATGGAATGACAAAGTTCTTGATCTCAGGTTCAAGGCAAGGATACTTTAAAGTCCCATTGTTGAGATTAAGTCTATGCTTCTCAATTGCCATTGGAGATACTGTCTGCCGCTTCAAGTACAGTACAGCATTAACAATGTCTACACGGAATGGACAGCCAGAATACCCAGACCTTGTTTCAGTTTCAGCGTCAATGCAGAAGGCAGGATGAGATCTGCGCATGATAATTCGGATATCAGTTTCTCCAGGCAGCATTCGCGTTTGTTCAAAGAATGGTGACTCGGGTCTTCCTACCATAGTAAACGGTTTTGACTGTGTTGCAATATTGTATCTAGCCAAAAATCCGGTGTCTGTTTTTTTAAATTCGTCGGGAGTAATGTTTGGGTAGTACAGCTGATCCAACATTCCATTGTTCTTTTCGATTGGGTTTGATGAAAGTTCCCGTTTTAAGTATGAACTAATAGCATAGTGATTTGAGTTGTCACTCACGAGTTGGCCATTAAGAAAGAATTCCATGTTACTGAATAGGCCATAGAACAGCATGGAACACGGGGCGACCACGTCGGTAGCTGCGATCTCCTTCCCATCTGCTAGCATTACACGGCAAGCTAGTTCCAAGTGGGATTCGTTCAAGTTGTAGTATTTTCCAGGGGATTTTAGTATGTCGAATATAAGAGGATTCTCATTATCCCTTGGACTGAGTACTGGATAATATGGGTAATATTCGGGTGCATCTTTAAGACTTATATTGGTCGGGGGAAGTTTATCAAGCACTAGGTTGCTTTGAATAGACTTCTGAGACCCCTCGTACACTGTCGGTTCGTCGTAAAAGCCTTGTGTTTCCATGATTTGCGGAGCTGCTAATAGACTTTTGATACTGCTTCGTGGTAGTCAGGATGTTGAATGACAAAAATTTCAGCAAACAGTGGTTTATAACTTATCGTCGTCGGCTGATATTGCGCCTACGTCCTGCCCCAGTCTGGGTAGAACTCCTGCTTGATACAGTTCGTCTTACACGAGAGACTGGGGTTTTTCGCAGCCGACCCCCAATTTGCGTTCTCTTCTTAACACGCCTGCCCCGTGATCCTCCAGCTTGAGTGCGCCTGTACACCATCCTTCCGCCTCCACTCTGACTGGCTCGAGCTGGTGGTTTACGTGATGTACTTTTGTGTTTATTGCACGAAGTGCGACAATGAGATACTCTGCATTTACGGCCTGTGGCAGTTGGTTTAGTGATTCTACGTTGCTTTAATGGCACAAGATATTGATTTTCTTCGACACTTGAATCGCCTAATGAATTTCCGATAGGTTCTGCAGTTTCAATTGCTACACTATTATCGCCTGCCCCCATTTGGCTCTTGTTGCTGTCTTTATTTTGATTTGCAGAAATAGGTTCAAGAACACAGTATTCACCAAGCAAGCTATCTTTTACAATGTCTTCGTCCACTACACTTGAATTTGTGTCGTAAATGTTTTTGCACAGTATCTTACGCATTATTGATAAACAACAATGTTTATTTAAGCACTAGTTTGAATGCATTCAGACTGGTTTGCAATAATAGGATTTTAGAACTTGCTCTTCAAAAGATTTGATGTTGTCACTTCAAAGGTTAAATAAGAATAACTGCCAAATTCGCACGTCTTCGCCTTTTATACTTGGCGGCATGTTGTTTCCTTAGAAATTGCGAGGTCGAAACTGCAATTCAATTATAGTCTGAGTATTGGCATCAAGTTGCACAAGGGAACGGTACTCATTGACCAAACTGAATCTCATTACTTGATGTTGTTGTCTGTGTAATGGCACAAACAGTATAGGGACAAAGCTGTGGACAGTCTCATTAGTGTAGTCATTAGATATATCAACTGCTCGCAGTAACGGCAGTGAATGAGAGGCGTATAACTGGTTTTCAACTAGGCTGCATAATACAAGAAGCCTCTTTGCTGGTACAGTGTGTTCAGGCTCAACGTCTTCTTCAAATTGTTCTTTTTCTACTTCTCGTTCTTCTTCTTTTGCTAATTCCTGTCTCAGTTGCGCAGACTCGCCAGCTTTAAATATAAAATTGTCATCAAAGCCGAAAAATCGATTCACAAGTAGTGGCAGCTGTACTGTGATATCTTCGGGCATGCCTGGTATACTCAGGTGTCCATCCGCATGTTCAAACTGTACTTGCGTATCAGCCCACAAATTTTCCATTAGAGTACGATTAATTTCATGCACCACGTGATCCAAATCGAGTTCTTCTGGTTCGTTCATTGGAATAAAGTTTGCATATTTTTTGAATAATCGCAAGTCCATATATTCATAGTCCACAATGTTATTGTATAACTCTTCATCTAAATCAAATTCAGATTCGTAGACGCCATTATAAAACTTGTCGTGCTGTTGCAGTCCTAAGCACAATGCGATGGGTTCAGACAAAACCACATACTCGTTCTCACTGCCTTCAAATGTAAGCTTGCACTTTGTATTACTTTCATCTAACGGAAATTCAATCTTTAGATTTATATTATAAAACTCTGGGTCATTCATTTCAACGTTGAATCGTTCAAAGAATTTGCGAAAATCAGAGTCTCCATGGTTATTCTCTCTTCTAAACATTAAAAAGTTCTCAAAGCCTTGGTATAGCTGTATAATGTTTTCCATATTTTGAATTTTCTCAGCTCCAAAATTAAAGTTTGCACCTATGGGAATACTTTCCATGTCAGTTTCAAGTACATTGGCATACGGATAATGGTTTCCTGACATAAATCTGGATCTATTTTGCTTGAAAAATGATGAAAGTGATTTGGGAATTTCAATAATGACACTATTTGATTGGGACAGGTTCTGGAGTAGCATATGTATATTGCCAGGGTCCAAGCTCAATGCTTTCTGTGCAACGTCCAATGGCACAGTGTCTTTATTTAGCCTTAGCTTGGTAGTGAGTCCACTCATAAATTCTTTCAAGGTCGTTTCTTGGTTTTGAAAGTTGACAAATGTCTTGATAGTTGGCTTGTAGTTTGGAAATAATTTGCCAATTGCATCTTCTTCAACGGCAGTTGTGTTTCGCACTTTACGTACTCGTGGTCTCTGAACAGGTTGTATCATCGCAGGTTGTGGGCTTGAAGTATACCTCAGGCTTACGAGTCCAACGTCATAGTTTTGCAGATCCAAAGGGTATGGCAACACAGCTACAAAGCTTGCTGGAGTGTTATCTGTATAAACACTATTTTGTTGGTCACTTGTAACTGTCACGTATATATTCTCGGAACCAATAGGATCTCGGTCTAACGGCGAGCAGTAATGGCCGTCCAATCTTCTTCGTTTTTGCGAAAATTGCTGTTGTATAGCATTGGAAAACAAGGGCAAGAATCCAGAAGGCTCCATTGTAGCAGATATTAGGCTAGGCTCAGCTCTTCACTATAGAATGCTCCTGTTATAGGCGTGTTATTCAAATCTTCAAGGTAGTAGGTTATAGGTATAGTATCAAAGTTAACTGACTTTACAAGGAACAATTCCTCCGAGTACGATTGGCTATATCCTGTTTGAAATACAAACGACGAATGCATGTAAAACCTAAAGTGCATCTTCTTATATATACTGTGTTTGTTGACCTACGTGTATTTATTACATGTACCTTTATCAAATAAGAGTTTTGTTCGGCTAATTCTAACACGGTCGCCGGGGGAATACTTTGCCTTTCTTTTGTCAGTGTTGTTAATTATATCTGAAAACATTGTTCTCCAGACTTGGTTTTCGTTCAATCGATTAACTTGAGAGGGCGCCATCTGTATTGTTGAGTGGAATGTGTTGTTGTATACCTTTACAAAGGCGGGAAATATATCTATAATCCTAGTTGTATTTCTCTCAGTCATGTACCTAGCAATCCGCTGAAAGATGGTCCTATACCAAACAAAGCATGTAATCATTAGTATACGTGACTATATAATACTGTATCTAAATATATAAAGGCTTACAATCCTAACAGACTAACCTTATAACCCGCTCTACTATACTAGACTTTGTCTCGCTATATGTGTTATAGTACTTGATTCCATGAGTTTTTAAAAACTGTTTAAACGACTCGGCGCGAAATTCTGTGCCTGTATACAAATTAATATAATAGGGTCAAGCTACAATTTATAATAATTTAAATTAAATAGATTTATATAACTCTAATACTAATTTATAATATTATTATAATATACGTAAGACATTGAAGGCTGACACACCTTGGTCTGTAAATAGGTATATTGGAGTCTTCTTTGATTCTTTAAAAATATCTTTAAAAGCTTTAATAACTGACTCGGGTTTCTTATTTTTAATAAAACGGCAGTACAATTTCTTTGAAAATGCATCAATAACGAATAGAATATTAGCATAGCCGGAATTATCTTTAGCGAATTCTTTCCCCAAGATTTTCAGATCCGCACAATAGATTTCCCCTTCCATATTAACTAAAGTTCTTCGTCGTTTAAAGTTTTTGCGTATAGGCCGGTGCATTGAAAATGAACGCAGCTGACTTAGCTCCTTATTTACTACTGCTTTATCATGAAAGTTTTTGTTATTCTTGAGAAAACCACTGAGGGCCGAATACGAACCCTTGAATCTAGAGTTTAAATATGATTTACGAATTTCAGCCATATTAAGAGCTGTAATAATTACTGACCATCATTGAACAACTGTCGATGGTAAATGCATACAGAGTCTTATAATCAATGCTTTTTATACACTCCCAGCCACATTTACATTTATACACTATTTATTATTAGACAATATATTATTAACAAGGAATACATAGTATTTTTTGGGCTTTTAATTTGAAAATTCAAACTACTACAGACTTGGATCATATTTTATATAGAACTGTACAGTATTTTGGCAGATAAGACTCAGTCAGTTACATTATCTACAATACGCATGTGAAATTAAGTTGAAACAATGTCTTATAATAAAACCATGACGTTTTGAAAAGCTAGTCTATCTACGTGTTATTTTTCATTGCCTACTTAGTCTAACAAATTTCCGCTTGTACGCAGTCGAATTTCAAATAATAGGTAAATGTAGTTTCTCTAACACTTGAAGCACAGATGCCCATGAACGAAACAGTTCGAAATGAAAACTTGCGATCGTGACTTTGTTTTTGTGACAGTATATGGTTTATTGTTTTTAGAGCCTGAGACTTTCCAGCTCCTAGAGTACCTGTGACAATCATTCTCAACGGGTTTTGGTAAAACTGTTTTTCAGGCAACTTAATTTGATTTCTGACAAGATCGAAAATTCGTTTCTGAGCGGGTGACATAAAAGTGTACGACACTTCTGGAGGTTGCGACATTTGTAATATTGCAGCTTGCGTCAAATCGTGAAACTGAGTTCGATCAAATGAGTAGAGGTGTTCTCACTTTAAAGTTTTATCAGAAATAGAACTAGACAAATCACACTCACACTTACAATCTTCGTTGTCTCTGGCATTGAGTCGATGCTTGTAAAAACAACTTGGACAAAGTAAGTGATTTAATTTAAAAGCATAGAAACGCGATTGTGGCATCAGTGGTTTGTGTGGCAATGGTTCTGAGTATAGTCTAGGTAAGCCTGGCCGAATTGCCTCCCTATATTCTTTCAACGTTTTTTCGGCAACCTCTGCAAACTCAAAAGAAAATCGATTACATGAGCAGCATTTAATGTGTCTACAACAAACTCTTCTCGCTGGCTCATGCGATTCTCGTTCTGAGGATGGCAAGCTTTGTAATACTACTGGTGGTGGCTCTAGCCAAAGTTGACTGTCGCGAGTGTTTGCACAAAGAAGTCTCTGAAGTTGTAAATAAAAATATATTATACTTCCGTGGCACTGTCCACAAGTGAATCGATGTTGAACTGAACTAAAATTGTTAGTATGAAACCTGGCATTCAAGTTTCTATTAAAGTATTTGGGTTCTGTTGGTCGAGCCCATAAACTTCTCTTAGCAAAAACCAAAGCGCCACAAAACTGGCAGCTTATAAAAGTCAGCATGCTACAGTACAAATTGCTCGGATCCACAACATTCATACAATAGCAGCTCTCCTGGAGATGGACTTCTCAATTGAATTGTGCTGGACAACTGAATTTAAAATATACAAGTATTGGAACTTTGTTATTGTAGTTTCTTGTTCTTGGACTCGTAAAAGGGGGTGGTAGGTTGGGTTATGTTTTACCTCAACCAATCACACGACGCGATGATGACCCCCGCCCTGATCACCGGTCTCATTAAATTAGCATAACTGCAAACTCTGAGGGACCAAACTAAAACGTCGCTACATTAATAACATATGGCCACTACAACCAATGATATTAATAGGCAAAGCTTGCCATTTTTAGAATCATTCTGTGTTCAACTTTCAAAGTCAACTTGTCTCCTTATTTTTTGGTCTCTTTCAATACTACAGTCAACTATACCCAACCATGCAACCAGAAAAAGAAATAAAGCAATCGCAACCTCATCAAGAACACTCTTACAATTCCAAAATAACCCAAGGAAGAAACAGACTTTTAATGTTGCCAAAGCAAACAATTAAAAACAGTCCTCGTGTGGCACCAAATGGACTTAAATCAGTCAATGAATTGTCAACTGAAAACAACAACTACAGCAGCAGAGACTTGACCGGCTTGAATGCGAGGAGGAATACTGCTCAGGACTGGAAGTTTTTCGAGACGTCTGACACTACCATAATTTACGAGACTCTTAAAGTTGAAGACCAAATTCGAGCACGGCTTGTCTACGACCAGTATCTGCAGGCCCATGTCTACTACTTTGGGCGCAAGAACTATGGCAACTCTAGCCATTCCAAAGTTTCGTTCACTGTGTTTGAAAGCAAACATATTCTCGACTGGGCAATTGAAATGCTAAAGCGAAATCTGCCGTACTTTGAAAAGAAGAGTAATACCAACCTAGCAGAGGAATCGCGAAATCCAGCCAAGAAGTTTACTTACTGGCAAAGCTTGCATTACACTTTGTGGTCTGTGATAGTCCGCTTTTCATTTAACACCAAGACTGGAGCAATCAAAATGTTTATCAGATCCAACCTTCGTGACAACTACGCTCAGAAATACCCTGCGTATGGTGGCAGCACTGTTTCATTCAGTCTGATGGAAATCAACGCTTTTGTTGACTTTCTGACTACACAAAACGCAAAGCTTGCTGCATCTGAACCCCACGATTTTACACCTCGGTCTCGTCAATTAAATGCCCAAGAAGTCACACAGGAAGAACATAACCCAGAACCAGCCGTCAAAGTTCAGCCGGCACCACAACATGTGGAAGTCGATTGGGATGGAGTTATTTCTACTGCAGTGTCAGAGTTTCAACCGTCACCGGAACAACCAATTGACTATTCTGATGTTGCCGCCGTCACTGATTCATACATTGACGACTCTGACAATTCTGACGAAGACTGCGATGCAGAAGACGAAAACAGCAATGAAGAATATAATTTGTAAACTGCAACTCGCAAGTTTAAAGAAATAATAATATATAACATTTGTAGTAATGTGAATTTTGTAGTGTGTCCAACGGCAATATTAATTTGTGTGTGTACTTGTCATGTCTCTTGAAAATGTTGCCAAGTCCTTGTTATAAATTTAAAGTGTAGTTCTGTGTTCAATTTTAAAACGCAGTAGCAAGTCGTGTGTGTAAAATATAATAATACTTTATCAATAGCTTATTACCAACGTGTAAAATATTTTATACTCTGAATTTGTATAAGTGAAAGTTTAAAAAGTAAAATAAAATGTATAAAATGTAAACCTTGGGTTCTAGACTCGAACGTTTATAAATTAGATTTAATAATAGTGGCATAAATATACTGCAGTTGTAGTTCAGATGCAACAGCAAATTCTATTTCTTGTAAAATATTTATTTCGATGGCACAAAACAAAGCAAAGAAACATAATTGTAAGTTTCTATTTATTTGCAACGTTAAAAGCGAGGACTGACATTGCATTTCCAATCATGTTATTTAGTAGAATGGTAAAGTGAAAGTACTGCAGAGACCGCCTATTTCAAACCTTTACATTTTGCCTTTTGTAATACAACTTATATAAGACACAGTGAGAACAGTAGCCATTCCTAAAAAATAATAGTTGTATAGGGGTACACTGAGATGGTTACATGTGTGAACATATACACTAGCAACAACAAGTATACAATGTAAACAAGAAGTTTCTACAACTAGAAATTTAAAGGACACAAATTGAACCAATACATATTGCTACATGGGCAAAGACATTTCTACGATGTTATGCTGCTTGCTTGGTTGCGCGTAAAAGCCTAATGTTTTTTGATATTATGGGTTCTAAAAATCAGGAGCACACAATGGCTTTAATTATTTTCAAATTTCCCCGCAAACAACAAAGTAATATTTTTCTAGCGCGAAAACAAACATTCTGTGTCGTCCATAAAATCCGCCATATTTTTTAACATCAAAATATCAAGTTCAAATATAAAATTTTGTTATGGAAAAGAGAAAGTTTTGAAACTTTTGGGAGGACGTTTTGCACCCCTTTTCACATTGCCCCTGGTAGGTAAAGTGCCAAAACGCTCGAGTTTTTATTTTTACAACTTTTACATAACATGACATGACATTTACATACGTATACATAGAAAGCTCTATTTACGCTAGTGTTAACATGTCTACACTATACATTTTGCTACAAAAGCATAAAATCTTGTGTCGGGTAACTCACAGCAAAATATTTTAATACAACATATTTAATTATATACCAACTTTACTTAGACCAAAATATTATTTTTACAACAGAAATATTACTACGGAACTTTTAAAACTTCAATACGAGCAAAAAGTAAAGGTGAAAGTAAAAGAAAGTGGAGAAAGAATAAAGTCAAACCAAAAGCTAAACTTTAACACGACAGAATTCAAACCAAAAAATAAAACACAAAGGTAGAATGTTAAAGTCGGGAAATGAAAAGATGGAACAAAACAAAGCAAAATATAAGTTGAGGGAGCAAACAGAATCCAGGTTGGTTGTAGAAGTGGAGAAAGAATAAAGTCAAACCAAAAGCTAAACTTTAACACGACAGAATTCAAACCAAAAACTAAAGCACAAAGGTAGAATGTTAAAGTTGGGAAATAAAAAGAACGAACAAAACAAAGCAGAATATAAGGTGAGGGAGCTAAAAGGATCCAGGTAGGTAGTAGTAGTGGTGAAAGCAGAGAGAGAATTTGGAACATTCAGTATCGTCCATCCTGGCCATGGGACTGGCACCAGACCAAATATGAACTGAAAATATATATCATTTCATGATGTGAGACAAGAGAAGCACATGCGATTGATAATTGCAACTGTGCGCACAAGAGCCTTTCATTTCCTCAACTCACTTCACTTGCGTGTCGCGCATTCTAATTAGATTACGCTCCTACCAGTGTACATGTCTCTCTGTCCTTCTCTCTCTCGCTCTCAACCGAATTGATCGTATTTAATTGAATTAGCCATTACGCACCTTTCTATGTACCTACATGCTTTCCCTAATGCCACTCACTTGAATTAGCCATTACATGTATCTGCATCTCTCTCTCTCTCTCTCTCTCGCTCACACTCACTCATTTCCATTGCATTGAATTGCATTTTTTTTAATTAGGCATTACGTACATGCGTACCTATATACCTACATGCTTCACATACCTCTCCCTCTATATCTCTTCCTCTCCCTCCCTCTCTCTCTCTCTGTCTGTCTCTGTCTCTGTCCCATTACACTGTAATTAATTGAATTATATATATATAATCTCTCTTCACTCATCTCCTCGCCCTACCTACCTACTAATCTACATTGCTCCCTATGTATCTCCCTCTCTCTCTCTCTCTCTCTCTCTCTCTGTCTGTCTCTGTCTCATTACACTGTAATTATTTGATATATATATATATATAATCGCTCCTCACGCATCTCCTCGCCCTACCTACCTACTAATCTACATTGCTCCCTATGTATCTCTCTCTCTCTCTCTCTCTCTCTCTCTCTCTCTCTGTCTCTCCATTGCCCGGGTCCCAGCCTCTCCAGCCTCACATCTCCACCCTACAGATTCCCAGTACCCTTAATCTTTCTGCTTCATCTTTCCCACTATTTAAATTAATCCATCCAATAAACAAATAAACTATCCAGAATGGACTAATAACCTGTAGTTATATGTAGGTACTTAAAAGAGGGCTCAACTGCCGAGACTTTGTGACTGTGGTCCTGATTTATTGTACAGCTCAAGTTTATTACAATCTTTAATCACAAGTCCTCTGCCTTTGTCAAGCTTTGGCTTTTATGAACGAAAAATATTGCTTTAGACAACTTTTAAAGTTTTCCTTATGATTAATTTATCTCGGATCTCGGGAGAGATAACCCGAATTGCAATCACTATATTGTCTGTGAAGAACCAAAATGGCTTATATCCATTTGTAGCTAAAAACAATATCTACTATTTACAAAAATATTTAATCATGTAGAATATTAATAGAATAATAATAGAATATTTTCCACATTTAAAAATATGTAATTAGAACATTTTACGCTTGTCAAAAACATGGGAATATAACATTTTACAATTTAAAAAAAATAGAAATACAGCATTTTACACTTTTCAGAAACATGCAAATAGAACATTAAACACTTTTCAGAAAAATGCAAATAGAACATTTTACACTTTTCAAAAACACGCAAATAGAACATTTTACACTTTTCAGAAAAATGCAAATAGAACATTTTACACTTTTCAAAAACATGCAAATATAACATGTTATACTTTTCAAAAACTCTGAATTAACATTTTACGCATGTTTCTCATTATGTTTTGATGACATAGCTCATTTTGATTCGAGCTAAAATTGAAAATTTGTTATTTTGATTCTTTATTCTTGAACCCAAACTCCAGAATTCGTCAGAAGAGCCCGGCCCATCCGAAATCTGAACCCGCAAAATGTGTCACACAGAAACCGGTTCGTTGAAGTACTTGAGGAAATAATGTATTACCTACTTACTACGGATCGTGGTTTTGTTTTAAGTGCAATTTGTAGGCTTTTGACTGATTTCATTCGTGGTAATTAAATAAGGAAAAGTGAGGCATGAAAATTAAAGTATTTAAATGCCATCAGTTTCTGCTTAAAAAAGGAAAACGAAGGATGACTTTGTGAAGTTCGTAACTATTGAAAATCAGGAGGACCAAACTGTCACTGGTGCAGTAGTTGTCCTAATTCGAGAAGAAAAACACTTTTTCCAACTTAGGGGTCAGTCAGGTCAGTGCAAATTCAGGAATAGTTTTAAACTGTATTTGCCATTATTGTATTACATCATTTTATAAGCATCAATATAACTGTGTCAAAATCTTTGAAATAATCTATATGGTGTATGATCCATTATTTCTTTTTGTTCTATCTCTGTTGCAGATATTTTCTGGACTATAAAGAATGAAGGCTTCTTGTAGGTTTGTAATTTTCGGTTCTTTGGGACTATATGGTTGGTGATTGCTCTCACAGAATTGACGCTGGCTGACGCCAAACCGAATGTTGATCTTCAAAGAGATGGCCATGGCAAGGAGCTTGTGTGGACTTTTCCATGGACAAACTCTAGAATTGGAGGCGCACGGTCTAAAAATACTAGGCGCAAAAGGGCGCGTATTGGCATTCAAAAGACGTATAAAGCTCCGACTACGACGGCTACGACTACACACAGAATACGAAACAAGCAAAGGATTGTAAGCGAAGACAAAAATATGATTCGAATCTGAGAAAGTGTGTTAGACTCTGGGTGGATTTACAAAGTAGTACAGTCAAAATGTGTTGTACTTAGACTGCCATTTAAATATTGTTATGTATTTGTAATGATCTAATAAATTAACTACCTGAAAAAATGTTGTATCTAATAATTTGTAATTTATTAAAACTTTAAGCCAATTAGAAACTATTTGAACCGGCAACGATTTGAAATGAAAAGGCTTCTCTGTACTTCTCCGACTGCTATATAAATTGTATCCTGAGTATTTCTACATATTTTTGTTTTCTTTTAGGGGGAGTCTGCAATAGGCCATAATCATTAGGGCCTCGGCGGCGTTGGTCTCATCAAGACCAAACCCGTGTAATTTTTTAATAAAATAATAATATAGCCGTAATATTTTATAGGTACTTATTTCTCTTGAAATTGTTTGGTTTGAATATTGCAAATTGAAATTGATTACGCAAGAAATCAGCCAATTCTATGGAATTCTAATACTTCTTAGGCGCCTTATTATTGGGAATCGATATGTAGTTGAAAGAGGGCTCAACTACTGTGTACATATACTGTCCTGATGTAATGTATAGTTCAAGTTCATTACAATTTCTAATCACAAGTTCTCTGCTTGCACGCTTTTGCTTTTATGAAAGAGAAATGAAATTTAGACAACTTTTAATGTTTTCCTTGTGATTTATTTATCTCGGGTCTCGGGAGAGATAACCCAAGTAAGTTGCAATCACTATATTGTCTGTGGAGAACCAAAATTACCCATATCCTTTTGTAGCTAAAAACAATATTCACTATCTACTAAAATATTGATATATGTTCTGAAATAATTTAATGAGAACATTTTGCGCTTTTAAAAATTCGTAAATAGAACATTTTACACTTTTCCAAAACATGTAAATCGAAAATTTTACACTTTTAAAAAACATGTAAATCGAAACTTTTACACTTTTCAAAATCATGTCAATAGAACATTTTACACTTTTCCAAAACATGTAAATCGAAAATTTTACACTTTTAAAAAACATGTAAATCGAAACTTTTACACTTTTCAAAATCATGTAAATAGAACATTTGACACTTTTCTAAAACATGTAAATAAAACATTTTACAATTTTAAAAAACATGTAAATAAAACATTTTACAATTTTAAAAAACATGTAAATAAAACATTTGACACTTTTCTAAAACATGTAAATCGAAACTTTTACACTTTTCAAAGACTCCTGATTAACATTTGACGCATGTTTCTCATTTTGGTTTTATGACATAGCAGACATAGCTCATTTTGATTAGAGCCTAAATTTGATATGGGTCATTTTGGTTCTTCTCCGACGATATTTTACGAGTTGCCAATAACTTCGGCGACTGTATCATCATCAGCCATACTTCTCCTTGTCGTTGTACATTTCATGCGAATAAATCTATCAATATTTCTAAGTAATAATTTTACTCAAGACACGGAAGATCTCACTTTGTAGCACTTTACCAACTTCTGCGCTCGCTTCACCCATTCGTCTCGATTTTTTGAAATATAACTAAATTTGATTTTGTACCAACGCTATATAAAGTGTCACTGGTTAAATAACCGACAATAGACGCAGGACGCAGGGCCGTTGAAACTACAATTTCGTCACGTCGGTGTGATAAGCTGTGAATAAGTTTTTGAATTTAAAAAGTAATGTCTAATGAATAATTTTAAAGTTAAACTATTTATTATTGTTTTATTTATTTATTTATTTTATTAATTATTGAATAATTGTTTTGCGTGGCTCATGATTTATAATTTTTTTATTGCACCTCCAGATATTGTCAAATAAAACATGAAGTCTAGTTCCGGTTTTGTCTTTCTTGGCTTGGGACGACTTGGGCTACTGATCGTCCTCACACTATACTCACAGTGGCTGAGGCTGATGAAGTCTATCGACCTAGATGTCGTGAGACTAGAAGGCCGTCTGTTCATATGGTGGATCATCGTGAAAAACAAAATTGCTCTCCAAGGCAAATATGGGATTCAAACCTAGGAAAGTGTGTTCGATTACGTTCCTTCGGGATTGAACAGTCGCACTGGACAAGGCGCAATGCCCAGCCAGGAAAACCAATATGCTCTGGAAGGGAAGTATGGGACCCAAACCTCGAAAAGTGTGTTGGGTTACCCATCACGCTCAGACCCAGAAATCTTGACGTCTAATATTTATTTTTTTTAAATCCAAAAGGCCAGTAGTAAGGCTTATGTACACCTTAAGCTTCCAAGATCCTCAAGGCGGATTCTGAAGGAGGTTTTGAGGTTTTGAATTTCACAACTCACTCTCATGACGTGCTATCTGTAATAATGCACGTTACTTAGGAAAAAAAAATAATCATTTAAAAACTAAACAACCCATGATAATATAAATGTACTTGTATGTACTAATTCTATGTTCATAATTAATAAAATTGCACCAATTAAATCAAATTTGTTTAAAAGGAACAAAAGAAGAAACTGATATCTAACAACGTACTGTAGAAACTTTCACGGAAACTTTCACGAAAACTTTCCGGGAATATTCCTAACAAATTATGTTAGAATATTATCATAAGAGTGATGTCCATTTCATCGTAAGTGTTTTATAATTTTATAATATAATGAAATTATTATTGTGAAATTAAATATTATTATAGTAAAAAAGACCGATTCATTTTCCGCCAAGAAATAAATGCAACAAAACAAAACAAAAGAAATATTAAAATATTTCGTGATTGTCCACAAATGACGTCATCGGTTTGGTCAATGGGTCTATATACTTGGCTATCGGTAAGCAAGCACCCCATGATAAACATGTATATTGCCACACTGATCCAAAATGTAATGGTTAAGTTGATGACGTATAGTGGAGTCATGTAATTGTAAAACTGTGAGGATTTGTTTATGACTTCATTTGTGGACGGTCCTTTATCACCTTGAAATTATATAAGTAGAACATTTTAAACTTTTAAAAAACATGTTAATAGAACGTGTTACGTTGTTTAAAAACAAATGCAAGTAAAACATTTTGTGCATTCAAAATCTCGTAATGAAATGCCTTAAAAGTTATTTCATCATCTTATAATAATTATGTAAAAGTAGAACATTTTACGGCAATACAAACCGTCTTAATAGCATTATATGGTAAAGTTGCAAGTGGAAAAACGTAATTTCAATTTTGAGAAAAATTAAAAGATAATAAAAGGTGTGATTTAAAATTTAATGCCGTATTTACCTACTACAATAATTTCAGTCGATTTCTATGTTAAAAAAACTGGCCACCATCAAAGACAAACTATTACTATTATATATAAGAAATTTAAAATCATCCATTTTACTTTCAATGTCAACGTCATAATAAAAAATGAACCAGTTTGACGAAATACATAGTGAACTTATTAGAAATAAAATTCATTAATTACATAGCAAAATAGTACACAATATGAACGAGGAAAATGGTCTTTTTTATGCAAATTACTCATACTACGTAATTAATTTCCAGAGCCATCCCCAACATTCGACATTCATCTAAAAATACTTTAGTTTAAATTTATGCTAAAAGTTACCGGATACTACAATATATCGTATGTGGAGAACCAAAATGGCTTATATTCAATTTAAGCTGAAGAATCAAAATGAGTTATGTCATAAAAACAAAAGAAGAAACATGCGTTAAATGTTAATTAGGAGATTTTGAAAAACGTAAAATGTTCTATTTTCATGCTTTTTAAAAATTTTAAACAATCCCCTTTTACATATATTTAAAAAGGTGCAAAATGTTCTAACTCAATGTTTTTGAAAAGGTGCAAAATTTTCTAATTCCACGTTTTTGAAATGGTGCAAAATGCTCCAATTCCATATGTTTTTGAAAAGGTACAAAACGTTGTATTTACATATTTTTAGAAGTGCAATATTTTCTATTTAAATGCTCTCAAGAGACATATTTGAATATTTTTGTAGATAGTGGAAATTGGTTTTATCTAAAAATGGATATGGGTCATTTTGGTTTTTCACAGACGATTATATGTTTAATAATACAAACAAAATGTTTTTTTGTAATTATTACAAATGGTACTGCAAAATTAATTAAATGGCAGACAGCATGTTCAATCTATGAACGATGCCAAATTCCAGAATTCGTTAGAACCTGATCAGCCCGGCCCGGCCCATCCCCAACCCATAAACCCGGAAAATGAGTCACAAAGAAGCCGGTTCGTTGCACTGCTTAAGGAAATAATGCTTAAAAAAATCTAATAATATAATTATTGTTTTGTCACTACGATTTGTTTTTGCTATTCTTAATCGTTAAAAATAAGTATTTTCTACTTAAAATAACGAGCATCCTGTTATTGTTTTAATTAAACCCAATAATGTTGTTGACTAATTTCTTTCTTGATAAATAAATGAGGAAAGTTCATGCCAAAAAAAGTATTTAAATGCTGTCAAATTTTTCTTAAGGAAAAACAAGGGTTGACTATATTATACAGTTCGAATTTATTAAAAACAGAAGCACACAAATGTCACTTGTGCAGTAGTCGTCTTGGTTCGAGGAGAAAAACACTTTAGTCAACTCAGGGGTCAGTGCAAATTCAGAAATATGTAGTTTTAATTATTTTAATTTACATTATATGATAAGCATCAATCTAATTGTGTGAAAATCTAAAAAAATAATCTATATGTTGTATGATCCATTATTTCGTTTTGTTCTGTCTCCGTTGCAGATAATTTCAAGACTAAAGCATGAAGACTTCTTGTGTAATTTTCGCCTTGGGGTTATGGTTGGTGATTGCCCTCACAGAAGTGACGCTGGCTGACGCCAAACCGAACGTGTATATTCAAAGAAGGGACTCATCTGAAGGCCAGGGTAATGAGCCTGTTTGGGCTTGGGCACGTCCATGGATAAACTCTGAAATTGGAGGCGCAGGGTCTGAAAATACTAGGCGTGAAAGGGGTAATATTTCGCGTGCCCTAGAAGGGGCGTATCAACCTTCGCCTGCGGAAAAACGAAGATGTATGAATCTAAATCGAAAATGGGACACACATCAAAGAAAGTGTGTGAGACCCTCTGGATAATTTCCTCTGGAATATTTTCATTTAAATGTGTATATTGAGTATTATTACTTGCCTACCTAATTAAATACATTTCATTATTACACTTTTGCTATGAATATTCTTATTATTTGAAGCATGCCTAATACAACAATATTGATAATTTTATTATTAGCCATGAATTTTTTTTTATTAGGTTAACTAATTTTTTATTTAGCATTTCGGTTTTAATTTCATTTAAAAATGCATGGAAATTATGAAGCTCATAGTCATAGCCACACTGTAGGCGAATCACGAATTACATACTATAACATAGGAAGCCTTAAATTAAAATACCGTAATGAATTACTAATAACATTACTATTCAACTGCTTAGAACTTACGATTAGAATTGGACTTAAAGGAGAAAAGTTTTTCTATTTAGTGAAGCGCCTAACTTTCTGCTAAACATACTTCAATTTAAAGTTATACTTGACGTCACCAGATACGTTTATTTGTATTCATAATGTTTTTCTGTACTTAGAAAGGACACCGTAAAAATAGCATAGAAAAACAGCATACATTTTCAACCATATGAAAATTCATGAACTCGTAAAAACAAAAACAGCCCACCCCAAACCCACAAAATCCGTTAAATAGTTTCCGTTCAGTTTTAATAAATGAGGAAATACTGTTTTAAAATCAAAAGCCAGTTGTTTTGCTAAAAAAATTGTTTTTCATATCCCATGTATATACTTGGAAATAGTAATTTGATAATTATTTATGCACTTTATTGTTCGTTCGGCATCAGCAAATACAACATTGATATTTTGCATTGTGTAAATTACGTATATATGTATGTAGTATATGCTAACGACACAGAGTGTCAATTAACGCAATTGTCATATTTGCCACCTTCAAATAGATGGTACGAGGATAATGTTTAAAATAATTTCCTCTACTTTAAAAAAATCAATGTTCACTGTAAGGGATGGTTCATTAATGATGTCACCCATAATAAACGAGGTGTGAATGGATTTAATTTTACCAGTGCAAAATGTTACAAAGATGGAACATGCAATATTCTAACAATAACTAGTAGATTTTTAGTATTTTTTATATTACATCATCTTTATTTAGACAGTAATTCGTTCCAAAAAATGTGATTAGATTGGTAACTCCATTCTACTAAAATGTCGTATTAACTCCTTTCGGTGAAGGTTGACGACCCATATACAAAATAAACTAATGGGGATTGAAATGATTATTCCTACGACCTCTCCAGAATTCAAAGATCCAAATGTCAGTATACTTTCAAGAATCCCCCAGGCGAAGGAGATCCCCTCAATGATTAACCAACATTTCAATTTACTTGGACTTCCCTGAAAAACAAAAATGACAAGGCAATTTGGTGTTTTTTATTTTAACGACAGCCTTAAAAGTAAGATAACAAGGTAAGGAAGTATAATTTTTTAATTGAATTAAAAAATGTCAAATTCCGATAAGAAAATTCAAAAGTCGGGGCATTGTGATTCTCAGCTTTATTTATTATTATTATTATTATTGATTTATTTACGGCAGGCCGAGGCCCAAAAGACAAAAGTACAGACACATATTCATAATTATAGTACTGCCTAGTCATTAAATACATAGGCAGTACCTTCAGAGCATAAAACAGATTCATCAGGTCGTATAACAATTATAAATTTTAAATATTAATTAAGTAACAAAAATAAGTGTTGAGTTATTAACCAAGCAACAAATATAAATATAAATATAAATATTATTTAATATGAGACAAGTAACAGGTTCAGTACTACTACTTCTAGGCTACAATCTGTAAGTTCTTCCATTCTAGCTGCATTGTTGAAGCAGCATGACAATTTGAGTTGAAAATGTTTATCACTATTTCATTATCCGAATTGGTTAGCCTATTCTGAAGTGAAAAAGCAGAGAATCTTCGGACAGCAGGAAAGCTATTCACCCTGTTATTAACAAACATCTCTGTGGCACTGCTGAGCCTTGGTAGCCCCATAACAATACGAAAGGCATTATTATAAGCAACTCTCAGCTGCTGATGAGCAGATCTTGACAGTATTAGCAGACTACAGCAGTAAATTGAGGAAAGATAAGTATTAAATAAGTATCTTTTGACGCTCAGGTTGCACTTACTGAAGAAGCACTTAATCATGTTTGCCCTTTTAAAAAGTTCCCTGCCTCTGTTATAGCTTTCGACCGTGTCACTTAAGAGATCAGCACCATACCTGCTTGAGCAGGAGATGGTGACTCCGAGATATTTTACACTCACACTCGGTGCAATTACATTCCCCTGAAAGGTTATGTTGATTTCACTGACGTGTTGCTTTATCCATTTGGGCATGAAAATCTGAATTTGAGTTTTAGAAGAGTTAAATTCCAAATCATGAGTTTCAGCATATTCTTGACACAGGTTTAGGAGCAAATTAAGGGCTGTTTTTGTGGTAGTCAGAATGCATATATCATCTGCATATACGAGGTTGTTAACAGTAGCATTTCCTACTTTGCATCCAACTCCTGTATTGTTAAGTGAGATAATTATAACTATAAACATTAAAATATTTAAATGGTACTCACTTGACTCACACCTTTGACCAGCACAATCCCTCCTACAAACGACAAAATCATGACTCCAACCAGTGTTACGAATTCTACAAGTGGATCTTTTAAAAATGCTACGACAAAATTTCTAGACTCCGGGTTAGAGCTTCCTAAAATAAAAGATGGTCAAGAATAGTGAACATAGTTTCAAAATATAGTTAGTAAAATACGAATACCAAATTTTTTGTTACGGCTAAATTTTAATTCTATAGCCTAATAATTTCATAATATTATAAGTCACTTTGATCCTTAACTGTGTGTAGATATTTAACTCACCTTTTTTATCTGCCTCAGAGTCAATTTTGACGACCCCACAAAAATCTAAAATACCTAAAACCAATAGGATGACGCTTAAAATCTGAAATTAAATAAGTTTAAATTAATTTAATATTACATCAATAATAATAAATTATTATTTGTGACATATTTTTACAGAAAATTATTCTTTATTGCTATGTATGTTAGTAAATGCAAATTATAATAAACCAATAAAAAATTTAAGCAATTTACAATGAAAACCCAGCCAATGAATCGTGCCCAAGATCTTGCAGTGGCGCAGCAAACCTTCTCACTTTGAACTTCTTCGCCCATGTTAATGACTTTCGTGATAATAAATTTTGTTACTGAACAATTATATTTAACTTTAATTACAGATGATAAAGGCTACTATACCAAGAAACTGGGATAGTGAAATCGAGATCAGATTCTCCTTAGGAATACAGATTTATTAAACAGGCTTTCAAGCAACAAATTAAATTGCGTGTTCATTAAAATTCTTTAAAGTAAGAGACGCTAATACTGCGATATGAGGAACTCAGCTCACTCCTTAAATACAAACATGGATATCGATCTAAAATTCCTTAAATTCATAATATTTGACAATAAGGATTGTACATAATTGACGTCACAGATAGAGTGACGTAGTAAATTCCACGGAATTCAGACATACTTAATACTATTAATACTTTGCCCGTAGTCACAACTAATCAAAACTAAAACCTGTTTTCCGAATAAATACTAGCTCACGATGCGGATGACTCACTCGTAGCCTGGAAACAGTTTTGTTTGACGGAATATTATTATTCACGACGTTCTTGCCGTACTTGTAATCAGAATCATGATGATCTCTTCTTGGCAAGAGTAATAAGAGACGATGGGAATCTCCAGAATCTCTCTTTCTTTGGAAAATACCTTTGGGCGGCAGCGGTGTGGGAGTCAGCCGTCGAACTCAACCTTATCTTAACTAATCTTAAGTTCGACATGTGAGCCACAATACAACAATTACAAAAGCAGTTGTCCTTGATCCCGACAAGATCTCGTCGCAGTATTATTCTTCGACCGAATTTGGTGCTGAGGAGCAGGACCAGATGCTGGAGCCTACTAGTTAGCCGTTGGCTCACTTTTGGTATTTCAGTGTGTATTGTATTTCATTATTTGTTAAGCATCAATCTAATTCTGAGAAAATTGTAATAATTTTCTATATTATGGTATGATCCATTATTTAGTTTTTCATATCCTATATACTTTTGGAAACAGTAATAATAGTTTTTTATTTCTACCTATTTACATAATTTAAAACAACATTGAAATACTTGACCGATTTCGTCGAGTATTTTCTTATTTTGAAGTCCTTGAAAAAATAAAAATCCAATATTTTCTTTATTTACTTCTGGCCCATACAACATTTTTATAGCGATTTTTCAAAACAAAATCGTTTTTTTATATAATTCGAAAATTGTTGAAATATCACGTTATGAACTCGAACCTAATTAGATTGTACTAATTATTACCGTTCTAAAAGCATGTGTGCTTGGGTGAGCTGTTAGGACTGCAGACTGTAGCGAAATTTACAGTCTCAGACCCGGCTTCAATCCTCGGCCACTGCTAATCGTTTACGGCTCGGTGTTGGTACTACGGTAAACGTTACTGGATGGTTGATTGAAACCCAATCTCCTTCGGTGCTCCTTAGTGACCACTACTTACTGTAGGGGCCTAGGGAATGAGACTCCTTTACTGTGGAGGAGGGGACGGGGATAGGTGAAAGGGTACAAAGACCGAGACGATCTAACGCGGTAGCCTCCTATTTCCTCACCCACAATCACTGGTTGAGTCTGGTTGTATGAACTTCGGTTAAATCGACCCAATGAATAAATTAGTATTATTATTATTACCGTTGTAATGATGTATTATTTGTTTTTACATGCAATTTTAGGTTTTTACTGTAATTATACCAGCCGTCATTATGAATGGTATATTATTTGATTTATCAACAATGTATAAAATTGATTAACTTGTATTGTTGTTAATGTTAATTCAGATTCATTGTAAGCATAGATTTTAAGTTTAGCCATAAAAGTGTCCTTATTCATTAAAATGCAGTGCAATGCAATAATGGTGTGAACGGCGGAGATCGCACCCAAATCCAAACAGTTTGAATTTTCCTCCAATGACAACGTATTTTCCAATGGACTTTGTTTCATTGTTACACAAGTTACATTGTTACAAATATTATGATTATGGGAATCCATAAATTATCTGGATTGAAGATCTATAAGACATTTTTTAATTCATTCATCACCCCTGTGATTTAAAACGCCTTCCGCAATAAAGTAGCCAGTAGAAAATGGTCATATCCGCAAATAGCAAAGCATTGAGCCCCTCTATGGACAGAAACAGAACTTCTCCAAATTATCTGATGGCAAAATACGTAGAGGAAATTGTGTAGGACAGGTAATATATTTTGAGCGAGAAAATCACAGTCGCATTACTGCACGATTGAGATGAATTCAAAGTTGAAATTGGCGCACCTCCCGCGCCCCACTAAGGTTATCTAGCGCTGCTCTGGATCTGCTAGATCTGGACTTTAAATTCTCTCTAAGACGTTCTTCATGTTAAAGTTGAAATTCATAAAGAAAGAGAGATGTACGATACGAAGCCAAAGTCACCATTTGCAGACAGCCCTCGAGAATTTAATAAATCTTAATAAAAACAGTTCATGAAAATACGATAGGAAAATGTGACAGTCATAACATAATTACGTAACTATTTATAAAACAAATAAATCGCGTAAAAGTGTTTAAGTACTTGTTACAAATAACATATACGAAACATTTTTTTGAATAGTTAAATTTCAACAAAATCAATAACAAACAAAAAGAAAATAATATGTACAGGCGTGTGCTTACACTCAATAATTATTACAATTTAAACCTAAGTAATTCGTTACCAAACGGGTGATTAGATTATGGTATCCCGATTCTACTAACCGGTCTCTTTAACTCCTTTCGGTGAATGTTGACGACCCATATAAAAAATAAAGTGATAGGGATTGAAATAAATATTCCTACGAACTCTTCATAGGTCAAAGATCCAATTTTCAGTATACTTTCAAGAATCCACAAGGCAAAGGAGACTCCCTCAATGATTAACCAACACATCAATTTACTTGAACTTCCCTGAAAACAAATAACAAAGCAAGTTGGTGTTTTTATTTTAACGACAGCCTTAAAATTAGAATAAGGAAGTTTGATTTAATTGAATTTTCTGTTAAATTTTAACAGTAACTTTATAACACGTACAAATAAAAAAAAACAACTTTAATTTTGTAAGTGAATTTGTTATTTGTAATTTTTAAGGAGCCTGAGGAGAGAATTTGAATTTCTCGGCCGACTCTAAAAATGTCAAATTTTGACCGGTAACTCTCGTCAAGTAAATGGAGAAGTGATAGATGAAAATGACGTCAATGACATATTACATACATTGACACGGAAATATTCAAAGTTTCAATTAAAAATTGCAAAAAAGTTAAAATAATACATACAATAGATATATTACTTAAACAAATATATTTTCTTCTTAACTGACGATGTACTAGGTAATTAAAATTGTTATAGTAAAATTACAACTAGAAACATTAAATTAATTAGAGGGCACTCACTTGACTCACACCTTTAACCAGCACGATCCCTCCTGCAAACCACAAAATCAAGAATCCAACCAGTATTACAAACTCCACAACAGGATCTCTTAAAAATGCTGTGACAGACTCCAGATTAGAGCTCTCTAAAATAAAAAGAGGGTCAAGAATACATAGTACATAGTTTCAAAAATATGCAGAAAATAATAAGTATATTGTCCTTTTGAATCTTCACTTAAGATATTAAGCTTACCTTTGTTTTGTTTAGAAAGACCCGCACATAAAATTCTAAAATACCGAAAACCAATAAGACGACACTACCAATCTGAAATTAAATAAGTTGAAATTAATGTAATAATACTTCAATAATAATTATTATTGTGACATATTCTTACAGAAAATTACTTATTTTTATTGCTATGTTAGTAAATGGAAATTAAAATTAGTCGATAATTGTGCACAACATACAATTTCAAACCAGCCAGCAAATTGCGACCAAGATCTTGCACTGGCAACTGGCGCAGCAAACCTTCTGACTTTGAACTTTTTCGCCCATGTTAATGTCTTTCGTTGTTTTTGAATTTTGTTTTAACTGGAAAATTATACTTAATTAAATTCCACGTTTAATAATTCTTTATTATAGTAAAAGATGCAACTGTAATGTGAGGAACTCACAACTCACTAGTCAGCTCACTGCTTAAATACGAACATTATCGGTATCGATATTAAATTCGTTGAGTTCATCTTCATTTGTTTATAAGGATCGTACATACATAGCGGCACAAATAAAGTGACGTAGTAAATTCCACAGATTTCAGAAAGACTCACTACTTTTACTTTTAGCCCCTAGTCAAAATTAAACCCCGTTTTTTGGATAAACCAGCTGGCGATGCGGATGACTCACTCGTAAGCTCGGGAAGAGTTTTGTTTTGTTTGACGTAATAATATTCTCGGTACTTCTATTATTATGATCATGATGATCTTATCTTGGCAATCAAGAGTAATGAGAGATGATGGGAATCTCTCTTTCTTTAGAAAACACCTTTGGGTGGCAGCGGTGTTGGTCTTGGTTCGGGTTCGTGTGGGAGTGTGGGAGTCAGCCGTCGAAATCAACTCTCGTTCCACATATCAGCAACAACAACAACAACAAGAAAAGTAGTTGGCCTTGATCCCGACAAGATCTCGTCGCAGTTGTGCTTTGTCCGATTTTGGTGCTGGGGAGAAGGAAAGACTTAAACTTTTGGTATTTCAGTGTGTATTGTATTAAGTAATACATTATTGGATAAGCATCAGCCTAATGCTGAGAAAATTGTAATGATTTTCTATATTTTCATTATTTAGTTTTTTATATCCTATATACTTGGAAATAGTCAAAATAGTTTTTAATTTCTACCTATTTACATAATTTGAAACAACATTCAAATACTTGACCGATTTTGTCGAGTGATAGCTTATTTTGAAGCCCGCTTGAAAATCGAAAAAAATCCGATACTTGTTTTATTTAATTCTGGCCCATACAACACTTTTTATATCGATTTTTCTAGAAAATAATTTATTAGATGCTGAGCTTAAGCATCTATTGTAATGGTCATGTCCGTCCATCCGTCCGTCCGTCCGTCCGTCCGTCCGTCCGTCCGTCCGTCCGTCCGTTGGCCGTACACTACAGGTCACAGGTTTAAACTGATTTTTGTTTTTAAAATTTTATATGACCAGAAATGCGACTGAGCAGGTCTGTATTGGTTTTTCGTTGTAATTAGGCTAACCACTTATCCACAATAAATTGATTACTGGACCTATGTTAGAAATTTTTAAAGTGAAGAGCTCAAAAACGGGCGAACCAAAGTGCTGAGGCAACCAAAACAGAAGGCTGGCAAAGATTAGGCTGCCATTGTTTGCATGCAAAATTTATTTATGCCAGCCTTGTCTTTCGGTTATCGCTACAATACATACCTGCCACTGAACCTACGTACCTAGGCACGTTCGCCATACGCTTCTCACTCTTAGCATTGCCTTTCGTGTGTATGAATACCATACATAATTGAATGGTAAGGTGCGTTTACAAATGATGCCATCTCGATTGATCAATTTTCTGACCCACCCACTCATTTCCACTGATGTTAAACATACTGCAAACGGGGAATCTTCATATGCACGTACCCATTTAAATGATATTATCATCAACTGTAAGTAGATGGTTACGGATCGTCCATAAACGACGTTCCTCAAATACTATAGTTTTATATACCCCCATTTTGAACTTTGAATTTTTTTTCTAACCTGTTTGAACTACATGTAATGAGCTTACCTACCTATATTAGTTATGGATATTAAGGGATCGTATATAATGACATCCTTCAAATATCATAGTTTTAAGTACTCCTATTTTCACGATTAAAATTTTTTCCAGCCTATTTTAACTTACATGTATTGAACTTACCTATATAAGTTATAGATATTTTTTAATTGAGATCACACTAATAGTTTTTTCACAATTAGTACTTGAATGGAGCAACTCCGAAATTTTTCCATATACATGCATTGTGAGGGATCGTCCGTTATTGACGTTTTTCAAAAATATCATAATTTTAGGTCCCCCTCCCTCTTTCCCTTTAATTTATTTAACCATTTTTAGATGCTGAGCACATAATAACGTCCTTCAGTGTTATTGATATTCAGGGATCGTCCATAATGACGTCCTTCAAATTTCATAGTTTTTACAAACCCCAGTCCCAACATTTAATTTTTTTAACCTATTTTAACTACATGTAACGGACTTACCTAAATATGTTACAGATATTCAGGTATCGTCCATAATGACGCCGTTCAAATATCATAGTTTTTAGTACCCCCAGTCCCAACATTGAGTTTATTTCCAACCCATTTTAACTGTATGTCACGGACGTGCCTATATATGTTATAGATATTCAGGGATCGTCCATAATGACGTCGTACGAATACCATAGTTTCTTGTATCCCCAGTCTCAACTTTAAATTTGTTTCCATTCTATTTTAACTACATGTCACGGACATATCTATATATATTATAGATATTTAGGGATTGTCCATAATGACGTCATTTAAATATCATAGTTTTTGAGACCCCCATTTTTAACTTCAATATATTTTGCAACCTTTTTTTTAACTGCTTGCCACGTACATTCGTACATGGCTTATTGATACTAGGGGAGGCTCCAAAAATGACGTCATTTGTAAATCATGCAATTCCCAAAAATATTCTAGCGTTTCTGAACTACATGCCACGTACTTCCACATATGGCTTATTGATGGTAGGGAAGACTCTATAAATGACGTCATTTGTGAATGGTGCAAAACATTTCAGCTGTATTTAACTAGAACCTACGCACATTCGTATATTTCTTATTGATTGTAGGGGAACTTCCATAAATCTAATACCATCTTTAAGCGTAACATAAATTGTCTTGCGAATTTGTTAAAGCTTAGCATCTACTTCGGGCCCGCCCACGGTCGACAAATCCGGCGCGAAGCGCCGGATTTTTTTTAGTATAATACGAAAATTGTTGAAATATCACGTTATGAACTCGAACATAATTATATTGCGTTAATTATTACCGTTCTAATGATGTTTAATTTGTATCTAAAATTTCATGAGTATCCGGGCTAAATATTGACTTTTATATTTCAAAAAAAAAAATTTGCGGGAAATTCAAACTGTTCCATTCCATACGGCACGGCTGATAAGGGGCTGGGCGCAAATGGTGCTACCCAAGTTGAGGGTGGGTTAGTTACAAAAAAAATATAAAACAGTCCATGTTGAAGCTAGCCGTTTACGTTATCCTTTAGAGGGTGACGCAGGTGGTGGGTGCGTCCAAAAATATGCTGAAGTTTTGTGGCGCCATTGGTGTGCGTCCCCTAAATAAGGAAAATGAAGAACAAAATAAATTTGTGAGAACGCAAATAGAGCAATGAAAGATTCCACGAGTCCAAGGATCACATAATATGTTGCAGTCGTTTTCCAATTTTATTTCTGTTGGGGTACTATTGCTTGACCATTGGTTTTATTTTCTTGCCTATTTCAGGTACTGGTCAATGTACGATACAAAACCAAAGTCACAATATTTGTGGACAGCCCTCGAGAATTTAATAAATCTTAATAAAAACACTTATTATGAAAATACAACAGGAAAATGTATATAGTAACTATTTATAGAGCAAAATAAATCGCGTAAAAGTGTTTAAGTACTTGTTTAAATAACATATACGAAACATTTTTTTTGAGTAGTTAAATTTCAACAAAATCAATAACGAACAAAAAGAAAATAATATGTACGGAATTGTCTTTACACTCAATTATTATAATTTAAACCTAAGTAATTCGTTACTAAACGGGTGATTAGATTGGTGCCCCGATTTTACCAACCGGTCTCTTTAACTCCTTTCGGTGAATGTTGACGACCCAAATACAAAATAAAGTTATGAAGATTAAAATAAATATTACTACGACCTCTTCATAAGTCCAAGATTTAATTTTCAGTATATAATCAAGAATCCACAAGGCAAAGGAGACTCCCTCAATGATTAACCAACACATCAATTTACTTGAACTTCCCTGAAAACAAATAACAAAGCAATTTGGTGTTTTTATTTTAATGACAGCCTTAAAATTAGGATAAGGAAATTTAATTGAATAACATTAGTAATAACATTATAACCATAACCATAAACATTGGGACAATTAAATGGTACTCACTTGACGCACACCTTTGACCAGCACAATTCCTCCTGCAAACGTCAAAATGAAGAGTCCAGTCAATATTACCAATTCTACAACAGGATCCCTTAAAAAGGCTGCGACAGCATTTCCAGACTCCGGGTTAGAGCTCCCTAAAATAAAAGGGGGTCAAGAATAGTACATAAAGTTTCAAAATATTAGTTAGTAAAATACAAATACATACCAAATTTTGATACAGCTAAATTTTATTTCTAGCCTGAATTGCATATTATTATGAGTTATTTTGTGTCTTAATTTTAGATATTTAACTTACCTTTATGTGCCTCAAAGTCAAGGTCAATAACCCCACATAAATCTAAAACAATCCTAATCAATCCAAAGACTTCGATGACACACAAAATCTGAAATTAGATAAGTTGGCATTAATTTAATACTACATGAATAATAATAAAATTATTATTTGCGACAGATTTTTACCGAAAATTGCTTATCTTTATTTGCTATGTTAGTAAAAGCAAATTAAAATTAGCCAATAATTATTGTAAACAACAACGTACAATTGTAAACCAGCCAATGAATCGTGCCCAAGATCTTGCAGTGGCGCAGCAAACCTTCTCACTTTGAACTTCTTCGCCCATGTTAATGTCTTTCAGGGTTTTTGAATTTTGTTTAATGGAAAATTATATTTAATTATTACAAAAGATGATGAAGGTTACTATACCAAAAAACAAATACTGACAAACAGGGATAGTGAGATCAGATTTTCCGTAGGAATATTGATATATTTTAAATAGGCCGTCAAGCACAAATTAAATTACAAAAATTTCATTAAAGTAAACAATGATACTGCGATGTGAGGAACTCCGCTCACTGCTTTTAAATACGAACGTTGATATCGATATAAAATTCCTTAAATTCATCTTCATTCTGTTATAAGGATCGTACATAATTGACGTCACAGGTAAAGTGACGTAGTAAATTCCACGGGATTCAGACAGACTTAATGCTACTTAGATGTTAGTCCGTAGTCACAATAAAAAATAAAACCTATTTTCGGAATAAATATTAGCTTATTAGCGGATGACTCACTATCGTAGCTTGGGAAGAGTTTTGTTGGACTGGACGTAATAATATTCTCAGTACTTCTAATCATGATCATGATGATCTCATCTTGACAAGGGTAATAAGAGACGATGTCAATGTGAATCTCTCTTTCTTTGGAAAATACCTTTGGCCGGCAGCGGTGTTGGTGTTGGTTCGGGTTCGTGTGGGAGTCAGGCGTCGAACTCAACTCAGGTTCCAAATTTGAGCCACAGCAATAACAAAAGCAGTTGGCCTTGATGCCGACAAGATCTTGTCACAGTTACAGTATTATGCTTCGACCGAATTTGGTGCTGAGGAGCAGGAGCAGATTCAGATGCTGGAGCTTACTAGTTAGCCGTTGACTCACTTTTAGTACTTCAGTGTGTATTGTATTTCATTATTTGTTACGCATCAATCTAATTCTGAGAAAATTTTAATCTTTTCCTATATTATGGTATGATCCATTATTCAGTTTTTCACATCCTATATACTTGGAAATAGTAATAATAGTTTTTTATTTCTACCTATTTACATAATTTGAAACAAGATTGAAATGCTTGACCGATTTCGTCGAATAATACCTTATTTTGAAGTCTTTGAAAAAAGAAAAAATCCGACATTTTCTTTATTCACTTCTGGCCCATACAACATTTTTTATAGCGATTTTTTGAAAACAAAATCGGTTTTTTATATAATTCGAAAATAGTTGAAATATCACGTTATAAACTCGAACTTAATTAGATTGTGCTAATTATTACTGCTCTAATGGTGTATCATTTGTATATAAAATTCCATGATTATCCGGGCTAAATATCGAATTTTATATTTCGAAAAGTTTTTTGCGGGAAATTCAATCTGTTCCATTTCATACGGTTGATCAGGGGCTGGGCGCAAATGGTGCCACCCAAGTTGAGGGTGGATTAGTTGGACTAAAAATGACAGCCCATAATGTTGAAGATACATAGCCGTTTACGTTAAAAAAATGCCGTGCGTCCAAAAATATGCTAAAGTTGGGTGGCACCATTGTATTGGTGTGTGTAGAAGAAGAACAGTGCGCAATTAAGCAGATGAATTAAAAGTTGAAATTCGTATTTTGCAACTCCATTAATGGTCACTTTATATTTATGCATTCATTACGTTATATTCATAAAATCTATTTTTTGCAAAATACGAAAACAACAATGACATGGAATGGGATGTTAACATGGGCTGTCCCATGTTTTAGTGGGTCGTGCATAGCTGCCGTCTTCAACTTTATTTCGGTGGGGATACTATAGCTTGAATGTTAATTTTATTTTCTTGCCGATTTCAGGTACTGGTCAATGCAAGATACAAAACCAAAGTCACAATTATTTGTAGACAGCCCTCGATAATTCAATAAATCTTGTAATGAAAACTGTTATGAAAATATGATAGAAAATTGCATATTATGTTACAGTCCCAACATGAGTAACTATTCATGGAGCCAAATATTTCGCGTAAAAGTGTTTAGTTGTTTAAATAGCATATAAAGCATATTTATTTGAATAGTTAAATTTCAAAAAAAGCAATAACGTACAAAAAGAAAATAATATGCACGGACGTTATGCTTATAAATTCAATTATTACAATTTAGACCTAAGTAATTCGTTCCCAAACAGGTGATTAGATTGGTAACCCCATTTTCTTAAACGGTCTGATTAACTCCTTTCGGTGAAGGTTGACGACCCATATACAAAATAAACTAATGTAGATTGCAATGAATGTTCCTGCGACCTCTATAAAATCCAAAGCTCCAAGTTTCAGTATAAAATCCAATAGTATTTTGAAGGCAACGGAGATCCCATCAATGATTAAATAACATAGCAATGCATTTGAACTTCCCTGAAAACAAATAAGCAATAAATTGTGTTTTTGTTAACGGCAGACTTAAATTAAAATCAATAATTTAAAAGGTAGTTAGATTTATTTGAATTTGCCGTTTTAAATCTTATATGTAACTTAACTACTTATTAACAATACGTAACAAAAAAGGAAAAACAACTTTAATTTTGAATATTGAATTTGTTATTTGTATTTTTTAAAGACCTTCAAACTGATGTATGTTATTCCGTAATATTGGAATAGACAATGAGAACTCCCATAAACCACTGTGTGGAATTATGAGTGAGTGAAAAATGATGGAAAAATATGGAAGAAATAAATTATGCTTCCTTCTCGTCCAAGTAATTTCTGAGTTCTGTCTCTTTATTTCACTTCAATGCACTGAGGCTAGTATTTGTTATTGGTTGAGATCAATGATATAGTGATTGAATGTTAAAACAAAGAATTGTAATGTATGTACTTGTATGTACTTGTGTGTGTGTGAGTTGGTGTGGATTGTGTGGAGTGTAGGTTTTTATTGAGGTCAAAGTAATAAAAACTTCCTTCTCTCCGTTTGTGTGGAGTTAAATGGGAGAAGCTGTCCCAATGTTAAAGATAGGAATGGGTGATTTTAGTGAGCGACTAAAATCACTGCTGTGACAAATAATATTTAAGAATATTATTTGTAGTGCTGAGGAAAAAATCCTGTCTCAGCGTGTTGGTTTGTGTGTGTGTGTGTATGCATTGTACTGCGTACATTGGTTGTGTACTATATATATATGTGTGTATGGGATGGTATGTGTGTATATATATAGGGAATAATACCCTCCTCGGGGGGGCGTCTTTTAATAGGATTATGATTGGAAAGACGTCCCTCCGCAAAAATTGTTGAAGGTAGAGTTGTGAAAGGTTTGTGTTATAATTGTTAAATCTCCATATAATCAGTCGGTAGGTGATTGTTAGGCTGTATGGTGAGCGGGAGATGTTCCATTAGTGGTTGTGGAATTGGTTGATTTGCAGGATCATTGGGTAGGTACGCATCCTCCTGGTCGGCAGGTGAGTAGATGGTCCAGCTGCGAAAAATGATCCATCCAAGTAAAGCATAGATGCAGAGGAGGAAGGATCCAATTGTGAGGGCTATCCATTTGATAGGAATCCAGGTTGGTCTTGATATTGCTTCTAGGGTAGAGTCCATAGTAGGCGGAGTCTCTACAATCCATTGTACGGATTTAAGTGTTGTAGGAAGGTCCTCTGTGGCATCGTATGACGTTGTTTGATTGTTGAAGTGTCGGTGGCCAATGGTGAATGCTGCTCTCAATGGTAATGTGAAGACTGAATCCGGGCAGGGCCGAGTCTGATTGTTGTCCATTGTAATGTTGAGTGTGGCGCAGTAGACATGGAATTTCCCTTTGTAGATTTTCACTTGTAGAAGAGTCGGGTCAACATCATCAGTACGGTTATTGCAGACAGCATACTGATAAGCTAGGCGATTGGCATAGAATTCCAGCTGTGGTTGGCAGGGTAGATGTTGAAGAGAAATCAGGTTGTGTCCATGCAGAGTGTCCATGCGTGTATGATAGACGCATTTTTTGGAGGTGTCCAAAATTGCATGCAGCGGGCCAGTGTATTTAAGGTTGCATTGTTGGGTTGAATTTGTTTCCCATCTAAGTCTGAAAGGATCCGCGGTAAGTAGTACCAGGTGTGGGTTGATTATTGGAATTGTAAATTGTAGTTGGAGTGTGTCCAAGTCCTTGTCAGAAATGCAATAGTTGAATATCGCTTGTTCGCGTGGGAAAATTTGATGTGGAAGTTCCAAGTGGAAGTAATCAAATAGTTTTCCATTGCTTTGTCCATGAGTCCAGGATTGATTGATTGTATGTAGAACATCATTGTAGTTCCATTTGTGGTTGATAACTTTAGAGACGTTAAGTAGGTTTGGGTTTGCTGAGGATTCATGCAAAGGAAGAAGTTCCTGTTGAAGCTGTTGCATTTTGGGCATGAATATTTGTCCATTTTTAGTAACTTTGTTGACAACGGAGGTCCGTTCTCTGAATCGAATATCCATGGTAGGCTCATAGGTTGTGATTAGATTGTAAGTTGTCATGGCGTAGAAAGCCATGTCAATACCAGGGCTAGTTTGTACAGACATAAAGGTTTGTGTGACTTTGTTGCGAATTATGTCATCAGGTGTGTATAGGTATTGAGAGTAGAAGTCAATTGTAGGTGTGGTTGTATTGTTGACTCTAGTAGACGGGCAGATGGCGTGTAGAGGCTGCAGGAAAAGTCGATCATAGTTTTGTAGACATCGAGTGTGTAATTCATTCATCTGGGCCTCGTCATCTTCGTCAGTGACATCATAGACGAGAAGACTGCAAGGAGGTATAATCTCGATCTTGATGTTGAGTTCATTGTAGCCAATGCTTACGTTGAGATTTGTAGTGGTCCAGAGTACAGGGGATGTGTCGTCCAACCGGTAGGTGCTGCCAACGCAGATTGAAGCGGCAAATATTAGGCAGGTGAGGAGTCTTGCCAATTGTCGAGCAAGAGTAGGACCTTTAGTGTGTGCATAGGGGTGATGCATGTGAGGAGTGGATGACCGAAATTTTCGAATCTTTCCCAACGGTTGGTAGATATGTGACGGTTTGACATCAATTTCAGTGTAGTTAGCATATCTAGCTTGAGCATGATTGTTTGTGGTAGTAGTATCCATCGGGTCAGTATTTTCATCATGGATGAGTCGTTTAGTGGGCATGGCAGCATTGGTTTGTGCTAGTTGTGCCTGATGGATTTTTCCCTCCTGATTTATGGAAGTCATCCCAAGTAGAAACATGAGCTTCTTCATCCTGGGTCCAGTCAGGGGTTTTGTAAATATGTCAGCGGCTAAGTCTTCAGTGCGGCGGTGCTGAATGACGAGCTGATTTGTTTCAATGAGATCTTTGACCCAGAAGATTCTGGTGTCAACGTGCTTTGTACGGTCATGGTGATTGTCGAGGCTGTATATTAGTTTCCAGCCGGACTCTGAGTCTGTGAACTGATAGATAGTGTCAGTCCATTCACGTAATCCCATGTCAGAAAGAAGATTATGTGACCAGATAGCTGTCTTGGCCATATTGTTAATTCCATAAACTTCTGCAATTGTAGTTGAATGAGCAACAAGGTTTTCTTGCTTGCTAGTCCAGATCCAAGCAGTTCCATTCAAGAGAACGCAACCACCCATGATGCTTCGGGCTCTTGGGGCTCCCATTGCAAAGTTAGCATCAGATTGGACTTCCATGCTAAGGTTGAATTTTCCATGGTCGTTCCTATAGTAGCGGAGACATTGGTCCTTGGTTGAGATGAGGTAACGAGCTACACGGAGAGCTGCTTCATAATGGCCTGCATCCCACTTAGCAAAGTATTGTGTCAGTTTTTGTACTGCATGAGAGATATCAGGTCTGGATATTCTTGAGATGAAGAGTAAGGATCCAACTAGGCTTTGGTAGAGAAGGTCGTCTCGTTTTGTCCATTCACCTTCTCGTTCACCGGTAAAGTCTTTGTGCATCGGGGTTTTTTCTGTTTTGCAGCCTTTGAGGTTGAATTTGATTTCAAGTTCTTCAATCTTTGTGTGTTGACTAATTTGTATGTAGTCAGTGGTCCGTTTTAGATCCATGCCAAGAAAGTGGGTAATTGCATGGGTCTCTGTAATTTTGAAACGGTCCTTGAGGGCCTGGGTAAGGGCATCCAGGTCTTTTTGATGTGTGGAAGTAGCTAGACTGTCGTCTACGTACCAGCAAATGTAAGTCTTGTGGTCGCGTCCAGCTGTGTCTGTGTAACACTTGATGTAAAGGCATTTTTCGTAATCGCTCTGCCTATAGCCGATGGAGTCCATGAATTGTTTGACTTTTTTGTAGAAGTTGCGGGGACTTTGGCACAGTCCGTAGAGGGATTTTTTAAGAAGACACACCATGTCATTGCCTTGACGGTAGCCTTGGGGCTGGTGCATGTAAACCTCTTCTTCCAGTTCAGCGTATAAAAAGGCAGTCTTTACATCAAATTGGCGTATGTATTTGTTGTTGAAACCTGCGTCAGCGAGCAGGAGGCGGAAAACTTCATATCTGGGGGTCGGTGCAAAGGTTTGCTTGTAATCGACGCCGGGGGTTTGGAAGTTTCCACGAGCAACTAGTCGTGCTTTGAATCGGTCTTCGGCCATTTTGTGTCCATAAATCCACATAGAAGGTATGATTTGTCGATTCTCTGGTTTCGGGACGAGAGTCCACGTCTCATTGGCGAGTAGAGAGTTGTATTCAGAATCCATGGCTTCCCTCCAGTAGTGGCGGTCAGGGGTCTTCATGGCTTGATTGTAATTTTGTGGAATTATGACTGGTCGTTTGTGAGTCCGATCTTGGTCATCAAGGCGTTCATAGAGAGTATTTGCGAGTAGTGCCTTGACTGGTTCTTGTGGTATTGCGTTTGCATATTTTAATGAATAACCAACAAGTCGTGTGGACAAAGTGGTAGTGCGGCCCGCACGTGTGGTAACTTGCTGTATTTGGTCTCTGTGGAGCCGATCATTGTCTGGGATCGGTGGATCTTCACTCATGACTACATCACCTTGGGTGATAGGAACGTCTGGATTGGCGTCCTCTGGGGTTACTTCTTGATGTGGAGCCCAAAGGGTACTGACGTCTGTGGGTGTAAGAGTAGTGCGAGCGGAACCTGGAGTAGTAGTGTCCGTGGTTCTGTCCATAGTGGTCTCAGCTTCGTCGTCATCATCATCATCGTCTGAGTATTCAAATAAGGAAGTATTGTTTGTCGAGTTTCCCTCCTGGCGAAGTCTTTCTTGAACCAGGGTGACGTTGTGTCTAGCGGGTGAGTCTGCAGTAGGAGTGCCTGTTTTGATGATAATGGGCTGAGGTATTGTTCGTTTTGGTGTCCGGTGGTCCCGAGTTGAAACTGGAGTGTTAGATACTTTGGGGGCCACGGGTGTAGAATTGGTTTGAGGTGTCACTTGTTTAATAGAGGATCTAGTTTGCATGTGGAATTGTCTAGGTTGTGCCGTTTGTGGTGATCTCTGTGCTTGTTGTTGAAAGGGTACCAATTCATTTCCGGTCGGATTTGTAGTGGTTGTGATTGGTTGTGGAATAACGACAGGTATGTTGACGGGATACGTCAAAGAGTGCTGTGATGACTCATCTGTAGGTATGGTGCTCTGAGGAGTAATTAAGTCCCCAGCGTTATTCCTTTGATTAGTAGTATATAGGCGAAGGTCTTCAATCCGGTCTCCACCATAAGTATGAGCATCAAAGAATTGGTCGTCTCTGAATAAGTGTGATGGCGGGGGTTGAACCGGTATTCTGGAGTCAAAGAAATCCACGTGGCGGGACCAAAAGTGTGACTTGGTCTTGGGATCATATAGTCTGACTTCCAGGCTGTGCTCTTTGTAGCCGACAAAGAGGCCTTCTCTTGTCTTGCCTTCCCACCAGTTACGTTGATTGACTATTTTGGCGGAGGCTGGGCAGCCGAAAATGTGTAGATTGGAGAGTATTGTTGGTTTCTTACACATCATAGTGAAAGGGGTTGTCTTTCGGTTGCCATGGCATACTCGGTTATGAAGGTAGACTGCAGTGTCGACAGCATCTTCCCAAAATCTAGCTTGTAGATTGGCTTCGAGTAGGAGTGAGACTGCGGTTTCACGGATTGTCCGGACATCGCGCTCTAGTTTGCCATTTGATTGTGGGCAGTGCGGGGGAGTAATGAGGAAGCGAATGCCATTGTCGCTGCACCATCGTTGAAGGTGGGCATTCTTGAATTCTCCGCCGCCGTCAGTTTTGAGATATTTAACCTTGTTTCCACTGTTAGTTTCTATCCAAGCGCAGAATTCTTGGATGACAGGTAGAATGGTCAATGCTTCCTTGTCCGAGTGAAAGGAGACTTTCCGGTAGTCAGAGTGATCGTCCTTCAGGAGCAGGAAGTAGCGATTGCGGTTGATTGAGGGAAATTTGGCATGTACCAAATCAGCGTGAATACACTCGCCTGTTTCATAGGTGTCTTGTGAGGATTGGCTGTGGAAGGGCTTCTTTGTGGCCTTGCTGCGGTTGCATATGATACAATCCTTGACATTTTCTAGAACGTTCCCATTTCCGAGTGTAGCTGCACCGTTTCTGAGGGTGTTTTGTAAGTAGCGATAGTTGATGTGTCCGAGTTTTTCATGCCATCTCTGGACACGTCCCAATGATAAGCCACGGGTCATCATGGCTACGGGTAATTGTTTGATAGGCTTGAAGAGCATAACTAGTTGGCCGGAGCCGCCAGGCTCGGTGGATGTCATGCCTTTGAGTATCAGTGTTTTTTCCATGGTTGCGGGATTGAGGCGATAGAATTCAATCTTCTCTTTGTTACCTTCAAATATGATATTCCCTTGGTTGACCATTTTAGTAACGGAAAAAAGATTTGCTGCATTTTTGAGATACCAGACATCTTGGAGTTCAAAAGGGTCCCATCTTGTTCCATTAAAGGCAGAGACTACTACAGAGCCATAGCCTTGCGCATAGATGATGGAGTTGTCTGCTATCCTTATTCCTCTGGGTCCTGTTGAGAAGGGTTTGTATGAGGAAAACCATTCCTTGCGACCGCATAAATGGATATTAGCGCCAGTGTCGCAGGGCCAGATAAAGTGGTCTCTGACTGCTTTGTAAGCATATGGTTCTGAGTGTTTGATTGGTTCTATCCTCCAGTCATTGGGTAGGGAGGATGATGTGTCATTGGTGACAGGATGAAAATGATCATCGTCCGGTTGTTGCGTTGTAGGCCGGATATAGTTGACGCTTGGAATGAACTGAGCCATGTGAGCTCGGTGTAGGCGGGAGGGTATTGGTCGTCCTTCCGCATCTAGTTGTACACCTGTGCGGCGTGTACCATTAATGTTTGCTGGTTTGTGGAAGTTGTATACGTGTTCATCGTCAATTTCGTCTTGTGTTTTCGTATTGTGAGAGGGGTGGTTTGTATCCCTCCTGACCATAAATGCCCGGGCTTGAAAATCTGCCGGGGGTTCTTCGGTCGTAGGTTCAGGTAGCTGTGACTCACGATCTCGATGAAATTCGAGTTCCCATTGGGAGTTGAGTTGCTCCGTGATTTCTTGCATTTGTCGCAAATTGGCTTTGATAGTAAACGGGTGAGTGTCACAGAACAAAGTAACATGGCCTGTGTGTTCACATATGTCACAGGTTGAACCTGGGGTGCTGTGTTGTAGTTTGTATAGTATTCGTTTGGATTTTTTGTAGTCCAGAAAACTGTTTTGTTTGACTGCTTGGGCCAGCTTAAAAGTTTCAGATGCTTTCAGGGCCTCCATTTGTTGATTGTAGTGAGTAGCTTGTCGTTGTAGGCGGGCTTTGTCTTCGCACGCAACTTGTTTAGTTTCAGAAGTAGTAGCTTCTGGACGGTCAGGGCATCGTCTAGCAACATGACCGAGTCCGGTGCATAGTGAGCACGGAATATTGTCACTGGTCAGTTTGTAATCTTCCCAATGCATCATTGCGTTTAGTGTGGAGCTTGTTGGCATCTCTCTTAATTCATATTCCAGTACTGGTTCTGACAGGGTATGGAATGGAAGATGATCTATGCTCCTTATACGTGGTGATTCACGTCCTCGAAAATAATCGGGATTAAGGACATCAGGTCCTGGACAAGCATTCGGTACGAAATCATATTTTGGACATATTTCGCAGAGTGTGAGAGGGTCTATGAGGCCTTCATCATCGCTGTCGCCCCTCCTTGTTTCTGGAGGTGGTAGGGCATCTGGGTCATGCGGTTCCTCAGTGTCAGCCGGTAGGGTGCTTTGAGGGCGGTATTCCGCAGCAGTGTCCGCATGTGCTTCTTTGTCAGCTTCGTCTTGTAGTGCCTTTTCTAAGTAATATTCAGCGATCCATTGTTGTATTTTGTGTTGTTGTTGGTCTACATATTGTGTCCGTTTTACTTTGGAAGAGCGAGTAGTGTAGACGCAGTTCCATATAAGGTGGCCTTTGTTGCCGCATTGTTCGCAAAGCGATTCTGGGGTTGTATTTGCAATGGAATCTGCATGTATTTTGTCCATAATGTATTTGCCGAGAGGATTTTTGGCAAATTCCTCCTGTCGTCTAGCCTCCACTGAAGATGCATGGAGTGCTGGAGATGTAGCAAAAATATGTTTGAGTTGTGCTCGGCGGGCCTCAGGGGTTAAGGCATAATCAATTTCCACCTTGTTTACGGGAATTAGTGTGAAGTGCCGAGAATCTGGGTCATAGTAGACATTCTGTCGTTTGAGTAGTTTGTGTTGTTCCCGGGGGGTCAAGTGTTCCACTAAGGTGATATGGTACCCTTTAAGGTGAACTCCTGTCCGGGGATTGGGTCGTTTTGTTGTTTCCTTTGATATCTTTTCCCATGAGGATTGTCTGTCTTTTTCAAGTCTTGAGGCTATTAATTCTTCACGATAAATTTCTTGAGACATATGGAAATCATAGACTTGATCAGCTTTGAGAGTGTCATGTCCGTATTCATAGGCTAGGACTGTCTGAGTTATGTGCGTATCAATTAGCTGTTGAGTCGTCATGTCTGCTAATTTGAGGGTATCCTCCGGTTCATTGCCTTCTATGTTCATTGTGAGGACCGGGATATCTTCCTCTTGTGCCGTGGAAAGTGTGTCCGACTGAGCGACTTGACTCATTTTTTCTATTAGTTGTGGAATTGTTGAAGGATCATTTTTGTAAATTGTGAGTGTGTCTTTTGCAATCTGTAAAATCTCGTCTAGTCCTGTTGTGGGGACTATTTGGTTTCCAGCCATCATCTTGACTTCATAGCCAGGGCTGTCCTTGGTTAGGGTTTGGAGATTTTCATACATTTTGATGCGGTTTTCCAACTGTTTTATTGCATCCAGGCCATCAGTGGGCTTGTCCGGAGCCAGTCGAAAGTATGCGCGCCTGCCTTTTTCTCTACCCAGGGTTCTTAAATTTTCCTCCACTTGCTGCTTGAAAGCTTCTCTGCTAGTGTCGCCAGATAATTTCATGAAGGTTAGTTTGCCTTTTGGAGTTGTCGGTTTGTTGTCCCTTGTGGCGGGTTTTGCGGGCGTGGTCTTTACTGTGTCGGTTGGTACGGTTTTGGTTGGCCGCGCCTCGGTCTCGAGTTTTGTATTGTTTGTTGTGGGCTCGATTGTTGTGGTTTTGCTTGTTGAGTCTTTTATGGGGAGAATTGCAGGGTTAAATGAAATTTGATTGTGAGTTTCCACTTGTGGGTGTGGTTTGGTAGTATGTTTTTGATTTACTGCCACGGTTGTACCGTCTGCAGAATCACTTGTATTGGGGCCTTTTGTGATTGGCTTTGTGGCGGCGAGATTGTGTACTGTCTCGGCCGTGACGTCTTCTTTTTGCACCAGAACCATGGCCTCGAAGGGGGGGTTGCTGGGCAAAGAGTCTGTATGTTGTAATTGCTGTGGCTCTTTGGCGGCCATTTCTACTCCTTTGTCATGGGTTATGTCCGAATTAGGAGGTATAATTGTGGAGGGGTGACCGTTGGGGTCACTTTTACCATTGTGGTCTTCAGTTTGTAGTACTGGTACGGGGTTATTTGCCGTTTGAATTGTTGTGTTGGCGGTGAGATTTTGTATGTCATCGACCGCGACCTCTTGTGGTGGCACCAGAATCAAGGCCTCGGAAGGGAGATTGCTGGGCGAAGCCTCCGATTGTAGGAATTGTTGTGGCTCTTGGGCAGCCATTTCTACTCCTTTTTCATGGGTTATGTCCGAATTAGGAGGTATAATTGTTGAGGGGTGACCGTTGGGGTCACTTTTACCATTGTGGTCTTCAGTTTGTTGTACTGGTATTGTTGTATTGTCATTGGCGTGGGTTTGATTGTCCACTTTGTTTGTATTGTCGAGAGGACGGTGATCAGCCGTCTCTTGTGACTTTATGACATTCGGGGTTTGTTCCGTTGAGGGGGTGACTGATGTGGCGAGTCCTATGTGAGGGCATTGTTTGGTGATATTGTTATGGACTGCTATGAGTTGTTTTGTGAGTTGGTTCCAGTCATCATTTTGTGATTGTGAATTTGCATTGTGACGTGCCATTAGTGGGTGTAGTCGGGTTTGGCATTGTTGGAGAAGTGCTTGTAGAGCAGTTATTTCTTGAAGAATGTCTGTGAGACATTCTAATTCCGGATCTTTTGGTAGGTCTGCCATGTCAGGGTGTGTCCCTTGTGAGTTGTAATGGTAGAAATCCGGTTAAAAGTGATTGTATTGTTGTCCGGGGTTGTTCCCTTGTGAGTTGTAGGACTTGGTTGCAGCAATTATCCGAAGGATAAATCTCTGTGTATGTTGGGGGTGGTCCCTTGTGAGAACACAGATAATAATTTCTCTGTGAGAACCTTATTATTGTATTTGTGGGTTGTTGTCCAGTTGTAATTTTGTATTTGTGAGGTTCGGGGTGTGTCCCTTGTGAGAATGAAGTCGATCGCAACGCCTCTGGGAGACAGTTACGACGGCTTGAGGGTGTGGTGCCCTCCTTAATATGAGCGAAAATAAAATCTCTGTGAGAAATTTATGATCGTCATGCAGGTGGTGGTTCCCTTGTGAGTGCTGCAAAAGAAAAGGTCAGTCGTAAAACCTCTGTGAGGAATTTACTATGACCTGAGAGGTGAGTTGCCCTCTCAAATGTGACGGAAATATAAAATCTCTGTGAGAAATTTATACTCGTCAAGTGGGTGTAGGTTCCCTTGTAAGTTGTAAGGTCAAGCGCAAATCTCTGTGAGAAATTACGATGCCTTGAGAGGTTAGTTGTCCTCTAAAATATGACTGAAAATAAAATCTCTGTGAGAAATTTATAATCGTCAAGTGAGGGAGGTTCCCTTGTGAGTTGTGATGGAATCCCTCCTTAAGTCCGGTTTGGTGTATAATATGTAAAATCTCTGTGAGAAATTTACAATTATATTTCCTCTTTTGTTTGTTAGAAAAAATGATCTATTCTGTGAATAAAATCAAATTTGAATAGCGTTTGTACTATTTGTGAGGATTGTCCGGATTAGAAAATAATAAAGAAAAAGCTGTGCTTATTTCTCAAAATTTTCTGGTTGTTGTACGGATTTTAAGTGCCTGGCCAGGACTTAAATTGTTAGAAATCCGTAGTTTGTTAATCCAGTTTGTTGGTTGAGATTGTGGTTGTGATTGTGGTCCGGTTCATCGGTTTTGACGGTTATTTGAACGGTCCAAGGCTTTACATTGTTTGCAGGGTAAAGCGAGTGCTGAAACGTGTTATTCCGTAATATTGGAATAGACAATGAGAACTCCCATAAACCACTGTGTGGAATTATGAGTGAGTGAAAAATGATGGAAAAATATGGAAGAAATAAATTATGCTTCCTTCTCGTCCAAGTAATTTCTGAGTTCTGTCTCTTTATTTCACTTCAATGCACTGAGGCTAGTATTTGTTATTGGTTGAGATCAATGATATAGTGATTGAATGTTAAAACAAAGAATTGTAATGTATGTACTTGTATGTACTTGTGTGTGTGTGAGTTGGTGTGGATTGTGTGGAGTGTAGGTTTTTATTGAGGTCAAAGTAATAAAAACTTCCTTCTCTCCGTTTGTGTGGAGTTAAATGGGAGAAGCTGTCCCAATGTTAAAGATAGGAATGGGTGATTTTAGTGAGCGACTAAAATCACTGCTGTGACAAATAATATTTAAGAATATTATTTGTAGTGCTGAGGAAAAAATCCTGTCTCAGCGTGTTGGTTTGTGTGTGTGTGTGTATGCATTGTACTGCGTACATTGGTTGTGTACTATATATATATGTGTGTATGGGATGGTATGTGTGTATATATATAGGGAATAATAATGTATTGTGTGATAAAAAATTTAAAATTCGAGACGTTTTGATTCTTAACTGACAATGCACTTACTACTTACTTAGGTAGTTATTATAAATCTAAGCATTAAAATAATGATATGGTACTCACTTGACTCACACCTCTGACGAGCACAATCCCTCTTGCAAACAGCAAAACAGCAAATCCAATCCATATTACCAATTCTACAACAGGACGTTTTAAAAATACTGCGACAGAATTTCCAGATTCCGGGTTAGAGCCGCCTAAAATAAAAGGACGTCAAGGATATACTGATGGCATAATTATAGTTTCATAATATTAGTAAAATACGAATACACAATTTTTAAAAAGATAATTTTAATTCTAGTCTAAATTTCATATTATTATGAGTCAATTTGAGTCTTAACTGTAGATATTTAACTTACCTTTAAATGCCTCAGAGTCAATGTCAAAGACCCCACGAAAATCTAAAATAATAATTACAAACAATCCGATGACACTCATAATCTGGAATTAAATAAGTGGAAATTAATTCAATCTTACATCACAATGCTAACTATTATTGCGACATATTTTTACAGTGAATTACGTTTTTATTTTACTATGTGTTAGTAAATGTAATTTCAAATTAGGTGAGATAAACGTACAATGTCAAACCAGCCAATGAATCGTGTCCCAGATCTTGCAGTGCAGCAGCAAACCATCTGCTGACTTTGAACTATTTCGCCCATATTAATGACTTTCGTGGTATTTAATTTGATTTACTGGAAAATTATATTTAAATTCAATAACAAATGATACAGGCTAATATGCAAAAAAACTAGGGAAAGTGAGATCAGATTTTCCTTAAGAATATAAATTTATTAAACAGGCAGTCAAGTAAAAATTAAATTGCGCGTTTATTAATTTTTTAAAGTAAAAGACGCTTATACTGGGATGTGAGAAACTCAGCTCACTGCTTAAATACAAACAATGATATCGATATGGAATGCGTTAAATTCGTCTTTATTTGATTATAAGGATCGTACATAATTGACGTTAAAGATAAAGTGACGTAGTAAATTCCACGGAATTCAGACAGACTTGCTATATAGCCCCTGCTCAGAGTATGCTGATCTTATCTTGACAAGAGTAATGAGAGACGATGTGAATCGCTCTTTCTTTAGGAAATACCTTTGGGCGGCAGCGGTGTTGGTGTTGGTTTGGGTTCGTGTGGGAGTCAGCAGTCAGCCGTCGAAATCAACTTAGGTTTCATATATCCGCAACAAAAGCAGTTGGCCTTGATCCTGACATTCCTGACAAGATCTCCTGCAGTATTTCATGCTTGGACTGATTTTAGTGCTGAATAGATGGAAAGACGTGAGGAGCAGGAGCAGATTCTTCTTTAGTAATAAATTTCTGTAATACAACCAAAACTTTAAGATTCAAAGTTTGGAATTTTTCTCTAAAACTTTTGATATTGTGTTAACTCAAGATTTTGACCCGTCACTCAATAAATCTACGCAAACAAAGTACACCGTTTGAATCAAAATAATTAGAAAAATTTAAATTACTTGATGCCACTAGCAAAATAGTTCGTAGTTTTTAAACGGTTTAAAAAAAACATTATTGCATTTAAAGAAAAATTTAACGGATTTTAACGAGCGATATATCATTTAAAAGCTCTTAAAAATAAGAAGACACCGATTGTTTTAGTTTTTAGATTGTGGCCCATACAATACGTTTTAGGCGACGAAATGGAAAAATTCAAACACCTTTATCTTGAAGAAGTTTTGTGATAATGTTGGCGCCTTCCGTTATTTGAATTCTACTAGTGATTGCCTTGCGAATGATATATGACTCGAGGAAATTGGTCTAGTATTGCAAAATTTTAAAAATTCCGTTAAATTATGTAGATGGGTCGTAAACTCGTAAACAAAAAATCAAGTATATTGGTGGCATCTAATAATATTGTTTGAATTAGTATGCATTTCGGTATGCATGTAAATAAATGAAGCTCATAGCCACACTCCAAAATTTATAGGAGAATTATGAATTCCATAATAATAATCCAAATTACATCACTAATTAACTCCTTGGAATCGTACTTAAAGAAGAAAGGTTTTAATCTATTTAGTGCAGAAAAATTAATATATTTCCTGAGCTTCTACCTATAACGTTCTGCTAAAAATAATTTAATTTAAAGATATGCTAAGTCACCGGGACCGTGACCGGGTATTACAGTACGCTTTATTTATATGCACACATTGCACACAATGGTTCGCTGTACTTAATAATCATACAGTGAATTAAGGAAAATAGCATGTACCTTCAACAATATGAAAACTCAACAACTCGTGGGAACAGTGACAGCCCGATAGCCCATCCCAAACGTAAACCTTGAAAAACCGTCCCTGAAAACAGCAGACTTTTTCAAGAAATTTCTGAAGCTGTTAGAATATCTCGCTGAACGTGAGTTCAATTATCAATTATGTTCTGCTAATCATTACCGTTCGAATGACGTATTATTGGAGCCCATACTCATTGAGTCACCGGCCTAAATAAAAACTGAATTTCCGGTTTCGACAAGATTTTTGCGAGAACTTTAAATTGCCTCTTATCACTGTTATCTTATGGGGCCGGAAGCAAATGACGCCATCCATGTTAAGGGTATGCCACATTGAAAAAACATTGTTAAACATCGCTATTTAAGCAATGCTTACGAGGATGACAAGGTGGGTGGGTCCACAATCTCAATCTTTTATTAATCTCTCGCACAGAATTACTCGACTTGATAAGCCACAACAATGTCGACCACTTTGAAGATAACAATGCTCAGGAAAGTGAGAATGTATCCCCTGTCAAGGAAGAAAAAAGAGCCGATTCCGATTCTTTGAGACCGACTTGCCCGTATGTATTTCTTAAACCATTTTGGTGGTCCTTCAATGAGCTTCCAGCTGTTAAGAACCTCTTGAGAGACTTCGTGTATCTGACCCCTGTGTCAGTATACTTGCGTGGAAACCAACCCCACCATTGTCCCAACAACAAATCCCCGGAAACTCCCATAAATCACTGCTTGGGCCAAATTCAGGATGGTCACGAAGTAAATAATGATGTTGAGACCGATTAACACGTCTCCAACGAACGAGTTCACATTGTTTTGAAGAACTCCGAGCTGAGTGTAGTACTTGCATAGGGCAGTCGCCTCCATCTGTGGCATCTTATCCGCGATTTCACGACAGTAAAAATTTGCACTTTTCGGTGCTGGAATACTGCACAAAAAATTGGAACACAAACGATATATGATTTTCACATTGGTATTGTGCAACAAGTGCAATTCACACACCTCACCTACCTACATAATAATATGTTTTCTAGTAACTACAAAAGTTTCTTAGATGTATAGAGTAGTGGTGGATGTTTGCTTTTGCAAAATTGCAACGTGATCATATATAAAAAATATCATCGTAAAGTGGTTGTGGTTGTATATAAGTCCTAAGAACCTGTCTAATTAAGGCTTTTAAAATGTAGCGATTCTAGTATTAAAGTGAATACATTTATTAAGTTTATGAGGAAAATGCTATGATATCATTTATGGAACATCTCTGAATTGCTATAATGTCAACTGTACCGCATACGTCGTGCCATGGGAAGTACTGCATACATGTAGCATACCAGTATGCACCAATACGTACAAATGAAACAAGCCTGTAAGCAAAGTGTATCAACATGGATGCATCCAATGAGTGCTTTGACAACCAACGACAGCTCAGCCGGGTTTTCTGCGCAGGGACGTCAGCAGCTGCGATTGGCCAGGTGATCGAATGCAGCTGAGGAAGTAATAGGAGGCAACAAAGAGCCAGAGGAACATCACTGTCCTAATGAACCGGATTGGCCCGTTGCTATTCCTTCTGTTGAAAGTCCCACCATGCTCGTGTGAAAAGTTTTGAAATTAAATATTGCACGAAAATACAGCTAAAATATAATTTTTGTTTTAGCATAATTTTTATTTTGTAAATATTAAATTTTAATACCTTGGAACGAGGTAGTGATGTCAACCGTACTATTTTAGATGACATGGAAGTAAGACCGATGTTTGACCTCCACGACTTAATAGAAATTCTGAACAATTATTCCAAACGTGAGGTAAATAACTCGGAATTTGCTCTCCTCCGTCTCATCGTGTTCTTAACGGTTTGAAAACAACGAACCAGTAGAAAAAGCTGAACCAAAATGGCGCAGCAGAGTTGAAGCCAGTACGGAATGGTCCACACGATATACGGGTTGTAGCAGAATCTTTTTTTCCCATCCCAGTAGTAGGGTGGAAACCCCAGTAGTAGCCCACGTTCACTATTTTCCGAGGTAACGTACTACTTGTCGGGTTAGTATATTGGAAGCGTATGCGCTTTCTTTAGCAGCACAGTTCAAAATGCTAATATTAACGACCACCACAATAGCCTTTGCCGGCTGTTGATAAGCAAAAGGTTAAGTAAATCCTAGTGTACGTTTTCCAGCACGACACTCTTTATGTAAAAGGTAAAAACAACATTATATATATAACTGAACTCCATGTCCGAGGCCAAGAAGTGGTTTCAAAACATTTGGCAAGTTCTGGATTGCGCTTTGCCAACTTTGTGATTTTTTTGAGCTCCCGGGCCATTCCTGTCCATGTCTAAATTGCTTAAGAGGTTGCTAGGATTGCTAACGCTCTACTTATGTTAGTTAGCTATGTGTTATTGATTTATGGAGTATTTAGTTTTAGCTTCCATTTAAATATATTTAACCCAAGTCAACTTGACCTTTAACTTGAAGAATTGTTTTGAAGAATTATTTTTGTAATGTTTAAATTTAGCTATTCGTTATATTTTGCGTAAACCTTACTATCACAAACGAAACTTTATTCTTTCTTGAGCTGTTGTTTTTGTGTAACTTCAGCTATGTATAAAATGAAGTCGAACGAAAAACTATCATAGCAGTGCTAAAGATATTTATTCGAGACTAAATAAAATAAAAAAGACTAGTTTGTTGCAATCTGATGCGCATGTATAAATACTAATAAAAAAATGTTATGAAAGCCCAAATGGAATTCTAATGTTTTTCTATGGTTTTCTTATTATATCAAATAAATTGTCTAAGTCTAAACTCACACAGTATAAGTTCTTATATTTTGGAAATTCGAAAATTGACATTTTTTCCAAAAATGCGTGTTATCCTTATAGACTTATGAAGACTGACGAATATCAACTGATAACTTACAATTTTTTAACTTTACCTTATTGTAGTGTTTAGATGTTGAAAGCAACAAAAATGGTATTACTTAACGCGTAAATAAATAAATAAATAAATAAATTGACATTGAAATACAATAGATTGATTAAAAGGTTTATATGATATATTTCGAAACAAAATAACAATCTTATTGAAACTCCTTTGATGGTATGCAACTTTATATTTATGTATTCATTACATAATATGCATAAAAGCTAGTTTTTTTAAACGACAAAAACTAGTATGACATGGAGATGGAATGGGAGGGTGAAATGGCTGCGCCCATTTGTTTTAGTGGGTCGTGCATACCTTCCGTCTTCAACTTTATTACCTTTTGCATATATATGCTTGACAGTTATTTTTATTTCCTTGCCCATTGCGGACACAACCTGATACAAAAATCATTACATATTAGTACCTACATGTATTACTAGATGAATGATCAGGTCCTTTATGCATGGCCCTTGATTATTTACTCCATAAATAATAGAGAAATGAAACAAATCAGTTATGAAACTTGGATAGGTAAGGGGAAAACAGTATTTTTTGTGACATCGCTCACATTACATAATATAGTAAAGTACACAGTGCAAAAGTAATTAGGTAATGTTGCTGAAAGGCTTTTGCAAAAGTCCTGAGGGATCGTCCATTAAGGATGCCGGCGGTAGGGTGGGTGGGTGTAGTAGAAGATGTGTAGATCCTGAGCTTTACATCAAGTGGGTTTTAACTTTGAAAAACAATCTGTTTGTAGTTTTGTGGCTAGGCTAACATGCCAGCATCTAAGCTGATTACGTCATGCAAAAATACTTAATTTTAGAACCATACGACCATCCTTTCGCCAGCCTAAACATTACGTAAACGGCTGTATTAGGTACGGGACGTCATTAGTATAGAAGCAGACCCAGTTACCCTACAGATGACTTCATTTGTGAACGATCCCTTCTGATTAATAGTTTGGAAATTCAGAATAGTAAAAGTTATATCTACACATTTATGTAGAAATTAGTTCTAATAAATAATGTAGACAAATTAGTAAGCACAGTAAACGGAGAATCATGGAGCAAACAATAAATGGGGTGTGCATGGATTTATTTGTATAGGTGCAAAATGTTACAAAGATAGAACAGGCGATATGCATAATTTGTAGATTTTAGTATTTTTATAGCACATCATCCTTAGACAGTAATTAGTTCCAAATCAGGTGATTACATTGGTATCCCGATTCTACCAACATCTCGTCTCATTAACTCCTTTCGGTGAAGGTTGACGACCCACATACAAAATAAACTAATGACGATTGAAATGAATGTTGCTACGACCTCTCCATAAGCCAAAGATTTTTCTGTAAGTTCCAGTATAAAATTAAGAATCTCCAACGCAAAGAAGATCCCCTCAATGATTAACCAACATTGCAATTTACTTGCACTTCCCTAAAATCAAACAAAACAAATTGGTGTTTTTATTATTATAAATTATATTATTCCATTAATTTAAAACCAACGATATTATATTAATTATAAATTTACTAAACGCTAAATACTATGTACGTATTTTCTAAATTTTATTACAGTGTTTTATTTAAATGTTTCTGAATCGTGATTTCTTTTTGCAGATATTGCAGTTTAGCTTTAGCTAAAAGAGTATATAAGGCGTTTTGATTCTTAACTGATCATGTACTACTTAATTATAAATTTAAACATTTAGATAATCATATGGTACTCACTTGACTCACACCTATGACCAGCACAATCCCTCCTACAAACAGAAAAAGACCCAGTCCAGTCAGTATTACTATTTGTATAATAGCAACGCTCGTAAATGCTGCGGTATTTCCAGACACTGGGTTAGAGCTCCCTAAAAGAAAAGGGCGTCTAGGTTAGTATATAGTTTCATAATTAATAAAATACGAATACCAAATTATAATACAGCTAATTTTAATTCTAGCCTAAATTGCATATTATTAGTCATTTTGAGTCTTAACTTAAGATATTTAACTTACCTGCATCTTTCTTAGGGAAAAGGAGGAATAATCCAGTATAAACTAAAATCATCAGAATAAATCCGATGACACTCGTTGTCTGGAATTAAATAGGTTTAAATATTAATTTTATATTTTTTAATTTATTAAATCAGTAAAATTATTAGTGCGACAAATTTTTACAGGAGGTATATATCCCTTTATTTCCATAATTATAAAATGGAAATTAAAATCAACCGATTGTGAACAACGCACAATTTGAAACCAGCCAATGAATAGTGCCCAAGTTCTTGCACTGCAGCAGCAAACCTCCTGCTGAAGTGGAGCTCTTACGCTAAAGACGCCTTCGACCATATTAATGTTTTTCTTTGTTATTGATTTTTGTTGTGTGTGGAAAATTATATTTACCTTCAATAACAGATGATAAAATTGAGGCTACCATACGGAGCAAAGTAAAATAAAGTAAATAGAACTTTAAGTAAAGTAATCAATGTTTATTCTTCAAAGCAAAAGACGCTACTGCGATGTGAGGAACTCAGCTCACTGTTTAAATATGAACATCGATAGCGATTTGAAATTCGTTGAGTCCATCTGTCACTATAGGGGTTCGTACATAAATGTCGCCACAGATAAGGTTAATGGGTCAGTTAAGATATGAATAACATCCTATCCCTATGTTAAAGATGTAGCCATTTACAGAATAATTATGCTAGCGACAGGACGGTACAGGGTCCAACAAATTGGAATATTTCAATAACATCATTTATGGCCGACACTCACTCAGTATAAAGGATGCTATGAACATATCCACTCGATTTAAATGTCCCATAAATTCCGTTTAAATTATATTACACCTGAATTACTTGCTTAAAATGTTTTATTAGAGTTTGTATTTCATTTAGGTAATATTTTGTTGAAAAAATATCGCAATTTTATATTTTCATATTCGTAATACGATGTTATATACAGTATCTATTGCCCGTGAAGTAGTTTTTACTTTAACAGGTGGTAAAACAGATCATAAAAGCAAACGTAACCTATATCTAAAAATAAAAACAAGGGCGATCTACTACATACATAAAAATGACTCACAATCACAACTACGTATGTTTATTTCCTTTTTACCTACAGGTTGCAATATAGCGCCTTAAAACGATTCAAAAAATGGTTCGTTTTTAATTACCTTATATTTATTGATTTCTGCCACTACACTTAAATCAGTTTTAACTGTCAAGTGTTTTTCTCACTCACGGAACTGACGATGAAAATTATTATGGCACGTGGATTAGGCAAATTATTAATTATGCATGGCATTTAATTTGGTTTATGGTATGATATTATACTGTACAATAAATTACATTAGTTGACAGCGATCCCTATAGCATAATTATTTTCATTAACCATTTTTAGAATACAAAATTCGTTAAGGAAATCAAAAGTAGAATTTTCCGTTTACTTTTAGAAACTATTTTTTAATGCACAAACAATGTAAATAATGAGCATAATATTCCAAGAACATATACCTATGTAGTTGCTTTTGTGAAGGATTATTGTAGGTATGGCTGATGACACTATGAAATAAAAGACGCAAGTAATTAACAAATAATTTGAAAATTATATTATGCACTTTATAATTTATAATGAAATATATAAAATGTAAGGAGTACGGGGTCGTCCATAAATGATATCATGGGTAGGGTCAATGGGTCCACTTGGATATGGATGACATCCCATGTTAAAGATAGCCATTTACGCAATGATTAAACCATAATTAAACTTATGACAGGGAAGTCATAGGGTCCTAGAAATGGCGATATTTTGATGATATCATTTATGGACGGCCCCTTAAAAATAAGTTAAAATGAACTATTTCTTTGTAATTTGAGTATAGTACTACTAACTAGTAAGCTGGGATGCCAGACTTGCATTTTGATTTGCCCTTAGTTATAGTAGCGGTAATTTTAAAGGTATTCTATTCAGTGAGCCAACTCCAAACTCCAACTCCAACTCCAACTCCTCGATTTCGATTTCTCAACTTTATTGCTAACTTTTCACTAAGAAGTAATTATTAAATTAGCACTAGTAATTATAGTTGATAGTAAGTGCTAGTAAAAAGCTAAACGCTCTAGCTGCTGCTCCTCTGAACTTCTGAACCAGGAGACTTAAATTCTAGGGACATAATTAATATTGTAATTAAATAGTCTCGTCCTCTTCTCACTCAAAGTACAGGAACAAACTTGATCTAATCGAGTTTCGTCAACGGTTAAAGCAGATTCGCTTAATTGCATCATTTAACAATAAAATTGAGATAGTAATGAAGACATCTATTGAATAAGGTTCGGAAGTGACTTATTTCTGAAGAGATACAGAGAGGGTTTTTTTCCTGCTGTATGTTTCGACTTCAGCTTCACAGAGCTCTGGTAAAACTTGACCAACTATAACTCACGCTGTGGATTCTACTTGTGGATTCTTGAGACGTGCAGGCACCTTTCTTTAGCGTTTTACTGACTGTGACTAATTCGCAGCTTTTGCTCATTGTTTTCACCGAAGACAACTGTTAAACTGTAATTAATTAATAACGATAAGATTTAAATTTTTAATTTATAAGATCCATGGGACTATATTTTACATTGAGGTAATTATTTATGTGGCCGTTGTGTTAACTAGTTATAGCTAGTTCATTTATCGCTTATTATTGCTGTTACTGACTGTATTCAGTTCTTATGTGTGCTATTTGTTTCAAAATATTGCCATGTTGGACCATTCAGTGCTCGTATTCGAATAGGTCATAATAAATACATGTAGGTGAGTAGTAAGTAGTAGGTGCAGTCAGAATGAGTTTCGATTACAATTTGTTTTCTCTCACTGTTGACTGTTCGCTAGAAGCAAATATGAAATAGGTTTCCTTCAAATTTTCCATTAAAGCAAACCCGTTTCCTTCTGAAGGAAGGAAACAGTTTTGTGTTTAGCTAAAATTGAAAGAAAACGGATTTTTTTTAACAAAAAGTGGAAAGAAACTGATTTGATCCTTCACAGACGATGTGTTTTTTTATACTTGACAAAAATATTCATGTACATAATGCGAATAGCATTGCATTGATTGATACATTTCCGATAACTTTAGTCAAATCCCATGCATTATAATATGTCCAATGTGCATAGTTCTTAGTTTACATTGCTCGTTGAACGGTAATGCAATTCTGGAGCAAGCGAAAAGATAGCGTTGTTTAAATAAAACTAAAAAGTATCAGTTCAGCAAGTTTAGGCTGTTTCTTTACTAGTAAAAGGGTGCAGCTATTATAACGAAGATTTTGTTTTCATTTGCAACCAGAAGACAACACAGATTCAAGAATGCAAGTATTATGCACCTTTAACTGTGGCTGTGACTCTTAGTTAATATGCATGAATATAGCAGTTGTCTACGTGTAAAAGAGATAATCGTGTGTAATATTGCATTATTTAATAATGTGGATCTAATTTTGAACTTTTATTCCAGACTCTGCTCTTGAAGATCTCAATTGAATCCCTGCACAGGCTTCAAGAAACTTGACCTATTGTACGTCTTCGGTCCTGTTGTTCTGTTAATATTGGATTACGATTCCCAGTTGTGAATTTTTACCTCCTATCGATGGACGCTAAGGGATACCATCCAAATCCTCTTGGGGGTTCGCGGCAACAGCCCATTCAACGCCAGAATAGCCAGAGTTTTCGTTCACAACCCAATAATGCCATTCCGTTCGAAGTTCGGAAAAAAATTCAAATGCTGCTGTTGCTCAGACATACAACGGTAAGATATAATTGTTCGAATTACATGTTCAATTAAATCTGCACACCTATTATGATTTTTGTGCATTTTTCCTACGTGTTCATGTAATTAAATTATTTTTCTCTGTCACGTCAGATCGGCTGCTTAGTGTCTAGTATCCAAGACGAGTACAAAGTGTGCTACGGTCAAGATATTTTTCCAGAAATGTACGGTTTCAACTCCTGGCTAGACATGTTGAGAGCAATGTGGGACGATGTAAGCATTGAAACCCTGAAAAGACATCATGTAGTATTTGGTAACAGATTAACTCACTCTCTAACTATCGATTACTTGGAACGTGTCTTCAAAGGCTCATCGTCTACGCCTTTAACACCAGTAAATTCGGTGCCCTTGTATTCACAAAATAATTCCATAGTAGACTGTTCGATTGATAACGGTAATCAGAGTGGGAGTGGATCTCAAATTCTTGAAAACTCCCAAACCTCCGAAAATCAAATTCCGTCGGGAAACCTGCATAACCATAGCCATAATAGTAGCACGGCGACTGAAGTAGTAGATTACAATTCTGGCTCGAATTCAGACCTTGCCGTTACTGGTAATGAAGAATCCCAAGCTCAAGTTGACTACGTTTTCTCCAACCAAACTCCCAAACCGATTGACCGGACAAGAAAATCCAGTTTACTACAGAATGGTCAAACTCAGCAAGGTTCATCGTCACAAGCAATGGCAACATCTTCCGAGGCATTGTTGTTTTCTTCTCACAGTCAGTTTCAATCCACACCTCACAGAACCATTTCTTGTGCACGGTCCTCGAGCGGTATTCCAGTAATCGATTTAAGTGATGATATGGACATTAACTTTGATTTTTCAACTGTTCCTGTTGATCAAGATATCAAGAATGTTGTGACTTCATTAATTCCTGCAACCTCGCAGTCTTTTACTAGTTTTGCACCTGATATTGATGCAAATGTAGCCACCATTGTACCAGAATCCGTATCTACTGACGCCGATAATGATATCCAAATGCAAGTAGATGTTGATATTATGTCAGATTTTAATTTCATGTCAGATTCGCTAAATACAGAAGAGCAACAGCCCCAACAAATGATTGATGAAAAGTCAGCAGATGCTCCTACAATTTCAATTGCTACCAACAAATTTTCATCGGGCGACAGTATCCACATTGATGTAAACCCAGATGTAAATGACCTATGGCAAAATAATCTTCCACCTCCTCAAAACACCCAAAGCCACATTCCAACACAGTTTCACCCGTCGCCGCCAGTTTATGATGCAGTAGTCGTAGACAGGACATCAGATTTGAGTTCCCCCAATTCACCTGGTATTAAAAAGCCTCGTAATTCTTTTTGAATTATTTTATTTGAATTAACTATATACTCTCGAAATGTCACTTTATAAGATTACACTTCTTATATTAGGAGTATTTTGATATTGATTAATAGGTGAAATACGCGTAATGGGGCAGGCGAATCCTCGAAGGAATGAAAATGTACCCGAAGACTTTTTTTCTCCTGCTCTTGCTAAAAGTAAACTCTTTGCTTATTATTTTCATTCGAAAAGCTTTGTAGTATGAACTTAGAATTTTTTATTTCCAAATTTTACACTCTGACTTTATATAACTATATTCTTAAAGCACAAACTTATAATAATTGGAGTTGTTATTTTTTTCCTAACGTTACAAACTCATTTTGGTATTTGAATTGTTTATATTTCTTAGCAAAAAGACATCGAATAGTTTTAGCTAGTTCTTCGTCTGATAATTCTTCAACCTCTGACGATGATAATAATGAACTTCCTCCAAAACGTCGCGGATATGGTTGCGGAGGTGCTGGCCGTGGTACTATTCGTGGTGCTGGCAGTAGTTCTGACCGCGGGGGTACCGGTGGTCGTGTAGGAGGCGCAGGTGTAGTACACACATCCATTTACCGTCCTCGTGATCTAGATCCTACAAAAGAAGAATCAACGAATTGCCGTCCAGGTTTAAACGAAGCAAATATAAAAAATATACTTTAAATGTTACACACTCTTTATAATTTCTATTCTTAAAAGCGTATACTTATACTTTGGAGCATTGATATACGAGTTTTAATTTTTTTAAATGTTACACTGACTTTATTATTTCTATTATGAAAGCATCCTGTTATGAGTTATTAAATTATTTAAATTTTAGTAACTCGTGCTTCTGCTGCTCGAGGAAAACCGAAATCTGGAAATCGTCGTTATAAAGTTTCTCAACGTCGAGAAGATGTCTTTTCTGGCGAAGATATTTGTTTCGTGGTGCCCTCTGAATCTAGCACTGATTCTGATTCTGAATATGAAGTGCCAAATTCGGCCAAGCGCAAGGCAAGAAAATCTTCACCACCGCTAGATCGTAATAAGCGACATCGCAAATACTACTAAATTGCTTTAATTCTCGATTCAGTTAAAATAAAGTAAATAACTTTGTTACATTACTTACTGTTCATGTTTAAATTAATTATTACAGTAATAGTACAATCTAACCAAGTTTAAATAAATATGAGTTCTGTTCAGAATCAGAATAAAACACTCCCATCCCATAGTCTATTATTTTATAAAAGATAAAACATTAGTTCTGTTAAAATGACCAGGCACAGTTAGTGTGAAAAAATGGATCCCTGTTAGAGTTGTCTAAAAATAACATGTTATATTGTAGAGAATTTAATGCTTGCCAACTTTCCCAAAAGAACTTGAATCGACCAAATTACAAAGTTATCGATACTCAATACCAATTTACTTAAAAGGTAAAAGTGAGATAATTACAAAAGTTAAATACTTCGTTTAGTTCGTTTGCTTTAATCAAACAATTATGTTTTAGTAGTATACAAGTATTTATTTCGGAGTAAGTTAATTGTTTTAAATTCACAGAAATTATACTATTAGACGTAAGATAGTTTTATATTTAAATACAAATTAATTCAATAATTGCATTTCAATGTCATGTATAGCAGAGCTATCATGTCATGCTTAAACCATAGTTTTTACCCTTGAGTTCATATAAATCTATCCATTGGCCTTTCATTCGTAACTGCGGCATCTCCACGGGCCATATGCCGTCTAACAAAAATGTTCACAAAACGAACTTATAACGGTCTAGCCAAGTTTTTTAAATTTGGCTTCCTTCCTTTTCAATGGGATGAAGCAACGCTAGAACTCAAACTCATTCACAAACATAGGCATCTTTTAATAGTTAGTTACTTGAACATTACTTGGTGCTTTTTAAAACTTGTATTTACTGCACTTACATTAATCAAAGGATTGCTACTGGAGGACAGGTCGTTTTTTAATTTATGCATTGATTTTTTGTATACAATGGCGTATGCAAGTTTTTTTGCAACGAATTTTGCAACTTTGACTGCGAAAAGCAATTTGGTGGCACTGGTTAACGGATACGTTGGTCTTGAAAGGAATTTAACAAGTAAGATATTTATAAAAACAAATTAATGAAATCTTCAAAAAACTCATTTTAATTTCTGCTGATCTGTAAAATTGAATTTCTTGTGTGTGTTAATTTTTTTAGAAAAGTATTCAGCTTTAAACACATGCAACACAAAGACGAAAGTGCAATTTCTTGGAACAAGGTTTGAATCGGACGGCTGTGACATATTTATTGACCTGTTTAACGCAGTAGCATTGATATTTCCATTCTTGCTTGTAGGCATCATGCTTGTAAATCCGTATGATGCCCGCTACAGTCTCAGCTTATTAAACCAAAGCCATCGAAATAACTAGATTGTTGCCTTGTTTGCAATCTGGGAATATTTTCAGCACGTAGGTTGCAATCTAAATTTGTTTTTCTACATTTATTTCATGCTCACCTACAGCCAATGCACAAACTACTGGCTCAAACAACTCACAGAAGCTAAAAATAATCAACAATGCAAAAGCCATGGGGGAATGCAATTGAAAGCGACGGAAGTTTTCGAAATATACAAGAAAATGAAGCTACTCAATATAATGTTCAACGATTGCTTTGCTAACATTGTAATGCCGGCAATTACTTCTTTTAACATTCTTGGGCACATCTTTACAGTCTACGTGTCAATTAAATTCCATTCCTCGATTCCTGTGCTAAACTACTCACTTTTCCCAGCTGGCTCTGCCACGATGGTGATCATTGAGCTGTTTATATACCCACTGTTGGGAAGGGTGAATGACCTGAGTGTCAAGTTTCTGAGGTCATGGGTCCGTAGGATGGGGAGGGACAGGGCGGGAAGACTTGAGCTTAGAGCGCAAGCCACTCTAGGAATTAAAGTGGGCTCGATTTACTCAATGGAGAGAACGACGTTTCTCTACGTTCTTATGAGGATTTCCGAAGCTGTATTCAATCTTTCGCTAGTCATCGGCTGATCGGAAACCGCTCGAAATTAAAGCACAATTATCTACTTTGTTTTGAAGGCAATTACGGTTTTTTTGTTTTATGGCTAGTTACTTATTGTCTATTGTGTGTATTTATGATTTAATTCATGTTAATTACAGTTAAATATTTGTAGGACATAGTTCGTAATTATTTTTCACTGAATACAGAATTTAAGCTGTTTCAATTATACTAAAGCTATTATTTTAATAGGAATTTGGAAGAATTGAATTAATTGACTTATTAGGCTACAAGTGGCATTTATGTGTTTTTAGTTTCAAAGTATCACTGAATATGGGAATAGGAAAAATTAGGAGTACTATAGTATTCCCTTATGTCACCAAATTGAGCCACACCCCAATGCTAACCCAATTTGTGTACAATATTTTTGACGAACGGATAATTCTGTCGACCGCCCATTTGGGATCATCCATAAATGAAGTCTCGACCAAAATATTTAAATTTTAATTCCCTATGATACCCCTGCCATGAGCTTTTAACTATTGCGTAAATGGCTTTTTATAGGTAGTTTATCAATATCAAAATTAAAGAATTCCTCAGAGCATAGGCACCCTAATAAGCCACAAAGAAATATGTCACAAATAGAAAGTTTCTGTTTTCAATTTACTAGTTGAGGAAAAATATTTTTAGAGCCATTTTAGTGTAGGGAATTCAAAAAATATTTATGTCATTGATATAGTCCTTGAAAGTATCTCCTACTGTATTCACTTAACAAATATCCGTTTTTGTTTTAACCCGCAAGGATGTTAATTTAATTTAGTTTGGACTAATTATTTGAGGAAAAATTTTGCTCGCACAATCTCGTTTCTTGTCAGTTGAGGAAAAAATAATAATATGCAGGTAAGGGGTAGTCCACAAATGACGTCAATATTAGGGTCAATGGGTCATATCGGATACAAATGAGGAAAGATGACGACCATTTATGAAATTCTTAAGATGGTAAAATGGGGGTCATGGGGTGGTAAAAATAAAAATAAGGATATTTTGATGACATTATTTATGGACGATACCTTATCAAAGTTGATATAATAGTGCTAGTAGGCAGGACGGAAGCACACATCTGTCACTGAGCTGGTGGAATAGTCGGCTATCGGAGGTGAGTGCTTACGCTAAATTTTAATGAAAACAATTTAAAATTTATTTATTTTATTGCCGTGTGAGAGAATTTTAATAACATTCCATATTCAATAGCGTGACCCGTTATTTGATTTTTGTTTTTTTACCTGTATACATTTTTTTTAGTAAAATACAAAATAAAACAAGATGAAGATTACTTTCGGATTTGTCTTTTTTGGCTTTGGGCTACTCACGCTCCTCACACTTGTGACACTTGCACAAGCTCGAGACCAATACGCGCAATCAAGCCCAGGAAATTCGATTGGGATGACGTTTGTGGCGGAGCAGCCACGCACATCAAAATGTCCGAAAAGGCGAGTGTGGGACTCAGAACTAAGAAAGTGTGTCCGGTTATCCACTTCGTTTAGCAGCAACCGAAATCGTGCCGGTTGATAATAATTATTTCATTTCACAGAACTATATAGCAGAAGCTCATACATAGTAAGTCTCACCTTAAGGCTACACAATAATTCAATAATTGTACCTGGCCGTTCAAGTAATATGTAACGGAAATATTTACATTACAATACGCATCATATTTCTCACTTAATAAACTTCATTTCAAAACCTACATAAATACTTAAAAAATACCGTCTGTGAAGAACCAAAATAACCCATATCAATTATTTAGCTAAAAACATTAGGAACTATCTACACAAATATTACAGTACATGGATCTTGAGAGCATTTAAATAGAACATTGAGCACATTTCAAAAATATTTAAATACAATATTTTACACATTTTAAAAACATGGAATTAGAAAATTTTGCACCTTTTTAAAAGCATGCTTTAATTTGTTTTAAAAAGCATGAAAATAGAACAGTTCACGTTTTTCAAAAACGCATGGTTCTCAATTTATTTTTATGACAAGCATAGCTCATTTTGATTGCAGCTTGAATTGAATATGGGTCATTTTGGCTCTTCACAGACGATATATTATTTCTTAAAACATTTTTTTAAGACTAACTTTCATTTATCCATTTGACGGCAACCAATACTCGCATCCATCGATACATAACATGCAATATTTTTGATACATGGCATTAAATTAACTATAATCCTCATTTCCAACTTGCGAGTACTTTATTCTGCAATTATTATTTAAGGCCACACGTTCATTATTCATTTTACACACTCCACTACCATTACCAGCACCAGCACATGTCCCGTATTACCCTCTACCTCACAAACCAACTCCAAAGTTATGACACCCCCAATTGTGTTTCCAATTTTTCTTTTGCTAATACTGACAGCATAATATAACTCATGCTGTTGAATTCATAGGTAAATAAGTAGTCACGTTTTGACACTGGCGACGTATTAATATACCATGATATCTGTGAAACAGCATCTGAAATAATCTGAATTAAATGTAATACTATACGTAAATTGTTTATTGTGGCAGTGTAATATAGTCTGGATTTGTAAATATATAATACGTTTTAGCTAAAGCTAAAAAAAACTCCAGCAGATGTTTTATGACATTCAAACTGCAAAGGTATGAAAAAGTGTTAAATATACATGGAAATAATTCAATATTCTTGTTTGTCTCTAGCCACATTTGCAATAATTGCCACTGGTCATAAAATCGACGACGAATGCTGCTGGATTTTTTAAAATTAGGCATGTGGTAGAAAACGTAGAAATTACATTTTTATAAATGTTAAATCACATCTGCTGCTCTGTAAATTTTAAAGCAGGAAACGACAATACTTTCCAACCTTAAACCAGACCTTTGTTTCTACTAATGGTTTTTATAACATTTCAAAAAATATACATATTATTTTAGTTTCCTCGTACAAAATGCATCCAGACTGTCCAGACATAAGACAAAGTATAGGACCGTGTTTATAGCGCGCAGTTGCTGGTAATAAAAAGTAAAACAACGTAATTTAAGTTTCGTAAAAGTAATAAAGTCGTCATATAGTTGCTGACGTAATTTTATTTGCTTTCTTCGTCAATTTCGGAAGCCTTATTGGAAGCCACTTATCATCCACATCTACCAATTTTGTTAGTTTTTATTCTTTGGTATCATAAAACCCATAACCACAACAAGCCTCACTGCTATTGGACCAGTTGTACTATTGACCTTGGCCATTGTGATGGTGGTGAATTGAGTTTCAAATTGTCCACGAAGTTAGTACGTATAATTTATGTCCGTATTTTATAATTTTTATTACAATTCAATGTTTTCTTTTAAAAAGTAATTCGTCAAAAATTAGGCACTGCCCTAGACTGAAGCTGAAATTACTACTTTTATGCATGGCAATTCATCCCTGGTGAATTAGTCTGCTTATTTGGAATTTAAAAAAAAATTTAGATCTTGGGATCCTGTCTGTGGCTCTAATGGGAAAACATATAGAAATAAACGTATGCCAAAGTGTGCTCAGAAAAATGAAAATGCAGGGGATTGAAATTAAAAAGTTATTATTTTGCAACAATCAATATTATGGTCGTAAATGTAATTCATATCCTTCTACTTATGCCATTTAAATTGTAAGGATTGTTTTGTGTATAATAAACTGCCAGACTTGGAAGTTGCTCATAATGAAAAATGTCCTCCCAGTGCAGCAGAACCGATAAGAACTTAGGCCCTTTATTCTAATTTATTATGAACACTTTCAAAATTTCATTTACTTCACACTCGTCACGCATTGTCTTGCCCATAGCGAATCTGATCAGATCCTTCATTTTTCTACGCATAATTATAATATGGCTCTTCAAGAATAGTAGAAATAGGGTACATTTTTGTACATGGTTTACAATAAATATTATTATGTTCTATTGTATTGTATTTCAATTAAATAATTTGTATCCTTCGTTAAAGTCCTTTTAAATTCATTGTTGAACACTTGAAATATCCATTAGAATAATTTTCAACCCACTTAAACGTGGCCATTAAAATTATTTCCTTTGATATGAAATTAAAATGTTAACTACTGTATGTATATAGTCATATTTTTTAAATTTAAATGCATGTTTCATTGTTGGCATTTGGTGAGCATATATGAAGAGGTTTTTGGTAAAACGGGATAAGTCCAGTAAAGTACAGGAACAACGAATACTGAATAAATGGTGACATATTTAGTTTTTTAAACTTTAAAATTCTTTTCCAAATGTACTTTACTCTACCGAAGAATTATTTCTGGTAGTTTCATAATTAAAGACGTACTTTGGAATTTTCTAGATTGAAAATTGCTATTTGTGGACTAATCCCGTTTTGCCAAAAAATCAATAACCTAATATAGAATCAAAAGTCCTTGACATGAAATTAAAATCGTTTGGAGTATGAAGCCAAACATTTTTAACGTTTTATATTTCCTTGCATTAAAACGCATCAAAACTAAATTGTCTTCTACAAACTACGAAAACGGTAAACAAACAAAATTTAAATCAGAAATACATGTTGTGGGTGAGATTATCCCATTATGTCAACAATAATTTATTGGACTTATCCTGTTTTTCCAAATAAAAAAATTTGGGCTATTTTGAAAAATTGCTTCAGTTGAACTTTGACCTTTACCAGGTTGAATAGAAGAAATAAAACAAATAATCTCAGTTTTGAAGACAATGGACTTATTTCGTTTCGCCAAGAAACTCTTCATTTATATATAGCACATTAAAGTTCAAAAATTATCGATAAAAGTAAAATAACAGTAGTTTCTATTGGGCATTAAATTCATAGCCTATTACATGACTAAATGACTTTGTCATTCAAGAAACAGTAAAGCCTATATTATATTATACTACGCATATGGGTGCATAAAATGTTTCACAATGAATTAAGCGTCCTTATTTTTTAGTTTTTTGATTTCGCTGTAAACATTTTCGTGTCCTTGTGTTTGATGTACACAAATTAATAACAAGCTTTTTTTTAAAACAAAATCTGAAACCCAACATGGAGATTGTATGTATCAAACAAAAGCAATGCATCCTAAACATTGTTCTAATAATTTGTGCTTTCGCATGCTTGCATGGAGTAGCAGGTAAGACAGATACATAAAATAGACTTATGAATATTGTGCTTTTTTCGTAATTTTCTGTAAAAACTTACAATATCGATAATAATGATGCTTAAGGAACTGCAGACAAAGCCCAATTTACCATGACTGCCGAAGTCTCGCAAGCCATCTGCATATCCACTGCGAAGTACAGCACATCAAATACAATCCAAGGACCTCACAAGGATGCTTCCAAGTTTCACGCCAGCAACAAAGCAAAGTGCGAAATAATACAACGGAACAAATGTGGTAACTCTGATTGTGGGCTGCCATTTAGTAGTCCCTTTTTTCCAAATACTTTCTTACTTTGCAAATATTTTAAAATAAATTAATTAGGTTTGCGTTAAATGAATTCGTACTATCAAAATTGGTTAGTAAATAATAGGTAAAGTTTGATTGGGTAAGACCTTGATTTCACTAGAAAAGTTAAAAATTGTTAGCCTTAAGAAACTCGCTTTTAGATTTAACAATGGCTAACTCTGAAAGCGTGTTTTCTAAAACTAACAATTGTTAACTTTTCTAGTGAAATCAAGGTCTTACGCTAATTATTGTAACTATGTGGACTGTACTTTCAAACAAATGATTTAAGCCAACGATAGGTAATTATAACTAAAAATAAGAATTAAATTGTGTGTACATATAATTTTGGCTATTGTCAGGATCTGGAAGATGTCGTAAATTTGAGTGTCCTAGTCCTAGATCCCTTGGAAAAATTACCCGGATAATCGGCGGAACGAATGCTCTCGCTCATGAATTCCCTTACCAAATCCAAATCAAGAAATATGGCAAACATCGATGTGCGGGGTCACTGCTAAATGAAAAATACGTAATTTCCGCTGCTCGTTGTTTGGGCACTGAAGACACGTCCGATTACTTGGTTGTTGCTGGAGTTCATAAACAAAGTACACCGTCGGGGACTGAGCAGGAGCGTAAGGTAAAAAAAGTCACTGTTCATGAGAACCACCAATTTGAAGTCCCAGAATCAGGATATGACTTATCTATCATCGAAGTGGATCCTCTATTTGATCTAACAGCAGCTGTTCAACCTGTATTGATGCCTCAGCCAGATTATGAGGCTACCGGGGAGGCTATCGTGACTGGATGGGGAAGTGATGATCCTGCTAGGCTAGACACAGATATCCTTCAGAAATTGACTCTGCCAATAATTACGAACAAACAATGTTCAGATAGATACTCTGTTATAAAGGAAGTACTACCGATTGAGCTATGTGCGGGCTTTCTAGGTAGTGAAGGAATAGGTGCGTGTTTAAAGGACAAAGGTGGTCCGCTTGTAGTCAAGATGGCTAATGGATCTTACCTTTTAGTCGGTGTAGTAGCTTGGGAAAGTGGTTGTCCGGAGGCACACTTCCCGGGTATCTTTACACGAGTTTCAAAGTTCGTTGAATGGATTTACAAGAATGCTGGTGTCAACATATCGCAAGTTACGCCACCGATATCCGAGTGTTGATGAATAATCTTTTTGTTATACTGCACGACCCCACTACTGTACTTCATTCGGTCGTTGTTATCGCTTTAGGACAACATTATTTTCCTTTCTGGTCATTAACTATCCATTACTATATTTGCTGTGCCGACAAGTCGTGCTTCTAGGCCGTGCTGCAATGTCGTACTGCAAAGTATAGCTTAATGTTAAAATAATATGATTACTGAAAATAAAGTTGCTGTCTGATAGTCAACAATACAAAATCAAGGAATTATTTTTCTCCGGCATTATGGCCCATTTTTAATTTTCAATATTTATATTTTCAATAATAGCATGAATAAAGGCGTCGTTAAACTTCTGAAGTGGTTTTAATAGATTTCAAAATTAAAAAAATCAGAGCATATTATTAAATGGAAATATTTCTACTTGTAGGTCAATATTAAGAGTCATCTATAAATAATTCATCGCATGGGTGTATGTGTATGGGTCCTATATAACACTCTCCATTTAAAAAGATGTAACACCGCTCTCACACTATTGCTAGATTGGGTGAGTTTACAGTAAATACGCCATGTCATATATGACGTTGTTTATTGGTAGTCCCTAAATTACAACTAACTAATCGTTATTTTCTTTAAAAGTGTTTAAAATAGAACCAGACTACCAGCGTATTTTAAATCATATTTAATCCAATAGTGCTGTTGTCAAAAACCATATAGTTTAATTAATGAGTAAAGGTGCCTATTGCAGTAGGAATTACCTCAGTTTTTAAATAAACTTGAAATGTTAGTCAGTCATTTTTAGGAAAACGGCTATGATGGAGACCACAAGCAGAAATAAATATATTGTCAGCTTTTCAATACTGATAAAGATGTCAATTGTCGAACTCAGTAAGTGTCCGTACGTGCTTAGGACGAAAATGACCAGCGGCATATAAAACGCGACTGTATTTGACCGTACAGGCCTGATTTATTGATAAGTTTAATAGAGTAGATACCTAGCAAAAAAAACAACCTACGACACTTAGCTAAGGAAAATAGGATTAGACTTAACTGCTCGTCAACAAATCAATACTGCACCTGACCAATTAAAGACAAATACTACACAAGAGTGTTAACTGCAGTCTTTGCTCTTAATAAAGTCTACCTCAGAATAAACCACACTGATAATGCTGTCAACGCTTCCCACTCAAAACCAACACTGCAGCGACGCAACATTGTGTCACACAGAATACGATCCACACGGCAAAAAAGTACGTTGCAAAAACAATACTTTATGCGGTTATGCAGCAGAACCGAAAGGAATAAGAATCACGTAGAAAGCTTCAAACGTAGCACAATGAAGATAAAACAAATTTAACGTTACGGAATAATTGGTTATCCAAAGGGTAAGTCGCGCGACCATAATTTTCCAAAAAGACTGACGATACGCTTTACTTCAACCAAATTAGAAGAGCAATTGACGAACGTGTAAACAAACGTGAAAAAAGACTAAAAGACCTAGTTCAAACTAACCAGCTAGCAATACTAAACGTTAGAAGTATTTTAGACAGCTTTGGAAAACCCACATACATAGGACACAGCAGGCACAGCTTGTGAGACCTATGAAACAGCAGTAGCAGCGTAATTGACGACTTGGGAGATCTGGAAGTAATTTAGTGTATAGAGTGCAATTAGTACCTTAATCTGCAATTATTTTCTAACGCCGCACGTTCATAAAACACTCCACTACCATTACCAGCACCAGCACATGCCCCGTGTTACCCGCTGCCCCACAAACCAACTCCAAAGTTATTACACCCCCAATTGTGTTTCCAATTATTCTTTTGCTGATACTGACAGCATAATATAACTTATGCTGTTGAATTCACAGGTTTTGTTTTGTTTTGTTTTTTGTTTTGTTGATTTTATTAAAGTTTCAGGTCATATAGTACATTAAGTATTGATTTACATTGACGGACATTAGAAGATAGCAGTAAAACATATATCCATATAGAATGCAACAAAAAAAGTAGGCAAATGCATGGTCAAAACAAATAGTAACATTAGCTATATACAGATACTACGGGGATTAACTATAGTTGAAAATGTTTTTAACTTTACAATTAACTAAGTAATTAGCCAACTCGGTTTTAAATACACTAAGAGATGCATGAAAAGTTAAGCGCAAGGGTAATGTATGCTGTGATGATATTTCTTATGTTACTTTGAATAATTGTATGGATCAGTTAGCTCTTCCATTGGCACTAATGTTTACCCAGTTTTTATATGCTGAGCTTTAGCTGCATCTATTGTAATTGTCATGTCCGTCTGTGTGTCTGTCTGTCTGTCCGTCCGTCTGTTCTTTATGCTCTACAGGTCAGTTTTTAAGTGATGCTTGTCAAACCAATTTTAAATGGTCAAAAAAGCGAGGGAAAAGTGCCCTATTGTTTTTGGAGTTGATCGGATTTACCAGTTTTTTACAATTAAAAGTTAAATGGACCAACTTTTTGAGCAATGAAAAAGCGTGGGGAGAAAAACGGGTGTCTCCTATGCTAACAAGGCATATACATGCTTCCATCACAACACAGGTAGGTAGGTACGTTTGCTGTCCGTTCCCAGTTCATTCCACACTCCTAACATAGAGCGCACATACATAACAGACGAAATTGAATGCTGCGGAGCGTTTACAAATGATGTCAACACATATGTTCCATTTTCTGACTTACCCATTTCTTTGCACTAATGTTAAACATAATGCAAATGGAGAATTTCCATGTCGACGTACCTACCTAAATGATAACACCATTGTTGTGGGATCCTAATTCTACATCGTCCAAAAACAATAGTTCAGCATAGATCATGAGACATTCAGGGGCGGACTGGCCATAAGGAATTTGCGGAAATTCCGCATGGGCCCCCTGTTTCTTATACGTATACGGGAGTTTGGGGCCCCAGGCCCCAAGACACAGTGTGGGCCTCCTGGTCGCCCAACCTGGTAATGGTTATTTTTGCGGCCCAAATAAATCCCAGCCCGCCCTTGTGAGACGTAACTTATCATTTGGACCCCACCCACACATGTATCATCACATTGACGTTAAGTAAAAGGCTAAGGGGCTGGGCATAAATGATGTCACGCAAATTAAAATTTAAAATTCACCCACTAACCTGTCAAAAAATTTACAAATCGCCAGCGCATTGCTGTATAGTTTTTGGTCAAGATCGCAGAAGTGCGTTTTCCGCAGTTAGCAGTTAAATGGAGAATGGAGCAACGTTAAATATATTTTCAAGTTTTTTTTTAGTTTAACAAAAACCGTCGTTGAAATCACATTAGCATAAAAACGTACCTTCTATTCTAGGCAGGTATGTTGTGCGTTTTGCTTTTCTTTTATTTTACAAATAGAAAAATCCCATTATACATTACCCGCCACGAACGCTGTAGGGGTTAGGTATCTATTTTAAGGTCATCTAATTTAAGTTCAGATGCTGAGTTCAAGTATCAATTGACATGGTCATGAATGTCCGTCTGTCTATCCGTCGATCTGTCTGTCTGTTGGTCATGCTTCACAAGCCACATTATGTAAGTGATTTTCTTCAAAGAACTTGTAAGCAACCACAAATAAAAGGGAAAACAGCCATGTTACTTTTGGGAGTGATCGAACTAACCAGTTTTCTATAAATACCTGTTGTGTAGGCCCATGTCAAAACACTCTAAAAAGGTACAACTGCAAATATGTTTATATTAATTTTAGGTTAATATTATTGTTTTATTATTATTAACAGCTGGACTATTGCTGGACACCGGGTGGTTTTTGAAGCATTGCAAAACGATCTCTTTGTTTTAAACTCCCTCTAGAAAGGGTTGTATGGTACAAAAGAACTGAAAACAGACTATTTGGTTCCAAATTTTTAAGAGCTCAAAAAAGATATAACACTCGTTGAAGCTGAAATTAGTCAAAAATTTCAAAATTGCAATATATTATGCATCGTATTTCCTGTAACACTGTAACACTTCAGCCCACTACTCAAATTGCAACCTCACATACCCGTTCCTTACTACAGGCCCGTCTACTTGCGTATAGTAGTGTGGTAAATATACCCGTCCACTTGTTAAGATCCAACCTCCCAGACCCATACATTGCATGTCTAATCCCTGTTAATTTCTAAATTAAATTCAAAATACTCTGTTTAGATTTAAATACATAAAGTATTTACCATTAACTGCTAGGGAATCAACCTCCTGGGTTTATAAATGCGCATACTTTATAATGCTCATCTGATCCAATAGGATCCAAGCGTGATTAGTTCACACGTTTCAACTACGATCAAATCGCTGAAACCAGAATTGAATTAAGAACTATTTTATCTCCTTATTTTTATAGTTAGTATTCTTGGCCATTCAGAGCTCTAATTGAAACGCACATTTTGCAACTTCAAGTAGGGAATTATATATAAATTCTGGGTATTTATATTTAATTACTTTGCTAGAAAGTAATGTTTTAAATTCCAAATATTTAATTCTAATTACTTATTATTTAAGTTTATATTCCGTTCATGTATTTTAATCTAAATACCGTATGCACAGTTCTGTTGTAGTCCATTGACTGTATAGGGAGAAATGAAGTTAGTACACAAACAAATTCAATAAAGATATTTTCATTTTATCTGCTCTCTGTTAGCACTACAATACAGTCTGACCCTCTCTAGAGCCCACTAGTCAAAGAATAAACAACAAAAAAGTGACAGATTTTTAGAAATTTTGCGAAAATAAAACAACAAATTTCCGTTTATTTCACAATTTGATAGTGAATACGTGATCAAGGGTTCGCCTCCCCCCCTCTCCGAATAATAGTATACAAATGTGATCAAGCAGAATGGCCCCCCCTCCCCCTATTCTGTATACGAGATATATGCATGACGCCTAACACTATTGACTATTGGTATTAACGAAGCCAATCCTAAATACGATAAAGATAGGTTGGGGGATGCGTGGGGTGTTACTCAAAGAACGTCAACCAAATTATCATTTGTTTATTGGGATGGTTTATTATTGACGTCGCCTAAATTTTTATTCTCTTATACAGCTGGTGTATTAATGACGTTACCCAATTACTTTTCTTACATTTTGATAGCCCATTAATGACGTCGCCACATTAATATTCTTATATTTTGATGGTCTATAATCTAAAACTGACGTCGCTTCAGTCACAACTATACTGTAATGGTCAATAAATGACGCTTCTTAAATAACTTTTTTATTGGAATGGTCAAAAAATGACGTCGTTTAAAGTTTAATTCTCTAATAGGGATGGTTCATCAATGACAGTACCGATATAACTATACGTACATTGGGATGGTCGGTAAATGACGTCGCCCACATTATCATACTTTTGGTTGGAGCTCAAGACACTACCTAATTGTTATGGTCCATAAATTACGTCCCCTAAATTACTATATTATTAGGATAGTCCATGAACCGTATGGTTCAAAACATAACTGTTCCGATTAAAAGTTGCGCAATGTCAATTAAAAAATAGCTGCCGCTAATTATAAAATACCGATGTCTTCTAGATTATTATCGATAGTTGGTACAATAAGGACCTACTTATTTATTAAATTAAATATTCGCTGAAAGCTCAGCATCTACTTCGGGCCCACGATCGACAAATCCGGCTCGAAGCGCCGGATTTTTAATACTATGTTCGTATCCTAGCAAGCTCAAATGTGCAGTAGTAACACCATTGTATAAGGGTAAAGGTTCAAGAAGGGATCCTCTTTCATATAGACCTATATCGTGCTTGCCTATACTAGATAAGATTCTTGAACAAATGATGCATGCTAGGCTCCTTGACAGCATAAATGTATGTGAAGAGCAGCATGGTTTCAGGAAAGATAGATCTTGTCAGTCTGCTACTCTAAAGTTTGTTCAAGATTCTTTTAATTATTTAGCTACTCAGTGTGGTAAGGTCTTGGCGGTATTTGTCGATGTTCAGAAAGCCTTTGATTCTGCCGATCATGTTGAATTACTGTGTAAATTGCGTGATGACTTCAATGTAAATGGGCACCTGCTGGGGTTGCTAACTGATTACTTAACAAATCGTCAGTTAAAAATTAAAATTGGTGAATATGTTTCTGATAATTTTGAATTATTAGTAGGTGTACCTCAAGGTTCTGTGCTTGGATCTTTATTGCTCATTATGTACATAAATAGGTTAAATGAATCAATTATTGGTGGAGTTAAATTTATTCTATATGCTGATGATCTTGTCTTGTATTTGTTTCATTCCAATTTCGCATGTATGTTGGACAGTATGCAAATGTGCTTGAATTCAGTTAGTAGTTAGTTTCAAGTAAATGGTTTAAAAATAAATGTACAAAAAACCAAATATATGTTGCTCTACAAGAGTCAAGATGCAAGCACCTCTGCAATAGAGCCATTTAAGTTAATGTGTTATAGTCATGAAGTTGAGTGTGTGTATACCTTTCGCTACTTAGGTATTTTAATTGATTGTAATTTGCAATTTAATGATCATTTTGTGTATATAAAGAAGAAAGTATGTACTGCTATTGGAGTCATAAGTAGTGTTAAGCGCTATCTTGACTTCAGAACTTTTGCGGTGCTTTTAAATGCTTATTTCTTATCAATTATAGATTATTGTCCAGTAATATGGGCTTCTCAGTCTAGTCTTGCTCTTTAATCGGTTCAAAATAAGTTAAACAGGTGTATACTTTTGTTTAGTAAGTTACCTGTAAAATGTTTTGAGGAGGCTGACCTGCTTGAAATGTGTAATATTTTATCTGTGAAGGAGAGAGTAACTTTTAATTTATTAGTATTTGTATCTAAATGCCTGAAGTATAAGCCTGATATTTTGTACCTAGCTAATTTTTCAGTTTTTAGGAAATCTTAATGTGCAACTAGATCAACTATGAAATATAAGCTTGAATGTGTAAGATTTCGAACTCAGCTATTTGAAAGTTCGCCTGTGTATCGTATTTTAAGTAGTTGTAATTCTTTGCCTGAGGATGTAAAATGTTCAGAGTCGGATAATGGAGTTGAGTTATGTCATACAAATGTATTTAAATTTAAACTAATTGACATGTATGTTAAAAATCGTGAAGCCAATTTGTACTCACTATATTATCCTCCATGATGCTGTTTTGTATTTTCCTGGTTTAGTCAATAATGGAAAAGATGGTAAATTTGATTTCCGGCATTTAAATAATATTTTAATTTTAATTCCTAGTTTATTTATTTATTTAATTCTTATTGTATTTTGTGTCCGTTTTTGGAAAACAGTATTTATATTGAAAAACCTGACACGTACATAAAGTGAAACTCAAACTCAAACTCAAACATACATATAGTGATCGTTAAAATTTAGATTACAGTCGATTATTGCTCCAAGATACTTAAATGTATATACTCTTTCTATATCGTCACCTGCACACATTAGTTTTAGGTTTTTGTCATTCAGACTGCGATCATTTGCTTTGTGAAACAACATAAATTTTGTTTTTGCTACATTTATAAATAGTCTATTAGCGCTAAACCAGTCATTTATATTATTCAAAGCAGCCTGCATCGTTAAAGTTAGCTCAGAGCTTTTAGTACTAGACACGTAAATGACATAGTCATCGGCGTACAGTAGATATTTTATGCCAGATCCACAAGCTTCATATATATCAATAATATATAATATAAATAGTAAAGGACCTAATATTGAGCCCTGAGCCCTGAGGAACTCCAGTATTTACATTATAATTCTTAGATACATAATTTTCATTTTTTATACAATAGTTACGGTCAGATAAGTAGTCAGCAAGTAAATTAAGCATAGCACCATTCACTCCAAATTCAGTCTTAAGCCTATGTATTAAAAGGTCATGAGGAACAGTGTCAAATGCTTTTCTTAAATCGACAAATAAAGCAAGGCATTTGCCGCACTGTATATAAACCGCACAGGTAAATAATTAGTTACGTTTTGACAGTGTATTATTCATTGGCGACATATTAATATACCATAATGATATCTGTGAAACAGCATCTGAAATAAACTGAATTAAATTTGATACTCTAAGTAAATTGTTTATTGTGGCAGTGTAATATAGTCTGGATTTGTAAATATATAATACGTTTTAGCTAAAGCTAAAAAAAACTCCAGCAGGTGTTTTCTGACATTCAAACTGCAAACGTATGAAAAAGTGTTAAATATGCATAGAATTAATTAAAAATTGTTGTTTGTCTTTAGCCACATTTGCAATACTTGACACTGGTCATAAAATTAACGACGAATGCTGCTTGATTTTTTACAATTAGGCATGTGGTAGATAACGTAGAAATTAAATTTTTATGAATATTGAATAACATCTGCTGCTCTGTAAATTTTAAAGCAGAGGACAATATTACTTTCTAACCTTAAATCAAACCTTTTGTTTATATTAATGGCTGTTTTGATATTTCAAACATTAAAAACATTTTGGGTTCCTCATACAAAATGCATCCTGACTGTCCAGACATTGGACAAAGTATACGATCCTGTTTATAGTGCACAGCTGCTGGAAATAAAAAGTGAAAAAAGTAATTTAAGTTATAAAAAAGTAATACTGTCGTCATATGGTTGCTGACGTAATTTAATTTGCGTTGCTATTTCATTTCGGTGACTATATATAAACACGGAGCATGGAATCTTACGCTTTATTTGTCAATTTTGGAAGCCTTTTTGGAAGCCACTTGTCATCCACATCTATAAATTGTGTTCATTTTTTATCCACTGGTATTGTTGACGGTATCGGTATCTCGAGATCGGAATCGGAATAGTGTTTTACATTGTGTTGAAAATAAAGCAGATTAGATTACTTTTGTTGTGCTTTATACAAAAATACACTAACAGTTTGATTGCGGCAATTTGTAATTACATGATTAGTGCATCACAGATAATATATTATAACGATATAGCATATAGGTGTCTGGAGTCTGGATTAAATACGTTTAGAAATATTTTGTGAAATATGAAAAATCAACTGACACTGGCGCTACTATTGGCGCTTATTGCTACTGTCTTGCTAAAAGAAGTAAAATGTGAATCTTTAGGAGGCAAAAAAGAGCATGGCATTAAATTTAGCTCTCCAAATCCAAAGTACTACACAAAATACAATTCACAATTTAAAGCCATTGGAGATGCGAGCAATGCTAATCTTTTGAGAGTGCAGCAGTTATTGAAAAAGTAAATTTTAATTTTTTACAGAATAAAACATTATTTTTACATATTTCATATTTAAAATACTTTTAGTTTGCTATTAAAAAGAATTACACAAAAGTCTTGATTTATTACAATACAAATTTATCACATTTTGTTCACAGAGCAGGTTCAGATTTTGAGACTGCCAATAATATACTATCCGCCGAACAAGGACCAGAAAACAGAAATTTTCATATTCTCACAAATACTATGACAGTTGACACGCAATTAAATTGCAGTGAGGAATCCCTGCACAGAAAACAACGAACATATGATGGAACTTGTAACAATATGCAAAATCCTAGATGGGGGTCTGCATTGACGACATTAGCTAGAATCTATCATCCGTCCTATCAAGATAGTAAAATTAATATTTTCCTCATAAAGTAGATTTATTTAGGGATCGTCCACAAACAACGTCATTAGTGGGTCTGCTTGGCCACTAAAATTGACACCTCACATTATAGGAAAATGTTCAAGCTGATGAGGATGACATGAGGGTCATATAATATATGACCCTCATAGTATAAAAATACCTCATATGGTATAAATCGTATGGTGTAAAAAAGGTTGATTTTTCGGTGACGTTATTCGTGGACGATCTTTTAGTCAGTATGTTGCGGGCTATAAAGTAATCTACTGTGAATAATTTGGATATTGAATTTTGCAACAGAGTTCAACGAACCTTGCGGAGGTTTCATCTCAACATTACCAAATCCTCGCGTAATAAGCAGAGTAATGCACCCCGACTTAAATAATCCTGATGTATTCCTAACAAATATGGTTCCACAAATTGGGCAGTTTCTAGATCACGACATGACGCTCACTCCACAGGCTGGTGGGTTAATGTTAATTAGTTTTTTTACGAAATATTCTTTCAAAATTTACTAATCTTACAGGTTGTCTTGAGTTCTTGAGCTTGTTTCAATTTTAGAGAGTGACTGCTGTGGACCAGAACGAAAAATGAACCCAGATTGCTTCCCCATTGACATCCCAGTCAACGACACGTTCTACGCAAGTGTCGGCCAGACTTGCATGTCTTTCACACGCTCAATGCCATTCTTCTTTCCTGGTAAGAACGAAGGTTTAAAACTTGACATACACGAATTGCCGCACTATTTTAACATTTGACGGCAACAAAGACTGGGCTTCAGATTTTTTTTTCTATTTTGTTTTTAAATTGGCGGTATTTCCCGCGAAATCTAATATGGAATTTTTAGCAATTTTTTTAAAAACTTATTGAAGGTGTGACTCCAACTCGTGAGCAAATAAACGGAATCTCAGCTTTTTTGGATGCTTCTCAAGTCTACGGTTCAAATTCAAAACTGACGAATCTGCTAAGGGAGCATAGTGGAGGTTAAGACTAAATGTTGAGCATTCGGACTTTAAATATTGACCATCGCTTAATGAATAATTTTCAAAAATTAAATAGGTCGACTGCATGTAAACAAAGACAAACAGACTCCAAGATTTCTGCCCACTGTGGAGCAACTGAGAAAAAGCAGTCCGGAAGAAGTAGAGATCTTTGGAACGTTTGCTGCTGGAGACACCCGAGTAAATGAGATGCCCGGGTTGACCGTCCTGCACACTTGTAAAATATAGATGCTTTCTTTACCCTTTTGTTTGAAAAAACAAAAACAAATTTTTAATATTTCTGTGAAATTAATAAATTATAGTTAACTTTTTTTTTTAAATTTTGAGTAATGATGCGGGAACACAATCGACTTGCAACTGAATTCGAAAGTTTAAGACCAGATTGGAGCGATGAAGAAATATTCCAGGCTGCTAGACGAATTTTAATTGCCCAGTGGCAGAAAATTATTTACAGAGATTATTTACCAGTTATCCTTGGGCATAATGCCATGGAGCAATATGATTTAAAAATTCGTCCCGGGACATACAGCGACTATGATCCAAGTGTTGACCCTTCCATTTTGAACGCCTTTTCAACAGCTGCTTACAGATTCGGTCACAGTCTCATTCCTGGGCTCATTCGTATGATGCAGGGACCAGTTGAGGTGGACACATATCAAATTCGCACTAACTATTTCGACTCCTCAAAGGTGCTCTAATTTCCTAGTAATAAAAAAACATTTTTAAAAGCCACAGCTGAAGTGGAACTTTTTAAATCCGCTTTTTATGAAATAAATTACTGTATATAATATATATTGAGCTAAAGTCATTGGCTGTACTGGAACTGGTACGAATTATATTAAATAAAATTATTAGTATGATTATTTAGTTATTAAATAATTAATTACATAATAAATAAGTATTTAATATTTACTTATTTATTATTAATTAATTAAATATTAATAAATTAAATATTAATTAGGTAATCTTATATTATTCATTTAAATATTGGTTCATTAATTGATTAATTCAATAAATATTGGGTAATTAATTAAACAACTAATTAATCACTGATGTAAATAAATTAAAAATTGAAACTGTATCATTTTCATTTTTTTCTTATATTAATTTCAGATCACCTTACTTGAAGGGAAGGGCTACGATTTTATCCTAGGCGGCCTCATGAGGCAGAATTCAGAGTCCTACGACCGCTTCGTCTCAGACGACGTCTGTAATTTCTTAGAGAGAAAACCTGAGAATAATTTTGGATCCGATTTAATTGCTCGAAATATTCAAGTACCAATAATTAATACTTTTATTCAATAATTTCAATTAATTTAAAAGTTTAAAATTATTTAATTATTGGATTTTGAATTTAGCGGGGTAGAGATCATGGACTCCAGCCGTACTCCTCCTACCGTCAGCACTGCAACCTCGAGCCTTTAACAACATGGGGAAAGAGGCCTGTGGAAATCCCGGCCGAGTCCTGGAATTCACTGGAGTCACTGTACGAGTCCCCGCTGGACATTGACCTTTTTCCAGCTGGACTAGCAGAGACCGCCGTTCCAGGGGCTGTCACTGGTCCAACTTTTAACTGTCTTATGGTAATTTGTTTGCGTTCATTTGAATTTGAGCCCTTAATATATGTAGAATCGTAGAAAACAAATACTATTATTTTAATTAAGATAGTAAAACGAATTATAATAATTGCAGGCCGAGCAGTTCCGTTCAGTAAAATTTGGAGATAGATTCTTTTACACACATCAGGGGCAGGAGGGTTCCTTTACGCTGCCACAGCTGGCCGAGATTAATGCGAGAACTCTTGGAGACGTCATTTGTCAGAACAGCAACACGGAAGGAACTCAGGAAAACGTTTTTCGACCATCAACGTAAGCAACAAGGAACAATGTACATACATAATGAGTTTTGAAATTTGAAAATTAGACACAGGGGACGTTTAGTAATTATTCACAAATGTTATCGTTACAGGTCATACAACAGGTTGGCACCAAATCCCTGGATTTCATGCAATGACACAAGCAAACGTCAATTCCTCGATGTAGCTCATTTTCTTTAAATTTTCAACCTAATAATCCTGTGTGTGAATTTAAACTTGTGATAAAGTATATACATATTTCAAGAAATTTAATTTCTTTGACGCAGTTTGAAGCTTTAAAATAAATAGGATATGCCTTGAAGGAATAAGCTATCACGGCAATTTAATTCAAAACTTTAAAGGCTAATTAGGTAAAATAATATAGCAAACATAAAGGTTCTAATTTAATATTAGAATACAAAATTGTGAATTATATTTAAAAAGCTTTTTTCATTTCTACTTGCTCATTATTGGCACAGTAATGGCTTTTTAAACATTTTAAAAGTGTAAAATATAGGATTTCAAGATTTTGATTGTAGCTCTACTACAGCAACTGCTTCACGTAGAAATAATTAAAGTAATAAAGACAAACGTTTAACTGTGCACTTTTAGAGTCATTGAAGGCTATATTATTATAAATCACATGTTTATAACATGATATTACATTATTTTGCAAACAGTAATTATAGGTATATATGCATTTTTGCTCAAACGACAAGTGTCATGAAACTGGAGCATACCAAAGCAACAACAACATAAAAACATTAACTCAAATTAATTCAATAATTCCCACTATACTTAACTGTACTCTAAACTTAGTGGTTTTCTTACAAAAACCAACCACACCAAATTCATCAGTAAGCTACGACTTTGACTATTCCCTCCCAATAGTTCCGACTTTAATTTACTGACACATACAGCCAATTACAAATTAATTACATTCTAAACGAGCCGCTCAAGACTAATGCTTATTTCAAAACACTTGACACCTTGATAATTTACCTCGTATAGTGACTATAATGTTTACGTTTCATGGAGTTGGTCAATTTTTCGTCACTGGCTATATCAACACAGTTTTATTGTCATTACTTCAGACAGTGTTAATAGTCAAGTCGTGGACATACATCTTCTGTGAGAAGCGGAAAACATCAAAATAGCTGTGGATTTTTAAATGCTTTGTGGGATTGGATTTATTCACTGACGAGACGGGAAAAAGGAATCACTACGTCCAAGAGAAAGTTAACGACAAAACTTGGTCGAATGTTGAGTAGGACATCTTACACGTGCTCAAAAAAAATGCCATCCTTGATTCACACGAAATTGAGCTCTAAGAAAACAGCATTGTGTACGAAAGATTTCTGGTCTCACTGGTCCATTTTTTTAAAGGAGATGCTCCAAAACAATTCAGTTTTAGCATTTTCAAGCAATCAAAGATCAGAGGAGACCTTTCTACAAATGCCCAAGGGATACTTTATTCATTCATTGGACAGCCGCTATCATAGGATTTCACCTCATATGAGGCTAAATTCTCTTTATCAGTCAGATATTTACGAATTGTGGGACGAGATAGAAAGACAACTTTATTAAAAATAAATTTGACACTGTCCTCCAATGAGGATAGCCCAAAGGACTCAGTATACGGCTCAAAAACTTGTTGTACATAAATTGATTTCTGTTATAAAGAATGTATTATGATCTTCGAAAATTAATCTGTAGGAGCACAGGAATATAAATGATGTACACATATTTGTGCGGATTTCTTCAAAACGGAAACCACGATTTTGTCTTTCTTGGCCTTTTTGAGACATTCATTTACCAAAGTAGTATTAATCAGAGTACCCGCTTGATTGGTAAACCCACGTTGGTTTTGATTCAAATTAACATACTCTCGTAAATCAACATCTAGGACCTTTTCAATTATTCGTCGAATGACAGAGCTCACAGTAATTGGTCTCCAGTTTTTTGATTCCCCAATATCGCCTGATTTATAAATGAGGACAGTTCTTGCCTCATGCATGAATTTTGGAACAAAATTAAAACTGAGCATATACGTCATCATACGAGAAATTATTATTTTGGATTTTTTCATAGTCGATTGAACCCAACGCACTAAAATTCCATCAGGACCAGGAGCGGAGTCTGCATTCATTTTCCGAATTTGCATTTTAACTTTTGCACCTGTTATAGTAGGTTCGTAGGAAGCATCAATTTGATTTTGTTCTTCTTCAGAAACGTTTCCATAGACCGGTCCAACAGAATCATTCGGAATGCTCCAACGGTTCGAAAAGTCACGCTCCAAGTCAGGTAATGAGATATTACAACTCTTCCCATCCGAACCCAGTACCATACGAACCGCTTTTTTCCTTTGGTTATAAAATAAGTACTGGACCATTCGCTCCTTATGGGCGGCTTTACGTGCTTGTCGTTAGCGTTTAGACGCCCTCTGTGGATTTGAAGTTGAACTGAATACTGCATCAATGTTTTTAAAAGTTTGACTCTTTTTCCTTAGGTTATAAAACTTCTTAGCTGGGTTTTTAGGACCTGGTAACGCATCTTCGCATTTATGCAATACATATATTACTCAGTACACAAAGATTCAAATAACTCATTGTCGGGTGAGTTTCTAGACACCAAATCATTTAAATTGGTAATAAGAATGTCAAAGTCAGCATTAAGTGATAAAACCTCTGGGTCATTATCTTCATCTTTACAAGGGACCTCCTGTGATGGACTTAAATCAAGCAGTAAATTTTGCCTATAAATATCTGGGTGAGCACTAGAAATGTGGCGATTAATACCCTTAGGTTTGAAAAAGCGGTCACAGTAAGGGCAGGGTTCCAGCTCAGTTGGTGTCGAACTTAGCGAAACTTGAGAAGCCATAAAACCAATTTTCAACTACTACTATTTTTCAACTGCAATCAGTGTTTCCCTCTCAACACAAACAAAAATGCATTCCCAAGCTCCCAGTTAAATAATAAATTAAAATTTAATTATTTTTAAAATATTGAAAAAAAATAAAGTCTAAAATCGATAAGATTTTAAAACTCGAGAACTCTTTTAAGAAATTCAAAAATAGAATTTAGCAATCCTAACTATTTCTTCAGTTAAGTATACAGATATGCCGAAACTTTCTGTCGCATGGGAGCGAAAACCCTACACGTCCGACCTCTCCAAAAGCCAATAACAATCTTCTTAGGAAAAAATTCGATTTCCTAAGCAGGGCTTGTCTTTGCTGCGAATGCAAAGTTCAAATTGTTTGAACGAAAAATCAAATGCAGCTGCTAATGTCAATAAGTCTGTTTCATTACATGGAACTGGCGTAGACTTTTTATTGTATTTGTTTCCTGCTGGGCTAATGCTTTCCACGGGTTTATTAGTATATGAATTTACTTTTAATTCTATTTTTAAAACAGGCCATATCTAAAAACAACGTTGCACATTCAATTAATATAATTAATTACTATACGCCTACTAATATGTTTTATTCCAGCACGAAAGCCAACCAAGGGTGTGTGTGGGCTTTGTACGATATGATACTATGATTTATGATCTTTTCTAAATATGTACTGATTTTATAATTACACTTGATCATTTTTTATTTTAGTTTTGTTATGACTAGCAAGTTATTTTATTATTTAATATTTTATTATATATAATATACTATTCTTACAAACGTTTTAGTGTAGGGAATTCAAAAATTATTTTTGTTCCATTAATAACAATTTCTCAAAGTATGTCATACGTAATTACCTTAACAAGGATCTTTTTAGATGCTGAGCTTAAGCATCTATAGGGATGGCTATGTCCGTCTGTCTGTCTGTCTGTCTGTCTGTTCTTTATGCGCTACAGGTCACAGTTTTTAAGCGATATTCGTCAAATATTTTTTAAATGGCCACAAATCCGAATGAGAAGTGCCCTATTGTTTTTGAGAGCGATCGAACTAACCAGTTTTTCACAATTAACAGTTGACTGGACCAACTTTTTTAGCCATCTAAAAGCATTGGAGAAAAACGGGTGATTTGCCGCTTTGCATCAGCCAAATGCACCAGCTAAATGGTTTCTTTACAGGCGCCAGTCAATGCACCAGAAACATGCACAAGTCATCAGCACTAGCTACCCGCAGAAGTTACCTGCACCCACAAAGTATCCCGAAGGGGGGAGGTGTACTTGGGGTCACCCAAGAAGACGTCCCAACAATCTCAACTATTATTTCTTAAACCATGAAAAAACTTTAAATACTTGCACCTCCCACCCACAAAGTATCCCCTAAGGGGAGGTGGTGTACTTAGGGTCACCCGCAGATGACGTCCCTAAAATCTAATTTGTTTTTGCTAAAACCATTAAAAAACTTCAAATACTTGCACCCCCACCCTCAAAGTATCCCTAATGGGGAGGGGGTGTACTTGGGGTCACTCACAAATGACGTCCCAAAAATCTTAATTTTCTTGCTAAAACCATTAAAAAACTTTAAATACTTGCATCCTCTACCCACAAAGTATCCCCTGAGGGGAGGGGGTGTACTTGAGGTCACCCACAAATGACGTCAAAAAAATCTTAATTTTCTTGGTATAACCATTAAAAAACTGTAAATACTTGCACCCCCACCCACAAAGTATTCCATTAGGAGAGGGCGGGGGGGGGGGGAACTGGGGGTCACTTACAAATGACGTCCCAAAAATCTTAATTTTCTTGCTAAAACCATTAAAAAACTTTAAATACTTGCACCCCCCACCCACGTAGTATCACTTCAGGAAAGGATGGTGTACTTGGGGTTACCCACAAATGACGTCCCAAAAAATCTTAATTTTCTTGCTAAAACCATTAAAAAACTTTAAATACTTGCACCCCCACCCACAAAGTATTCCATTAGGAGAGGGCGGGGGGGGGGGGGAACTGGGGGTCACTTACAAATGACGTCCCAAAAATCCTAATTTTCTTGCTAAAACCATTAAAAAACTTTAAATACTTGCATCCTCTACCCACAAAGTATCCCGTGAGGGGAGGGGGTGTACTTGAGGTCACCCACAAATGACGTCCAAAAAATCTTAATTTTCTTAGTATAACCATTAAAAATTTTGAATACTTGCACCATCTACCCACTTAGTACCCCCTCAGCCCTCAGGGGAGAGGTGTACTTGGGGTTACTCACAAATGACGTCCCAAAAATCTTAATTTTCTTGCTAAAACCATTAAAAAACTTTAAATACTTGCACCCCCACCCACAAAGTATTCCATTAGGAGAGGGCGGGGGGGGGGGAACTGGGGGTCACTTACAAATGACGTCCCAAAAATCTTAATTTTCTTGCTAAAACCATTAAAAAACTTTAAATACTTGCACCCCCCACCCACGTAGTATCACTTCAGGAAAGGATGGTGTACTTGGGGTTACCCACAAATGACGTCCCAAAAAATCTCAACTGTTTTTGCTAAAACTAATAAAAAACTTTAAATTCTTGCACCCCTGACCCACTAAGTATCCCCTTAAGAAGGAGGGGTGTACTTAGAGTCACCCACAAATGACGTCCTAGAAATCTTAATTTCTTTGCTAAAACTAATAAAAAACTTTAAATACTTGCATCCCCAACCCCACGAATTATCTCTTAGAGGAGGGGGGGGGGTTTAAGAATTAAAACAAGTCACAATCTTAAAAATATAAATATTTCTTATACCTCATGCTTTACCAACCGCAAACTAATGCTCCCCTATTTAAGAAATCATCCTTTTTAGGTTCAGAAAGGCGGGGGTGGGGGATTCAGGATCAATCGTTAAATACGTCCGAAAAATTTAAAGCCTCGAACCTAAGGTTGAAATGGAGCACGCGACACCTAGATTCCCGTCTACAGCAATGAATCAGTAATGGCCTGAGCTAAGAAATCTCTTATACGAATCTGTAAGCGTGTCAGATATGCAACACATAAGATACATAGAGTCCCGTCAGCAAGTTAGCTTTGTTTCCTGTCGTTCCAAGAGAAAGTCCTGCTACGTTTCGTGTCTTGCAAAAGAGCGGGCTGCTTTTTGTTTTGGCGACGTTAAGGCTGGTAGGGGTCAGACACAAATGGCGTTGCTTACTTTAAGAGTGGGTCACTTGACATTCCACCGTAAAGGCATCCATTCAAGCAATGCTTAAAAAGGTGACAAGCAGTTGGGTAGGCTTATAATTTTTGTTAATTTATGTGTCGTCATGTGTGTCCGTTCCCAAAGCTGGTCAAGCATACGAACTTAATATTTTAGGTTCGCTATCCTGTATTTAAATCACATTCGGAAAAATCTATGCTTATCTGCATCGAGCACGGAATGTCGGCAAAAACCAATTGCATTATACTATGATATATTTAACGTGGAATGAAAAACGGGTGAAATTCACGACTTTTTAACTTTATGCTGTAAACATACGCACGTTGATCGTAAAAGGAAAGTGACCGTTCATAAATAACTTCATTAGAAATTTCTATTTTAGAAAACCCACCCCAACTATTTTTACTTCATGCTATGAATAAACGAACGAAGCTTATAGATAGTTGATGACCAACCAATAATGGCGTCATTCAAATTCTCAATTTTAAGGAACATAGTTTAACCGAATGGCACGCAGTTCGTAATTTTTCGTGTCCAGTAAATCTTATACATAAGTTTTTTATAAATTATATTTCAACTTCGAGGGTTACACAAGTGAGGAGCCATGCAAGGATCATCTAAAAATGACGTCATTTAATTATTTTAATTATAGGAATCTCTTCTGTTTTTAGTTCAAAAATCAAATTATTGGATATCCCTAACACCATCTTTTTCTAGCATACATACAGGGATCCTTTATAAATGACGTCATCACAAAATCACCATTTTAAGGATCCTTGTTAGTGCTGAATGCAAAATTTGGTAGATTTATATCTTCAAAATCTACTTTTACTAGTATACACACAATAATTGTCCATAAATGAAGTCGTCTAAATGTCATCATTTAAAAAAACACCCGTTATCAGTTTAAACATTATGTAATATAGTATTTTTAGCATGAAATATTATTATTGTACATATTAGGATCGTCCAACAATGTCGTCACTAAAATATTGCACTTTGGAGGGTATAAAGTGTATTGTATGTAAATAATGTGAGAAGATGCATCAATTGACTAAAGTCAATATTCGCTGTAAGCTCAGCATCTACTTCGGGCCCACGGTAGGCAAATCCGGCGCGAAGCGCCGGATTTTTTTTTAACAACCCAATGACGTTGTAATTTATTTTGGTCTGGGATATAACTTATTATGAGGAATGTTTTTGCTCACAATCTCGTTGTCAGTTGAGGAAAAAGAAACAATCTGGTTATGGGTCGTCCACAAAAATGACGTCTATATTAAGGTCAATGGATCATATTGATTATTAGATATAAAAATGACGAATAATATAAATTTATCGAATGCTTAAGCTGCTGGCGACAACTAAGGGTCTCATGGGGTCCTAAAAATGAGGAAATTTTGATGAAATCATTTATGGGTGATACCTTATCAAAGTTGATATAATACTGCGGTAGGCAGGACGGAAGCACATATCTGTCGCTGAGCTGGAGGAGGAATAGTTGGCTATCGGAGGTGAGTGCTTACGCTAAATTAATGAAATACAATTTAAATTTTACTTATTTTATTGCCGTATAAGAAAATTTTAATAACACTTCATACTCCATAGTGTAAGTGACCCGTTATTTGAGTTTTGTTTATTCACCTGTAGGTACATATTTTTGTTTAGTAAAATACAAAAAAAAACAAAAACAAGATGAAGATTACTTTCGGATTTATCTTTTTTGGAATTGGGCTACTGACGCTCCTCACACTTGTGACACTTGCTCAAGCTCGAGATCAATACAAACAATCAAATAAAGGAAATGGGATTGGACTGTTGTTTGTGGCGAAGCAGCCACGAACATCAAAATGTCCGAAAAGGCGAGTATGGGACTCAGAACTAGGAAAGTGTGTCCGGTTATATACTCCGTCCAGCAACGACTGAAATCCTGCCGGTTGATAATGATTTCATTTCCAAAAACCAAAGCAAGCTTAAATAGTAAGTTTCACCTTAAGCTTACACAATTGTTTGTACTGAGGCCGTTCAAGTAATACGTAACGGGAATATTTACATTGCAATACGGATTATATTTCTCACTTACTAAACTTCATTTGAAAACCTAAATAAATACTTAAAACATATCGTCTGTGAAGAACCAAAATGACTCATATCCATTGTCAGCTAAAAACAATATCAACTATCTAAAAAAATATTCAAATATGTCTTAAGAACATTTAAATAGATCATTTTGCACTTTTCAAAAATATGTTAACACAACATTTTACCATTTTGAAACACATGTAAATCGAACATTTTACACTTTTCAAAAAACATGTAAATCGAATATTTTACAATTTTCAAAAACATGCAAATGGAGCATTTTACATTGTTATAAAACATGAAAATAGAAAATTTGACACTTTTTAAAATCTCTTAATTAACATGTAACGCATGTTTTTCATTTTGTTTTTATGACATAGTTCATTTTGCTTCTAGCTTAAATTGATTATGTGGCCATATGGGACATTTTGGTTCTTCACAGTGTTCACAGACGATATATTTCTTAAAACATTATGTTAAGACTAATTTATCTATTTGACGTCACCTATACTGGCATCCATACATAGCATACACTATTTTTCATACATGGCATTAAATTAACTGTGATCTTAATTTTCAACTTGCAATTATTAGTACTTTAACCTGCAATTATTATTTAAGGTCGCACGTTCATTATAACTCACTCCACTACTATTTTGCCAGCATCGTAGCACCTTCCCGGTATTACCCGCTGCCTCACAACCACAACCAACTGCAAAGTTATGACACCCCCAGCTGTGTTTCTAGTAAATATGATTTTGCTAACACTAACAGCATGTAAAGCTGGTTAATTCATAGGTATATAGTTAGTTACGTTCTGACAATATGTTATTTATTGGCAACACATTACGTACTATACAATGGTATCTGTCCACAAAGCATCTGAAATAAACTGAATTAAATTTGATACTCTACTCTACGTAAATTGTTTATTGTCGCAATGTCATATAGTCTGGACTTGTAAATATTTTATACCTTTTAGCTGAAGCTGAAAAAAAACTACCCCAGGTGTTTTCTGACATTCAAATTGTGCAGCAAACGTATAAAAATTGTAAAATGAACATACAAGGAATTAATTAAAAATTGTTGTGTTTTTGGTTATAGGCTGACTTTTGCAATGATTTAAAGGCTTCGTTTGATTACGTGACACTGGTCATTAAATTAACGACGAATACTGCTGGATTTTTTACTGCCAAATCATAAATATCTTAACATATTTTACAAAGCTGAAGGTGCGACCCCAACTCGTGAGCAAATGAACGGAATCTCAGCTTTTGTGGATGCTTTTCAAGTCTACGGTTCTTTAACACGGGCGAATCTGCTAAGGGAACATAGTGGAGGTTAAGTGAAAATGTGTTGGCTTCCGACTTTGGGCTTTGCCCCTTAATGCTTAGCATTAAAGTAATTGTGTGAGATTTTGTGAAAATTGAAATAGGTCGACTGCATGCAAATAAAAGCAATCCGAGATTGCTGCCCACTGTGGATCAGCTTCGAAAACAAAATGGGGAAGAGTTAGAGATCTTTGGAACTTTTGCCGCCGGAGATACCCGAGTGAATGAGATGCCCGCGTTGACCGTCCTGCATACGTGTAAAAAAGAGATATTTTCTGTACCTATTTCTTCAAACTCCGATACATGTTTAGGAATTGATAATTTAAAGATAATTTAAATTTTAAATTTTGAGTAGTGATGCGGGTGCACAATCGACTCGCTAAAGACTTCGAAAGTTTGCGACCAGATTGAAGCGATGAAGAAATATTCCAGGCTGCTAGACGCCGTTTAATTGCCCGGTGGCAGAAGATTATTCACAAAGATTACTAACCAGTTATCCTTGAAAACAATGCCATGGAGCAATATGATTTAAAAATTCGTCCCGGGACACATAGCGACTACAACCCAAGTACTGACCCCACCATTTTTAACTCCTTTTCAACAGCTGCTTACAGATTCGGTCACAGTCTTATTCCTGGGCTCATTCGCATGATGCGAGGAATAGTTAAAATGGATACTTATCAAATTCGAAATCATTATTTCAACCACTCAAAGGTGGCCTAACACTAATAATCAATTTAAAAGCTACAGCTCAAGAATAACTTTTTTAATCAGTTTTTAAAAATTTTATTATTAATGAGCTAAAGTATTTGGCTCTACTGGGATGAGTACAATTTAAATCGAATAAAATTGAAGTCATTAAAAGTTGTATTGTTTTCAATAATTAATCTTTACTCTGTAATTAATTTCAGATCACCTCTTCCGCCGGTCAGGGCAACGACTTTATCCTCGGCGGCCTCATGAGGCAGAACTCAGAGTCCTTCGACCGCTTCGTCTCAGACAACGTCTGTAATTTCTTAGAGAGAGAACCTGAGAATAATTTTGGATCTGATTTAATTGCTCGAAATATTCAAGTACTAATAAATAAAAATTTAATGTAATAATTAATTTACAAGTTCAAAATTATTTCATTATTGGATTTTAAATTTAGCGCGGTAGAGATCACAGGCTCCAGTCGTACTCCGTCTACCGTCAGATTTGCAATTTAGACCCTTTAACAACATGGGAAAACAGATCTGTAGAAATCCCGGGCGAGTCCTGGAATTTACTAAAGTCATTGTACGAGTCCCCACTTAAAATTGACCTTTATCCAGCTGGACTAGCAGAGACCGCTGTTCCGTTATAATAATAAATAATAGTAATAATAATTTACCGGGAAGAATCGTAAACGATTTGAGACGTGGTCTCTTGGTGTCCCGGTTGTCACAAAAGTAAAAATTCACTTTTCACACAGAGTTCGAAGAAGACGAAGCTTTTCCAAAATTCCATCCCATGTGCTTGTCTAACTTGTTCTTAAAACTATTCACACTATTTAATATTGATTCATCTGTCTTGACACAAATAGGAAGACTGTTCCACTCAGTCACAATTCTTTGAGTAAAGAAATTATGGCGTGAACTAATCGCTGTCTTTTTCTTCCTCAGGAACGGTGCATGTCGACTAGCTAAATCAATATCAAAAAATTCAGCGGGGTCGACATCATATTTTCCGTTAATTATTTTAAAAGCCCCAATTAAATCTCATCACCTTTTTCTATCCGCCAAGGACAATATCCGCAACGATTTTAATCTATCCGTGTGCTCCATTAGCTGTTGCACTATTCCAGTAATGGTCTGATAAATGTCACAATTAACTTTCGCAACGTACTTCTGTCGAGATACTTGAAGGTTCGCTTAATTTGTAGGCACATTGCCTTTCCCTTCTTTATTGCCTGTTGACAGTGAAGACTTGGATTAGGTTCGTTGTCAATATACATTCCTAAGTCACGTTCGCACGTTGAACTGTGCAGCTCAGAATTGTTGCACTTATACACAGGGTTGATTGACAATTTTGATCTTAAGTGAACTATGTGTGTTTTCTCGATATTAACTGCCATATAATTATTGGCACACCAGGAGACTAAATTATTAATATCAGCTTGCAGTTCATGATAGTCACTGTCGGCCCTTCTAGCTCTATAAATCTTTGAATCATCGGCGTATTGCTTCAGGGAGCTCTGACTCACTTCTCCTATTTTGTCCACGTAAAGTAAAAAGAGGATCAGACCCAGTACGGATCCCTGTGAGCAGCCACTACGCACGAGCCTTGTTGACGATTCTTGGCCATTACCAACTACCTGATATGTACGTCCAACAAGAAAGTTCTTTAACCAGTTAACTAAGTAATCATCCAAATTGTATCTATGTTTCAATTTTTGCAGCAGCCTGTAGTGAGGGAGTCTATTGAACGCTTTGGAGAAGTCCACATACACACAGTCAATAATATTTCCTTCATCCGCTAACCTTGTTATGTCTTACAAAAATTCCAAAAAGGTTTGTAAAACACGATTTACGGGAAAGAAAGCCATGTTGATGTTTTGAGAGGGTACATTTTGAAAATATTTTCTCCCTGATATATTGCCCTACAACAACAGCAAACTGAGGTTAAACTGATTGGGCAATAACTTTTTGCGTCACATTTTGAGCCACTTTTGTGAATGCATGTAACGTTTGCCCTTTTCCAGTCACTTGGTAACTTTCCAGAATTTACTGAGTTTTAAAAAATAATAGAAAGGGGTACACACAGAACTGATGCACATTCCTTTAGTAGCCTTGGGTAAAAATTGTCTGGTCCAAGCGCTTTGTGTGAATTTACTTGTTTCAACTTTCTGAACACATCTGCGGGAGTGATAAGTAGTTCACTTTTTTGGGGGACGTCAATAAGGGTTTGAAAGCGGTTACTTGTTAGGGTTTCACTTTCAGACACACTTTCACAAAAAAACAACTTTTCGAACTCTGACGCTAATACGTCCGCCACTTTCGTGTACAAATTAGTAACAAAACCATTATTATTTAACATTGGAATGGAAATGCGATTTTTTAACGTTGCAGTATCTGTAGAAAGCTTTTGGATTCTCTTTTGCATTCTTGCAGATTTTTCTTTTTAACAATTTACGGTGAAGCCTTTTTCGAGATGTTTCCTTATTTCTTACTTTTTTGTAGGCAAGCCAGTATTTAAATTTTTCAGGCTGACTTGAGTTGTTGTATCGCTGAAATACTTTTTTTCCCCATTTATCAGACAAATCACAGGTTTAGGTAGTTGGGCACTGCAATTTGTTGCATAAGGCACAAATGTTTCCACACAGCTTAATAAATGATGCTTAAAGTATTTCCATTGATCTTCAACATTTTGACGTTCAACTAGTTCTGGTTCCCATTTCACTCTTCCTAGCTCCTTCTGAATGTTATCAAAATCAGCTTTGGCGTAATTAAGTCGGCGTTTATTATTCACTAGCACGGGTCCAACTTGTATGTCACATTTAATTACACTATGGTCACTTGTCCCTAGTAGAGAAAGAACAATGACGTCACTTACAAGTTGGCCTTTTGAAATTATTAAGTCAAGTGAGCTTTGTTAAATGCCTCTGGATCTAGTCACAAAGTTAGTATGTTGCTCAAGAAAGTTGTTATCTAAGATTTTACAAAAAGCAGCTGCTGCACTACCGTCACTTGGAGAAACAAAATTTGAGTGCCATTTTAATTCTTAGTAATTAAAATCTCCTAAAATTATGCAGTTACTATAACTTGATGAGAAATTAAAGACAAGTTGTCTTACGTCAGTTTCGATAGGATTTAAATCCATTCTATCGTCTTAAGGAGGCTTGTGGACGCACAGTACTGGTAGCTTTTTCTCGTTAATATTGAAAATAACACTTACATGCTCAATTTCCGTTTGGAGATTTCCTTCGCAAGCACAGATGTCGGATCGACAAAATACAATCACTCCTCCTCCTTTTTTGGATTTCTGATCTTTTTTAAAAAGCGTGTAGCTAGGTATTAAAAGTTGTTTATCTTGGTAGGTACTTTTTAGGTGGGTCTCTGTAATACAGATTAATAGAGGTTTATTCAGGTTTACAATATCTTTTAATTCGGTCATTTTATTGGGAAGTAAACATGCATTAGTATAAATCAAGTCTGCCAGAAGACATGCTGAGAGCGTGGCAAAGAAGCTCCACGTCCACCGTAAGTGGTGGCGCTGCAGATGCCTGGCTTAAATCCCTCATGGTTTTCCCTTGCACTGAAGTGGAAGAGGAAGAGAAAATTCAGCTATCAAAAGCCGGATTTGGCTTTAGTGCCGAAGTACGACATCGGAACAAGAAGAAGGTAGTAGAGGAAATCCCGACTGCTACTGGTCTATTTTCTATTTTCTACTCCAAGAAAAACCATAAAGGCACAGGTCTACAAGGCTGTGCGTTCTGTGATAAGAAGCATCCAAGCTCAGACTGCTTCCTTGCTATGAAAATGAAGCTCAAAGAGAAGACGGCTGTACTAGCTAAGAAGAAAGAATGCATCATTTGCTTGAAGATGGGGCATATGGCCGCTCAAATCCAAAGTGTGTTGTATGTACACAGAAGTATTTACCTATAATGTGTCCTGATTTACCATCCAACAAACAAAAGCAAACTAAGACAGTAGAGACGGACGCTGCTTCGACTACATCGGTTGGAATGGCGAACCTATCATGTTCACAAGAGGTATGTCTGCAAACACTTATGGTTAAATTTTTTAGCAATGGCAAAAAAAAGTCAGTGCAGGCAATTATTGATAGTGCCTCACAACGCATCTACATACTGACGCGGACTGCAGCTGAAGCTGGACTGCATTTATGTGGAAAGGAAAATTTAATCCAGGATTTGTTTGGTGGAATTCAGTCGGAGCAGCAATCACATCGTAAGTATGATGTTCAGTTAGGTACTTCGAATGACAGATTCAAATGCAACATTATGATGCTCGACAAAAGAAAAATATGCCACAACATACATCGATCTGAGAGTGAGCCGTGGATGCAAGAACTCGCTGGTATGGGTATTGTTGTGTTTGACATGAGAGCGGATAGTCCTAAAGTGGAAATTCTCATTAGGGCTGACGTAGCAGGCAAGTTGTTGACCGGGAATATTCGAGTAAGTAGGGAAAGAGATCTCATCAATTTCGAATGGCAAATTGTAAACATTGAATATTGAATTTTGGCGCGGCTTTATGGCTCATTATTACTTACGCCATGCTCTCTATATAAGTAGCAATAGAAATAATATTGAATCTTTCATTTTTTAAAAAACCAGTAAAAGTAAAGAAAGGCTCAGGGGAGTCGAACTCCTTTTCTCCGTAAACGCCAGAGCGTAAGCCCAACTCCGCCACCAAGCCAAAGTTGTATTTTTTAAAAAATATAAGATTCAATTTTATTTCTATTGCTACTCATATAGAGAGCATGGCGTAAGTAATAATGAGCCATAGAGCTGCGCCAAAATTCAATATTCAATGTTTACAATTTGCTATTCGAAATTAATGAGATCTCTTTTCCTACTTACTCTTATATGTTTGTTCCTCACCTCACTCAACCCACTCATACTAATCATTATATACATAACCCGAGTGTCCAACAATTCGACTTCCAAATTTATACCAGTAATTGTTTAATGCCTTCCTATACGGGGGCAGGGTGGCGGAGTTGGGCTTACGCTCTGGCGTTTACGGAGAAAAGGGGTTCGACTTCCCTCAGCCTTCCTTTACTTTTACTGGTTTTTTAAAAAATATAAGATTCAATCCTATTTCTATTGCTACACATAAAGAGAGCATGGCGTAAGTAATAATGAGCCATAGAGCCGCGCCAAAATTCAATATTCAATGTTTACAATTTGTCATTCGAAATTGATGAGATCTCTTTCCCTACTTACTCTCATATGTTTGTTCCTCACCTCACTCAACCCACTCATACTAATCATTTGACCGGGAATATTCGTCAGTTAAGTTGTGGACTCACAGCTATTGAAACAAAGTTAGGCTGGACTCTCATGGGAACAATTCCTAGTAGAAGGCAACAGCAAAGTTCAAGTTCTATGCTTGTCACTACGCTCCTCACTAGCAATGTGCAGATCGCAGACCTATGGAAACTGTAAACTATATGTATTATGGACTTAGGTGAGTCTTAAACGAGAGAACTAATAGAAGAAGCTGCAAAGAAGCATTTTCTACAGACTGCGACAGTAAGTGGGGACGGCCGATTTGTCGTTCACTTGCCTTGGATAAAAGGCCATCCTGTTCTCCCCAGCAATCGTTTATTGGCTAAACGGAGATTAGTGTCAACTACTAAGAAGCTCATCTCTGATGAAAGATACGAGCAGTATAGTGACATTTTCAAGGAGTAGCTGAGTCAAGGGATTATTAAGGAAGTTCCGGAATCCCAACTAGGTGAAAATGTTCACTTTTAACCACATAAGGCAGTTAAAAAAGAAAGCAGCAGCACAACTAAGGTACGTTCTGTATTTGATGCTTCCGCCCGAGAAAAAAAGTGCCCTTCTCTTAATAACTGTCTAGAGAAGGGACCCAACCTCATCAAATAGATACTATCGCTTGTACTGAAGTTTCGAGTTAAGCGAATCGGGGTGATATCAGTTATTAGGAAGGCCTTCTTACAAGTAGCTATTGCTGAAAAAGATTGTAGCTTTCTAATGTTCCTGTGGTGGGCAGATTACTTAAAAAGAAAAATAATTTGTTATCGTCATTGACGTGCTGTATTTGGAGCCACAAGCAGTCCCTTTCTTCTAGCTGCAGTGCTTGAATATTTGGCTCGAGCTCCTCCTCATCTTTAGTCAACATCCAACAAGCTGTCACAGTCCTTTCATGTAGACAATTGTGTCACCAGTGTAGACAGTGAAAAAGAGTTGGTGTTGTTTATGCAAGAGGCAAAGACGATTATGGAAGCTGGGACGTTCGACCTTCGAGGGTGGGAGCACACCTAGTTAAGTGACGTTCCCAATGAAAAAGCTGAAACTAACCTGTAAGGAATGGTTTGGAACAAGTCGACTGACACTGTACGCTGTAATGTACAAGAAAAGATATTAAAAAAGTTCTCATATGCCAGTAACTAAGCGTAAGATTTTATCAGAGTGCATAAAGTTTTCGATTTTATTGGGTTCACTTGCCCCGTCACTTTATTTCCTAAGGCGTTGCTCCAAGCGACTTGGAAGCTGAAAGCTGGATGGAATACCGAGTTGCCCGAAGACATCTCTGAACAGTTTTGCTCTTGGGCGGCTTCATTGAATCTCCTTCAGAATGTAAAAGTGCCAAGGTGGTTTGGTGGGAGCGACCAAGTAAATCAGAAATAGACTTTGCACACTTTTAGTAATGCAAGTAAAGTCGCGTATGCTGCATTTGTGTTTCTCCGGATCGAAGATGAAGCAGGTGTGAGGGTCCAACTAGTCTAGGCAAAGTCAAGAGTGGCTCCGTTGGACAGGTTGACTATCCCAAGACTAGAGCTACTGTCGTGTCTAATTGGCTGCCGACCCACAAACATGGTGAAAAAGGGCTTGGGAGCAGACCACATAGAGACGTGCTACTGGAGTGACTCCTCTACTGCCCTATGTTGGATTCAACGCGATGACCAGTGGGCTACTTTTTTGGGAAATATAGTGAGAGAAATTTGCTCATTATCTGCTGAAGAAGACTGAAGACACGTTCTAGGGATTCACAATCCGGCTGATCTTCCTTTTAGACGATGCAGTGTCAAGCAGCCACTAGAACTGAAATAGTGGGACGGTCCTGAGTGGCTCAAGAAACCTCAAGCTGAATTGCCAACTACAAGTGTGAAGTGGAACGAGGAAGAAGTGGACCAAGAACGACAAAAAACTGTCACTTTCTTGTTTTCATCTTCAATAAAATAAGCGCATTTTTGTCAAGGTTCTCAAGTTACCTCAAAACAGTGAGAATGATTGGATGGATGAAGCGTTTTATTTATAATCAAACTCATAAACGTGATTTAATTGGAGGGGAACTCAGAGTCTTTAAACTAGAGATGGCTAGGAAATGTTTATGGAGGATTGTGCAGCTCAACATTTTGGTACTGCGCTAAAAGAAAACTTGAAAAGTTTATGTGTATTTTAAGATACTGATAGGCTGCTGAAAGTGAAGACAGGAATTGCCAATCGTAAGGATTGTGAAGCATTTAAGTGTCCAGTCCTATTGCTCTCAAATCATCCTGTTGTCCATGCTTTTATTAGAGAAGCACAGTTACAGCACAGTCATATGGGTGTACAGTCTATATTAACTTCTCTGCGGGAAAACTACTGGATCCTGAAAGGAAGAAAGACAGTGCGATCAGTAGTGATGAAGTGTCTCAGGTGTCGTCGTTTCGTGAATCACCAGTTAAAGTGCTTTGTACCCGTGCTGGTAGAATTTTTGGAGCCCTAGATAAATTTATCAATAGTTTTAGTTTATTTGTTTTGATTTAACTTTGTGTTTATAGCCTTTATGCCTATATTTGTATTTTGTAGGACGTAGTTCATAATACCTAGGGTAAAATTATCTAGATTTTTTAAACCTTATAAACTATGTATTAATGTAATTAATGTAATTGATGTAATTAATTAAAATACATGTTATGCTACTGAATTTCTCCTTAAATGTCATTATTCAGTAGTGGGAGAATGTCGGAATTGGAATGTATGTAACAGGCTGTGGCCTTATTAGTTAACTATAGCGCTAATTCTACCAAATTGTAATCTACTAAAAATGATAGTGTGTGAAAAGTCCTTAATGGATTTTCATGATTTTAGTTTGAAATGATTGGTAATTATGTGTGTAATGTTATATTCAAGTATGGGAAATACTGTTTCTCTCAAACTCTTGTCAATGGGACCGGAAGTCACGGTTTATTTGAGTAGGTATGGTTGCATATCTGTTAGTGTAGCGGCTAGCGCCGTGAGTTGGAGTGCGACTAGAGGAGCAGTCTGTGCTGTATGTGCACTTAACTATTTTCTGACTACCAGTTAGTCGTTTTTTGTGAGTCTAGGGTGGTGTATGTAAAAGAGCGGAGTTACGAGTAAATGTAAAATAAAGGATTAAACTGAATTCTTAATCGCTGAGTATCTTGTTCTTGTTTCCATCTCATCAAATAGTTCCTCGTTGTGAGACGGTTATCTCTCACAGCTTACCTTAACTAACAGTACCCGTTAGCCGAAGGAGACGTCACAGCGCGTACTTTAAGTGTACTGAAAAGTAGAAGTATAAAAATGTAGAATAATGGCATGTGAATGACGCATGAGATTTATAATTAGTTTGAATTATAAAATGAATTATTATAATGTGAATATTCTATGATTGAATGTAAATGAAATTATTGTTGAAGTAAGCATTAATTAATCAAGTCACATCTAATTGTAAGTTGCGATGCAATTGTACTATGAAACTGCGTCGCAGTTGTTCCACAATTAATGTAAATTATGCTGATGATTTGTAAATGTAAATCGTGAGACGGCGTGGAGCCGAGGTGTAATTTGAAGCAATCCAATCTAGAAGAAATTACTCTTCAGCTAGCTTCCTAACCATTCGGTTTTATTCAAAGATTCTATTATCTTCCTTTAAAATCAAAGTCTATTAAAATACCATACACTCTGTTGTTCAGTATCAGATTCTCACTTCTCATTCATTTATTAGTAGACACATCAACTAACATACATAGTAGCCACGAGTACACCACGAGGAAGTTCACCAATCTTGACAGTATGTACCTACACCACTAGCGATAGTCCATAAGTAATGCCACCCAAATTTTCTCCATTTAAAAGCACACCCCTTTCCCTCGTATTTGTCGTAATTGTAAGATTACGGAGACGTCTATTTTATAATAAGCTATTGCGGCCACCCCATTTAAAAGTTTAAAAGCTATTTAGACTAAATAATGATAAGGCAAACTTAAGTGTTTTAATTTGATATCAAAATATAAATATTTTTAATTAACTTTAAGTGATTTTTAATTCGCTTCTACTTGCTCATTATTGGTATATAGTAAAAGCTTTTTAAAAATCATAAAAATTTCAAACAAAGAATTTAAATATTTTAATTGTAGTTTGATAGCAACTTTACTATATTTCACTTCAGAATAATTAAACTCATAACGACGAAAGTCCTCACGTACCTATATGGTTTCATAGGTATAGGTATAGGAGAAAATAATACTATATTGCGTTTCTTTAGTTATATCTTCGGCGAGGACTAAAAGCTTTTACGCATTAAATGTTAATTACCTACGTTTCGTAATATTCCATGATTTTCATGCTATGATTTTGCAGTATATGGGCATACAAGTTGTTGAAAGAATTTCAAAGCGCTCCCTATGATCAGTTGGAAATTGTGTTTTGTAACACATCAGTTTAACGCTCAAGTTTGATAAATTAGTATTTTAAAATGTTAGTAATGACAAAATAAAAACGGCAAAATCAGACCAAAGAACAAAAAATTTTTGAATTTTTAATTTCGCAGAATTATTTTTTTGGGAAATATTATAACGCTTACGAAACTATAAGGTTTATCAAAATCGGTTCAGAAATTTAGCCTGAAGACCCATTTGAAGATTAAGAAATGTATTTAAATATAGCCATATTTTCTGCTGTAATCTTGATGCTAAGCATCTTTATATGGGTATGCATGTGAGTTACATGTCTGGCGGTCTTGCCTAGTCAACTCTTACGCCACTCACTGCTTCTGCCAACGCAGTGCCAACCGTGGACAGGATATTAAATTATTTTGTTCTAAATACTAAATACAATTTACTTAATTATTTCTAATTATGTCATGCAGGTTTACTTAACAAGTTTTGGTTGTCCTTTCTTCCTGCGTACGTGAAAGTTGCAAGAAAATGCTGCTGACGAGGAAAGAACTTAAGTGGAACATCGTCGCATATTCTTCTCTGTCGGGGCTCAACATACTCCTAATCCAAGTGTCACAAAATTGGGACCGAAAATCCAAAACTATGACGACAAAAATGAAGATGCAGAGGTGTCAGTGGAAACTCTCCATTCAGCGAATGTGGTCGTTTCTATTTGGGACTGTAGTTGTAATCTATGCCGTCAATTGTCTGCGTCTTATAGTGTACCCAGTCAGCACAGACAAATCCTCCTACTTTCCCTTTAATGTTGCTGCAATGATTCCAACATTTTTTTGCTTTGTTGCCAACTTGATTCTGACGCAAGTCTTTCCGGATTTGAGCACTCTTCTTCTCCAAGAAATATTCAAAGCTGAGAACTCTTCTAATCAAGAAACAAGCCCAGGAACTGGTATAAAACTTGTTATTCTAAATCCCATTTTTAAGGGATCATCCATTAATGACGTCCTTAAATATTTTCCATTTTTTGGAACCCCCTGTCATTTTCTTATGGATTAGAATTTTTGTGTACAATCCGTAATCCTAATGTTTCTTGCTTTAAACTTTAGACTAGAACCCTAAACTGATTTTGCTTAATTGACATTGCAGATTCATGGCGCCTAACAAAACTATTCATCAATTATTCCCCAGTTATTATTGTGAGCTTTCCCCTTTTGGGGATCATGGTGTATTTCTACGATCCACTTATGCCTATCAGCTTGTACTCGATGTTGTACCACGTTTCAATGTTTGATTTAAAAGAGCGGGTCTTCATAAAATGGGGGTGTCTAATAATACACTCTGTGCTAATCGTCCCAGTTGCAGCTACGACTTACCATATCGTCTTTTCAATAATTTCATTCATTTACAATTTCAGTTTCAGAATCGACCGTGTCATGATTAACGTTAATTTCTGTGCGACCAAGAATGTGTAAGTAATAAATAATTTCCTGTGCGTTTACAATAAGTAATTGTTGTAAAAATTTTTAGTTCTTGCTTCTCTACATTAATAAATGTGATCCTTTTTATGTATGACTTCCTGTTATTGTTTTCTGGAGGCAGAATAAATTCGTGGAGAACGCATCAAATGCTACTGAAGACGTGCAAGGAAATGAGGAGCCTCCAGCTCCACACCAACTACTTCAACGTTTGTTTTTCCAGTGTTGTATTTCTCCTGAAAATAGGATTCATGTTCTCTATCGTAATTATGGGCTTCGTTGCTATTCGCTTTAGCCATTCAGAGCCCATCGTTGCTTTGGCAAGCCTCATCTATTCCTTAGAATTAGGAGCCACGTTTATTTTTTTGTTTGACAAAGCATTCGTCATTCCTCAAAAAATGAAGGAGTTAAATAGTCAACTGAAAACGTTGAGCTTTACGTACACACGGGGCTACACGAGAGAAATGGTGCGGGCAGAAATCAAGTCATTGGAAATTAATGGAATTAAAGTTGGAGAGTTTCGAAGTTTGGAGCGGGAGTCAACTCCGAATTTTGTTGATTTTGTACTCAACCAAATTGTGTCACTGCTTGTAATGTAATTCGGTGTTTTTTTGAATTTTAGCCAATAGCAATGTCAACGAACTGTACAAAACAGGATTGAGTTACTACTCCATTAATTTTAATTTGTTTCAAAGTTTTGAAAATACCTGTTCTTAAATCTATTGAAAACATACTACAGTACGTCCGTTCTTTATTGCTTGTTAGATCTTTATTTTAGTTAAAAAAATCAAAAACATTTCAACACCTTTCCGTATTTAAACATGTGCGCATATATTTTGAAGCCACCTAATTGACGACATACTGTAAAAAGATATTCAATTAAATAATTAAATAAGAATTATTGCAATGTGTGTACCATGTATGCATTGTTTTATGAACTTCCAATATTTACCATACAGAAGTAAATGTTTTTAGATTTTTTTCCTGTGTTTCTCAGGGAAGGGATAAAGTTTTAATAATTACCGTACTTGTATAATTCAAAAGAAGTCTGATAGAAAGATTCTAAAAAACTTCAAGCCGACATGCTCCATATTTAATAAGTGAAAAAACATCAACGAGTGCCAGGCATCACTTTTTTACTCAGCGCGTAGTGAAGGAATGGAACTTGTTGCCTAGTGAAGTGAAAAATGCCAAAGTGAATCAGTGTGGTGTAAATACCTTTAAGAACAAACTCGACGAATGTAAAGGATGGAATTTTAAGAAATTTCCGTCTGACTCAAGCTCTTCAGAGTGATAACAGTTTTTACTGTAGTGACAACCGGGATGACAAAAGACTATGTCTTAAATCCATTGGATTCTGCCCGGGATATTATTATTATTATTATTATTATTCAAGCATGCATATACTTGGAATTAAAGTAATTACTAAAATTATATAGGTTGAAATTATATTGACTGCGTAGTAAAGTATGAGTACTGTGGAAAAATTCCGGCCTATGTAACAACATTAAATCATTAGACTCCATCTTACACCCCGCATTTTCACTCTCCAAAGAATCCGCACCATAAGGTTAAAAATAAAAGATGCGAAAAAACCAATTGACAGTTGGTTCAAAATTAAGTACAGCATTGCTAACACAAAAACTCCCCAGAACGCCAGAACCCGTAAAAAGTCCACAGAAGGAACTGAAAGCAGAACTTTAAAATCTTTGGAAGATCCGATTGACGTAAAATATAATATCTAAAAACAGCTTAAATTTAGTGTCGTTCACATAAATTTGACGGATTCTTAAATATAGGGATATAAATAAATTCGACAACTTAGACCGGAAAAAGCAATTTAGTGGCACTTGTTAACGGATACGTTGGTCTTAAAAGGAATTTAACAAGTAAGATTTTTATACTTATATTTACAAATTAATGATATCTTTAAAAAACTGATTTTGGGGTTTCTTTGGTAAGTGATGTCCAGGCCGGTAAATGATGTCCAACTTCGGTAAGTGATGTCCATTTCGGTAAGTGATGTTCAACTTCGGTAAGTGATGTCCAAAAAAAATTTTTTTATTTGAAGTGAAATGAATATAAATCGACGAGAAATGAATAAATGTACCGCAAAAAAGTATTTCATGTCGTAGAACCTGAAGTAACGCTGAACCAGGCTCCTAAAGCTGCCTGAAAACGGATAGGTTATATTTTCCCCTCCCGCCTTCGGCGGGGCCGCCTCCGGCGGCCGAGGGCAAAATATAACCTAACCGTTTCCAGTCAGTTCTCCCTACCCCCCCCCCCCCCACCCCCCCCCCCCCGTCAAACCTAACCTAACCATAAATATAACAAACCTCGAGAGGTAGCCAGAAGCGAATATGTAGCCTCAACAGTAATTATTATTATTAGGGGTTTTTTTTATTGACATTTTCCAATGGAATTGCACATACACATAAATAGCACAAACTTGCATCGCTAACTATGAAAACAGTACAATACTTGATTTGAAATAGAATGGTTCAAATTATAGATTTACTTAATTTGTACTTAATAACTAATACAAACTGGGATAGACAATCAGTGATTAATTTAAAACAGGAAAAACAAAGTAAGAAGCCCGGCGACATGTATCAAGCGCATCGGAAAAAGATTAAACCAATTGACATATTTATCCTGATGTCATAAGTAGGTACATTGAAAACCATAAAATATGTATTATTGAATCCTATATCTAAATTACCCATTTAGCAGTTTTACTAAGGAAGGAACTGTTGAATTACGGTAGCGTTCAGTTTTACACTTTACAAATCTAAAATTAAGATTATTTCTGTTAGGTCTTGTATTAATTCTAACATACGGTTTCAGCCATTCACTATATCTATTAGATTTAAGAAGTTTCTGCCCAAACTTATATAAAAGTACTTTATATCTATCTTCAATAACTTGTAGATTCAACATTTTAGCAACCACTTTATAGTTTTTATCGCTTACATATCTATTAACAATTATACCCATACACCTTTTTTCAACCGATTTGATCTTTTGCATTAAATATTTAGGAAGGCTTTGACTGAACACATTACAAGCATACTCCAATTTACATCTAATATATGCTGAATAAATATGAGTTAGTTGCTGCTGAGTCATTCCGCATTTTTTAAGTTTACGTAAGATATACATTCGTTTTGAAGTGTTAATTACAACATTATGGACATGGTCACCCCATGTTCCTGAATTATTATTTTTGTAAGCCTAGAAGTTTATTACTATTAACAATAGGGAGTTCAACACCATTTATTTTTAGACTAATATTGCTATACTGCTTTGATTTTGACGGATCAATAATTAATACCAGGCACTTGCTTGGGTTAAGCTTCATCTTAAGCTCCTTCACCCAATCACAAATATCATCAAGATAATTCTGAATTTTTGGAGTATCATTGTAGTCAACTTTTTCTCCAAGGGTCAAATCATCAACAAACCCGTTCAATATATTTTTTAAAATTTCATGGGAATTTGGATATTTTTCACTAAAGTTAATCAGAATTCTATTGATAAGTATGATAAACAGTAATGGGGCTAATTTTGTTCCTTGAGGGGTGCCGTTAAAAATATCATGAAAATCAGAAGTTAAGTTAGCCTCTCTTACACACTGACATCGTTGGTACAAAAAATCTTCAATCCATTTTATATAGTTAATATCAACTTCAAGTAGTTTGAGCTCGTTAATTAGTATTTTGTAATCAACTAAATCGAAGGCTTTGCTTAAATCAAGTAGGACTAATATAACATATGTTTTAGGCTTATCAATTGCTTTAAACACAAAGTCAAATAAATTAATTAAGTAGTGTACAGTAGAAGCCTTTTTTAGAGAACCGTATTGGTTTATACTAATTTTTGAAATAATTTGATAGTACAATTTATCAAATACAAACTCTTCCATTATTTTTCCGAAAATGTCAGTTTGAGAAAGTGGCCTTAAATTTTCAATTGAAATACAGTTTAAGTCTTAAGGAATCGGGGTAATGAATCCCTTTTTCCAATCCTTAGGGATAACAAAATTTTTGAAAGAATAATTATATATATAAGTAAGTGGCGTGACAATGCAAAATCCTAACTCCTTAATTAATTTAGGTTGTAAGCGAAACGGAACATTAGATTTTGCTGAATTAATTTTATCCAGTTTTGTTAGTACATTGAGTTCAAAAACTTCTAGAGGATTATTTTTGCTATTAATACTTTCTACATACGTTTCTTTTACCACAGGTTCATAGACAGTATTAATTTGTGAAAAATGAGTATTGATCAGATTTAGTGTAGTCATTACATTACTAGTATTACTATTTAACATAATCTGGGATATAACTGATTTACGCTGTTTAATGCCACAGACCTTGGAAACTACTCCATAAAAATCTTTAATTTTACCTGAATTGATTCGATTTAGTATTTTGCTATTAAATTGTAACTTAGCGTTCTTAATTAGTTTGAGGTACTTCTGATTAGCGTCATCATAGATTTCACTATTACATTGTTTTAACTTAAATACTTTTACAGACATATTTTTTATCTCTTTAGTTACCCACGTATGCTCATATGATTTTTTATGTTTAAGTGTAACAGGAAATGATTCATTGTACGCGGTTAATACAACATTGTTAAAAATAGTACACATTTGGTCTATATCATTACTATTATACAGTTCATCCCAATCATAATTTGAGAGCTTATTGACAAATCTGGTCTTATTTACATCATTAAATTCACGGCATTCCTTTTTAGTTATTTTAGTACTAGGCTTATATCGAAAAAACTGCGGATTGAATGAAATGCCAATGTGACCAGTTGTACATACTTTTAAAGTCTGGGTAGCTGTAGGTACAGTGTAGTATTTGGCAAGGTTTGTGAATAACAAGTCAACCGGTTCCGTATTATTGCAACTAGGACTAAAAAATGTTTGGAATTTAATTAATTGTTGCAGATTAGTACCTAATGTTAGTAGTTTTCCTTTGGCACATCGATTAAAGTCTCCACATATTATTAACCCAGGAGATACATACTTCCTACTTACATTTTCATAAATGTCAAGTAAAGCATTGACTAATTTTGTTTGGGACTCACAACTTGCAGTGGGCGGTATATACACACATATTAGTACAATAACAGATACAAGTCTAGGTAAGTAACAGGGTCTAGTTACTATACATGTAATTTCAAAATCATTACTATTATGATATATAAAATTATTAACACGGCTGGAGATCAAACTACTTTTAATATAAATTGCGGTACCACCTCCTACCTTATCTTTTCTGACAGATTCATACAATGTAAAGTTATTGATACTTAAGTCTCTTAAACTATTGCTCCAAGTTTCCGTTAGCATAATAACATCATAATTACTACTAATTACTTCTAATGCTGAAATAACTAAAAGGCACAAGATTTAAAGGGGAAAAATAAGTAAACAGTTCAGTGTTTTATTTAGTTATGTAATAGGCAACAATAATAATGTGACACGATACTAATAACACTCGCTACTCAATTTCTGGTATACGCCAGTGTACGTATAATGTATATATATGTATAATATGTATACTGCGTGCCAGTCTCAGGATCCACGTAATTGTCCTCATGGATAACTACAGAATGGATATATCCAAGTTCCGCCAAAGTTGAGTAAGACATACTATATTCAATATTCTGTTGGCTTTTATGGAATGCAGCATGAAGCCAGTGTACGTATGGGTGAAGGAATTTTATCTTATCGCTTTCCAAGAATTTGAAAGCTCTAGCTCCGCTCATGTTCCCTTTTTATCTTTTTTTAGTCGATTTATTCATTTCTCGCGATTTATATTCATTTCACTTCAAATAAAAAAAATTTTTTTGGACATCACTTACCGAAGTTGGACATCACTTACCGAAGTTGGACATCACTTACCGAAATGGACATCACTTACCGGCCTGGCCATCACTTATCAAAGAACAGCCCTGATTTTATAATTTCTGCTCATCTGTAAAATTAAATGTCTTACATATCGTCTGTGAAGAACCAAAATGAACCATATCTAATTTAAGCTGGAATCAAAATGAGATATGTCATATGTAAAAACAAAATAGGAAATATGCGTAAAATGGTAATTAAGTGTTTTTGAAAAGTGTAAAATATTTTATTTACATGTTTTTGAAAAATGTAAAAAGTTCTATTTACACGTTTTTTAAAAGTGTAAAATGTTCTTTCTGCATGTTTTTGATTTAAAAATTTTCTATTTGAATATTTTTGAAAAGTGCAATAAAATACATAAAATACTGTATTTAAATGCTTCACGTTTTAATATTTGTCTAGATAAGAAATATTTTATTTAGCTACAAATGGATATGGGTCATTTTGGTTCTTCACACGCGGTATGTTAATTTTTTAGAAAAGTGTTCAGCTTTAAACACATACAAAACAAAGATAAAGATACATTTTCTTGGGCTGAGTTTTAAATCAGACGGCTGTGACATTTTTATTGATCTGTTCTACGCAGTTTCATTGATATTCCCGTTCTTGCTTGTATGGTGATCATTGAGCTGTTTATATACTCACTGTTGGGAAGGGTAAATGACCTGAGTGTCAAGTTTCTGAGGTCATGGGTCCTTTAGGTTGAGAAGAAACACGGCGGAAAGACTTGAACTTAGAGCCCATTCCACATTCGACTCCAGGAATTAAATTGGGCTCGATTCACTCAATTGAGAGAACGACGTTTCTCTATGTTCTTATGAGCATTTCCGAAGCTATATTCAATCTTTCGTTAGTCATTGGCTGATCGGAAACCGCTTGAAATTAAACCACAATTATACTTTATTTTAAAGGCAATTACAGTTTTCTAGTTGAATCTTACGAGAGAATGCCGCCGCATGTACTCTCTCGATTTTAAAAACAATACCCATACTAGATTTGGCTGCACTTGGTTACTACAGATCCAAATTAGCTCGACTTCATTTTGTGCCGTTAGCTCACAATCACGCGCCAAAGTTCAAAAAAATCGTTTTTTTTCAACTTTGCAACCCTGTAGTTTCTACAATTTTGGTCGGATTTTCAAAAAAAGTGTAGTTTTGTGATCTCTGTGACATTATCTAAAAAGTTAAATAAAATTTGAAAAATGTTTATTTTTTATAAAATTGGGGTATTTTGAGTGCCTTCAAAAAAATTGGTTTTCCAAAAAATTTCTGAAAAAAATAAAACATTTTAAAATTATAAAAGTCCTAATATTTATTTTAAGACAATGTCCTAGAGATCACAAAACTTCAATTTTTTTGAAAATCGGACAAACATTGTAGAAGCTACAGGGTTGCAAAGTTGCAAAAAATCGAATTTTTGAATTTTGGCGCGTGATTGTGAGAAAACGGCGCAAAATGCAGTTGAGGTACTTTGGATCTGTAGTAACCAAATCCGGCCCAATTCATTATGGGTATTCGTATTAAACTCTAGAGAGTACATGCGGCGGCATTCCCTTGTTAGTCATGTATTGTTTGTAGTTAGGTGGGATTTAATTCATGGTAATTACAGTACAATATTTGTAGGGCAGTGTTTGTAATTATTTTTAACTGAATAGAGAATCAAGCTGTTTCAGTTATACGAAAACTATTATTTTTAATAGGCATTTTGAAGAATTGAATTGATTGACTTGTTAGGCTACACGTGGCATTTATGTGTTTTTATTTTCAAAGTATCAGTATATATGGTAATGGGAATAATTAGGAGTACCATAGTATTCCCTTATGTTACTAAATTGAACCACACCCGAATGCTAACGTCATTTGTGGACAATAATTTTGTTAAACGGACAATTCTGTCGACCGCCGATTTGGGATCATCCATAAATGATGTCTCGACCAAAATATTTCAATTTTAATTCCCTATGATACCCCTGCCATGAGCTTAAACATTTCATAAATGGCTTTCTGTAGGTAGTTTAACCAGAACCAAAATTCAAGAATTCCTGAGGTCATAGGCACTTTAATAAGCCACAAAGAAATATGTCACAAATATAACTTTCCTGTTTTCAATTTATGTACTACTGATGGTGTTGCATGCTAAAGATAACTATGTACGTAACGGGTAATCTGATGACAGGGGGGTCATAGGGACGTAAAATGGGGATATTTTGATGACGTCATTTATGGGTGACCCCTGATGTACTTTGCTTCGAATTACTAAACCCTTAACTAATCATTAACATATCAGATTAGTTGTATTTTTTGAAAAAAGGAGATGATCATAATTGCTTTTAGTGCTGAATGGAGATGATCATAATTGCCTTTAGTCCGAAATGGAGATGATCATATTTGCCTCTTCGTCGACGATATATCTGTCATTGAGCTTGGTGGAATTGTCGGGTAGCGGAGGTGAGTGCTTTGCTAGCGCTAAATTAATAAAATACAATTTGAAATTTATTTATTTTACTGCCCTGTGAGAGAATTTTGATAACACTCAACACTCCATACTCTGACCTGTTATTTGATTTTGTTTTTTCACCTGCTGTATGAATTGTGTTTAGTAAAATACAAAAAAAAGTACAAGATGAAGATTACTTTTGGACTTTGGATCTGTCTTTTTTGGCTTTGGGCTGGCTACTATGACGCTCCCCACACTTGTGACACTTGCTCAAGCTCGAGATCAATACGAGCAGTCAAATAGAGGAAATGGGATTGGGCTGTCGTTTGTGAAGGATCAGCCACTAACCGAAAGATGTCCGAAAAGACGAGTATGGAACTCATGACTGGGAAAGTGGGTCCGGTTATCCATCCCGTCCAACAACGACCGAAATCGTGCCGGTTGATAATTATTTCATTTCACAGAACTATATAGCAGAAGCTCCTATTGTCTGGCCGAATAGCATTGGCCCTGACCGTTAATCTTTGTGCAAAAATTTGTATCACATGTAATGTTAAAAGTAACGTCAAGTTCTACTGCGCATGTACAAAAGGTCCAAATCTATTCGGCCAGACAATACATAGTAAGTCCCACCTTGAGCTTACACAATTGAACTGTGGCCGTTCAAGTAATATATGTAGCGGGAATATTTACATTTAAATACGCTTCATATTTCTCTCACTTAATAAACTTCATTTCAAAACCTGCATAAATACTTCAAACGTATCGTCTGTGAAGAACCAAAATGACCCATTTCCATTTTGAGCTTAAAACAGTATGTACTATTTACAAAAAGTATTCAAATATGTCTTGTCTTGAGTATTTAGAGCATTTAAATTGAACATTTTGCACTTTTCATAAATATATAAATTTAGGACATTTACAAAAACATGGAATTAGAACATTTTGCACCTTTTCAAAAGCGTGTAAATAAAACATTTTACATTGTTAAAAACATGAAAATAGAGCGTTTTACGTTTTTCAAAAACTCATAAATAACATTTGACGCATGTTTCTCATTTTGTTTTTATGACATAGCTCATTGTGATTCTAGCTTTAATTTAAAATATGGGTCATTTTGGTTATCTTCACAGACGATATATTTCTTAAAACATTTTTTTTAATACTAACTTTCATTTATCAGCATTTATTTGACGTCAAGTTATGCTCGCATCCATACATAACATACACTATTTTTCATACATATGGCATTAAACTAACTATGATGCTAATTTTCAACTTGCAAGTACATACTTTAACCTGTAATAATTATTATTCAAGGTCACGTACATTGCATACTCACACAGTGTGAGTCACGCACTCCACTGCCAGATCCAGCACCTGCCCCCGCTATTACCCTTCTGCATCATATAACCAACTACAAAGTTATGGCACCTGCAGATGCGTTAGTTAGTTACATTTTGACTTTGGCAATGTATTGTTTATTCATGACGTAGCACAAAATTATGTTTACAATAGTATTGAAAATCTGAATCAAATTTGATACTACGTAATTGTTTTCATTCTAGTAGCGTCATAGCCTGCATTTGTAAAAACTTTTTACGTTTTAGCTGAAGCTGAAAACAAACCTACAGCAGGTGTTCCTGTTTATAGCGCACAGTTGCTGGAAATGAAAAGTAAAAAATGTAAATTCACTTTTGAATAAAAAAATAATATAGCGTCATTAATTTGTCCCATATTGTTGACGTAATAATTATTTGCGTTATTTTATTCCGGTGCCTATACATAAACGAGCAGACATGGAATCTTACATTTTATTCGCAAATTTTAGAAGCTTTTTGGGAAGCCACTTATAATCCACATCTATAAATTTTGTTAATTTTTTATTCACTAGTATTGGTATCGGTATCTCTTGTTACGTAGTGTTGAAAATAAAGCAGATTAGGTGATTTGGTTGTGCTTACAAAAATACGCTATTTCGATTTAAGTGCGGCAGATTGTAATGAAATAATTAGTGCACGTAAATTGATATAGTTGTCTGGATTATAATTAAACGTTTATAAATATTTTGTTAAATATGAAAAATCAACTGACCCTCGCGCTACTATTGGCGCTTACTACTGTTTTGCTAAAAGAAGTCAAATGTGAACCTTTAGGAGGTGAACAAGAGCATGGCATCAAATTTGGTTCCGCTCGGTTTCGAAGCGCCCGGTTTTGTAGTGCGGTGTTTTGTATGATTGGTTTCGAAGCGCCCTGTTTCGTAGCGAGAATTGTTTCGTAGCCCACTGTTTCGTAGCCAATGATAAAAATTGCAATGTGACACGGAATAATTTAAAAACAAAAGCATTAATAGTTTAAAAGTGAGAAATTGTTACAGGTTATCGAAATAGGTAAAATACGACAGTTAATTCTCCGACACGCATAGTTTGAATTTCCACCACCGGTTTTTCTCTAAAACGTATACTCAAACCCTTTACAAACACCAACTTCACCGCCACGTTTTCTTTTTCCAATTATTTCGAATTTCAATTCTCACACTTTTATTATGCTCTTCAGAGTAGCCAGAAACTTCAAACTCGAAGTCACTAATTTCAATAGAGGAGTCCATTTTGATGACTGCTGGCAAAGAAGTAACTTCGAGACTGACAGTTTCATTTATTTTTTTGTATTTTAACTCCTCAAAATATGACTTGCACAGCTATTGGTATTTTAATGATATGCTAATAACTACTAATGAAAATACAAAATATTTAATTCTTTTTTAGAGCTAACTAAGTTAATATTGGCTATTTCTCAATTTTAAACATTTTATGTTTTTGTTTATAAATTATTCCGTGTCACATTGCATTTTTTATCATTGGCTACGAAACAATTGGCTACGAAACACTTCTCGCTACGAAACAGGGCGCTTCGAAACCAATCCTACGAAACACCGCACTACGAAACCGGGCGCTTCGAAACCGAGGTGATCCATCAAATTTAGCCCTTTAAAACCGAAGTACTATACTATACAAAATACAATTCACAATTTAAAGCCACTAGAGATGCGAGCAATGCTAACCTTTTAAGAGTGCAGCAATTATTGCAAAAGTAAATAATTTGGCTTTTACAGAATAACAGTTTATTTCAAATTACTTTTAGTTTGCTAATTAAAAAGTTATACAACATTATTTTTTTTTAAATTAATCACAATGTATTTGTAGGATTGGTGAAGATTTGGAAACTGCTAATGGCATAATATATCCACAAAACAAGGACCAGAAAACACGAATTTAAATTTTCCCATGAAGAGTATGTCAGCAGACACGCTATTAAATTGCAGTGCGGAATCCTTGTATGGAAAACAAGGAACATATGATGGAACTTGTAACAATATGAAAAATCCCAGATGGGGCTCTGCAAAGTTACAATATTAAATTTCCAATACTTTTTTGCTTTGTTGAAGGTGTGACCCCAACTCGTGAGCAAATGAACGGAATCTCATCTTTTGTAGATGCCTCTCAAGTCTACAGTTCAAATTTAACACTGACAAATCTGCTAAGGGAACATAGTGGAGGTTAAGTGAAAATGTGTTGGCTTCCGACTTTGGGCTTTGCCCCTTGCTTAGCATTAACGTAATTGTGTAAGGTTCTTTAACAATTGACTATACCTATTTTATACCGCTTAAAATTACAGTTAAGAATTATGTGTTAGTTCAAAGCTTTATATTAAATTGGATTTTGCAGAGACTTAGACTTGGCAGTTGCCCATAAAGAAAAATGTCCTCCCAGTGCAGCAGAACCGATATGAACTTAAGCCCTTTATGCAAATTAAGTATGAACACTGTAAATAATAAAAAGTAAAATTTGTTGTATATTGTTCTTGATTATTTAATGTTGTACTTGTTACCTTTTGTTTATGTGATAAATTAATATGCATAAGCGATTTTTTATTTCGGAATTTGTGCTGGTCTGAAATTAAGTTTAATTTTAGAGAATCCACGTTGCAACATTTTCATTTGATGTTTTTAATTTCGTTTATGACATTGATGGTTTTCTGTCATCTGGAAACAACCATAAAATATGTAAACGGAATATTATCTATAATATAATTGCCATTAATTTATTCAAGACAGGCCGCGGGGTCCAAATGACAATTACAGACACAAACTCAAATCCATGTAAAAGATGTACCTTTACATTTTACATTAGCATATCATAAGGTATTAAATTATTGCATTAAAACATTATCAGCAGCAATAATGCCAGCAACAAGCATAATAAATTCAAAATATATTTCCGCCTTCCAGATTTTCTTTCTTGGCGATTAGAAATCTACGATAAATCATTCAGCTATAAAGAATAAAACAATGATTTGGTTGAATTTAATTAGAATTGAGAAACTGACAGTTTCCAAATTCCCATACTGCACACTTGTCACGCATTGTCTTGCCCATAGCAACTCTTATCAGATTCTTCATTTTTCTACACATAAACATATGGGTCTTCAAGAATATTAGAAATAAGGTACATTCTGGTACATGGTTTACAATAAATATTATTATGTTCTATTGTATTTCAATTTTATCATTTGTGTCCTTCGTAAAAGGCCTTTTAAATTCTTTGTTTAACACTTTAAATATCCATAAGGATAATTTTCAACCCACTTTGACGTGGCCTTTTAAATAATTTTATTTGATATGAAATTAAAATATTAACTACTGTTTATAGTAATATTTTTTTAATGTAAATGCATGTTTCATTGTGGGCATTTGGTTGAGCATACTAAATATGAAGAGTTTTTTGGCAAAACGGGATGAATCTATTAAAGCAAATTTTACAGGCACAACGAATAATGAATAAATGGTGACAGATTTAGTTTTTTCAACTCAATTTTTTTCCAAATGTACTTTATCCTTACGAAGATTTATCTCTAGTAGTTTCATAATTCTGGACATACTTTGGAATATTTTTTTAAAGTTTCGAAAATTTTAATTTGTGGACTTATCTCGTTTTGCCAAAAAATTAATAACTTAATATGAAGTCGAAAGTCCACGACAAAAAATTTTAATCGACTTAAGTAAAGCCATACATTTTTAAAGTTTTAATTTTTCCTTGCATTAAAACGTTTTCACGCACTTAATTGTCTTCTACAAACTACGAAAACGGTTGAAAAGCAAATTTAAATAAAAAAACATGTTCTAGGTGGGATGATCCCATTATGTCAACAATAATTTAATAGACTTATCCCCTTTTGCCAGACAAGAAAATTGTAGCTACTTTGAAAAATTGCTTCTGTTGAACTTTGACCTTTACCAGGGTAAATAGAACAAATAACACAAATAATCTCATTTTTGAAGAAAATGGACTCATCCCGTCTTGCCAAACAAGTCTTTTTATATATATTACACATTAAAGCTTAAAAATTATCGCTGAAAAAACAGTACTTTCTAATAGGCATAAAATTCATAGCCTATTCCATTACATGACTTAATGACTTTGTCATTCTAGAAACAGTAAAGCTAATATTATACTATGCTTTTGGGTGTATACAATGTTTCAGATGATGTAAGCGTCCCTACTTTTTAGATTTTTGATTTCGTCGTAAACTTAATCGTATTCCTGCGTTTAACGTACACACATTAATTTCAAGCGACTTTTTTAAATACAATCTAAAGCCTAAAATGAGAATTTTTTGCATCAAACAAAAGCGATACACTCCAAACGTTGTTTTGATAATTTGTGCTTTCGGCTGCTTGAATGGTGTAACAGGTGAGACACACACACAAAATAAACTTATGAATATTGGGCTCATTTTGTAATTTTGTGTAAAAATTTTCAATATACTTATATCAATAATAATAAAGCACAAGGAACTGCAAACAAAGCCCGATTTAACATAAATGCCGGAGTCTCCCAAGGCATCTGCATATCCACTGCAAAATACAGCACATCAAATACAATCCAAGGACCTCACAAAGATGCTTCCAAGCTTCAGGCCAGCAACAAAGCAAAGTGCGAAATAATACAACGGAACAAATGTGGTAACTCTGATTGTGGGCTGCAATTTAGTAGTCTCTTTTTTTCAAATACGTTTTTAGCTTGTAAATATTTTGAAAGAAATTATTAGTTACGAGTTATATGTATAAATTCGTACAATTAAAATTAGATAATACGTAGTAAGTAAAGTTTGATTGGGTGACGCTAATTATAATAGCTATGTGGACTGCACTCTCAAACAAATCGAAAGGTAAAATAGAAATTAAATTGTGTACATATATTGACTATTGGCAGGATCTAGAGAAAGATGTCGTACATTTGAGTGTCCTACATCTCCTGGAAAAGGAACCCGGATAATCGGCGGAACGAATGCTCTCCCTCATGAATTCCCTCATCAAATCCAAATGAAGCAATATGGCTCACATCTTTGTGGGGGGTCACTGCTTAATGAAAGATACGTTATTTCCGCTGCTGGTTGTTTCGGCACACACCCAGACTTATCCGACTACTCAGTTCTTGCTGGAGTTCATAATCAATATACACCGTCAGGGACAGAGCAGGAGCGAAAGTTAAAAAAAATCACTGTTCATGAGGGCTACGATCGACCAACATTTTCAGGGAATGACTTAGTTCTCATTGAAGTGGATGCTCCATTTGATCTCACAGCAGCTGTTCAACCCGTTTTGATGCCTCAGCCAAATTATGAGGCTACCGGAGAGGCTATCGTGAGTGGATGGGGAGGTGATGATCCTGCTAGGCAAGAGACAGCTATCCTTCAGAAATTGACTGTGCCCATAATTACGTACAAAGAATGTTCAGATAAATACACTCACATAAAGAAAATACTACCAAGTGAGCTATGTGCTGGCTTTCTAGGTAGTGAAGGAATAGGTGCGTGTCTAAAGGACACAGGTGGTCCCCTTTTGGTTAAGATGGCTAACGGATCTTACGTTTTTGTTGGCATAGTAGCTTGGGAAAGTGGTTGTCCGGAGGCACACTTCCCGGCTATCTACACAAAAGTTTCGAAGTTCGTTGACTGGATTTACAAGAATGCTGGTGTCAACATATCCCAAGTTACGCCACCGATATCTGAGTGTTGATGAATAATATTCTTGTTACTGCACGACCCCACTACTGTCCTCCTCTCGGTCGTTATCGCATTCCGTTAACATTATTCTCCTTCCTGGTCATAAACTATCTATAACTATATTTAGATAAAGCCGTGCCGACAAGTCGTGCTACCAGGCCGTGCTGCAATGTCGTACTGCGAAGCATAGCCTAATGTTAAAATAATATGCTCACCGCAAATAAAGTTGCTGTCTAATAGTAAACAATACAAAATCAAGGAATTATTTTTCTTCAGCATGATGACTCATTTTTAATTTTCAACATTTATATTTTCAATAATATTATGATTAAAGACGTAATAATACTTCTGACCTGGTTTGAATAAATTTCAAAATTTAATTAATAAGGGCATATGAAATGTAAATATGTCCAATTGTAAGAACATAATAGGAGTCATCTAAACATGATGTATAGATAAGGCGCACGACGAGAGCTATCAATGAGGAATGAGTACAGAGTAAATGTCTCGTCAATTTTGAAGGGAATAATATACGAATACTATGTAGTACAAGCCAAGGGTTTGCTTTGTCTACTGTTAGCGAGTCACAACTGTGATTTAACGCTGGTATAGGATTTACTCAACTATTTTACATTTTTAAAAAAAGATTACTAAAAATAAAGGAAGACCACCAGGAATCGAACCCGATTAATCTGATTGCCGGTCAGAAACGGAGCCACTCAGCCAGCCTACCTTCCATTGCTAGAAGACAATTTTAGTAGCCTGTAATTTTGAAAGCCAATAATAGTGGCGTGATTTACTCACCGCGATTTACTCACCTATTTTACTTTTTTTAAAAGTAAAATAGGTGAGTTAATAATATACAGCGTAGAATTACAGTTGTGACTCGCTAACAGTGGACAAAGCAAACCCTTGGCTTGTACTACATAGTATTCGTATATTATTCCCTTCAAAATTGACGAGACATTTACTCTGTACTCATTCCTCATTAATAGCTCTCGTCTTGCGCCTTACTTATACTGTGGCTGAGCAAGCAGATGCAGAGTCGGAGATTGGCGACTGAAGTACTGAAGGCTATCGTTATGTTGAATTTTGAATTATTTACTTATTTCTATGTGTGTATGAATTTATGGCATTTTTAAAGGAATGTAAGTCGTAGAAGGAAATTGAAAAAGCCATGTAGTTTAAATGTAAAGTGTGTACGTTTTGGTTTCGTATTTTTGGTATTCTATGTTTAGGAATAGGAATTTGGGATTTTTCTGTTTGGTCTGTATGTAGGTGTAGAGAAGCGTGTTTTCCTTTGTAATTGCCAGTCTCACGGCGGACACTGACGAATAACAAGCTAAATTAATATCGTCCCAAAGTTTTGATTTTAATTTGAGTTTTGTTTGTGATTGACGAGATTGCTGTCTTTTCCCAATCACTGATTAATGGATTAGGTGTTCGATTGATTTGTGTGAACGTTTAATAAACAGTTATTTAATTTTATTATCTTAAAATTCCGTGAGACCCGTAGTCTGACCCACTACGTATGTTTTGTTCCATCGTGCATCTTACTAACTGAAGGAAATGGCCATCGCATTGGACTGCATCATTGATTAAAGTTAAATTAGTGACCTTTTCATGGCTGTAAACTGTAAGTGCATATTTTAAAAGTCGGAAAGTTAAGGAACTGGAAATATCGAAGGAAAAAGTAAAGTTAAAGTACTGTGCCCTATTTACACGGGTACATATACACTAATACAAAATAAACTCGCGCCACTATTATTGGCTTTCAAAATTACAGGCTACTAAAATTGTCTTCCAGCAATGGAAGGTAGGCTGGCTGAGTGGCTCCGTTTCTGACCGGCAATCAGATTACTGATAATCGCGTTCGATTCCTGGTGGCCTTTCTGTATTTTTAGTAGTCTTGTTTTTTAAAGTAAAATAGGTGAGTAAATCCTATACAGCGTAAAATCACAGTTGTGACTCGCTAGCAGTAGACAAAGCAAACCCTTGGCTTGCACTACATAGTATTCGTATATTATTTCCTTCAAAATTGACGAGACATTAACTCTGTACTCATTTCTCATCTATAAATGATGTCATTACAAGGATGAATGGGTCTTCTCAAAACCTTTCTATCTAAAACATCCAGCGCTTTGCGCCAAATTTGTCGACTGAATTGTTGTTAAATTTATAGGTAAATAATTAGTCACGTTTTGACAGTGTATTATGTATTGGCGACATAATAATATACAATAATATCTGGTAAAAAGCATCCGAAATAATCTGAATTAAATTTTATACTATACGTAAATTGTTAATTGTGGCAGTGTTATATAGTCTGGATTTGTAAATATTATATACGTTTTAACTGAAGCAAAAAAAACTCCAGCAGGTGTTTTCTGACATTCAAACTGCAAACGTATGAAAAAGTGTCATGGAAAATATACATGAAATTAATTAAAAATTGTTGTTTGTCTTTAGCCACATTTGCAATACTTGACACTGGTCATAAAATTAACGACGAATGCTGCTGGATTTTGAACAATTAAGCATGTGGTAGATGACGTAGAAATTAAATTTTTATGAATATTGAATCACATCTGCTGCTATGTAAATTTTAAAGCAGGGAACGACATTACTTTCCAACCTTAAACTAGACCTTTTGTTTATATTAAAATAATAGTTTTTATAGCACTACAAAAAATATACATAATGTTATTTTAGTTTCCTCAAACAAAATGCATCCAGACTCTAGACTGTCCAGGCATAGGACAAAGTGTAGGACTGTGTTTATAGCGCACAGTTGCTGGTAATAAAAAGTGAAAAACGTAATTTAAGTTTCGTAAAAGTAATAAAGTCGTCGTATAGTTGCTGACGTAATTTTATTTGCGTTGTTATTTTATTTAAGTGACTATATATATTCGAGCAGACATGGAATTTTACGCTTTATTCGTCAATTTCGGAAGCCTTATTGGAAGTCACGTATCATCCACATCTATCAATTTTGTTAATTTTTTATTCTTCGGTATCGGTACCCGGGAATCGAAACCGTGTTACGTTGTTTGTGTTAAAAACAAAGCAGATTATTTTATTTTGTTATGCATATACAAAAATACTATTAAACAATTTCATTGCGGCAATTTGTAATTAAATAATTAGTGCATCACAGACAGATATATTACATCCATATAGGTGTCTGGATTAAATACGTTTAGAAATATTTTGGAAAATATGAAAAATATTCTGACACTCGCGCTACTATTGGCGCTTACTAATGTTTTGCTAAAAGAAGTCAAATGTGAATCTTTAGGAGAGGAAAAAGAGCATGGCGTCAAATTTAGCTCTCCAAATCCAAAGTACTACACAAAATACAATTCACAATTTAAGGCCATTGGAGATGCGAGCAATGCTAATCTTTTAAGAGTTCAGGAATTATTGCAAAAGTAAATAATTTGAGTTTCACAAAATAAAATATTATTTAAAATACTTTAAGTTTGCTAATAAACAGATTACACGAATTTTTTCTTAAAAATTAGTTAAAATTTTTTGTAGAGCTGGGGAAGATTTGGAAACGGCCAATGGTATACCATCCGCAGAACAAGGACCAGAAAATCAGAGTTTTAATTTTCTAATGAATAGTATGTCAGCTAAAACGCTAATAAATTGCAGTTCTGAATCTCTGCAAGGAAAACAACGAACATATGATGGAACTTGTAATAATATGCAGAATCCCAGATGGGGCTCTGCATTAACGACATTTGCAAGAATCTATCCTCCGTCCTATCAAGATAGTAAAATTAATATAGAAGCGCAATTTTTTTAAAAGCAGATTTAATTAGGGATCGTACACAAATGACGTCATCAGTAGGTCTACTTGGCCATTGATTTGACACCTTATATATTAAAAATAGCCATTTAAGCAAAATAAGTAAGCTGATTTTTTGTGATGATTTTTTTGTGATGATTTTTTGATGACGTCATTTTTAGACCATCAGCTAGTCGGCATATGGTGGGCTATTTAATATGAAGAAGTCTATTGTGAACTGTTTTGATATTTAATTTTGCAACAGAGTTAAACGAGCCGTGCGGAGGTTTAATCTCAACATTGCCAAATCCCTGCGTAATTAGCAGAGTCATGCACCCCGACTTAAATATTCCTGATGTATTCCTAACAAATATGGTTCCACAAATTGGGCAGTTTCTTGATCACGACATGACGCTTACACCACAGGCTGGTGGGTTGATTGCTTTTTTTACGAAATATTCTTTCAAAATTTTCTAATCGTACAGCATGTCTTAAGCTTGTTTCATTTTTAGAGAGTGACTGCTGTGGACCAGAACGAGAAACGAACCCAGATTGCTTTCCAATTCATATTCCAGTCAACGACACGTTCTACGCAAGTGTCGGCCAGACTTGTATGTCTTTCACGCGCTCAGTCCCATTCTTCTTTCCTGGTAAGGTTTAAAACTTGACATAAGAACTGCCGTACCGGCCAAAAAGGAAGGGCAGATTTAGAAATTACCCCGTTTGAATTTCCCGCCAATTCTAAAATTTGAATGTTTTAAAAATTTGTTAAAGGTGTGACCCTAACTCGTGAGCAAATGAACGGAATTTCGGCTTTTGTGGATGCTTCTCAAGTCTACAGTTCAAATTCAACACTGACGAATCTGCTAAGGGAGCATAGTGGAGGTTAAGACAAAATGTTTTGCCTTCGGACATTGGGCATTTTCCCATTTTTCCCTCGCTTAATACTAATCGTTAATCGTGTGGATTTGTTTTAAAATTTAAATAGGTCGACTGCATGTAAACGAACGCACTCCAAGTTTCTTGCCCACTGTGGAGCAGCTTAGAAAAATCAGCCTGGAAGAGATAGAGATCTTTGGAACTTTTGCCGCCGGAGATCCCCGAGTGAATGAGATGCCAGGGTTAACTGCCCTGCACACGCGTAAAAAACAGATACTTTCTTTACTTTTTTATTTGAAATGTATAGAAAAAGTTTCAATATTTTTGTGAAATTGATAAATAATAGATATTTTTTTTTAAATTTTGAGTAATGATGCGGGAACACAATCGACTCGCTAAAGACTTTGAAAATCTGCGACCAGATTGGAGCGATGAAGAAATATTCCAGGCTGCTAGACGACTTTTAATTGCCCAGTGGCAGAAAATTATTTACAGAGATTATTTACCAGTTATCCTTGGGCATAATGCCATGGAGCAATACGATTTAAAAATTCGTCCCGGGACATACAGCGATTATGATCCAAGTGTTGACCCTTCCATTTTGAACGCCTTTTCAACAGCTGCTTACAGATTCGGTCACAGTCTCATTCCTGGGCTCATTCGTATGATGCAGGGACCAGTTGAGGTGGACACATATCAAATTCGCACTAACTATTTCGACTCCTCAAAGGTGCTCTAATTTCCTAGTAATAAAAAAACATTTTTAAAAGCCACAGCTGAAGTGGAACTTTTTAAATCCGCTTTTTATGAAATAAATTACTGTATTTAATATATATTGAGCTAAAGTCATTGGCTGTACTGGAACTGGTACGAATTATATTAAATAAAATTATTAGTATGATTATTTAGTTATTAAATAATTAATTACATAATAAATAAGTATTTAATATTTACCTATTTATTATTAATTAATTAAATATTAATAAATTAAATATTAATTAGGTAATCTAATATTATTCATTTAAATATTGGTTCATTAATTGATTAATTCAATAAATATTGGGTAATTAATTAAACAACTAATTAATCACTGATGTAAATAAATTAAAAATTGAAACTGTATCATTTTCATTTTTTTCTTATATTAATTTCAGATCACCTTACTTGAAGGGAAGGGCTACGATTTTATCCTCGGCGGCCTCATGAGGCAGAATTCAGAGTCCTACGACCGCTTCGTCTCAGACGACGTCTGTAATTTCTTAGAGAGAAAACCTCAGAATAATTTTGGATCCGATTTAATTGCTCGAAATATTCAAGTACCAATAATTAATACTTTTATTCAATAATTTCAATTAATTTAAAAGTTCAACATTATTTAATTATTGGATTTTGAATTTAGCGGGGTAGAGATCATGGACTCCAGCCGTACTCCTCCTACCGTCAGCACTGCAACCTTGAGCCTTTAACAACATGGGAAAAGAGGCCTGTGGAAATCCCGGCCGAGTCCTGGAATTTACTGGAGTCACTGTACGAGTCCCCGCTGGACATTGACCTTTTTCCAGCTGGACTAGCAGAGACCGCCGTTCCGGGGGCTGTCACTGGTCTAACTTTTAACTGTCTTATGGTAATTTGTTTGTGTTAATTTGAATTTGAGCCCTTTATATATGTAGAATCGTAGAAAACAAATACTATTGTTTTAATTAAGATAGTAAAACTAATTATAATAATTGCAGGCCGAGCAGTTCCGTTCAGTAAAATTTGGAGATAGATTCTTTTACACACATCAGGGGCAGGAGGGTTCCTTTACGCTGCCACAGCTGGCCGAGATTAATGCGAGAACTCTTGGAGACGTCATTTGTCAGAACAGCAACACGGAAGGAACTCAGGAAAACGTTTTTCGACCATCAACGTAAGCAACAAGGAACAATGTACATACATAATGAGTTTTGAAATTTGAAAATTAGACACAGGGGACGTTTAGTAATTATTCACAAATGTTATCGTTACAGGTCATACAACAGGTTGGCACCAAATCCCTGGATTTCATGCAATGACACAAGCAAACGTCAATTCCTCGATGTAGCTCATTTTCTTTAAATTTTCAACCTAATAATCCTGTGTGTGAATTTAAACTTGTGATAAAGTATATACACATTTCAAGCAATTTAATTTCTTTGACGCAGTTTGAAGCTTTAAAATAAATAGGATATGCCTTTAAGGAATAAGCTATCACGGCAATTTAATTCAAAACTTTAAAGGCTAATTAGGTAAAATAATATAGCAAACATAAAGGTTCTATTCTAATTTAATATTAGAATACAAAATTGTGAATTATATTTAAAAAGCTTTTTTCATTTCTACTTGCTCATTATTGGCACAGTAATGGCTTTTTAAACATTTTAAAAGTGTAAAATATAGAATTTCAAGATTTTGATTGTAGCTCTACTACAGCAACTGCTTCACGTAGAAATAATTAAAGTAATAAAGACAAACGTTTAACTGTGCACTTTTAGAGTCATTGAAGGCTATATTATTATAAATCACATGTTTATAGCATGATATTACATTATTTTGCAAACAGTAATTATAAGTATATATGCATTTTTGCTCAAACGACAAGTGTCATGAAACTCGAGCATACCAAAGCAACAACAACATAAAAACATTAACTCAAATTAATTCAATAATTCCTGCTATACTTAACTGTACTCTAAACTTGGTGTTTTCTTATACAAGAACTAACCACACCACATTCATCAGTAAGCTACGACTTTGACTTTTCACTTCCAAAAGTTCCGGCTTTAATTACAGACACATACAGCCAATTACAAATTAATTACATTCTTAACAAGCCGCTCAAGACTAATGCTTATTTCAAAACACTGGACACCTTGATAATTTACCTCGTATAGTGACTATAATGTTTACGTTTTATGGAGTTGGTCAATTTTTCGTCACTGGCTATATCAACACAGTTTTATTGTCATTACTTCAGACAGTGTTAGTCAAGTCGAGGACCGAGCGTCGTTTGGACTATTCATCGAAACTTTTCAGCCGGTTGTGTGGGTAACTGGAATTGGGGCATGGATCTTTATTTCTTTATATTTATTCATGGCTCGGTTATCAATATTTGGAGTACAAAATATGGAAAGTCTACCAAGAGAACTTTTGTCAGTTTTTGGAATTCTAATAGGGCAGGGAAACAAAACGATGTCGTTTCTGCTACCACACGTACAACCTGCCACTTGGATAGTACTTGATTTTGTCAAAGTCATTTTTTTTGGAGTTTGGACCTTTATGGGAATATTATTAAATGCATCTTATCAGAGCGAAGTAAACACACAATTATCTATCGCCAATCCATTCGAAACAAAATGGAAATATATGGAAACTCTTGACAACTTTTTATTCTTCTCAGCGATTGAAACTACTGCTACTGTTGGGACTGGGGGACACGAAATGAGGATCAAGACTGCAAAATGTTAGACAAGGAGCAAGAAGCCACGATTAAAGTAACTCCATTCTTATAATATTACTCTATACATCTTCTGTGAGAAGCAGAAAACGTCAAAATAGCTGTGGATTTTTAAATGCTTTGTGGGATTGTGGATTGTGGATTGTGGGACAAAACTTGGTCGAATGTTGAGTAGGACATCTTACACGTGCTCAAAAAAAATGCCATCCTTGATTCACACGAAATTGAGCTCTAAGAAAACAGCATTGTGCACGGAAGAGTTCTGGTCTCACTGGTCCATTTTTTAAAAGGAGATGCTCCAAAACAATTCCGTTTTAGCATTTTCAAGCAATCAAAGATCAGAGGATACCTTTCTACGAATGCCCAAGGGATACTTTATTCATTCATTGGACAGCCGCTATCATAGGATTTCACCTCATATGAGGCTAAATTCTCTTTTTCAGTCAGATATTTACGAATTGTGGGACGAATGGGAAAAAATTCGATTTCCTAAGCAGGGCTTGTCTTTGCTGCGAATGCAAAGTTCAAATTGTTTGAACGAAAAATCAAATGCAGCTGCTAATGTCAATAAGTCTGTTTCATTACATGGAACTGGCGTAGACTTTTTAATGTATTTGTTTCCTGCTGGGCTGATGCTTTCCACGGGTTTATTAGTATATATGAATTTACTTTTAATTTTATTTTTAGAACAGGCCATATCTAGAAACAACGTTGCACATTCAATAATTATAATTAATTACTATACGCCTACTAATATGATTTATTCCAGCACAAAAGCCAACCAAGGGTGTGGACTTTGTACGATATGATATTATGATCTTTTCTAAATATGTACTGATTTTATAATTACACTTGATCATTTTTTATTTTAGTTTTGTTATGACTAGCAAGTTATTTTATTATTTAATATTTTATTACATATAATATACTATTCTTACAAACGTTTTAGTGTAGGGAATTCAAAAATTATTTTTGTTCCATTAATAACAATTTCTCAAAGTATGTCATACGTAATTACCTTAACAAGGATCTTTTTTTTTCAACAACCCAATGACGTTGTAATTTATTTTGGTCTGGGATATAACTTATTATGAGGAATGTTTTTGCTCACAATCTCGTTGTCAGTTGAGGAAAAAGAAACAATCTGGTTATGGGTCGTCCACAAAAATGACGTCTATATTAAGGTCAATGGATCATATTCATTATTAGATACAAAAATGACGAATGATATAAATTTATCGAATGCTTAAGCTGCTAGAGACAACTAAGGGTCTCATGGGGTCCTAAAAATGAGGAAATTTCGATGAAATCATTTATGGGTGATACCTTATCAAAGTTGATATAATACTGCGGTAGGCAGGACGGAAGCACATATCTGTCACTGAGCTGGAGGAATAGTTGGCTATCGGAGGTGAGTGCTTACGCTAAATTAATGAAATACAATTTAAATTTTACTTATTTTATTGCCGTATAAGAAAATTTTAATAACACTTCATACTTCATAGTGTAAGTGACCCGTTATTTGAGTTTTGTTTATTCACCTGTAGGTACATATTTTTGTTTAGTAAAATACAAAAAAAAACAAAAACAAGATGAAGATTACTTTCGGATTTATCTTTTTTGGAATTGGGCTACTGACGCTCCTCACACTTGTGACACTTGCTCAAGCTCGAGATCAATACAAACAATCAAATAGAGGAAATGGGATTGGACTGTCGTTTGTGGCGAAGCAGCCACGAACATCAAAATGTCCGAAAAGGCGAGTATGGGACTCAGAACTAGGAAAGTGTGTCCGGTTATCCACTCCGTCCAGCAACGACTGAAATCCTGCCGGTTGATAATGATTTCATTTCCAAAAACCAAAGCAAGCTTAAATAGTAAGTTTAACCTTAAGCTTACACAATTGTTTGTACTGAGGCCGTTCAAGTAATACGTAACGGGAATATTTACATTGCAATACGGATTATATTTCTCACTTACTAAACTTCATTTGAAAACCTAAATAAATACTTAAAACATATCGTCTGTGAAGAACCAAAATGACTCATATCCATTGTCAGCTAAAAACAATATCAACTATCTAAAAAAATATTCAAATATGTCTTAAGAGCATTTAAATAGATCATTTTGCACTTTTCATAAATATGTTAACACAACATTTTACACTTTTTAAACACATGTGAATCGAACAATTTACACTTTTCAAAAAACATGTAAATCGAACATTTTACACTTTTCAAAACACATGTAAATCGAACAATTTACAATTTTCAAAAACATGCAAATGGAGCATTTTACATTGTTATAAAACATGAAAATAGAAAATTTGACACTTTTTAAAATCTCTTAATTAATAATAATAATAATAATAATAATAATAAATGTTTCCCGGGAAGAATCCTGAAGGATTGTAGACAAGTCTCTTAAAAACCCGGTTGTCACTATTTAATCACTTTTTAAGCTTGAGTCACTCGGAGATTTTGCCAAAACTCCACCCTTTAAACTTATCTAACTTATTTTTAAACGAGTTCACTGAATATAAATCTGATTTGTCACTTTTCACGTCACTTGGAAGATTATTCCATTCTGTTACTACCCGTTGGGTAAAGAAATGGTGTCTAAAGTTGGTAATCACTGGTTTTTTCTTTAAAAACGGAGCATGTCGGCTCTGCATGTCGATTTCGAAAAAAGCAGATGGGTCAATATCATATTTGTTGTTAATTAATTTGAACGTCTCAATCAAGTCTCCTCGTTTTCTTCTGTCCTCAAGTGAAAGAATTCGAAGCTCCTTCAATCTCTCCTCGTTAATTAACATGTAACGCATGTTTTTCATTTTGTTTTTATGACATAGTTTATTTTGCTTCTAGCTTAAATTGATTATATGGCCATATGGGTCATTTTGGTTCTTCACAGACGATATATTTCTTAAAACATTATGTTAAGACTAATTTATCTATTTGACGTCACCTATACTGGCATCCATACATAGCATACACTATTTTTCATACATGGCATTAAATTAACTGTGATCTTAATTTTCAACTTGCAATTATTAGTACTTTAACCTGCAATTATTATTTAAGGTCGCACGTTCATTATAACTCACTCCACTACTATTTTGCCAGCATCGTAGCACCTTCCCGGTATTACCCGCTGCCTCACAACCACAACCAACTGCAAAGTTATGACACCCCCAGCTGTGTTTCTAGTAAATATGATTTTGCTAACACTAACAGCATGTAAAGCTGGTTAATTCATAGGTATATAGTTAGTTACGTTTTGACAATGTGTTATTTATTGGCGACACATTACGTACTATACAATGGTATCTGTCCACAAAGCATCTGAAATAAACTGAATTAAATTTGATACTCTACGTAAATTGTTTATTGTCGCAATGTCATATAGTCTGGACTTGTAAATATTTTATACCTTTTAGCTGAATCTGAAAAAAAAACTACCCCAGGTGTTTTCTGACATTCAAATTTTGCAGCAAACGTATAAAAATTGTAAAATGAACATACAAGGAATTAATTAAAAATTGTTGTGTTTTTGGTTATAGGCTGACTTTTGCAATGATTTAAAGGCTTCGTTTTATTACGTGACACTGGTCATTAAATTAACGACGAATACTGCTGGATTTTTTACTGCCAAATCATAAATATCTTAACATATTTTACAAATTTGCTGAAGGTGCGACCCCAACTCGTGAGCAAATGAACGGAATCTCAGCTTTTGTGGATGCTTTTCAAGTCTACGGTTCAAATTTAACACGGGCGAATCTGCTAAGGGAACATAGTGGAGGTTAAGTGAAAATGTGTTGGCTTCCGACTTTGGGCTTTGCCCCTTAATGCTTAGCATTAAAGTAATTGTGTGAGATTTTGTAACAATTGAAATAGGTCGACTGCATGCAAATAAAAGCAATCCGAGATTGCTGCCCACTGTGGATCAGCTTCGAACACAAAATGGGGAAGAGTTAGAGATCTTTGGAACTTTTGCCGCCGGAGATACCCGAGTGAATGAGATGCCCGCGTTGACCGTCCTGCATACGTGTAAAAAAGAGATATTTTCTGTACCTTTTTCTTCAAACTTCGATACATGTTTAGGAATTGATAATTTAAAGATAATTTAAATTTTAAATTTTGAGTAGTGATGCGGGTGCACAATCGACTCGCTGAAGACTTCGAAAGTTTGCGACCAGATTGAAGCGATGAAGAAATATTCCAGGCTGCTAGACGCCGTTTAATTGCCCAGTGGCAGAAGATTATTCACAAAGATTACTAACCAGTTATCCTTGAAAACAATGCCATGGAGCAATATGATTTAAAAATTCGTCCCGGGACACACAGCGACTACAACCCAAGTACTGACCCCACCATTTTTAACTCCTTTTCAACAGCTGCTTACAGATTCGGTCACAGTCTTATTCCTGGGCTCATTCGCATGATGCGAGGAATAGTTGAAATGGATACTTATCAAATTCGAAATCATTATTTCAACCACTCAAAGGTGGCCTAACACTAATAATCAATTTAAAAGCTACAGCTCAAGAATAACTTTTTTAATCAGTTTTTAAAAATTTTATTATTAATGAGCTAAAGTATTACTATTATACTTTGGCTCTACTGGGATGAGTACAATTTAAATCGAATAAAATTGAAATAATTAAAAGTTGTATTGTTTTCAATAATTAATCTTTACTCTGTAATTAATTTCAGATCACCTCTTCCGCCGGTCAGGGCAACGACTTTATCCTCGGCGGCCTCATGAGGCAGAACTCAGAGTCCTTCGACCGCTTCGTCTCAGACAACGTCTGTAATTTCTTAGAGAGAGAACCTGAGAATAATTTTGGATCTGATTTAATTGCTCGAAATATTCAAGTACTAATAAATACAAATTTAATGTAATAATTAATTTACAAGTTCAAAATTATTTCATAATTGGATTTTAAATTTAGCGCGGTAGAGATCACGGGCTCCAGTCGTACTCCGTCTACCGTCAGATTTGCAATTTGGACCCTTTAACAACATGGGAAAACAGATCTGTAGAAATCCCGGGCGAGTCCTGGAATTTACTAGAGTCATTGTACGAGTCCCCACTTAAAATTGACCTTTATCCAGCTGGACTAGCAGAGACCGCCGTTCCGTTATAATCATAAATAATAATAATAATAATTTACCGGGAAGAATCGTAAACGATTTGAGACGTGGTCTCTTGGTGTCCCGGTTGTCACAAAAGTAAAAATTCACTTTTCACACAGAGTTCGAAGAAGACGAAACTTTTCCAAAATTCCATCCCATGTGCTTGTCTAACTTGTTCTTAAAACTATTCACACTATTTAATATTGATTCATCTGTCTTGACACAAATAGGAAGACTGTTCCACTCACATGGGACATTTCCCAACTGTAAAATCTGAAATGAAGCAAACGCTATCAGAACGTGTACTTCGTGGTGGGGTCATTACAACGTATATAATCATATCGTTGCAAATTGCGTTCTGGCGCCAAAAACGAATTTTAAAATTTTCAAAATTGGTCGAAATGAAAAACTTGAAAAATCAAATGGGAAATTCAATAGGAATTTTACCTTACCCAATGGTCCCCCCTTACCACTTTTTCAGTTTTCTGATTTTTTTCGAAAACTATTAGCCTTGTGTTATTTGATTACTAACAAGCCTAAAATTAATCAGGGGTCGTCCATAAATGGTGTCAACCAAATAGTTTCATTTTTTGGACTCTATGACGCTGTGATCAGCTTAACAATCGCGTAAATGGCTATATCTTCAGCATTGGATGCCATCAATATCCAAGCAGGCCCGAAGAACCTATCCGTGAGGTCATTTATGGACGACCCCTAATTTATGAAATTTTAATGCATATAAACAATTTTGTCTGCACTGTCTGTGGTGAGGTAAGTGAAACGGTCTTACGTTTTTCTTAGGGTGAAATTATAATTATTTGCGGCGTCGTTAAGTTATAAAAAAATACTTTTATATTTAATCATCTTGACTGATTTTTTTTTATTGCGGCAGTATAAGATAATGACCAATTTGAATAACATGTATAGGCTTTCACTCTTGTTGACTGGCAGCTGGGTAGAGTAATACATACATCAGTAATGACGTCTAACAATTTTGAAATTAAAATTTTCAATTTTATTCCCAAAAAAAAACAAAAGGTATCAAATAAAGAAATTTCAGCTTTGAATTATTGTAGAATTTTTTTGTTCTTCAGACTACCTGATTACCTAATTTACCGCTATTTTAATGGCCTAAAACAATTTTAACGAGTGATGTACCTTTCGAATTTATGCGAACAGTAATGAATATAGTAATCTAATTAACTTAAGTCAATGCCGCAATCGCAATCTTTTTTAAATATGTACTTGTCTAAACCGTTGTGTTTTTGAAAAATCATGTTAAATTCTGTTGCATGAGCTGGAAGTAAAAAATTGGAAAATAAACTGGTTTCAGTCTTTAGGAACATTAAATTGATGTTTTTAATTTTTCAAAACAAATTTCAAAAACTTTAACGATTGCAGCTCTGACTTTAGGGTAATTGGCTTATTTTATTCATTATAACTAAAATGACACATTACTTATATAGGTACATTCCCAATGAGTGTTAGTTCAAAAGTTTGAATGAAAAAAATCAGAAAACTGAAAAAGTGGTAAGGGGGGACCATTGGGTAAGGTAAAATTCCTATTGAATTTCCCATTTGATTTTTCAAGTTTTTCATTTCGACCAATTTTGAAAATTTTAAAATTCGTTTTTGGCGCCAGAACGCAATTTGCAACGATATGATTATATACGTTGTAATGACCCCACCACGTAGTACACGTTCTGATAGCGTTTGCTTCATTTCAGATTTTACAGTTGGGAAATGTCCCATGTCAGTCACAATTCTTTGAGTAAAGAAATTATGGCGTGAACTAATTGCTGTCTTTTTCTTCCTCAGGAACAGTGCATGTCGACTAGCTAAATCAATATCAAAAAATTCAGCGGGGTCGACATCATATTTTCCGTTAATTATTTTAAAAGCCCGAATTAAATCTCCTCACCTTTTTCTATCCGCCAAGGACAATATCCGCAACAATTTTAATCTATCCGTGTAGGACAATTCCCAAAGTGATGGAAGCAGACGGGTTTCCAGTTTTTGAACCTCCTGAATTTCTTCACTGTCACATTTCCGAGATGGGCTCCATTAGCTGTTGCACTATTCCAGTAATGGTCTGATAAATGTCACAATTAACTTTCGCAACGTACTTCTGTCGAGATACTTGAAGGTTTGCTCAATTTGTAGGCACATTGACTTTCCCTTCTTTATTGCCTGTTGACAGCGAAGACTTGGATTAAGTTCGTTGTCAATATAAATTCCTAAGTCACGTTCGCACGTTGAACTGTGCAGCTCAGAATTGTTGCGCTTATACACAGGGTTGATTGACAATTTTGATCTAAAGTGAACTATGTGTGTTTTCTCGATATTACCTGCCATATAATTATTGGCACACCCGGAGACTAAATTATTAATATCAGCTTGCAGTTCATGAAAGTCACTGTCGGCCCTTCTAGCTCTATAAATCTTTGAATCATCGGCGTATTGCTTCAGGGAGCTCTGAATCACTTCTCCTATTTTGTCCACGTAAAGTAAAAAGAGGATCAGACCCAGTACGGATCCCTGTGAGCAGCCACTACGCACGAGCCTTTTTGACGATTCTTGGCCATTACCAACCACCTGATATGTACGTCTAAAAAGAAATTCCTTTAACCAGTTAACTAAGTAATCATCCAAATTGTATCTATGTTTCAATTTTTGCAGCAGCCTGTAGTGAGGGAGTCTATTGAACGCTTTGGAGAAGTCCACATACACACAGTCAACAATATTTTCTTCATCCGCTAACCTTGTTATGTCTTACAAAAATTCCAAAAAGGTTTGTAAAACACGATTTACGGGGAAGAAAGCCATGTTGATGTTTTGAGAGGGTACATTTTGAAAATATTTTCTCCCTGATATATTGCTCCAACAACTTACAGCAAACTGAGGTTAAACTGATTGGGCAATAATTTTTTGCGTCACATTTTGAGCCACTTTTGTGAATGCATGTAACGTTTGCCCACTTCCAGTCACTTGGTAACTTTCCAGAATTTACTGAGTTTTAAAAAATAATAGAAAGGGGTACACAGCGAACTGAGGCATATTACTTTAGTAGCCTTAGGTAAATATTGTCCGGTCCAAGCGCTTTGTGTTAATTTACTTGTTTCAACTTCCTGAACAATTCTGCTAGAGTGATGAGTAATTGACTTTTTTGGGGAACGTCAATAGGGGTTTGAGTGCGGTTACTTGTTAGGGTTTTACTTTCAGACACACTTTCACAAAAAAACACCTTTTCAAACGCTAATACGTCCGCCACTTTCGTGTACAAATTAGTAACAAAACCATTATTATTTAACATTGGAATGGGAATGCGATTTTTTAACGCTGCAGTATCTGTAGAAAGCTTTTGGATTCTCTTTTGCATTCTTGCAGATTTTTCTTTTAACAATTTTCGGTGAAGCCTTTTTCGAGATGTTTTCTTATTTCTTACGTTTTTGTAGGCAAACCAGTATTTAAATTTTTCAGGCTGACTTTAGTTGTTGTATCGCTGAAATGCTTTTTTTATAATTTATCAGACAAATCACAGGTTTGGGTAGTTGGGCACTGCAATTTGTTACATAAGGCACAAATGTTTCTACACAGCTTAATAAATGATGCTTGAAGTATTTCCATTGATTTTCAACATTTTGACGTTCAACTAGTTCTGGTTCCCATTTCACTCTTCCTAGCTCCTTCTGAATTTTATCAAAGTCAGGTTTGGCGTAATTAAGTCGGCGTTCATTATTTACTAGCACGGGTCCAACTTGTATGTCACATTTAATTACACTATGGTCACTTTTCCCTAGTAGAGGAAGAACAATGACGTCACTTACAAGTTGGCCTTTTGAAATTATTAAGTCAAGTGAGCTTTGTTAAATGCCTCTGGATCTAGTCACAAAGTTAGTATGTTGCTCAAGAAAGTTGTTATCTAAGATTTTACAAAAAGCAGCTGCTGCACTACCGTCACTTGGAGAAACAAAATTTGAGTGCCATTTTAATTCTTAGTAATTAAAATCTCCTAAAATTATGCAGTTACTATAACTTGATGAGAAATTAAAGACAAGTTGTCTTACGTCAGTTTCGATAGGATTTAAATCCATTCTATCGTCTTAAGGAGGCTTGTAGACGCACAGTACTGGTAGCTTTTTCTCGTTAATATTGAAAATAACACTTACATGCTCAATTTCCGTTTGGAGATTTCCTTCGCAAGCACAGATGTCGGATCGACAAAATACAATCACTCCTCCTCCTTTTTTGGATTTCTGATCTTTTCTAAAAAGCGTGTAGCTAGGTATTAAAAGTTGTTTATCTTGGTAGGTACGTTTTAGGTGGGTCTCTGTAATACAGATTATTAGAGGTTTATTCAGGTTTACAATATCTTTTAATTCGGTCATTTTATTGGAAAGTAAAAATGCATTGGTATAAATCAAGTCTGCCAGAAGACATGCTGAGAGCGTGGCAAAGAAGCTCTACGTCCACCGTAAGTGGTGGCGCTGCAGATGCCTGGCTCAAATCCCTCATGGTTTTCCCTTGCACTGAAGTGAAAGAGGAAGAGAGCTATTAAAAGCGGGATTTGGCTGTAGTGCCGAAGTACGACATCGGAACAAGAAGAAGGTAGTAAAGGAAATCCCGACTGCTACTGATCTATTTTCTATTTTCTACTCTAATAAAAACCATAAAGGCACAGGTCCACAAGGCTGTGCGTTCTGTGATAAAAAGCATCCAAGCTCAGACTGCTTCCTTGCTATGAAAATGAAGCTGAAAGAGAAGACGGCGGTACTAGCTAAGAAGAAAGAATGCATCATTTGCTTGAAGATGGGGCATATGGCTCGCGACTTCCGCTCAAATCCAAAGTGTGTTGTATGTACACAGAAGTATTTACCTATAATGTGTCCTGATTTACCATCTAACAAACAAAAGAAAACTAAGACAGCAGAGACGGACGCTGCTATGACTACATCGGTTGGAATGGCGAACCTATCATGTTCACAAGAGGTATGTCTGCAAACACTCATGGTTAAATTTTTTAGCAATGGCAAAAAAAAGGCAGTGCAAGCAATCATTGATAGTGCCTCACAACGCTTCTACATACTGACGCGGACTGCAGCTGAAGCTGGACCGCATTCATGTGGAAAGGAAAATTTAATCCAGGATTTGTTTGGCGGAATTCAGTCGGAGCAGCAATCACATCGTAAGTATGATGTTCAGTTAGGTACTTCGAATGACAGATTCAAATGCAACATTATGATGCTCGACAAAAGAAAAATATGCAAGAGTGAGCCGTGGATGCAAGAACTCGCTGGTATGGGTATTGTTGTGTCTGACATGAGAACGGATTGTCCTGAAGTGGAAATTCTCATTAGGGCTGACGTAGCAAGCAAGTTGTTGACCGGGATTATTCGAGTAAGTATGGAAAGAGATCTCATCAATTTCGAATGGCAAATTGTAAACATTGAATATTGAATTTTAGCGCGGCTCTATGGCTCATTATTACTTACGCCATGCTCTCTATATATGTTCCAATAGAAATAAGATTGAATCTTATATTTTTTAAAAACCCAGTAAAAGTAAAGGAAGGCTGAGGGGTGTCGAACTCCTTTTCTCCGTAAACGCCAGAGCGTAAGCCCAACTCCGCCACCAAGCCGGAGTTGTATTTTTTAAAATATATAAGATTCAATCTTATTTCTATTGCTACTCATATAGAGAGCATGGCGTAAGTAATAATGAGTCATAGAGCCGCGCCAAAATTCAATATTCAATGTTTACAATTTGCTATTCAAAATTGATGAGATCTCTTTTCCTACTTACTCTTATATGTTTGTTCCTCACCTCACTCAACCCACTCATACTAATCATTATATACATAACCCGAGTGTCCAACAATTCGACTTCCAAATTTATACTAGTAATTGTTTAATGCCTTCCTATACGGGGGCAGAATGGCGGAGTTGGGCTTACGCTCTGGCGTTTACAGAGAAAAGGGGTTCGACTTCCCTCAGCCTTCCTTTGCTTTTACTGGTTTTTTAAAAAATATAAGATTTAATCCTCTTTTTATTGCTACTAATATAGAGAGCATGGCGTAAGTAATAATGAGCCATAGAGCCGCGCCAAAATTCAATATTCAATGTTTACAATTTGCCATTCGAAATTGATGAGATCTCGTTCCCTACTTACTCTTATATGTTTGTTCCTCACCTCACTCAACCCACTCATACTAATCATTTGACCGGGAATATTCGTCAGTTAAGTTGTGAACTCACAGCTATTGAAACGAAGTTAGGCTGGACTCTCATGGGAACAATTCCTAGTAGAAGGCAACAGCAAAGTTCAAGTTCTATGCTTGTCACTACGCTCCTCACTAGCAATGTGCAGATCGCAGACCTATGGAAACTGTAAACTATATGTATTATGGACTTAGGTGAGTCCTAAACGAGAGAACTAATAGAAAAAGCTGCAAAGAAGCATTTTCTACAGACTGTGACAGTAAGTGGGGAAGGCCGATTTGTCGTTCACTTGGCTTGGATAGAAGGCCATCCTGTTCTCCCCAGCAATCGTTTATTGGCTAAACAGAGATTAGTGTCAACTACCAAGAAGCTCATCTCTGATAGAAGATACAAACAGTATAGTGACATTTTCAAGGAATAGCTGAGTCAAGGGATTATTGAGAAAATTCCGGAATCCCAACTAGGTAAAAATGTTCACTTTTTACCACATAGGGCAGTTAAAAAAGAAAGCAGCAGCACAACTTAAGTACGTTCTGTATTTGATGCTTCCGCCCGAGAAAAAAATTGCCCTTCTCTTAATGACTGTCTGGATAAGGGACCCAACCTCATCAAAGAGATACCATCGCTTGTACTGAAGTTTCGAGTTAAGCGAATCGGGGTGATATCAGTTATTAGGAAGGCCTTCTTACAAGTAGCTATTGCTGCAAAAGATTGTAGCTTTCTAATGTTCCTGTGGTGGGCAGATTACTTAAAAAGAAAAATAATTTGTTATCGTCATTGACGTGCTGTATTTGAAGCCACAAGCAGTCCCTTTCTTCTAGCTGCAGTGCTAGAATATTTGGATCGAGCTCCTCCTCATCTTCAGTCAACATCCAACAAGCTGTTACAGTCCTTTCATGTAGACAATTGTGTCACCAGTCTGGACAGTGAAAAAGAGTTGGTGTTGTTTATGCAAGAGGCAAAGACGATTATGGAAGCTGGGAAGTTCGACCTTCGAGGGTGGGAGCACACCTGGTTAAGTGACGTTTCCAATGAAAAAGCTGAAACTAACCTGTTAGGAATGGTTTGGAACAAGTTGACTGACACTGTACGCTGTAATGTACAAGAAATTGAAAAAGTTCTCATATGCCAGTTACAAAGCGTAAGATTTTATCAAAGTGCATAAAGTTTTCGATTTCATTGGGTTCACTTGCCCCGTCACTTTATTTCCTAAGGCGTTGCTCAAAGCAACTTGGAAGCTGAAAGCTGGATGGGATACCGAGTTGCCTAAAGACATCTCGCAACAGTTTCGCTCTTGGGCGGCTTCATTAAATCTCCTTCAGAATGTAAAAGTGCCAAGGTGGTTTGGTGGAAGCGACCAAGTAAGTCAGAGATAGACTTTGCACACTTTTAATAATGCAAGTAAAGTCGCGTATGCTGCATTTGTGTTTTTCCGGATCGAAGATGAAGCAGGTGTGAGGGTCCAACTAGTCTAGGCAAAGTCAAGAGTGGCTCCGTTGGACAGGTTGACTATCCTGAAACTAGAGCTACTGTCGTGTCTAATTGGCTGCCGACCCGAAAAAATGGTGAAAAAAGGCTTGGGAGCAGACCACATAAAGACGTGCTACTGAAGTGACTCCTCTACTGCCCTATGTTGGATTCAACGCGATGACCAGTGGGCGACTTTCTTGGGAAATATAGTGAGAGAAATTCGCTCATTATCTGCTGTAGAAGACTAAAAACACGTTCTAGGGATTCACAATCCGGCTGATCTTCCTTTCAGAGGATGCAGTGTCAACCAGCCACTAGAACTGAAATAGTGGGACGGTCCTGAGTGGCTCAAGAAACCTCAAGCTGAATTGCCAATTACAAGTTTGAAGTGGAACGAGAAAGAAGTGGACCAAGAACGACGACAAACTGTCACTTTCTTGTTTTCATCTTCAATAAAATAATCGCATTTTTGTCAAGGTTCTCAAGTTACCTCAAAACAGTGAGAATGATTGGATGGATAAAGCGTTTTATTTATAATCAAACTCATAAACGTGATTTAATTGGAGGGGATCTCAGAGTCTTTAAACTTGAGATGGCTGGAAAATGTTTACGGAGGATTGTGCAGCTCGAAATTTTCAGTACTGCGCTAAAAGAAAACTTGAAAAGTTTATGTGTATTTCAAGATACTGATAGGCTGCTGAAAGTGAAGACAGGAATTGCCAATCGTAAGGATTGTGAAGCATTTAAGTGTACAGTCCTATTGCTCTCAAATCATCCTGTTGTCGATGCTCTTATTAGAGAAGCCCATTTACAGCACAGTCAAATGGGTGTTGAGTCTATATTAACTTTTCTTCGGGAAAACTACTGGATCCTGAAAGGAAGAAAGACAGTGCGATCAGTAGTAATGAAGTGTCTCAGGTGTCGTCGTTTCGTGAATCACCAGTTAAAGTGCTTTGTACCCGTGCTGGTAGAATTGTTAGAGCCCCAGTTAAATTTATCAATAGTTTTAGTTCATTTGTTTTGATTTAACTTTGTGTGTATAGCCTTTATGCCTATATTTGTATTTTGTAGGACGTAGTCCATAATACCTAGGGTAAAATTATCTAGATTCTTCAAACCTGATAAACTATGTATAAGTGGTAGATGTAATTAATGAAAATACATGTTATGCTACTGAATTTCTCCTTAAATAACATTATTCAGTGGTGGGAGAATGTCGGAATTGTAATGTATGTAACAGGCTGTGGCCTTATTAGTTATTTATAGCGCTAATTCTACCAAATTGTACTCTACTAAAAATGATAGTGTGTGAAAAGTCCTTAATGGATTTTTATGATTTTAGTTTTAAATGATTGGTAATTATGTGTGTAATGTTATATGCAAGTATCGGAAATACGCTTTCTCCCAAACTCTTGTCAATGGGACCGGAAGTCACGGTTTATTTTAGTAGGTATGGTTGCATATCTGTTAGTGTAGCGGCTAGCGCCGTGAGTTGGAGTGCGAGTAGAGGAGCAGTCTGTGCTGTATGTGCACTTAACTATTTTTTGACTACCAGTCAGTCTTTTTTTGTGAGTCTACGGTGGTGTATGTGAAAGAACGGAGTTACGAGTAAATGTAAAATAAAGGATTAAACTGAATTCTTATTCGCTGAGTATCTTGTTCTTGTTTCCATCTCATTGAATAGTTCCTCGTTGTGAGACGGTTATCTCTCACAGCTTACTTTAACTAACAGTACCCGTTAGCCGAAGGAGACGTCACAGCGCGTACTTCAAGTGTACTGAAAAGTAGAAGCATAAAAATGTAGAATAATGGCATGTGAATAACGCATGAGATTTATAATTAGTTTAAATTATAAAATGAATTATTAAAATGTGAATATTCTATGATTGAATGTAAATGAAATTATTGTTAAAGTAAGCATTAATTAATCAAGTCACATCTAGTTGTAAGTTGCGATGCAATTGTACTATGAAACTGCGTCGCAGTTGTTCCACAATTAATGTAAATTATGCTGATGATTTGTAAATGTAAATCGTGAGACAGCGTGGAGCCGAGGTGTAATTTAAAGCAATCCAATCTAGAAGAAATTACTCTTTAGCCAGCTTCCTAACAATTCGGTTTTATTCAAAGATTCTATTATCTTCCTTTAAAATCAAAGTCTATTAAAATACCATACACTCTGTTGTTCAGTATCAGATTCTCACTTCTCATTCATTTATTAGTAGACACATCAACTAACATACATAGTAGCCACGAGTACACCACGAGAAAGTTCACTAATCTTGACAGTATGTATCTACATCACTAGTGTCACGTTAAACTGTGACCTACCTAACCCACACGTCGATTACCTACCTTATACTCATTCCTATACTATCCTATTATTAACTTATAATTATTACTTACACAACACTTCTTAACTACTGATTATTACTACTATTCACAGGTTAATTTACACTTTCTAATAACTATTTACACATTACACTAGTTCAAAATCCGTTTTCGGTTGGTTCTTCATCCCTTTTAGCTATCCAGTCATGTTTCCTGAAACCAACACATATTCAAATAATAAATTATTAAATACAACACACTACATAACTACATTATTAACTACACTACTATTTACATGATAATCTACACTTTTCAGTTTACATTTTTACACACATTACATTTAACATTTTTCATTTAACACTTTTCATCTTACATTTCAATCAACACTATTTACAGATCATACCTATTACACACATCAACATTACCAATATATTATTATTATTGTTATTATTATATTATTATTATATTTCACTTACCTGCTGATCCGGTTGGTCCCAGTTCCCGTCCTATGTCCCATGCTTGCTGCTGTTGAGGTTGCTGCCACTGCCACGGCCACGGTCGTCGTCTCCCGTTCACTTCCCTTGTGCTGAAAGTTTAAACTTTAAACTTTCGCACCGCCCTTCACATTTCCAATTCAAACCTGAAGTCCCGGTCAAACCTACTCACATGACACTCATCGTCCCTTGAATGTCATGTGCAGTAGGTCAATTATCCAGCATGCTTTCTGTTTGTCTGTCTGGCCCAGTGAATATTTCATCACTTTTGCTGACCGACTCCATTCCCATTTAACAAAACTTTTATAATTTAATCTTAATTTTTCTCTCTTATCTGAAACAACCTACCTTGTAGCTCCGGTCTTCTCCATAGTAGTTTTTTCTGCTAAATCTTCTCAGAGTGTTGTCTTGAGTCCAGTTTAGTCCTTTTTCTAAATATAGTTTCGTTTTGGTTTTCTTTTTGAAAAACTTTATTTATTTTTTCTCCTCGAGAGTTTCTCGGAGTGTTTTGTTTTGTTTGTTTTGTTTTGCAGTATTATTTATTGTACTTGCCCTACTTATAATATATTATTATATTTGTTTTGTGTGTTTCCCATTCGTAATTCAAAATTACGAATTATTTCCGGATTTCAATTTAGACTATCTACCCAACAGGTAAAGTAACCCCCGGAAAGACATGGATATTTATATCCTGTCACCACTATAATTAATATTGATTATTTCTAAACATTTTAAAGTGAATGTAATATTATTTTATTTCATTATTATTATTATTTCATGGATTATTTTCCCTTTTCAATATTTTTGTGAGTATATTATTTTATTCATCCCTAATTATTATTTATGATTTAATTCATTATTTTATACTCTGTATAAAATAATTACTCATTAAATCCAGTTACCTCATTTTATTTTATTTCACATATTTTTCAGTTCAATGTTTCAATATTTATTTCTCTCTCATTGTGCAACCAATGTTAGGTGGAACTCCCCCAGTTTCACGTAACACTAGCGATAGTCCATAAGTAATGTCACCCAAATTATCTCCATTCAAAAGCACAACCCTTTCCCTCGTATTTGTCGTAATTGTAAGATTACGGAGACGTCTATTTTATAATAAGCTATTGCGGCCACCCCATTTGAAAGTTTAAAAGCTATTTAGACTAAATAATGATAAGGCAAACTTAAGTGTTTTAATTTGATATCAGAATATAAATATTTTTAATTAACTTTAAGTGATTTTTAATTCGCTTCTACTTGCTCATTATTGGTATATAGTAAAAGCTTTTTAAAAATTATAAAAATTTCAAACAAAGAATTTAAATATTTTAATTGTAGTTTGATAGCAACTTTACTATATTTCACTTCAGAATAATTAAACTCATAACGACGAAAGTCCTCACGTACCTATATGGTTTCATAGGTATAGGTATAGGAGAAAATAATACTATATTGCGTTTCTTTAGTTATATCTTCGGCGAGGACTAAAAGCTTTTACGCATTAAATGTTAATTACCTACGTTTCGTAATATTCCATGATTTTCATGCTATGATTTTGCAGTATATGGGCATACAAGTTGTTGAAAGAATTTCAAAGCGCTCCCTATGATCAGTTGGAAATTGTGTTTTGTAACACATCAGTTTAACGCTCAAGTTTGATAAATTAGTATTTTAAAATGTTAGTAATGACAAAATAAAAACGGCCAAATCAGACCAAAGAACAAAAAATTTTTGAATTTTTAATTTCGCAGAATTATTTTTTTGGGAAATATTATAACGCTTACGAAACTATAAGGTTTATCAAAATCGGTTCAGAAATTTAGCCTGAAGACCCATTTGAAGATTAAGAAATGTATTTAAATATAGCCATATTTTCTGCTGTAATCTTGATGCTAAGCATCTTTATATGGGTATGCATGTGAGTTACATGTCTGGCGGTCTTGCCGAGTCAACTCTTACGCCACTTACTGCTCCTGCCAACGCAGTGCGAACCGTGGACAGGATTTTAAATTATTTTGTTCTAAATACTAAATACAATTTACTTAATTATTTCTAATTATGTCATGCAGGTTAACTTAACAAGTTTTGGTTGTCCTTTCTTCCTGCGTACGTGAAAGTTGCAAGAAAATGCTGCTGACGAGGAAAGAACTTAAGTGGAACATCGTCGCATATTCTTCTCTGTCGGGGCTCAACATACTCCCAATCCAAGTGTCACAAAATTGGGACCGAAAATCCAAAACTATGACGACAAAAATGAAGATGCAGAGGTGTCAGTGGAAACTCTCCATTCAGCGAATGTGGTCGTTTCTATTTGGGACTGTAGTTGTTATCTATGCCGTCAATTGTCTGCGTCTTATAGTGTACCCAGTCAGCACAGACAAATCCTCCTACTTTCCCTTTAATGTTGCTGCAATGATTCCAACATTTTTTTGCTTTGTTGCCAACTTGATTCTGACGCAAGTCTTTCCGGATTTGAGCACTCTTCTTCTCCAAGAAATATTCAAAGCTGAGAACTCTTCTAATCGAGAAACAAGCCCAGGAACTGGTATAAAACTTGTTATTCTAAATCCCATTTTTAAGGGATCATCCATTAATGACGTCCTTAAATATTTTCCATTTTTTGGAACCCCCTGTCATTTTCTTATGGATTAGAATTTTTGTGTACAATCCCTAATCCTAATGTTTCTTGCTTTAAACTTTAGACTAGAACCCTAAACTGATTTTGTTTAATTGACATTGCAGATTCATGGTGCCTAACAAAACTATTCATCAATTATTCCCCAGTTATTATTGTGAGCTTTCCCCTTTTGGGGATCATGGTGTATTTCTACGATCCACTTATGCCTATCAGCTTGTACTCGATGTTGTACCACGTTTCAATGTTTGATTTAAAAGAGCGGGTCTTCATAAAATGGGGATGTCTAATACTACACTCTGTGCTAATCGTCCCAGTTGCAGCTACGACTTACCATATCGTCTTTTCAATAATTTCATTCATTTACTATTTCAGTTTCAGAATCGACCGTGTCATGATTAACGTTAATTTCTGTGCGACCAAGAACGTGTAAGTAATAAATAATTTCCTGTGCGTTTACAATAAGTAATTGTTGTAAAAATTTTTAGTTCTTGCTTTTCTACATTAATAAATGTGATCCTTTTTATGTATGACTTTCTGTTATTGTTTTCTGGAGGCAGAATAAATTCGTGGAGAACGCATCAAATGCTACTGAAAACTTGCAAGGAAATGAGGAGCCTCCAGCTCCACACCAACTACTTCAACGTTTGTTTTTCCAGTGTTGTATTTCTCCTGAAAATAGGATTCATGTTCTCTATCGTAATTATGGGCTTCGTTGCCATTCGCTTTAGCCATTCAGAGCCCATCGTCGCTTTGGCAAGCCTCATCTATTCCTTAGAATTAGGAGCCACGTTTATTTTTTTGTTTGACAAAGCATTCGTCATTCCTCAAAAAATGAAGGAGTTAAATAGTCAACTGAAAACGTTGAGCTTTACGTACACACGGGGCTACACGAGAGAAATGGTGCGGGCAGAAATCAAGTCATTGACAATTAATGGAATTAAAGTTGGAGAGTTTCGAAGTTTGGAGCGGGAGTCAACTCCGAATTTTGTTGATTTTGTACTCAACCAAATTGTGTCACTGCTTGTAATGTAATTCGGTGTTTTTTTGAATTTTAGCCAATAGCAATGTCAACGAACTGTACAAAACAGGATTGAGTTACTACTCCTATAATTTTAATTTGTATCAAAGTTTTGAAAATACCTGTTCTTAAATCTATTGAAAACATACTACAGTACGTCCGTTCTTTATTGCTTGTTAGATCTTTATTTTAGTTAAAAAAATCAAAATCCACATCATAAGGTTAAAAATAACAGATGCGAAAAAGCTACGTGATAGTGGGTTTAAAATTAAGTACAGCATTGCTAACACAAAATCTCCCCAGAACCCATAAAAAATCCAGAGAAAGAACTGAAAGCAGAACTTTAACATTCTTGGAGGATCCGATATCCGATTGACGGAGAATATAATATCTAAAAACAGCTTACACTCAGTGGAAATAAGTATGTGTGATTCAGGGTGGTATGAATTAAAGTGCATATAACTCATAAACGGTTCAGAGCAAATAACATGTAAATGTAAATAAATGCATATCACTTTATTAGTTATCAATTGCAATGCATCCAAAAGCTGTAGTTCAACTGGGCTTCTAGAAAATAAATAAGTGCCAAAATTTTATGAAAAAAATGAGGTAAAAAGTATTTGTGATTTTGGATTTTTTTAAAACTTAATCTATTTAATATCTGGTATGACCTCCCTTTGCGGCCCAAAGCTCCCGAATCCTATTCGGAACAGACTCGACTAGCTTCTGTGTGAATTCAGGGCTAATCTTCTCACACCCTTTTAATAGGATAGTGATCAATTCAGTTGTGTTTTTTAGCATGGGTTTGAACCGAATTCCAGATATTTGTATTCCAATTATCCATGTAAACTTCTTTAGTCATGGTTGTGGGGATATAAACTAACGTTCTGACTCCGTGAGCAGAAAAAAGCCCCACACCATTACGCTCCCTGAAAAACACAACGAGTGAACTGCATGGTCAAATTCTGTTGACGCAGGACATTTGAAGAGCGTTACACACCTCTTGGGGACCTCATTAATGGAGCAATGTTCTTTGGTCCGATGAACCCAAATTCTGCTAATTGTGTGTCAAAGGTGTTTAGAGGGTGTAGAAAAGGCCTGGAGAAGCCCTTAAACCTAGCAGTGTGACATCTACAGTCAAGCACAGAGGAGGTGTGTAACGCCCCTTTAAATGTCCTGCGTCAACAGAATTTGACCATGTAGTTCACTCGTTGTGTTTTTCAGGGAGCGTAATGGTGTGGAGCTTTTTAGATGCTGAGCTTAAGCATCTATTGAAATGGTCATGTCCGTCTGTGTGTCTGCCTGTCTGTCTGTCCGTCTGTTCTTCATGCTCTGCAGGTCACAGTTTTTAAGTGATGTTTTTGAAACCACTTTTCAATGATTGCAAAAGCGAGGGAAAAGTGCCCTATTGTTTTTGGAGTTGATCGGAGTTACCAGTTTCCTACAGTTAAAAGTTAACTGGACCAACTTTTTGAGCAATCAAAAAGCATTGGGAGAAAAACGGGTGTCTCCTATGTTAACAAGGCATATACATACTTCCATGTGAACAGAGGTAGGTTAGGTAGGTACGTTTGCTGTTCATTCACAGTACATTCCGAACTCTTAGCATACAGGGCACAAAAATAGCATACGAAATTGAATGCTGCGGTGCGTTCACAAATGATGTCAACACATTTGTTCCATTTCTTCCTACTAACGTATCACCTAATGCAAATGAAGAATTATCATATCAACGTAGGTACCTACCCAAACACCATAAACCATAACATCATTGCTGTGTGCTCCTTATTCTACATTGTCTAAAAACAATGAATGAGCATAAACCATGAGACCCCACCACATTGACATTAGGTAAAAGGTTTAGGGGTTGAGCATAAATGATGTCATGCAAATTCTCCTTAAAAACCGCTCACCAACCTTATAACAAATTCACAAAGCGCCCACGCATTGCTGTGTAGTTTGTCGTCAAGATCGAAGAAGTATTGTCTAGATACAAATTCGTGATAGCTGCGCAAGGTGTCCAAACCCTGCCGTGCCCATTTGATTGCATGGATATGAAACTGTTTGGACACCTTGCGCAGCTATCACGAATTTGTATCCAGGCAATAGGTTTTCCGCAGTTTGCAGTGAAATGCAGCAGCTTTAAATATTTGTTTAACTTTTTTCTTTCCGTTGAAATCACATTAGTGTGAATACTTTATTACCTTAATTTCTAGGTAGGTATGTTGCGCCCTTTGCTTTAATTGCTTTTCAATTATTTTACACATGGGAAAATCCCATTTTACATTACCCGCCACGAACGATGTCAGGGTTCGGCATCTATTTAAATAGTGTTAGGATGCTGTGTTAAAGTTCCCTAAGCCTTAACAAGGCTCAAGGCAGGAGTCTCGCTTCTCTTTAAGCCTACTGTATTGACATGGTCATGTCTGTCAGTCTGTCCGTCCGTCCGTCCATCTGTCTGTGTGTTCGTCATGCCCCACAGGTCACAGTTTCCAACTGATTTTCTTCAAATTACTTTTAAACAATCACAAATACAAGTGAAAACAGCCAAGTAGTTTTGGGGTTGATCGAACTAACCAGTTTTCTATAAATAACTACTAAATGGGTCCATGTCATAACGGATTGAAAGTGTACGAACAAAAAGCGATGAAATAAACATTAGCGTACATACATATTTATAAACCTGAAAAGTGAAACTAAGTATCTCTTTGCGCTCTACCGAAGTATATAATGCTAATTTTCAACTTGCAAGTACACACTTTAACCTGCAATAATTATTATTCAAGGTCACGTACATTGCATACTCACACAGTGTGAGTCACACTCCACTGCCAGATCAAGCACCTGCCCCCGCTATTACCCTTCTGCATCATATAACCAACTACAAAGTTATGGCACCTGCAGATGTGTTAGTTAGTTACATTTTGACTTTGTCAATGTATTGTTTATTCATGACGTAGCACAAAATTATGTTTACAATAGTATTAGAAATCTGAAATAATATCTGAATCAAATTAGATACTACGTAATTTTTTTAATTCTAGTAGCGTCATAGCCGCTGCATTTGTAAACACTTTTTACGTTTTAGCTTAGCTGAAGCTGAAAACAAACCTACAGCAGTTGTTCCTGTTTATAGCGCACAGTTGCTGGAAATGAAAAGTAAAAAATGTAAATTCACTTTTGAATAAAAAAATAATATAGCGTCATTAATTTGTCCCATATTGTTGACGTAATAATTATTTGCGTTATTTTATTCCAGTGCCTATACATAATAAACGAGCAGACATGGAATCTTACATTTTATTCGTATCCACATCTATAAATTTTGTTAATTTTTTATTCACTGGTATTGGTATCGGTATCTCTGGTTACGTAGTGTTGAAAATAAAGCAGATTAGGTGATTTGGTTGTGCTTACAAAAATACGCTATTTCGATTTAAGTGCGGCAGCTTGTAATGAAATAATTAGTGCACGTAAATCGATATAGTTGTCTGGATTATAAACGTTTATAAATATTTTGTAAAATATGAAAAATCAACTGACCCTCGCGCTACTATTGGCGCTTCCTTTTGTTTTGCTAAAAGAAGGCAAATGTGAACCTTTAGGAGGTGAACAAGAGCATGGCACCAAATTTAGCCCTTTAAAATCGAAGTACTATACAAAATACAATTTACAATTTAAAGCCATTGGAGATGCGAGCACTGCTAACCTTTTAAGAGTGCAGCAATTTGGCTTTTACAGAATAACAGTTTATTTCAAATTACTACTTTTAGTTTGCTAATTAAAAAATTATACAACATTTTTTTTTTGTATTTGTAGGATTGGTGAAGATTTAGAAACTGCTAATGGCATACTATCCACAAAACAAGGACCAGAAAACACGAATTTAAATTTTCCTATGAATAGTAAGTATGTCAGCAGACACGCTATTAAATTGCAGTGCGGAATCCTTGTGTGGAAAACAAGGAACATATGATGGAACTTGTAACAATATGAAAAATCCCAGATGGGGCTCTGCATTCACTGCATTGACGACATTCGCAAGAATCTTAACGAAATATTCTTTCAAAATTTCCTTAACATAAAATGTCTTGAGTTCGTGTGCTTGTTTCAATTTTAGAGAGTGATGAGTGACTGCTGTGTGCTTTCCAATTGACATCCCAGTCAACGACACGTTCTAAGCAAGTGTTGGCCAGACTTGTATGTCTTTCACCCGCTCAGTCCCATTCCTCTTTCCTAGTAAGGTTTAAAACTTGACATAAGAACTGCCGTGCCGGCCAAAAAGAAAAGGCAATTCTTTTAAAAATTAGCGCAATTGAATTTCCCGCCAAAGTTACGATATTAAATTTCCAATACTTTTTTACTTTGTTGAAGGTGTGACCCCAACTCGTGAATCGTGAGCAAATGAACGGAATCTCAGCTTTTGTAGTAGATGCCTTTCAAGTCTACAGTTCAAAAACACTGACAAATCTGCTAAGGGAACATAGTGGAGGTTAAGTGAAAATGTTTTGGCTTCCGACTTTGGGCTTTACAATAAATATTATTATGTTCTATTGTATTTCAATTTAACCATTTGTGTTCATCGTGAAAGTCCTTTTAAATTCTTTGTTTAACACTTTAAATATCTATTAGGATAATTTTCATCCCACTTTGACGTGGCCTTTTAAATAATTTTATTTGATATGAAATTAAAATATTAACTACTGTTTATAGTAATATTTTTTAAATGTAAATGCATGTTTCATTGTTGGCATTTGGTTGAGCATACTAAATATGAAGAGTTTTTTAGCAAAACGGGATTAATCCATTAGAGCAAATTTTACAGGCACAACGAATAATGAATAAATGGTGACAGATTTAGTTTTTTCAACTCAATTTTTTTCCAAATGTACTTTATCCTTACGAAGATTTATCTCTAGTAGTTTCATAATTCTGGACATACTTTAGAATATTTTTTAAAAGTTTCGAAAATTTTAATTTGTGGACTTACATATCTCGTTTTGCCAAAAAATTAATAACTTAATATGAAGTCGAAAGTCCGTGACAAAAAATTTTAATCGTTTTAGGTAGAGCCAAACATTTTTAAAGTTTTAATTTTTCCTTGCATTAAAACGTTTTCACGCACTTAATTGTCTTCTACAAACTACGAAAACGGTTGAAAAGCAAATTTAAATAAAAAACATGTTCTAGGTGGGATGATCTCATTATGTCAACAATAATTTAATAGACTATCCCGTTTTGCCAGACAAGAAAATTGTAGCTACTTTGAAAAATTGCTTTTGTTAAACTTTGACCTTTACCAGGTTAAATAGAACAAATAACACAAATAATCTCATTTTTGAAGAAAATGGACTCATCATGTTTTGCTAAACAACTCTTTTAATATATTATGTATAACACATTAAAGCTTAAAAACTATCGATTAAAAAACAGTAGTTTCTAATAGGCATAAAATTTATAGCCTATTCCATTACATGACTTAATGACTTTGTCATTCTAGAAACAGTAAAGCTAATATTATACTACGCATATGGGTGCATACAATGTTTCACATTAAATTATAGGCGTCCTCACTTTTTTAGATTTTTGATCTCGTTGTAAACGTAAAGGGTATTCCTGCGTTTAACGTACATACATTAATTGCAAGCAATTTTTTTTAATACAATATAAAGCTTAAAATGATGATTTTTTGCATCAAACAAAAGCGATACACTCCAAACGTTGTTTTAATAATTTGTGCTTTCGCATGCTTGCATGGAGTAACAGGTGAGACAGACACACAAAATAAACTTATGAATATTGTGCTCATTCTGTAATTTTGTGTAACAATTTTCAATATACTTATATCGATAATAATAATGCACAAGGAACTGCAAACAAAGCCCGATTTAACATAAATGCCGGAGTCTCCCAAGGCATCTGCATATCCACTGCAAAATACAGCACATCAAATACAATCCAAGGACCTCACAAGGACGCTTCCAAGTTTCAAGCCAGCAACAAAGCAAAGTGCGAAATAATACAACGGAACAAATGTGGTAACTCTGATTGTGGGCTGCCATTCAGTAGTCTCTTTTTTTCAAATACGTTTTTAGTTTGCAAATATTTTGAAAGAAATTATTAGTTACGAGTTATATGTATGAATTCGTACAGTTAAAATTAGAAAATACGTAGTAAGTAAAGTTTGATTAGGTGACGCTAATTATAATAGCTATGTGGACTGCACTTTCAAACAAATCAAAAAGTAATCATAACTGAAAATAGAAATTAAATTGTGTACATATATTGACTATTGGCAGGATCTAGAGAAAGATGTCGTACATTTGAGTGTCCTAGATCTCCTGGAAAAGGAACCCGGATAATCGGCGGAACGAATGCTCTCCCTCATGAATTCCCTCATCAAATCCAAATGAAGCAATATGGCTCACATCTTTGTGGGGGGTCACTGCTTAATGAAAGATACGTTATTTCCGCTGCTGGTTGTTTCGGCAAACACCCAGACTTATCCCACTACTCAGTTCTTGCTGGAGTTCATAATCAATATACACCGTCAGGGACTGAGCAGGAGCGAAAGTTAAAAAAAATCACTGTTCATGAGGGCTACGATCGACCAACATTTTCAGGGAATGACTTAGTTCTCATTGAAGTGGATGCTCCATTTGATCTCACAGCAGCTGTTCAACCCGTTTTGATGCCTCAGCCAAATTATGAGGCTACCGGGGAGGCTATCGTGAGTGGATGGGGAGGTGATGATCCTGCTAGGCTAGAGACAGCTATCCTTAAGAAATTGACTGTGCCCATAATTACGTACAAAGAATGTTCAGATAAATACACTCACATAAAGAAAATACTACCAAGTGAGCTATGTGCTGGCTTTCTAGGTAGTGAAGGAATAGGTGCGTGTCTAAAGGACACAGGTGGTCCCCTTTTGGTTAAGATGGCTAATGGATCTTACGTTTTTGTTGGCATAGTAGCTTGGGAAAGTGGTTGTCCGGAGGCACACTTCCCGGCTATCTACACAAAAGTTTCGAAGTTCGTTGACTGGATTTACAAGAATGCTGGTGTCAATATATCGCAAGTTACGCCACCGATATCTGAGTGTTGATGAATAATATTCTTGTTACCGCACGACCCCACTACTGTACTCCTCTCGGTCGTTATCGCATTCCGTTAACATTATTCTCCTTCCTGGTCATAAACTATCTATAACTATATTTAGATAAAGCCGTGCCGACAAGTCGTGCTACCAGGCCGTGCTGCAATGTTGTACTGCAAAGCATAGCCTAATGTTAAAATAATATGCTCACCGCAAATAAAGTTGCTGTCTAATAGTAAACAATACAAAATCAAGGAATTATTTTTCTTCAGCATGATGACTCATTTTTAATTTTCAACATTTATATTTTCAATAATATTATGATTAAAGACGTCATAATACTTCTGACCTGGTTTGAATAAATTTCAAAATTTAATTAATAAGGGCATATGAAATGTAAATATGTCCAAAATTGTAAGGACATAAGAGGAGTCATCTATAAATGATGTATAGATAAGGCGCACGACGAGAGCTATCAATGAGGAATGAGTACAGAGTAAATGTCTCGTCAATTTTGAAGGGAATAATATACGAATACTATGTAGTACAAGCCAAGGGTTTGCTTTGTCTACTGTTACAGAGTCACAACTGTGATTTAACGCTGTATAGGATTTACTCAACTATTTTACTTTTTTAAAAAAAGACTACTAAAAATAAAGGAAGACCACCAGAAATCGAACCCGATTAATCTGATTGCCGGTCAGAAACGGAGCCACTCAGCCAGCCTACCTTCCATTGCTAGAAGACAATTTTAGTAGCCTGTAATTTTGAAAGCCAATAATAGTGGCGCGATTTACTCACCGCGATTTACACACCTATTTTACTTTTTTATTTATTTTATTTTACTAGTAGTCTTTTTTTTAAAAAGTAAAATAGTTGAGTAAATCCTATACAGCGTAAAATCACAGTTGTGACTCGCTAACAGTGGACACAGCAAACCCTTGGCTTGTACTACATAGTATTCGTATATTATTTCCTTCAAAATTGACGAGACATTAACTCTGTACTCATTCCTCATCTATAAATGATGTCATTACAAGGATGAATGGGTCTTCTCAAAACCTTTCTATCTAAAACATCCGGCGCTTTGCGCCAAATTTGTCGACTGAATTGTTGTTAAATTTATAGGTAAATAATTAGTCACGTTTTGACAGTGTATTATGTATTGGCGACATAATAATATACAATAATATCTGGTAAAAAGCATCCGAAATAATCTGAATTAAATTTTATACTATACGTAAATTGTTAATTGTGGCAGTGTTATATAGTCTGGATTTGTAAATATTATATACGTTTTAACTGAAGCTAAAAAAACTCCAGCAGGTGTTTTCTGACATTCAAACTGTGCAAACGTATAAAAACGTGTCATGGAAAATATACATGGAATTAATTAAAAATTGTTGTTTGTCTTTAGCCACATTTGCAATACTTGACACTGGTCATAAAATTAACGACGAATGCTGCTGGATTTTGTACAATTAGGCATGTGGTAGATGACGTAGAAAGTAAATTTTTATGAATATTGAATCACATCTGCTGCTATGTAAATTTTAAAGCAGGGAACGACATTACTTTCCAACCTTAAACACTTAAACTAGACCTTTTGTTTATATTAAAATAATAGTTTTTATAGCATTACAAAAAATACACATAATGTTATTTTAGTTTCCTCGTACAAAATGCATCCAGACCCCAGACTAGACTGTCCAGGCATAGGACAAAGTGTAGGACTGTGTTTATAGCGCACAGTTGCTGGTAATAGAAAGTGAAAAACGTAATTTAAGTTTCGTAAAAGTAATAAAGTCGTCATATAGTTGCTGACGTCATTTTATTTGCGTTGTTATTTTATTTAAGTGACTATATATATTCGAGATTCGAGCAGACATGGAATTTTACGCTTTATTCGTCAATTTCGGAAGCCTTATTGGAAGTCACGTATCATCCACATCTATCAATTTTGTTAATTTTTTATTCTTCGGTATCAGTACCCGGGAATTGGTACCGTGCTACGTTGTTTGTGTTAAAAACAAAGCAGATTATTTTATTTTGTTGTGCTTGTACAAAAATACATTCAAACGATTTCATTGCGGCAATTTGTAATGAAATAATTAGTGCATCACAGACAGATATATTACATCCATATAGGTGTCTGGATTAAATACGTTTAGAAATATTTTGGAAAATATGAAAAATATTCTGACACTCGCGCTACTATTGGCGCTTACTAATGTTTTGCTAAAAGAAGTCAAATGTGAATCTTTAGGAGGTGAAAAAGAGCATGGCGTCAAATTTAGTTCTCCAAATCCAAAGTACTACACAAAATACAATTCACAATTTAAAGCCATTGGAGATGCGAGCAATGCTAATCTTTTGAGAGTGCAGGAATTATTGCAAAAGTAAGTAATTTGAGTTTCACAAAATAAAATATTATTTAAAATACTTTAAGTTTGCTAATAAACAAATTACACGAATAAATTCTTAAAAATTAGTTAAAATTTTTTGTAGAGCTGGGGAAGATTTGGAAACGGCCAATGGTATACCATCCGCAGAACAAGGACCAGAAAATCAGAGTTTTAATTTTCTAATGAATAGTATGTCAGCTAAAACGCTAATAAATTGCAGTTCTGAATCTCTGCAAGGAAAACAACGAACACATGATGGAACTTGTAACAATATACAAAATCCCAGATGGGGCTCTGCATTAACGACATTTGCAAGAATCTATCCTCCGTCCTATCAAGATAGTAAAATTAATATAGAAGCGCAATTTTTTTAAAAGCAGATTTAATTAGGGATCGTACACAAATGACGTCATCAGTAGGTCTACTTGGCCATTGATTTGACACCTTATATATTAAAAATAGCCATTTCAGCAAAATAAGTAAGCTCATTTTTTGTGATGATTTTTTTGTGATGATTTTTTGATGACGTCATTTTTAGACCATCAGCTAGTCGGCATATGGTGGGCTATTTAATATGAAGAAGTCTATTGTGAACTGTTTTGATATTTAATTTTGCAACAGAGTTGAACGAGCCGTGCGGAGGTTTAATCTCAACATTGCCAAATCCCCGCGTAATTAGCAGAGTAATGCACCCCGACTTAAATATTCCTGATGTATTCCTAACAAATATGGTTCCACAAATTGGGCAGTTTCTTGATCACGACATGACGCTCACTCCACAGGCTGGTGGGTTGATTGCTTTTTTTACGAAATATTCTTTCAAAATTTTCTAATCGTACAGCATGTCTTGAGTTCTTGTGCTTGTTTCAATTTTAGAGAGTGACTGCTGTGGACCAGAACGAGAAACGAACCCAGATTGCTTTCCAATTGATATTGCAGTCAACGACACGTTCTACTCAAGTGTTGGCCAGACTTGTATGTCTTTCACGCGCTCAGTCCCATTCTTCTTTCCTGGTAAGGTTTAAAACTTGACATAAGAACTGCCGTACCAACCAACAAGGAAGGGCAGATTTAGAAATTACCCCGTTTGAATTTCCCGCCAATTCTAAAATTTGAATGTTTTTAAAAATTTGTTGAAGGTGTGACCCTAACTCGTGAGCAAATGAACGGAATTTCGGCTTTTGTGGATGCTTCTCAAGTCTACAGTTCAAATTCAACACTGACGAATCTGCTAAGGGAGCATAGTGGAGGTTAAGACAAAATGTTTTGCCTTCGGACATTGGGCATTTTCCCATTTTTCCCTCGCTTAATACTAATCGTTAATCGTTTGGATTTGTTTCAAAAATTAGGTCGACTGCATGTAAACGAACGCACTCCAAGTTTTTTGCCCACTGTGGAGCAGCTTAGAAAAATCAGCCTGGAAGAGATAGAGATCTTTGGAACTTTTGCCGCCGGAGATCCCCGAGTGAATGAGATGCCAGGGTTAACTGCCCTGCACACGCGTAAAAAACAGATACTTTCTTTACTTTTTTATTTGAAATGTATAGAAAAAGTTTCAATATTTTTGTGAAATTGATAAATAATAGATATTTTTTTTTAAATTTTGAGTAATGATGCGGGAACACAATCGACTCGCTAAAGACTTTGAAAATCTGCGACCAGATTGGAGCGATGAAGAAATATTCCAGGCTGCTAGACGACTTTTAATTGCCCAGTGGCAGAAGATTATTTACCAAGATTATTTGCCAGTTATCCTAGGAAACAATGCTATGGAGCAATACGATTTAAAAATTCGTTCCGGGACATACAGCGACTATGACCCAAGTGTTGACCCCACCATTTTTAGCGCTTTTTCAACCGCTGCTTACAGATTTGGTCACAGTCTCATTCCTGGGCTCATTCGTATGATGCGAGGACCAGTTCAAATGGACACATATCAAATTCGCAATAACTATTTTGACTCCTCAAAGGTGCCCAAATTTCCTAGTAATAAAAAAAATTTTAAAAGCCACAGCTGAAGCGGAACTTTTTAAATCCGCTTTTTATGAAATAAATTACTGTATTTAATATATATTGAGCTAAAGTCATTGGCTGTACTGGAACTGGTACGAATTATATTAAATAAAATTATTAGTATGATTATTTAGTTATTAAATAATTAATTAAATAATAAATAGGTATTTATTATTTACTTATTTATTATTAGGTAAATATTAATAAATTAAATATTAATTAGGTAATCTAATATTATTCATTTAAATATTGGTTCAATAATTGATTAATTCAGTAAATATTGGGTAATTAATTAAACAACTAATTAATCACTGATGTAAATAAATTAAAAATTGAAACTGTATCATTTTCATTTTTTTCTTATATTAATTTCAGATCACCTTACTTGAAGGGCAGGGCTACGATTTTATCCTCGGCGGCCTCATGAGGCAGAATTCAGAGTCCTACGACCGCTTCGTCTCAGACGACGTCTGTAATTTCTTAGAGAGAAAACCTGAGAATAATTTTGGATCCGATTTAATTGCTCGAAATATTCAAGTACCAATAATTAATACTTTTATTCAATAATTTCAATTAATTTAAAAGTTTAAAATTATTTAATTATTGGGTTTTGAATTTAGCGGGGTAGAGATCATGGACTCCAGCCGTACTCCTCCTACCGTCAGCACTGCAACCTTGAGCCTTTAACAACATGGGAAAAGAGGCCTGTGGAAATCCCGGCCGAGTCCTGGAATTTACTGGAGTCACTGTACGAGTCTCCGCTGGACATTGACCTTTTTCCAGCTGGACTAGCAGAGACCGCCGTTCTGGGGGCTGTCACTGGTCCAACTTTTAACTGTCTTATGGTAATTTGTTTGTGTTCATTTGAATTTGAGCCCTTTATATATGTAGAATCGTAGAAAACAAATACTATTATTTTAATTAAGATAGTAAAACTAATTATAATAATTGCAGGCCGAGCAGTTCCGTTCAGTAAAATTTGGAGATAGATTCTTCTACACGCATGAAGGGCAGGAGGGTTCCTTCACGCTGTCACAGCTCGACCAGATTAATGCGAGAACTCTTGGAGACGTCATTTGCCAGAACAGCAACACAGAAGGAACTCAGAAAAACGTTTTTCGACCATCAACGTATGCAAACAAGGAACAATATACATACATATTGAGGTTTTTGAATTCTGAGAATTAAACACAGGGAACATTTAGTAATTATTTTAAAACTTTATCGTTGCAGGTCGTACAACAGGTTGGCACCAAATCCCTGGATTTCATGCAATGACACGAACAAACGCCAATTCCTCGAGTTAGCTCATTTCCTTTAAATTTTAATCTTAATATTCGTGTCTGTGAATTCAGACTCGTAATAAATTATATTTAATTTAATTTAATTTTGTTCACGGTGTTCGAAGCTTGAAAGTAAATAGAATATGGCTTGAAAAAGTAAGCTATGGCGGCAATTTAATTTAAAACTTTAAAAGCGGATTAGATAAAATTATATAGCATACCTAAAAGTTTTAATTTAAGATTAATTAGAATATGAAATTGGTAATTATATTTAAGAGGCATTCTTTTGTTTCTACTTGCTCATTATCGGCACAGTAATGGCTTTCTAAACATTTCAAAAGTTTAAAATATAGAATTTCAATATTTTGATTGTAGATCTACAGCAACTGCTCCACTTGAAAATAATTAAAGTAATAAAGACAAACGTTTAACTCTTTCTAAATACTTGTAGTGGCATTGCTTATGACTGGAAATTGCGAAAATTGGGAATATTCATTTTGATTACATACGAGTGTAAAATCCTCACTGACGCTGACTAGAAAAAGAGTTAGTTTTTATCATGACACTTTTTTTTTAGCTTTCATTCATATGGGAATGTCGTGAGTCGTGACTTAAACTTAAGCTAGTAATTACCCTGCCACGGTGGCAAATCGGCTAGGATATTAATAATGAGACGCGGGACATAAAGTCACTAGGGCATTTTTAACTATTCAAAATTCAAAATCACGTAATTAGTCATTACGTATTTCAAAAAGCTCAAAATATTGCTTTTAAACATTTTTGGAAATTTAAAAAAAAACAATTTTATTTTAATACTTGTGTTTAGATCAAAGTTCAAACCAGGATTTATTATTGCTTATTGTAGGTGTAGGCAGTGTATTTTATTTCTAGCTAGAAATGAATGTGTTTTTTACCAGATTTTTTAAAGTGCAAATGTTATGATTATAATTTGTTATGCGATTATTTCTTTACTACCATAACGTCAATTTACAGCCCGTAAATTAGTGGGCAGCAGCCAGCATAGCTGAAAAAAGAAGTTAGTTGTAGCGATTTTTATGCAAGCATTTATAAAATATCAATAAAAAAATGTTTTACGCTAAAATGTCTATAGATGATTTTTCGAAAATCTGAAACTTGAATCTATAAATTTTTGTCTCTTACACATTGTTTTTATATGGACAAATTATACATTAAAATGACAGGAAAATTAATTATTAGCATTTATGTTAAGAGTTTGCGCAGACACCTAGAACTTTGATACAAAATTAAGTTAAACATATTGTAATAAATTGCTACCATCACCATTGCAAAATAATTTGTTGGAAGAGTAGTATACTAATTAAGTATGATCATGTTACTAAATCAATATGCACTTAAATGTTAAATCAAAAATAAATCAAATTCAAAAATTATTCGTTCATGAACACAAACTGTGTAAATTGGAATTTCGCCAATTAAATCACTATCACCATTATTATTAATATAAAAATATAAGCTTCAGTTTTCTCGGATTATTCAAGCTTAGTCATACTCTAATAGTATCGTGAGTGAAGAATCAAATTGGCGCATATCCAATTTAAGCTGGAATTAAAATGAGCTATGTAAAAAACATTAAATTGGAAAAATACGTAAAATTACTACGGGTTTTAAAAAAGTACCTACCTAATATTTCACTTAAATATTCTTCAAATGTGCAAAGCGTATTATTTTAAATATGCAAAATTGTTCATTTACATTTGTTTAAAAATTGCAAAATATTCTAATTAATACTTGTTTTGAAAAGTGAAAAATATTGTATTTACATGTTTTTGAAAAATTAAAAGCTATTTTTAATTTGCTTGCATTTTTTAAAATTTCAAAATGTTTTATTTCGTGGGTGGACTATGCAATGTACGCGGTTCTCTACGCAAACTCATACTACATTATTTTCATACTTTTGGTTTTTTTGGGTCATTTGGGATATTTGCTTGACTGCCTGTTCGCCACTGTCAACGATAATTACGAAAAAAAGTAAAATTATTTTTTTAATTTATTTAATTTAGTATAGGGAATCATAGAAATTTTTAAATTTTTCAGAAAACAAAAAGGGAATAATTACCATCAAACATTTTTTCCAATGCTAAATGAAGAATGCTCCCAAATTCGTCAATTTCAGTTCCTCACAAATATTTTCAATTTAAGTTTCTCCACCAGTGTTTTTCTAATTAAAGTGTTCACCATGCTGATAGCAGTGATTTTCATTTTCTTTTCCATCCGCTACATTCATTCAGAGCCTCTCATTGCATTTGCTTCCTTTATTTTGGGCATCAAAACAAATCTGATGTTCATATTTATGTTGGACAAAGCATTTCCAAGTGCCGCAGAAGTTCGACGCAATTCTAATTCCGTTGCAAGTAGACTCAAACAGGCTACTACGTGGGAGTTTTGAAAAGAGCCAAGTTCGAGCGCAGATAAGTTCGTTGAGGGTTAAAGGAATTCAAGTTAGTGGGTTTCAATATTTTGAGAGGGAGTCTACTATCAATTTTATCGATTTTGTGCTGAGGCAAACTATGGGATTGCCTATTTTGAAGGTGTAGCTTACGTTTATGTCTTAACCTGGAAAAAAAATTTTGAAAAAAGAAGGAAAATGACTGGTTCAAATTTAACTAAAGTATTTCAATAATAATTATTTCTTATATCGTTATCATTTAGAACACATTTAAAATTGCTGTACGATAGCTCTTTTATATTCATTATATCGTCTGTGAAGAACCAAAATGAACCAAATCCATTTTTATTTTCAAACAAAATTAAAATTACATGTTCATCAAAGCATGTAAATACAATAACCTTGTGCATTTTTCCAAAAACATGTAAATAGAATATTTTGCACTTTTCAAAATTTTGTAAATAGGACATTTTAAACTTTTAAAAAGCGCATAAATACAATGTTTTGACACTTTCAAGAAATATGTAAATAGAACAATTTGCTCATTTTAGAAACTCGATATTAGCATTGTAAGCATGTATCTTATTTACTGTATTTTTTTGACATAGCTCATTTTAATTGTAGCATAAATTGGAAATGGGTCATCTTGGTTCTTCCTAATGTTATATACATATTAGTATATATGAAAAACGCATTTATGTGGTCTTCATAATTTAATGAAAACATGTAATTATATACATAAAGTGAAAATTAAATAAACAATAAACCAGAATTTACATACAATAAACGTACGCATAACTGCCATCGCATTTGATCGCATACTGAAAAATTGCGTTTTAATACCTCTACATTACCTTTATGCCCGTGCTTTGATAAAACATATAATATTTGGTTATCAGGGACTAATAAAGCAGAAAATCCAGTCGTGATTTGTACTTCTCTAGTATAATAAATTGCACAAGGCCATACTGATGATTTATAACTACATTATACACTTAATTATGTAAATAGGTAGAAATTATCAGGTGGCAAGCATATAATTAAATATAGTACCTATACGTAAGTACAAGTACAGTAAGTCCTAGTGAACTGGAATTTAACATTTTAATTTTATAAAGTTTCATTTATTTTCTGATAACTGATATCGTACATATTATATCGTCTATGAAGAACCAAAATGACCCATTTCCAATTCATACTAGAATTAAAATGAGCTATGTCAAAACAAAATAAAGTAAATAAGATACATACTAACAATGCTATGATCACGACTTTTTAAAATAAGCAAAATATTCTAGTAGTAGAGGAAGCTAGTCTACCCGTGATCCGCTGGGTAATCCAATGGCTCCGAAAAAGAAAAAAAATCAATAGGTCGTTAAGAGTTGACTTTTTCCCCTCCCGTGTCCTCATGAATGAACAACATGTGAGAGATACAAAATTTTGCTCGTACGTTTTGTCTCCTGTGTCTCTATGAATGAACATTTTCCTTCAACATGCAGAACATGTGAGAGATACTCCAACGTGTACCTGACTAACTATTACAACCAGTTCTTATGTAGATGTTATAAAACTGCAACGTGTACCATAATCATGGTGAAGATGGCGTTATCTATTTTGTAAGACAAGCACGCTCAGTTAAAAAAACATGCTGGGGAAAGTCCACCAAATACCCATCGAAATTTTTTCCACTCTTGTGTTTCCTCCTCAAAGTACATAATCTCCTCCCTACCGTGAGTATCGTTTTGCTTTCTCTTTCCCATCTATAAAATTATTTGATTAAAAAATGTAAATAAAGTATTAGGATTAACATATAAGCATCACATAATGTGGACCACTGTATACCATTTGATTACATATGAATTGGTAACCACACCATTTCCGTTAACGGCTGGCGAACTTATACATCATAAAAAAGTTGTAATTCACTTTTCTAGATCCGAATTATATGTAGATTAAGGCTGCGTGGAGATAATATGCATTTGTTTCATATTTAATGAAATATGATGAATTCAAATGTAAGGAGTTATGGACCACTGTACACCATTTAATTACATATGAATTAGTAACCACACCATTTCCGTTAACGGCTGGCGAACTTATACATCATAAAAAAGTTGTAATTCACTTTTCTAGATCAGAATTATATGTAGATTAAGGCTGCGTGGAGATAATATGCATTTGTTTCATATTTAATGAAATATGATAAATTTAAATGTAAGGAGTTATGGACCACTGTATTGCGTTTCAAAACTGCAATGTGTGCCATAACCATAGTGTAGATGACGTTACTTTGTTTTGTGAAATTATTTCAGCACTCAATGAAATATAAAGAATTTAAAAATGTAAAGAGTTACGGATCACTGTATACTATTTATTTACACATAAGTTGGTAGTTACATGCAAATCACAAACGTCCACCGAACCTTTACACTATAAAAAAGTTTTAATTCACTTTTCTTAATCAGAATTATATGTGAAACAAGACTGCATGGAGATAATATGCATTTATTTTGTATTTCATCAAATATAATGAATTTAAATGTGAGGAGTTATGGAGCGCTGTATGCCATTTGAATACATATGAGTCAGCAGCGACATGTAAATCGCAAACGTCCACCGAACCTATACACTATACAAAAGTTTTAATTCACTTTTCCTAATCAGAATTATATGTAGAACAAGACTGCGTGGAGATATTATGCATTTATTTTGTATTTCATCAAATATAACGAATTTAAATGTGTGGAGTTATGGAGCGCTGTATGCCATTTGAATAAATATGAGTCATCAGCGACATGTAAATCACAAACGTCCACCGAACCTATACACTATACAAAAGTTTTAATTCACTTTTCTTAATCAGAATTATATGTACAACAAGACTGCGTGGGGATAATATTCATTTATTTTGAATTTCGTCAAATATAATGAATTTAAATGTAAAAAGTTATGGAGCATTTAATGAAATATGATGAATTTAAATGTAAGGAGTTATGGACCACTGTATACCATTTGATTACATATGAGTAGGTAACTACACCATTTCCGTTAACGGCTGGCGAACTTATACATCATAAATAAGTTGTAATTTACTTTTCTAAATTAGAATCATATATAGATTAAGGCTGCGTGGAGATAATATGCATTTATTTCATATTTAATGAAATATGATGAATTTAAATGTAAGAACTTGTGGCTCACAGTATACCATTTCTAGAATCAGTTCCACTTGAAGACATTGACAGCAACGTTGTCAGTGACGACTGTTAAACATGGAAGGGTTTTATAATTATCAAATTTTTCATCCCAGTCAAATACTTATAATAGGTCCATCGTCGTCAGGTAATATATGTACATCCACTTCATACTATTTACTAGTCAATACAAAATAAACATATCTAGTTCAAAAATTTTTTTTCTATCTAGGAAAAACCACCTTGTTAGGAGAAATAATTCAAAATCATCAACTTGTTTTTGATCCACCGTTAGATAAAATTTTTTACTTTTATAAAGCATGGGACGATAAATTTAAAAAGTGGATAAAAAAATGTCCAATTTTAGAATTCACAAAAGGAGCAAAATTTAGACTGAATTCAGATGTTGTTGGAAAAAAACAAAACCTTTTGTGTATTTATGATGATTTTCACCAAGATTTGGAAGAAAAGGAATTTGAAAATCTTTTTATTTATGAAGCTACTAAGTACAATTTAAGTGTAATAATAACCATGCATAATGCCTTTTTAAAAAGTTCTCGTATTTTAAATAGCCAAGCAAGATATAAAATATTAATGGGAAATCATGACATGTTACAAATTTCAAATATTGCTAGACAAATGTTTCCAAATCAAACTAGGAAGTTTCTTGATATTTACAACGAATGTACAAGTAGACTTTACGGATATTTATTTATTTCTCTTGATCAAAGGGTTCCAAAGAAATTTCGACTCCGTTCTGCTCTTCTGCCTTCAAACGCTATTGTTTATGAAATGGATTAACACAGTTCAAAAGTACCTTTATTGGTACGATAATGTGTTGGGAAAGTACTTATTAGTTAATTTCATATTTTTTAAAATTGCATTCGTATATTTTAATTTTTTGAATTAAACACGCACAAAACTATTATTTGCACAGATGTTACAGCAGCTGGTCCACATTGTGACAGTTTCCACAAAATAATTTTTTAATGTCAAAATTTAATATATAAAATTGTCATTAGTTTTTTAATGTTATACAATTGTTTTTTATTTAAGTAAACCGTAAACAAGTTTTTTCAATTTTTGTTTAAATACAAATATTTTTCTGTCTCAAAGTTTAGTGTGTATTTATATTTTCAACCGTGAGGATGTCGTTTTTTGAAAAGCAAAAAGATTTTGTAAATGTGTACAGTAGTTTCAGTAAAGAAAAACAGAAAGAATTGATTAAAATTGCTTCTGAAGATCAAATTTTATCTCTTTGTGAGGCTATTTCAAATGTAGGAGCAAACATTATCACAATTTGTCCCAAAAAATATAAAAAGTTGCGAAAGCACAAAAACAGATTGACAAAGATTTGTCACCCCAATACTTCCTTGTTCCAACGTCGCAAGCTTCTACAAGCTGCCAACGCTAGTGTTAATACTGTATTACATGAAGTAGAAAAGTGTCTCAATGCCGAAGCAAGAGCAAAGTGAATTGAAACGCTACAGACTAGTAAGTGAGGACGTGTACAATTCTATATTCCAAACTCCCGAAGTGAAAAAGCAGATGGAAATAGAGCGTGAAATGGAACATGTAGCACACAACCCCACCAAGGCCGACGATGCAAAACTAGTTCAGTATGCTGAACTATTGAAACACTTACGATCCACGAATATAACACGAAAAAAACAAAAGGCGAGAGCAGTGCATTCCGAACCTGTTCACCCCACGACATTAGCCGCAGCAATCCAAATACATAATATAAAAACACAAGATGCGGAACGGAATTTGACGCCTCCACTCTCCCCTACTGGTTCTGTTTCTCCACGCAATGCAATTGATTACTCACTAGATTCTAATTCACCGCCAGCCAGCCCGCCGCCGCCGCCGCCGCCCTCGCCCTTGCCACCGCCCGCCGCGGTGGCCCCACGGCTTTTACACGTAAAAGCCGGGGCTGTCAGCGGAGCTGACAGACGCGACAACGCGGGTTCTCCGACCCGCGTTGGAGAATCTGCTACTGCTACTCGAAAACGAAAACTTAGCCATGGTAGGAGAAGAAAAAATCCATATCCACAAAAATCTCTACCTACCAATACTACACCTCCTTCCCTATCTACATTAACTGAGAGTATTGCTAGTTCCGTATCTATGCCAAGACCTAGATTATTAGCAAATCCACATAAACGAATGAGGTTTTCAAATTTGAGCGTTCCCAAATCATGGATTCCCATGACTACAAAAAGAATATCGAAAGCGACAAAAAAACTTGACTTGTAACTTTTCTAATTAAAAGTGTAAAATATGTGTGTTGAATAGATACGAATGAAATTTATGTATGTATGCATGCGCATGAATTTATATTTAATGTGTAGTGAAAAAATTGAAAATGTAACGTGTTTGTGATTATGTAACTAATAGACTGAAAATAGTGTTTTGTATTATTAGAATTGAATGACAAGTATGCAGAAGTGTGAGCATGTATTTGTGAACCTAAAAAATAAAAAAATGTCCAATGTTTTGTGAATTTGTAACAAGTTGTTAAATTTTTTATGCTTTATTTAAAAAAAGAAAGCAGCTTTTATCCACATTATAGGGATCAAAATTATAAAATTAGTTTATTAATTTTATTAGGTGATTTACAGCATTGAATTATTTCACATTTTAATTGTGTACATGGCAATGCATTTAATTTTTGTTTAAAGGAATTTACAATATTATCATTAGTTACAAAATTTAAAGTAAATGAATTTCTTATTTTGTTCATACTGCAATTGTGAAGAAATTTATTCAAAACATAAATGCAAAATTCGCCACATTTTTCACTAAAATTGCCTTGCACTTGTCTTGTATTTTCAATTACTTGTGTGTTTATATTATTTGAAAATATAACAAAATCATCTCCATAATACTCAATTGACCTTGCTAAGGGATCGAAAAATAAAAGTGGTGAATTCTTTTTTTTGACATGTATTGCCAACCAATGCAGTCCATCTGAAACATAAATTTATGAAAATTAATAAAACGTTTTATTTACGTTTTTTCGGTATTTCAATGTATAACTATTGGCTACTACTACTACTGTCTACTTACCTTCATTTCCTGGTCTTGAGTTTACTACTAAATACAATGGATATATAGCTGGAGAGTTGATTTTGAGAAGAATTAATTGGTCAGATGATAAAACCTTCCATGTACTATTTAATTTACCACATCTTGATAGCTTGTGTAAACATGTTGCAATTTCTAAGGTATTCATTTTAATTCAGATGATTGCTGGCTCCGTACTGACTACACAAGATTAGAAAAATCCTGTACTTGTGCGTTAAGGAACCGATCAATAGTCAAAAGACTAGAATACTCAGCATACACAAATATTGAAACTGCATTGTCTAAAGCTTTTTTAAATTAAAAATCTAATTTGATATTTCCAGTTCGAGTTGGTATTGCATTTTCACTAGATCTTGAATCACGTAAGTCGTAAATAAGTAGAGTTGTGGACCCATTTTCAAACATTTTTGCATTAATTGGATTTCCATTATCATTAGTATTGCTGTTCATAGCTAAATAATTTAAATAATAAAGCTCTGCAATTCTTGACTGATTTTCAAAATCCACATTAAGTGGAGGAAATACGAACATTTGATTGGAGCATGTCACGTGAATATTAGAAAGAAAAAAATGGTTAAAATCATAGGGGTTTGATGGCATAGATCCATAGGCTGATGAATTTAAAACCATAAAAATTACAATGCGTTCGGGTAAGATTCCTCCAAGTACAGAACTATCTGTAATCGTTGTGCTTCCTTTTGGAGCTATAAAGGACTTTACTAACACTTTTTTGAATGGTATTTTCACTGGAACAGACTGTAGAATTTGATAATTTTTCAAAGCTATTGATGGTAAAATTGTATAGCGTTTGACGTACATACATACTTCTTGAAACTTAAATCGGTATTGCTTTGTATCATCTGCTAAGGTGTTGATTAGAATAAAATGACTTGGTGATTTTGTTAATTTTGTAGTCACTTTGAGGGATGGAAGTAGCAAGTCTGTAATGGTAAAAGCATCACATGCAAGCTTACCAACAAATTCAATTACACTTTGTTTTGCCCACGCGTTTCGCTGCTTAAAAGATGCATTGGTAGCTTTTGCTAATGTTGAGGGGGAATCGTCTTCTATATATCCAGCAAATTTACCTTGAGTTTCTATATACTCTGGACTGGAGTTGAGAATTAATTCTACAATTGATCTGAATGGGTGGTTCATAGACTGGCTAATGACAGTTTCACTGAATGATACTTCAACGGAACTAAATAGACTTGGGAGAAAATTATTGACAACGGCTAAAGTATCAAATGTTGGAGCTGCCCCCTTTTCATCAACTACAGCTCCACGTATATAAAAGAATGTATCATCTAATTTGATAGATAAATTTTCCGTCCCTTCAGCAGTAAATTCGAGTTGAGAATGTTCATTGTCCAGAGATGTTTTGCTATTTATTTTTTCCCATACAACATTTGTAATCGAAGCATCCACTAAATGATCTTTAATAAGAACAGTATCCGAGCGAATGCAATGTTTAGTGGAAGACATGATTATGTCGTAAGTTAATCAAACAAGTCTTGAGAGATGAGATTACGTATCTTCCTTTGCCCCCTCTTTTGATTAGATTTTATGTCTGTTAGTGTAGAAATTAGATTGGATTTTCCTCGTTTTTGTCGTTTTTCCTCCCTTATTAAATTACGTCCTTTCACACGCCGTTTCCTCACAACACTGCTTTGTGATTTTACACGTCCTCTTCCTAATGCTATTTTACTACGTACAGTATTTTGATTGAATGATCGTAAACCTGATCCTTGTTGTGAAGGTGTATCATTAAATAAATTGGATTCTACTTTTTTTAGAGTTTCTAACCCTCTTGCTTTTATTGAGTCACCTATACTACGATCCCCTTGAAGTACATCACTTGCAGTTGCACTAATAAAGTCACGTGCATATGGACGAGCTGCTTTACCAATCTTTTTTATAGCCGGTACAAGAAATCTACCAATAGTTCTGAAGAAATTCCCGATTTTCCCCCTTCCGTACTGCACTCTTCGCCTTGTCTGTACAATATGCATATCATTTAAAAAATGATATTAAATACATGTTTCTTACAAAATAAAATATGTGTTATATTATTTACCATGAAATAAGGGAGATCTAAGCTCCCTTCACCGTATTAAAGATCATAAAGAGGATGAATTGACATTATAGTTTTTTTCGAAATGACAAAACTACAGTAAATAGTCCATTGCTCAAATTAAACGGCTCCCCTGTTTCTGTGAGCGTTGCTATATGAATGAAATTTAATGTAGACGTCGGTAGCTTTAAATAATATCGTGGATTAAATGAATAGTGTTTAACACTATTATGTTCTGCAGGTGTGTACGGTATAATTCTAAGTATGGGTGCTTTTGTATTGCACACAGTTTGTTCTTCACAGCAGTTACTGTATACCATCATTAAATGTGAATTTGCTAAAAAGTCTGGTGGATTTGGTGAAATGTATTGTCCTTTTGTAAAAACTTTATTTGATGGAAATCCATATATAGCAGAAAGTTTATCTGACAGTCTGAGTTCACAATTGGTGTATTTAATGTCGATTAAACTTTGATTTTTATTTTCAGCAAATTTAATATCAATTCTCAATGGGAGTAATGTATCTGTTCCAAACTTATTATTCAAAATTGTAGTTAAATCATTTATTTTTAATGGATGACCTGGTACGTAGAAATTTATTATTTTCTCATCACTTTTATTAGATTCCTTGTCTGTTTTCCAATGCTTTAATTCAATTTTTCGTTCATCCGATGTTTGATTATTTTCGAACACTCGCTGGGAATGATTAAATGATACCTCTGTAAGGGCAACTTCGTACTGCTCCCTATCAAGCTCGAGAGGTTCAGGTAATTGCACTTTAAAATTACTGTTGTTATTTTGTGGGAATAATTTTGTTGAAGCTGAAGAAATTAAGTATACAAAAATTTCATCGTTAGTGTAGTGATAACTCATTTTGATGATGAAAAAGTTGATACACTTATTATAGCATGAACCAGTGAGTTTGCAATGTGTAATGGAATACTAAGTCCAGATCCGAGTGTTGAATTATCAGGTTTTCTTACATGTAATAAATTGTTTTGTATATACACCATGTAGCCATTTCCAATATGGATCTATAAAAATCATTACATGTGTGTTACATTTTTGAATTATTAATATTATTATTATAAAATCAAATCATTTTTTATTATACCTGAAATTCGTCGCTACTGCTTATACACCTTCCGTTTTGCACACACTTGCATAGATTTGAAGAAGAATTTCTTTTATCCTACATTTAAATCATTAATTAATTTTATATAAAAACAAATATTATTACCATGTATGGTTTTTTATTTGTCTTACTTACCTCATCCATTTTTAAATTTTGAATCAAAAAATCTGTTTGTATTTTTGAAATAGGACTGCTCAATTTCTTTTTTCTACGTTGTATAAATTGAAGAATTGTTTGAAATAGTGTAGATTTGTGCGTCATTCTATTGCTCCCATCGAAACAAGACTAAGTTCATTTTTATAAAATGTTGCATTAATTTCTCTACCTTGTAAGTCTTGTAAAATATAAATATATTGATCCTTTGCCCTGCGCACCTCTTTTATTTGAAATATTTCTGATGAGAACCTTTTATTTGCACCCTTTTCAAAAATATTGCGTTGTGTTGAAATTCTACAATATTGTCCTACATGATAGGTTGACGTTTTTGGAAGTTTTGAGTCCTTATTAGGATCGAAAATATAATGAAATATTATACTTTTATTTTCTTTTGTAACTTCTGCTGGTTTTGCTCCAATACTTCTATGCTAAAATTTAATAATAATAATGAAACTTTGAATTTACTCTTGCTATATTTGATTTTTAATAAATTACCTTTGTATAGTTGTAAGTATATACAATATTATCAATAATATTTATCCATTTGAATGATTTTTTATCTGCGTTAAAACGGTGAAGACGTTCAAGGATTGTTCGTATAACTCTATCGTTAAAAAATAAAAAGTTACAACTTTTACCTATCTATGTAATAATTATATTTATTTTATTATTTTCAATAACCTTTCACATTGAGATGCCTTGATGCCAGTGTGTGTACTGTAGTGATTAATATTATATTTTTCAAATAATTTCTTACAATCTGAGTTGTAAAATTCTTTCCCCTTAAATAAAAACATACATTTAATTGTTCTACTTTTTAAATTAAAATAAATATAGTTGTGTGTTTTACGTACTTTATCGGATAAAAGCTCTTTCGGTGTAAATCCCGCTCTTTTAAATATTTTGGACAATGCTCCTGCAACTTCAGAGCCTCGTTTTGTTTTTAATTTTTCAATAAATACATAACGACTAAATGAGTTAATACATACTAAGACCCATGAGAATCCCTTATTATATGTTTTATATTGACCTAACGACATAAGATCGATTTGAAATTGTTGAGTCAAATTTCTCGCGTTAAAGTGACGTCTTGGAAATTTAGTAATTCTTGGTTTGTACTGTGTATACTGTGGAACATACAGAAGGTTTTTAGTAATTTCAGATTTATTTTGTGGTACATGTTGTTTGAATGTATGTACACCTGAAAAGGATCCAATAAAATTTGGATCTGTATAATTGGATATAATTGATTTTTCCTCTCTATTCATCTTTTATAGCTACAACAAATAATATTGAATCTCATTTTATGTGTTCCGCTGAGGAGGGGAGAATTGAAATACCGTAGCTAATTGGAAAAATTCCTACTATTTGACATGGTACGTCCCATGCGTTTACCTCTGTTCTCACTCTGATGCGCGTAAAACTCTTGTGAGTGTATATAAGCGGCATGCGTCTGTTCATTCTCCAATTCATTCTAAACCTGTACTACCTTTGTCAACTTCTCTGCATTGTATTTTTATCTTTACAAAATCAGTTTTAATACATACTATGGTCAGCTCAAACGAGGTGAAATGAGATTTTGAAGACACACGTAATGGACTGACATTGTGGAGGACTTGTATTGGACAGAAGAAGAAAAGTCAAAGACCATAAACAACAAACGAGTTTTTGTATTATTTTTTAAATCAATTGATTAAATATTTATTTATTTTGACTTAAAACATTTGACTTATTTTTAGTTTAAAATTTGCCCTCATTTTTGAGCTGCAGTTGTCTATGACTACGGAATAAATGTTATCTATATTGAAAACAAAATGAATACTGCACAAAGTTTGTTGTGCGAGGCATGTCAGTTTTGCTGGTTGAACTATATACCATCAAATTTACAAACTATTGAGTATAAAAACAAACAATACTGTGTGCGATGTGAAGAGCAAGAAAAGAAAAAAGATGAAAAAGTGGCTGAATGCTTCAATACACCGTATGATGAATGGATTAAATTTGATAAGTTTGACAATATTAACAATTGGTGTGAAGTTACAAGAGTGATAGACAAAACAGATTGTTTTGCGTGTAAATACGATTCCTATGATAAAGCATCATCCACAGAAGGTCCAGATGCAGAATTTGTTCACGGCGTATCTCTGTATAGTGAGATTGTGTTCATATACAAGTTTATGCCAGAAATTAAAGTATGCGGTTATTGTATGTTGTGCCGAAGCTCTGCAAAAGTTTTAGAGAATGCTCACGAATATATTTTAAACTTATAAACTATATTTTTAAAAATACTATTATACATGATATTTATGTATCAAATGAAAAAAAACAGACAGAGATCGTTTTTTATTCCTCGTGATGACGAAGTTTCAAACGTCATTCGATTGTGTTTCACTGCTTTGTCAAGTTGTTCAATTAATTATAGTTCACAAAAAAACATAATACAAAATCAAATTATTTGAAAATCCAGTGCTACAAAATGGCACGTTTTACTATTTGTTTGTTATTTATGTATGGTGTGGTTAATTTACTTGCTCTCAATCAAACCAAGATTATCTACAGTGACAACGTCATGATGGATATTTTTAGGGAAAGTGTCAGTGTGGACAAAGATTTACACAATATTTCAAACGGTAATAATAATACTTTAAATCATTACTAGTTGATCATTTTTATTATTATTATTGAATGTAAAATGAGACTTTCCTATATATCAAATGAAAGATAGACAGACACAGATCGTTTCTTTTTTCCTCGTGATGACGAAGTTTCACTGTTTTAAACGTCATTCGATTGTGTTTCACTGCTTTGTCAAGTTGTTCAATTATTTAAAGTTCGCGAAAAAACATAAAACAAAATCAAATTATTTGAAATCCAGTGCTACAAAATGGCACGTTTTACTATTTTTTGGTTATTTATGTGTGGTGCGGTTAGTGTGCTTACTCTCAATCAAACCAAAATTACCTACAGTGACAATGGCATGATGGATATTCTTGTGGAAAGTGACAGCATGGACAAGGATTTACACAATATTTCCAACGGTATTATTAATAATTTAAATTATTTCTAGTTGATAATTTTCATTATTATTATTGAATGTAAAATGAGACTTTTCAGGATTTTTATGAGTATTTTCAGTGGTATATATGTTTATTTTTATATATATATTTACAAAAGAATTATGTCCCTCAACTCTTGATCGTGAGGAATGTCTTGAATTCTGTATCTTTCACAAAGCCTCATTTCCAATATCTGTCCAAGAATCTACCCGCCTACCTGTTGGAATTGAGCCTGGAGTTGAATACCTCATATACGAAACTATAACGGATGTCGAGATGTGTGATGGACATGAAGACAGAAAGCCCAATCAAACTTGGATTCCTGGAGGACAAAAGAACTTTTCTCGAACTCGAACTATGTGGCCACAACATTTCTATCCCTATGAAAATAACAAAAATAGGACCGTTGTCAACAATACCGATTACTATGGAGGGACAGAGTGGACTTTCAACTTTGCGAGCAACAATGACAGTACATCTTGGAATTCAGTTACAATCATTGACGATTATATTTATCATCTGCTAATTGTTGGTAAGTAGTAATTTGGTATATATTTATATTTTATATATGTAACAAAAATAAAAAAATATGACTACTACAGTATACTATTTTTGACATTTTGATAGGAGGACTGATGCTGACACTGTTGTTGCTGCTATTGATTCTGATCTGTCGTTTCATCAATCAAATAAAAGGACATGCTGTTTTACATTTGGAGATGATCAACATGAATCAAATTCAAAACGTCTGAGCTGAGATCATTTTGGTTTTTTAAAACTATTTTTAAGAAGTGGTACATACTTGATATTTTACTTTAATATTATGAACGATTTTATATATATATATTTCAGTTTACACACTTTTATATTCAATATATTGAACTTATGAGATTGGTTAGAAACAAAATTTGATTTTATACCACTTTTTATTTTTTAATAATTTTCAAAATAAAAAGCTAATTTTATTGTCTAAAATGATAAAAAACAAAAATTATCTCCACGCAGTCTTGTTCTACATATAATTCTGATTACGAAAAGTGAATGACAACTTTTTTATAGTGTATAGGTTCGGTGGACGTTTCTGATTTACATGTCGCTACTGACTCATATGTATTCAAATTGCATACAACGCTCCATAACTCTTTACATTTAAATTCATTATATTTGACGAAATACAAACTAAATGAATATGATCTCCACGCAGTCTTGTTCTACATATAATTCAGAATAGGAAAAGTGAACTAAAATTTTTGTATAGTGTATAGGTTCGGTGGACGTTTGTGATTCACATGTCGCTGCTGACTCATATGTATTCAAATGGCGTACAGCGCTCCATAACTCCTTACATTTAAATTCATCATATTTCATTAAATATAAAATAAATGCATATTATCTCCACGCAGTCTTGTTCTACACATAATTCTGAATTAGAAAAGTGAATTAAAACTTTTTTATAGTGTATATGTTCGGTGGACGTTTGTGATTTACATGTCGCTGCTGACTCATATGTATTCAAATGGTGTACAACACTCCATAACTCTTTACATTTAAATTCATCATATTTCATTAAATATAAAATAAATGCATATTATCTCCACGCAGTCTTGTTCTACATATAATTCTGATTATGAAAAGTGAATAACAACTTTTTTATAGTGTATAGGTTCGGTGGACGTTTCTGATTTACATGTCGCTACTGACTCATATGTATTCAAATGGCATACAACGCTCCATAACTCTTTACATTTAAATTCATTATATTTGACGAAATACAAACTAAATGAATATGATCTCCACGCAGTCTTGTTCTACATATAATTCAGAATAAGAAAAGTGAACTACAATTTTTGTATAGTGTATAGGTTTGGTGGACGTTTGTGATTCACATGTCGCTGCTGACTCATATGTATTCAAATGGCGTACAGCGCTCCATAACTCCTTACATTTAAATTCATCATATTTCATTAAATATAAAATAAATGCATATTATCTCCACGCAGTCTTGTTCTACACATAATCCTGATTAAGAAAAGTGAATTAAAACTTTTTTATAGTGTATATGTTCGGTGGACGTTTGTGATTTACATGTCGCTGCTGACTCATATGTATTCAAATGGCGTACAGCGCTCCATAACTCCTTACATTTAAATTCATCATATTTCATTAAATATAAAATAAATGCATATTATCTCCACGCAGTCTTGTTCTACACATAATTCTGATTAAGAAAAGTGAATTAAAACTTTTTTATAGTGTATATGTTCGGTGGACGTTTGTGATTTACATGTCGCTGCTGACTCATATGTATTCAAATGGTGTACAACACTCCATAACTCTTTACATTTAAATTCATCATATTTCATTAAATATAAAATAAATGCATATTATCTCCACGCAGTCTTGTTTTACATATAATTCTGATTATGAAAAGTGAATTACAACTTTTTTATAGTGTATAGGTTCGGTGGACGTTTCTGATTTACATGTCGCTACTGACTCATATGTATTCAAATGGCATACAACGCTCCATAACTCCTCACATTTAAATTCATATTTGACGAAATACAAAATAAATCAATATGATCTCCACGCAGTCTTGTTCTACATATAATTCAGAATAAGAAAAGTGAACTAAAACTTTTGTATAGTGTATAGGTTCGGTGGACGTTTGTGATTCACATGTCGCTGCTGACTCATATGTATTCAAATGGCGTACAGCGCTCCATAACTCCTTACATTTAAATTCATCATATTTCATTAAATATAAAATAAATGCATATTATCTCCACGCAGTCTTGTTCTACACATAATTCTGATTAAGAAAAGTGAATTAAAACTTTTTTATAGTGTATAGGTTCGGTGGACGTTTGTGATTTGCATGTAACTACCAACTTATGTGTAATTAAATAGTATACGATGATCCATGACTCTTTACATTTTAATTCTTTATATTTCATTGAGTGCTGAAATAATATTGACACATTTTTCAATAATTATATTTTTCAATTAAAATAAATGTATATTATCCCCACGCAGCCTTAATCTACATATAATTCGGATTTAGAAAAGTGAATTACAACTTTTTTATGATGTTTAAGTTCGCCAGCCGTTAACGGAAATGGTGTGGTTACCAATTCATATGTAATCAAATGGTATACAGTGGTCCACATTATGTGATGCTTATATGTTAATCCTAATACTTTATTTACATTTTTTAATCAAATAATTTTATAGATGGGAAAGAGAAAGCAAAACGATACTCACGGTAGGGAGGAGATTATGTACTTTGAGGAGGAAACACAAGAGTGGAAAAAATTTCGATGGGTATTTGGTGGACTTTCCCCAGCATGTTTTTTTTTAACTGAGCGTGCTTGTCTTACAAAATAGATAACGCCATCTTCACCATGATTATGGTACACGTTGCAGTTTTATAACATCTACATAAGAACTGGTTGTAATAGTTAGTAAGGTACACGTTGGAGTATCTCTCACATGTTCCGCATGTTGAAGGAAAATGTTCATTCATAGAGACACAGGAGACAAAACGTACGAGCAAAATTTTGTATCTCTCACATGTTGTTCATTCATGAGGACACGGGAGGGGAAAAAGTCAACTCTTAACGACCTATTGATTTTTTTTCTTTTTCGGAGCCATTGGATTACCCAGCGGATCACGGGTAGACTAGCTTCCTCTACTACTTATTCTATTTACATAGTATATGTTTGAAAAGGTCAAACTTTTCTATTTAAGCGTTTTTGAAAAGTGTAAAATGTTCTATTTACATGTTTTAGAAAAGTGTAAAATTTTCTATTTACAGGTTTTAAAAAAGTGTAAGATTTTCTATTTAAATGTTTTACAAAAGTGTAAAATGTTCTATTTAAATGTTTTTGAAAGTGTAAAATGTTCTATTTGCATGTTTTTGAAAAGTGTAAAATGTTCTATTTGCATGTTTTTGAAAAGTGTAAAATGTTCTATTTAAATATTTTTGAAAAGTGTAAAAATTTTCTATTTAGATGTTTTAGAAAAGTGTAAAATGTTCTATTTAAATGTTTTTGAAAAGTGTAAAATGTTCTATTTAAATGTTTTAGAAGAGTGTAAAATGTTCTATTTAAATATTTTTGAAAAGTGTAAAAATTTTCTATTTAGATGTTTTAGAAAAGTGTAAAATGTTCTATTTAAATGTTTTTGAAAAGTGTAAAATGTTCTATTTCAATGTTTTAGAAAAGTGTAAAATGTTCTATTTGCATGTTTTTGAAAAGTGTAAAATGTTCTATTTATTTACATGTTTTAGAAAAGTGTAAAATGTTCTATTTAAATATTTTTGAAAAGTGTAAAAATTTTCTATTTAGATGTTTTAGAAAAGTGTAAAATGTTCTATTTACATGTTTTTGAAAAGTGTAAAAATTTTTTATTTACATGTTTTTGAAAATTGTAAAATGTTTTATTTTCACGTTTTTAAAAAGTGCATACTATTCTATTAACTTGTTTTTTTTAAATGCACAAGGTTCTATTTATATGCTTTGATGAACATGTTATTTTAATTCTTTCTGTATATAGTGCATTTTGTTTGAAACTAAAAATGGATATGGGTCATTTTGGTTCTTCAGCAGACGATATCTTATATTTACATAATTATATGCAGATGGCATTGACCACTTGAGCACGTGGCTTAAAACATAGAACAGTCATTTATTACAGATATAATTATGTTGAGTTTCAAACTGACGATGAGTCTAGTCAATAGATAATGTTGATTAAATTGTGATGGTCACACTATGAACTCAGCTACAACTAACCTAATTATCTAGTTATACAGCGCCACGTGCAGCTAGCTTAATCTTTCATAGTGGAATATAACAATTCTCCATTGGTGCAGAAAGTACAAACAATAAACAGAACTGAATAAAAATTTATTACAATTATTTTGAAAAAATTGAATTCTAACTGGAAGATAGACGTATTTATAAAAGAATTTGAGCAATTTGATTTACATTTTGTCCAATTATCTGAGGTAAGGTACCAGCTTTAAATTAAAAATACTAATTACATTTTACATTTTATTATTTTGAATTTTGATTCATTACTCTCAGCTCAGTATATGCAGCACATGGATTAAAATCTGACATCTGCACCAAAAAATTGTATACACAATTAGATTGTAATATTCTACTGCCGTTAAAGAAGCAAATCCGCATCTTTCAAATATTTTTTAAAAGCAAAATCATATATCTTTTCAATATTGACTACAAGCAAAATCATGTACCAACCTACATCTTTCCTTTTAAAATTCTCATAAGTGTAGGATGTAACAAATATATAAACACTTCGTTTTTGTTTGCTTCAGAGGGACGTGTGGGATCCAACGTTATAGGCTGAAGAAACTATCTGAATGATATTTCCAGAAGTATGACTGATAGAAATAAACAGGTACGACTCAATTTCGTTTCTGCATGTTTATAAAAATACGCGTATACAACAAAATTTTATTCAATGCAATAGCAGACATCCGAAAGGATGCAATTTTATGTTCTTATTATAACTTTATTCAGAGTAATTCCAGTACCCCTCTCCCAAATTGGCTACCACCTTCCGCAAGATGGTCGTTTAATGAGAGGTCATCAGTTGATGAAGTCGACAAAACTAACAACAAACCTTCCCACCTCCGTCCCGTACAAAGAAACTTGGATCAGCCCAGAACACATCCTAATTATGAAGTAAATCACAATCACAACAACGATAAAACAAAGATGTCAGGTGCACCCGACAATGACAATGACTCTGTCGCAAGAGTGATGGAACCGGAAAAGCTCCCAGCAGCGCCACCCCGCTTCAGTAATCGCACCTCTCTGGCCCCTCCGAATCTGAATCCAAAACCAAATCCGAATCCAAAACCGAATCCAAAATCGAATCCGAATACAAATCCGAAGCCAGTACAAATAATTGAGATTTCTTCAAGAAATCTCTTCAAGAATTTAGTGGATAAAGTGATGCAGAAGCAGCGGCTGACACTCAAAACAGACAATCTTTCGGGGATCTTGTCTCAGGTGGGGAGTCGACCGGTGGTTCTCCTCTCCATTGTGGGCCCATCCCGTCAAGGGAAATCATTTATACTGAGCTATATGGTCAAGTACTTGCGCTCCCTCTCCGCCTCCAACACTTCCTCCGTCCCTCAGTCCGACTGGATGGGAAAATCCAGGGATGAGTCTCTCCGAGACGGGTTCGGGTGGAAGAATGGGACGGAACCGGAGACTCTCGGGATTTGGATGTGGTCCGAGCCGTTCACTTTAAGAGCAGCTGATGGCTCTGAGTTCGACGTCCTCCTCATGGACACCCAGAGCGTCTTCGACGCTCACACGGATAAAAAAGACTGGTCCACCATCGTGGGTCTCAGCCTCCTCACCTCCTCCTGCCTCATCTTCAACATTAGTAAGTATCTCGATGAGCACATTTTGGAATCGCTCCAGAAATTCATGGACTTTGGTCTCATGGCCAGGGACACATCAGATAAGGAAGGGAACCACAAGCCATTTCAAAAACTGATATTTCTTGTAAGAGACTGGAATTGTCCAGACACGCACCCTTACGGGGTGGCAGGCGGAGCGGAGTATCTGGATTCGAAGCTCAATGAAGAGACTACGGAGGATGGGGAGGAGATTCGAACTCAAATCAAATCCTGCTTCGAGCAGCTCGACTGCTGTCTCATGCCAGATCCGGGGAAACATGTCAAGTTAAATTCCTACGACGGCTCTGTGGCTAAAATGGATTATGATTTTGCAGATAACATCCAAGAATTCATTGAGCATCTCTTCCGTCCGTCATCCTTGGCCCCTAAAAATATCCTAGGGAATCCGGTGACAGGAGAGGACCTCTTAGTGTATTTTAAACAGCTTGTTAACGTATTCAATGGGGGAGAGATGCCTTCTAATCAAGAGTTGACTCAAGCCACTGTTAACAGCTGTAATCAAGCCGTCGTAAATCGTTGCTTTCGAACCTACAAGAACAGCTTCGAACAATTGCAATACCCGGAATTAAGGACTTTCCTCTTGGAAGAGGAGCTTAGAGATTTAAGTGACTCAGCAAGTCGGAGCTCATTGAGTCAGTTTGAGTCGTTAAGAAAAATGGGATCCCTTGAAGCAATCGCGACTGCCAAAGGGGAACTGACCAGACTCTGCGACTACTTTAAAGATGGATTCCTAGTTTTCAACGTAATTGCCCGCAACCAGCAAGAACAACGGGTTGAAAGGGAGCTACAGACGTTTCAAGACACCAGGCTGAAGGAACTCATCCGAACACAAAGTACGGGAGCGGATGACTTTGTGTCGGAATATGCCTTTCTCACGATTTGTGCGAATTGTAAAATGGAAGGTCAGGCGATGCTTATAAAGCAGTGTAAGACAAATGGTAAGTGAACGACCCATTTTCGTTCACTGACTGTGACGCCAGTCAGTAAAATCAAAAAAGGACAGTGTTCATCAGGACCAGGACTTATTTTTTTCCTCAAAGCTCCTGAGGGCTTAAGTCATGAGCTTTTAAAATCAGTCTATATGAGCCTCTCGTATCCGTAGTGGGGTTTTAAGTCAAAAGCGAAGAATAAAATTGGTATGTTAAGTGTGACAACAATGTTTTATTTACAGTAAAAAATTTCAATTCAACATCTTTTTAAAAATTTCAAAATGCTTTATTTACCTCTCTTTGAAATTATAAAATAAGCTGTATTGACATGTTTATAAAAAAGAAAACCGTTTATTTAATTTTTTTTCGGGTTAAACTCACAGGGTTTTGCCCTTGTTATCTGCTACATTCATCCAGAACCTATCATAGCATTTACTTTTTTTTATTTTGAGCATCGAAACAAATTTGATGTACGTATTTATGTTTGACAAAGCTTTTCAAGTCCCGCAGAAGTTTAACGCAATTCTAACTCAGTTGAAAGTAGACTCGAACAGGCTACTATGTGGGAATTTTGAAAAGAGCCAAGTTTAAGCGCAGATAAGTTCGATGAGGTTTAAAGAGATTTAAGTTGGCAGGTTTCAATATCTTGAGAGGGAGTCTACTATACATTTTATCGATTTTGTGCTGAGGAAAACTATGAATTTGCTTGTTATGAACGTGTAGCTTATTTATGCCTCACTATATTATAATTTGTAGTCGGATGAATTTTTTCCCTTATAACGGTCCACGTCCATTTTTAAACGATAATAAAAATATAATTATTATTAGGTGGGTAAAAAATAAAATATTTACTGAATACACCATTAAGTGGTTAAATAATTTGTCCGATAATAATGTTGCAGATTTACCTTACGCCTTACAGATTATTTGATTATACCTACCTAATTAATTGTGGTAGTAATAATATATGCACTAATTGTAAGTACGTGGTTATCCTGTGGACGGTTTTGCTTGATACGCTGTAAGTAACTGCGTTCTATGATTTGTATCACGTGATGCCAGGTCATGACTACTTAATTATAGCGGACTTTATAAACGCCGCTTTCATTAAAATTATAATGTCATACTGCTTAATCATTAAGTGATGATAAACTTATCGTTCAAGTAACCCTATTAATTCCATTTTACTATTTCCTTACTTTTAAAATAAGTTCAATATTAAAGTAAGGAAGTAAGTACTGTATTACATCATTCATCAGCGCAACAATCTGTAAAGATAAACTAACACTACATACATACTGCTACTGCATACATAGGTATATACATCTAACGCACGTCAATGTGCAATACACGTGATTCAGACTGCTGACTGATTGAGAAACTGCCTGCTACCTACACATGCACTATCAGGGCCGGACGAAGGAATTTCTTTTAGACAGCAATTTGTTTCCATACAAAAAAAAACACAATTTAGATTTCATTAATGGTTTTCTTTGGTAAAGCAAAATGTTGTATTTTTACATGTTTTATAGAAAATTGCAAAATGTTCTATTTACTTGATTCATAAAAGTGCTCAATGATTTATTTACATGTGTTAAGATAAGTAAAAAATGTTTTATTTCCATGTTTTTGTAATGTACAAAAAAATTTATTTGCATGTTTTTGAAGAGTCAATATATTATTTTTATATATTTTTGAAAAACTGCAAAATGTTCTATTTACATGTTTTTTGAAAATTCAAGCAGCAGAGCTGCCTACGCGAGCCACATTATCCGGCCCTGTGCACTATTATTTGTTGCAAACAACATGCTTTATGTTCGCCCTTGAAATTATACTAATAATTAGGTCCGCATAATTAAATGATAAAACACGTAGTACTACACAATAAATACGTAATTCAATTAAAAATAAGTGTGTGACTTTTGTTTCCAGTTTAGAAATTCAATGTATGTAAGGAAATTATAAATGTAGTCTTACCTTGCCAGTTAGTTGCATATTATTAAATATATTTACACGCATCAGCATGCATGAGATAGAAGCAATTATGTATACAGAAACAAGCTTGCTAATCCTAAAATTAAATACAGTTTTCCTTCTTTATTTTTGTTATAGATTAATTATATAACAATATTATTATGTAAGTCAAGGTGGCTACTGCCTACAGACTGTTCATGAAAATTGATCGGATTTATTTATTTTTTTTTAATGCTCACCACGATGTCTGCAATATCTTTGCTACAGTTCCATTGAGAATTTTCTCACAATGATGACGACGACAACGATGACCGACGCTCCAACAGTCGAAATTCCACATTTCATAATATTTTGGAGACATTGGAGAGTCACGTTTGACGTTCCACTTCGACATTCACTCGGTAGTTCGGTCATCAATCAGTGAGCTGCGTTTATTTTACTGGAAATTATTTCACACGCTTAGTTGATTTATTGACTTAACATGGAAAAAGTTGTGGACATGAGTCATGAGTTAAGGACTTGATAGTTCAAAGTTCGTGGAATTTCCTAATCTTCATATACAATGCCTTGAAATCTCGAGTTAAGTTGTATGTAAGTTTGTATGAAACTTGTCTATCAGTAACCTGCAATCTGTACCTGCATCAGGTTTTAACGATAAGTAGCTCACAATCTGCATAATTAGACACACATTAGAAAAAATAATGAACTTGATGGGCAATGATGGGATTGAATATATACCTAAATATTGTGTCTTACCTCAGAACAGATATGTAAACGAATTTCAGTTGATTTTTGTAGTTGGTTTTGGAAAGAGTAAAAATAGCAAACTTATAACAACTTTTAGTTTGTGTTAGAATTTTAATTTTTGACTACTCTTTAAGATTCTATAATTCTAGGTTAAAAGATTCTTTGTTAGAAATGGAGAGAAAATCAATAGTGAATTTTTTAATCACATTTTTTGCAATAGTTCAAATACTGAGCACACACTATGCTGTGTGCGAGTCAAATATTTCAATTTCAGAGACTGATAATGAATTATTTGACTTTGAAGTTATTCCTGAGGGGATGGAGGTAATTTTGTTTTTGTTGAGTGACCAACTGAGTAGTTTAGTTTTGTCATTTATGATTTAGTGTTAATTTTTTAGCTTCTGACTGTGACAATGCCAGCAAATAGCAGTTTTTCTTATTACGTAATATCATCCGTTTGGTTTCATTTTTAACTTGTCTTTTTTTTCAATTTTTGCAGGATATATTAACTGAGGAAATCGCTAATTGGGAAGTTCCACAGTACATCCGAGAAAATTTTGTGTACTACCATAGCGGATGGGATGACGACAAGCGACCAAGTAATTATTAATTACTAATTAAAAAAAATTCACTTTGACCTGTACGAACTTATGGATCGTTCATAAATGATGTCAGCAGTAGGGTGCTTTTCTAATTTTTATATTTGCTGATTGATGAATAGTATGGATAATTGAGACTGGGAAATGGGATATTCGAAGCATGATAGAGGGTGGCCAACAAAAATACGACGAGTACGACAAATTCATTAGCAATGGAATCTTCACCGTCATGAACAGCACGCGCCTCACGTCCACACCCGAAGACCCGGTCACGCAGGTCGTAATTATTATGGATATGGAAGGATACAATTTGAACCAACTCAACTCAATTCCAAGTATGTAAAAATACATATTTAATTTAATATGTTTACTGAAAATTAAATTTCAAAGACTTCAATTAATTTATTTTTTTTAATTTTACCCGGTACCGGTCATCAGCTGTCGGCTACATTCTAAAAAGTTTTAGGAAGTTCATCCCAGCATTTGTTAAGCTTCATTACGCCTGCATTGTTAATGGTAAATTAGAACAAAACTGTAACATTAAAGAACCTAATTTAATTGTTAACCATTTTAAATATTTTATTTTTATTTTTTATTTTGTTTCTCCACGGGTGCAAACAGCCAACTTTCTATCAGAGACAGTAATAAACCTGTTCAGGCCACTTTTGGGAAGAGAATTTGACAAGGTGGACGTATACGGGTTGAACAAAGCCAAATGGATCCCAAAACTTTTGAAAATTGTGCCCAGACATCAGCTCCCAGAGTGGTACGGCGGGGTGAAGGATTACATGCCTATTAAAGTTTATGGATAATTAACTCTGCAACCTGCAACTATTTTGATGCATTACTGTGTACACCTAATGCTATAGATGTGCAACGTTGCCATTGCCTATAATGTAGATTTTGATTGTAAAATGGAAAAAAACGAATAAACCAAAGTCGAGTAGCAAACTCTGATGCCAATAAGATACTTATCTTCCGGATTTACGATACGTTAGAAATACTTTCATTTTTACATACTACATGTCATGTGTTCTTGAGTTACTTCCAAGCGTAATCCTTAATACTGAGGAAGTTGCAGTGAGAAAATTAAATCCTTTTTTTCACATTGTAATAATTATGTATAACTATTTGTACTGTTGCGAATTACATCCGTAAGTATCTTTCATCTATACAATTACAGTACGACGGTTGAGGATATACATTAAATGTATGTATATTATAATTATTAAATAGCAGTGTGTACATGCCTTACACAAAGAAACATTAATTCTGTCAGTTAGGCTACAAATTGACGTTTGTTTCTCACGAATTGACGCTCAGGGCCTCTGAGGTAATTCATTCAAACTTAAATAAATTGTCATTTTCCACTTGAGCTATATAATTAACTTGTACGTATAGTATGCATGTGATTAAATTAAAACTAACAACTCTGTACATGTATATACAGCTCACTGTGCCTGCCTATACCATGACTTTGTTCGTATATAATTCTTGTTTTACGGTTTAAAACAATTTAACTGAGGAGCTAATTATGACTAAAATTTGCTATTAGGTAACATGTATAATTTAATTTTTACAATTTTTCACGCCATTTTATACAGAAACAAAAGTTAAAAAACCCCTACCGGAAATACAGTTTTAATTAACCAAATAATTACATACTACATAGTTAATTTTTATCTATGTACGCATATTCCGAATATAATGCTCGCTAGGGGAAAGACGATTACAGCAAACGATTACAATTACAATTACTGTGCAACCACAAAAGTTGTAATAATTTTGAGGTATAACATTTATTTGGTAACTGCTTTCTGTCAATTCTGTCTAAACATATACCTATCCGAAATTTTTTATAAGCCAATAACCGCAACTAATATGCCTTAAAGTATATAATTTTCGGAATTTGCCTTGATATTTCCTCACGCAGTTTGATTAATATTTTAGTATTATGTAGGTAGTTGATTTTTTGGGAACATTATTTCCACTAGGAAACTTGCTGGAGAATTAGCTTATCATTACTAAACCCGTTTATTCCATTAAGCTGTGAAAGCGTAGCGCTCGTAACAAGTCAAAGAGTCAAAATCTCTTCCGCTTTATTATATAATTTACATACTACGTACGCGCAAAAATGGAAAATAAAGATAGGAATTTACAATACACGTCAAAATCATTGGATCAAAGGTTCTTTTTCTATATTCCTAAAGTTATTTATTCAATTTTAGTTACAAAATACACGTTAAATTTTAAGGAATATTTTGGATGTTTTCTACTGCTATGTACTAATAAATTATTTATCTTTGTTTTCAGTGAGCATGATTCTAATTGCGCGATCTCCCAAATCTATTATGAGTTTCTGATACTAGTGTCTCTCGCCCTGGTGATTTACTGTATTTCTCTGTGGGCAAAAGATAAACAAAACCGAAATATAACTACTACTACTCACAAGCTGGAAACTAACCAACACTTCTAAAAAAAACCTGTTTCATTAAACATCCTTAATAATAAAATTATTGGAACAACAGATTGGCTCTTACAATTTTTAGACTTTTTCGAATTATTCCCTACTGTTTTGTAATACTACAGGCAATAGTACAGTCAAAATTACATTTTTAAGGGGAAAATTGCTTATAACTTTGTAACCAAAATTTCTTTTTGCTTTGTTCTATTTTCTGCCAAAAGCCTTTACTTTTCTTTTTGAAACAATTAAAATTTAATTCTAACTAAGAAATTATATAGTTTTGTACGCTGAGCTGCAAAGCTTTTGCAATTGCCCAGCAGCGGATTAATAAATTAATCCGAAACCGAAAATTATTAAATTAACTTCTACGCGATAATAAATGACGAAACGCTTATAAAAGTCATTATAACATTGCAATGTTAATATATGGCGATTCTATAGAAAAATTCAACAATCAATATGTACTCCTTAAACTTAATAGTAAATTATTACAAAAACCAGTCAAATAAAAACAAACTAAGGTAACATAACCATTAAACGTAAAGTATATAACACCTTATGATTAATATGCCTTTTAAAGCTGCAACTAATTAAATCATGTTACTAACATATGGAGGTTCAAATATCAAGCGACGACCTTTCAACTTTTCACTGAGAATATACTTTCCGCCTACGGTTATTTCTGGGCATTGTGAAACGTCAAGGAGGTACAAATTGTCTCGCATCTTTCCAATCTCAAGCATTGAAATATCAGTAATCTGAAAAGAGTAAACAGCATAATAAATATTTGATTTGCAAACACGACTGCGTAATTATTGGCATTGGGCGAGGCATATCGTGTGTGAAGAACCACAATGCCCCATATCCAATTTAAGCTACAATCAAAATAAGCTAATATGTCATAAAAACAAAATGAGAAACATGCGCAAATTGTTAATTAGGAGTTTTTGAAAAACGTAAAATGTTCTATTTTCATATTTTTCAACAATGTAAAATGTCCTTTTCACATGTTTTTGAAAAGGTGCAAAATGTTCTAATTCCATGTTTCTGAAAAGGTGCAAAATGTTCTAATTCCTTGTTTCTGAAAAGGTGCAAAATGTTCTAATTCCTTGTTTCTGAAAAGGTAAAAATTGTTCTAATTCCATGTGTTTGATTGAAGTGTAAAATGCTGTATTTATATATTTTTGAAAAGTGCAAACCGTTCTCTGTAAATGCTCTCAAGAAATATTTAAACATTTTTGTAGACAGTTGATATTGTTTTTAGCTGGAAATGGAAATTGGTCATTTTGGCTCTTCACAGACGATATGTTTATGCTAATATCTAACCTTATCAGACTTGAGGTACAGGTAGTTGAGTTGGCAGCAGTCTGTTAGCCCAAGTATTATAGCCAAGTCAGTCATTTGAGGCGATTCAAGTCTTGCCTTGCGTAAGTCTGTAACAATTATTTTGATGATTACTTCGTATATATTCCATTTTGGTTCAGTATAATACGCCTGCCTAAATTGGTACTAAAAATATAAAATCTTACGTGACAAGCTGCCAAGGAATAAGTCACGACGACATTGCTTCGGAACAACTTCAAAGAGGGTCGCTGTCTCACACAAGTCGTTGCTTATTTCAGGAGGAACTCCTGAAATTCCTGAATCGGTGAAAGAGCCATTTGTGAGGAACAATTCACTAATCAAAGGTAGCTTGCGATAAATAATTCCAAGTGCTTCATCTTTCAGCTTATCTAAATGAAGGACGGACAAGTTTGGAAAGCAGCGTGCGATTCGAACTACTACATCCGTATTCGAGGCATCAGCTGTTGAAATAAAGCTCGATAGCCGATGATTGCCCGTATATCGAAATCCTAGCTGAGGTAATGCATCGCGTAGGTCCATCTCATGGAGGCTAAGATTTTTTAAATGAGGCACATCTTCAACGAAGTATAAGGAACCTTTGAAATTAGTCAACTTGAGCGACACTAAATGAGTCATGCGTGCCACAGCGGGAATTGTTTCTGACAAAGGAGAATTTTGTTCAAAGGCTAAGGAAAGATTTGCGATTGTTGGACTGAGAGCCAGCATAAAGGAAGCAAAACTTTCAGGGTTTATATCCCAGTCTAATGACACATCCAAGCTCCGAAGTGGGAATGATTTCAGTCTAAAAGGTTGGATATATTCTTCCATTAGCCGAAACTGAAAATCAAGGCACGTTAAATGATTCCGAGGCTCCGCTTGATTTACAATAAATGTGAAGAGGAGAGTTGCCAACTGAAATGGCTCAAGGTCAGGTAACGGTAACGGAACGGATGTGGTGGATTCACTCGAATTTTTTAAAACCGAAACATTTTCAAGGTTCGGAGAAGCTTCAATGAGTTCTTCGAGGACGGTTCGAGATTGAATTGATGGAGATAGAAAACTGATAGACTTTAGATTTAAAAATCTCACTGATGGTTCCTGCAGCGGAAGAAGACGGCTGGATGACAGATTACGCAAAGTTAATGACACGAGATTCGGCACTGCAGTGCTCAAGATCCGAAACAGATGGTCGCCATCGATATTTTCGAAAATCAAAGATTTAATGTGGGGACCAAACTTTGCGAAAAAAATGTCGATATTCGGTCGTGGTAAGTCGGATAATTGTTTAGTCATGAAATGAAATGACGTATGAGGAAAGTCTACTGTATCACTCATACGGTCGTTGTATCGAACCAATGTGTCCCAATTAGCAATTTTTATAACTCGAGTTTTACGAAGAATATTACAGGCTTCAGCATTCCACATAAGATTCACAGATCGCACATTTTCCAAGTCTTCAACTCCCACATACGTACATACTTTAGCAGCTATCTGTAAAAATTCAAAGAACACAATCAGGGCCTGACGAAGGAATAATTGATTTTAGGAAGCAATTTGTTTTCATATAAAAACCACCATTTAGATTTTATTGGTGGTTTTCTTTGGTAAAGTAAAATGTTGTATTTACATGTTTTTAGAAAAGTTTAAAATGTTCTTTTTACTTGATTCAAAAAAGTATAAAATGTTCTATTTACATGTTTTGAGAAAAGTGAAAAATGTTTTATTTCCATGTTTTTCAGTGTACAAAACAATTTATTCGCATGTTTTTGAAACGACAAAAAAAAATTTTACCAATTTATAAAATATTTTTTAAAAATGTTTGAAAAACTGCAAAATGTCCCATTTACATGTTTTTTTAAAATTCAAGCAGCGGGGGCTGCATACGCTGGCTACATTATCCGGCCCTGAACATAATTAAGCTACTAAAATTTTCAGGATTATTTTATGTCGTCGGAAAGTTTTTGAGAAAGATTTTACACTATTTGATGGTATTGAATTACCACTAATTACTACTATTAGTATTAATTACTTACTAAAGGAATGTCCAAAGGATTAAAAGGATGCTCCCCAAGATCCATTGCCTCCACATTATTATCTTCAACTTCACCACCAACAATATTCTCAGCCAGAAGGAGTTCATCACCCTCGTCAAACTCTTCATTGCATATTAAATCCAAACCCAGATCTCGGTCGTCATTATGTTGTCTGAAAACATTCGCCAGTGCATCGTCCATATCGGAATGGCTATCGTCAGTTCCTGCCACTCGTAAGCTGAACAAATCAATCATTTTCATCATAACAATCATATATATGAAGCAATAAACCAACACACTTATTTTTTATGTAGCAATTCATACCTCGGACAAAGCGTTGTTGCTATAATAGTTTTTTTAAAGATGTAATCCGATTAACGCAACAATTCGCTATCTATTAATAATGAAATTAATTCGGTTTCGACCTGCTTTGTTTCTAAAACATTGGCATGTTTAATAAATTATTAAATTAAAAATATTTGATACTTCTCTTTTGTTCATTAGCTCCTACTGACAACTGATTTTTGTGATAATATTTTGAGTTGAACTTTGGCTGAAGAGGCCGAGTAATTTAACAAATGGATGCGATATTACTATCAACTATTAGTTCAAACCCTTATTTAACCTACCATCGGACTGCATACATACAATCGAAGCAACCATATGTTGTATGTGCCAATAGTTTACAAACAACATCAAGTAATAAATGTTGGTTAGGTTATGGTATCGAAGATAATAACTAGAAAATCACTAAAACCACAAACTGTAGTTGGTAGTACGAATCATTGTTCTACATCGCTGACTATATTTGATATTGGTGACTGGCATGAATGGGAACTCTGTCATGCCACGGTACACCGCTTTAAAATTTGAAATGCAATATAATAAAACTATCCAACTAGTTAATTCCTAATCAAATCTTTCACTGACGGTGTGAAACAAGACAGTTACGGTGTTCATCGGAAATCGGTGCCAGAGGTACGATTGTGATTATTACAAACTTCAAACATTCTATTTCTGACATTTTTTTGACACTGAAGATATTTATTGCAAACTGCGGCAGCGAAATAAAGGCTAAAGTAAAGTTTAACTTACCCTCTACACTCTATGTTGGAGTTGGAGGTTGACCTTGACCCTTGTGCCTTGGTGCTTGGCCGTTGAGTATTCGCTTATCGGCAAAAACAGTCAACAGTCTTGTTACTTGGTTACTACAGTTATTGACAATGGTTAGCTGAGATATGCATTTTGAACGCTGAGTAAAATTGAAGGTCACACGCAATGATGAAATGACTAATCTGACAGATTTTTTTTACTGAAAACTGAAAATGAAATTTTCTTGTGCTTTCAGCCTTCTATAATGTATAAAAGCAACTAACTACACTGCTACTACTTAACTTCCTCACCGCATCTTTGGAATGTCAGAGAAGAATGCTTGAAAGTTAGAGCTCGTGGTGTCTCGTGCAGGTCGTGCAGCTTGGAACAATGTGATCGGGTTCCCAGAAATTGTCATACGAATTCCGAGAATTCTTTTTAATTTTACACGTCCAGCAGTCCCGTCTAGCCAGTTGTTATATGTATATTTACACCAGTGCAGTGCTGTGATATGTTATGGTTGGGATTCCGACTGTTTGATAAGGGATCGTCCATAAATGATGTCTTCAGTAGACTCACTGGGCATATTTGAGTATTAGTGACACGCCTTGTTAAATATAATGGTTTTCGTAATGTTAACGGGATAACATGAGAATGGGTAGGTGTCCTAAATAGGTGATAATTTGGGTGACATCATTTACGGACCATTCCTAAGTACCTTTACTTTTGACGCTGACCGAATTCGTCGAATTGATTTAAGTGGCGGAGACCCTATGTATGTATTCGAATACAATAGCTCAAGGTAAAATTATTAAAATTACTACTTTGCATAACTAAATACTTAGAAACTTCAAAATTCAGCGTCCTTGAAATAACATGGGCTTAAAATAGCACAGGGGTCAGGGAGGTCGTAATTTAAAAATTCAGTACTTCAAAATGCTACTTCCTAGAAATTGCTTACTAGTTAGTTGCATTGTTGCATACCTTATTCCCATTTGGACTTAGTCTTTTAATATAATCGATGAAAATTCAGATTTTGAACTTTGTTTCCTCCAAAGTCCAAAGTGTAATAGGCAGTTAAAAAAGTGAAAACGAAATATAAACTTTAATTAGGAGTTATAGAAAAATGTCTTTAGTAAATTCATTAAATAAAACGAGCAAATACGCGCACCTCTTTTGTACCAATTTCACCTGATATTTAAATTTTATTTTAAATGTAATAGATCTATATACGCAGTATGATTTTAGTTGTAACAAACTAAAATTAAATCGCATCTCGTGTGTTTACTCAAATTGTAATTAAAAGTGAGATGAGAGGCTGAGAGGTATGGTCTACATTGAACAAATGTTATATAAATTTTGTTATTGAAATCAACATTTTTAAAGTTTAATGTTGTTGTTATTTTAATAATATTAGATTATACAATGTGCATAAATATATAGTGTTTGTGTGAACCCTAAATTAATTATTATTAATCACTATCTACATCGAATTCCCTTTCATTCTCACATTCACCCTTTGTGGATTTTGTTTAGAACCTTGACTCAAACTTGAACCTGAACACACATTTTCTACGTAATATTTCTGTTGATAGGAGTATGAGTATTTTGAAAGTAAAACTGTTGGCTGTGACTGTGTGTAAGTTGTATACATTATAATATAGTTAATCGTAAAATTAAATTTATGTATTTTTTCGACGATGAACTGACCGTAATTACTGGACACATTTGATTATGTACCTTATTAGAATAAAGCGCACATTTCCCAGTATGTATTATTAAGTTTTGACTCAACTAATATAGCATAGTATGGGGTTATATGTAGTATATACCTGTATGTATATAGGGCTGTAATTATATAGGAAGCTTCGGTTGGTTTTGATTTTAGTATATAATGGACCCGCCTCTTGCAGAATTGGGATTTTTTTTAATAAAACTTTTATTGTTGTATTTTCTATAGTTTTTGACTTAATTATTAGATATTGATGGTGAGAAGTGAGAATTACATAATTATACCACACATCACTTTGCACTAGCATGAAATCCCATTTTACGAAAATTTCCTGAAATCCTAATCCCAAGCATGCCATATTGTTGTTGGAAAATACAAACGGTTAACTACTTACATAATTAGCCTGATGTTTTAGCACTATAAAAATTGTAACTTACCAATAGTTTTTACTCTTTTTCCCTCATACAGTCGCAACATAACAAGTTTAATGGTAATCAATGTAGAAATCATAAGCAAAAGACATAATTATTGAAGTGCGAAAAATATACTTGATAAAAATAAAATATTGTTGGATAACTTGCAACAATAATAACTCCAGAGCAAAAGTGGAATTGTGTATCAGTACTAACGAAGTTGTTGTTGGGTCTACTATATTTTATAGATAGCTGGCTTAAAAGTTACTAGACTGTTTTATAGTTTTAATACTATTGTGTGGTTAATTCTATATTCTTGGGCTTACTTGCCTTCAATATTCAACGTCGGTCGACAATGATTTATTAACTGAATATTTTAGACGTTTCAACATTTTTAATTCTGAATTTCCCTGTGCAAAAATAGTATTTTAATATTGTATCCTACAAATTTTCAAAGTGTTCAAAGTGTAAAGGAAATACAAATTTTTGAAAATGTATTCTAACAATAAGATTAAATACTATCAAATTTTTGAAAAGTCATCGTCGCTATGTGCAGTTGTCATTGTAGTTACACTGGCGATGACATGTAGCTGTCTCGAAGGAAATGAAGTATATACGGAAGATGCAATTCCGGAAGCATTAAAGGTATTTTTTAAGCTATTTTCAAAACAGTTTGGTCTGTTTGTCTGTTTTTTCTCAAAACAACATCGTTAATAGTCACTGCGTCATTACTTGATAGTTTTGCAGTTGTTGTAATTCGTATGTATACATATAGTAACTGCGGTCATATGTACCTTGTAATAAAAAATACTATTTGCAGGACATATTAACAGAAGAAGCTGCAGCCTTTGATACTCCTCTGGACCTTCAGAAAAATTTCGTGTACTATCTCAGTGGTTTCGACGACGAACATCGACCAGGTAATAAAATAATAGCAAAATCTGTCAAAAGTCATCATTAAATTACTATAATACACGCTTAGAAAAATGTAGACGAATTTATAAAGTAGTTATCTTTGTTTGTAATTTATCATGTGTTATTACTCCGGCACATTGACAGCATAATCGGTTAACAGTAAAGTGTACCGGAATTTCGGTCACGGATTTAAGGAACAATATTTTTTACTGACTAGTGAGTTTTAATGGTCCAACATGTTTCGATGTAGTTTGGGTGCTGGAAATTGGAAAATGGGACATTCGACGTATGATTGAAGGGGGAAATGAGTCATACGCAACTTTTGAGGATTTTGTAAATCAGGCAGTGTTCCGAATTCTCAATAGCACTCTCATCATGTCCACAGAGGAAGACCCCGTCTCACAAGTTGTTGTCATTGCGGACTTGGAGGGATATGATTTAATCCAGCTCAGCTCTGTACCAAGTAAGATGAAATGTGTAACTAATTCACAGTAAAATCAGTTCGCTTATATTCATAAAGTATAAGTCACTAATCTATTTTTTTACAATTATTATAGCGGTGACATACATATTATCACGTTTTCGAAAATTCATCCCGGCATTTGAGAAGATTCATGCAATTCACGTAGTTAATGGTGAATTACAGTTAATATTCAATAGATATTCAACACTTGTATTTTTTCAAAACTATATATTATGTAAAAGAATTTTACGTTTTTATTGCTTTGAGCGTTTGTCTGTCTTGTTAACGGATTGTCCATAAATGATTTGACCCAAATATTGACTAATGTTGAAATATTAAATTGCACTTTTATGTCTATTTTTCAGTTAACTTCTTTGCTCAGTCAATAATCACTTTAGCCAAGCCGATTTTAGGACAAGAATTTAATAAGCTTGAAGTTTATGGAGCGAATCCTAAGAAGTGGATCCCCCAACTTTTAAAACACCTACCAAGAGATTCAATTCCAGAATGGTATGGAGGAGCCCAGGATTTTCAGCCTGTTAAAGTTTATGGATGATATCCAAATGCAACTCCCCTATATACCCAGTGTTTTAGTTTGTAATTTTTATACTATATTGACTTTTATTAAAGCTCGAATTTTTTAAATATTTTTAAACAATTTCAATAATAAAAGGCTCATTCTCAAAGCGTGTTCATGTGTGAATCATTTTTCACTTTCCAAAAACTAGCCTATAGAGCATTTTGCTACTTTCACAAGCGTGTAAATAAAACATTTTTGCACTTTTCAAAAACAGGTAAATAGAAAATATTACACTTTATAAAAACAAGTAAATAGGACTTTTTGGAATTTTCAAAAACATGTAATTAAAATTTTGCGCATTACCATAATATTAGTATGCTATCTCAGTTAGCGTATTTTTAACATAGCTTATTTTAGTTCCGGCTTTAAATTGAACATATTATTCCGTTCTGATTATTCTTAACTTTTGAAGTGGGTCGTGCGTCCATATATCTATATAGCTACATATATCAGTATCAGTTAACATTATTTTACATTTAAGTAGGTCATCGTATTTATAGAATGCAAGGCTTTCAAGGTTGCTGATAATAGTCTTGACTTTAAACTTAAGTAGTTCCAGTAGACTTCCAGACAGTTTACAATGTCGACGAAGAGGAAAAGGAACTAGTTCACTACTGAACAAAAGCACGACATTTATGTTTGTATAATAATTCTAAAACTATGCATAAAATTACCAAGCCACTTGACATTTCTCACGCCCACAATCCCTGGCAAAACAAGTCTGATTGGATAACCATGATTTCGATTCTAGGCAATTATGTCTTCCCATTCATTTCATATGCGTGAATTGGGTTCAAGTTATAGCCGAGAAGGTAAGATAGAGGTATGGAAGATCCTAATGGTTGACCCGTAGTACTATTTTCATCAGCGCTTTCAAATTGAACAATTTTGGGTAGTCCATAAATGACGTCACAAAAATATATTCACATTGTCGTGTTCGTCCGTCGATCTGTCTTTCTGTTGATCATGCTAGTTAGGTCACAGTTTTTAACTGATTTTCTTCAAACAACTTTGAAGGGACCACAAATGCAAGTGCAAAGTTCCGAATTGTTAATGGGGCGTATCGAACTAACCAGTTTCTCATAAGTAACTGTTGAATGGGAACATTTCAACACGCATTGAAATGGTATACAACCGAATACACGACTAAAAATGCAAGGGCAAAGAGCCATATTTTTTTGGGACTTGATCAAACTAACCAGTTTTCAAAAAATAATTGTTGAATGTTCCCATGTCAAAATGCATTGACAGGTTTCAACTTTAAATCAAATAAAAATGCAAGAGCAAAGTGCCATATTCTTTTTGGGGTTGATCGAACCAACCAGTTTAATAAAGATTATGGTTAATTGGTCCCATGTCAAAACGCATTAAAAGAGTACGAACAAAAAGAGGGGAAATATACATTAGCGTACATACATACTTATAGACCCGGAAAGTGAAACTACGTTACTTTTTTACGCGCTACTTAACCCTATCCCAATCCCAATGTGATAATAACTGGGATAGTCCATAAATGACTTCGCCCAATTTTTAGTCTCTTATAAGGATGGTCCATCAATGAAGTTACCTAAATTACTATTCTTACCTTGACATAGTCCGTAAATGACGTCACCCAAATTATCTATCTTTTATTTGGATGGTCCGTAACCGACGTCGCTTAAATCACCACTTTAATGGGTTGGCCGATTAATGACGTCGCCGAAATCACTTTATTAGTGAGATAGTCCATGAATGACGACGCCCAAATAATTACTGCTGATTATGTTTTCGAGAAAAAGTTGCAAATTGTCAACTTAGGAATAGCTACCGCTGATTATAAAATACGAATATCTTCTAGATCATTTTCAATTGTCACTTTAATAAGGACCTACCCATTTGCTTAAATTAATATTCTCTAAAAGTTCAGCATTTACTTCGGGCCCACAGTGGACCAATTTTGCGTGACGCGCCAGATTTTTTTGTTCATCGCCGTATGAATTACACACCGTTGACTGTACAACTCAGTATAAATTAAACCATTTTCACGGTTTAACGCGGTATAAATTTTATGACTTTCCCGGTTCGACGCTGTTATATTTAAGCGTTGTTCACTGTTCAACGCTTTATGAATTGAATTTGTCGTTGACTGTTCAATATCGCATGAACTTAACGCTTTTTACTCTGCAACGCTATAAGAATTTGCGGCCGTTTAATGTTTAACGCCGTATGCCTTTAACGCCGTTTAATGTTTAACGTTGCATAAAAAAAGGTCAACCTCAAAAACTTCATGAGAATTCATTCGAAAGCCCTAATGTGTTCGCCCGTGAACTGCTTTGCTCCCTTTGAATTTCGACCTTCGCTTCAGCCACACTACGGTGTTTACAATTTTTCTTTGAAGCTATTCCGATGCTCATATGATGACTGTTACAAAGCATAGCAAAGCCTATACAATCTAAAAGTACATTTTATGGATCATAAAGGCGAACACTTGTTCAGGCCGGTGCACTCCTTCAAACTGTCCTTCCGAGTTCAAGACTGAAATAGCTTTGCTTCCTCATACCTCGGCAGCTCATTGCTCATTTAAATGAACATGCCTTTAAATTTCCTCGGAATGGTTGCTCAAAAGCATTTAGTATTGAATCACATCTAAATGACCATCTTCGGAAACATCCTGCTACCACTTAATATTCAATATAAAGCAGGCGTGCTTGGGTGAGCGGTTAGGACTGCAGACTGTAACGAAATTTACAGTCTCAGACCCGGCTTCAATCCTCGGCCACTGCTAATCGTTTACGGCTCGGTGTTGTACGGTAAACGTCACTGGATGGTTGATTGAAACCCAATCTCCTTCAGTGCTCCTTAGTGACCTCTACTTACTGTAGGGGCCTAGGGAATGAGACTTCTTTACTGTGGAGGAGGGGACGGGGATAGGTGAAAGGGTACAAAGACCGAGACGATCTAACGCGGTAGCCTCCTATTCCCTCACCCACAGTGACTCGTTGAGTCTGGTTGTATGAACTTCGGTTAAATCGACCCAACGAATAAATTATTATATTAGTATTATATTCAATATATATGCTCAAATCCGTATTGCAGGAGAAAATTCCGTTGTCTGTATTCGTTTAATTTTGCATTTGCAATTCAAGAAGGACTGCTACTCTGGGCCTGGTACTGCGAGTACATCTGCTGCCTCTAGAAGACCATTCCGATTTCCCCATGTTGGGTGTTAAACATCATATAAAAACATGCAGACCCTTAACCGTCATTATATTAGATATCATTAAGGGGAACCAGGGGATGAGTGGCCTGTCCGCTTCACACTTGAAAACTACACTGCCGCATTTAATACTAAAAAACAGCTTTAGTTAGTATTTTAATAAATGATGTGCTTATTAATTCGAGTAATAAAATATTGTGTTACACATGCTTAGTTTCTGCTAAAAGTTAATTGTTAATTTTTACTGCTAATAAACATGAAAAGCTTATAGCAGCGTTTTAATTACATACATGTCTTTGTCTTTGATGTATTATATTACGTATTCCATGCTAAATACGTTCCATGAATTAATTATCGATTTTTAAAAGAATAAAACCATAAGTTGTATTTTACAAAATTATTCACTAAGAAACTTCATTGTTTTTACTAAGAATTGTAATAATTGTGTTCATTGTTGCTTAAGTATAATTAGTCCTAAATTGAATTATTTGAAAATATCATGAATTAAAAATATTAAAAACTAGATTATAAAATGCACTTTTCACACCACCATTCCGCGTTCAAATTAATAATGTTGAAAATGTTTAATATAAAGTATTTCTGCTTCGAAATAAATGCTAACAATGTAGTCTCACATTTTAAACTCTTCAAATGTTAATGTTGAGTGAATTTATCATGCAGTGGCATACGGAGCATAAATTAACTTCCTTAATATCTTTATCTATATTGAATCTCTAATGTTATTAATGTTTATTTATTTATTAAATTTTATTAAAAAAAACTTTTTGCAAACGCAACTCTGCATTCAAGTTAGTTACCCTTGCTCAGAGCGGTGAGTGTGAGTGTGGAGTGGGACAAAAATCCAGAAGATCAGAAGATAATAAAGAAGACAGACAATATTTGCAACACTTTTACTAGTGAGCAGTGCAGGACGGTGCGGTGTACCTTATAAACCATAATCTACTTACAGCATGGTGCACGAGCCATCAAACATATGAGTAGCCAGTAATGAACCGAACTAGCTTTAATCTTTTCCGGGCGTCGACTGTTAACTTCGTTTGTATTCAATCAAACTATTTTGAAATCGGGTTTTCTTTAGTTGTTCTATTCAGACCAACCTCAACTTTTTTGTAACAATAGTGAAATGAGCTTTGTTTATGGAAAACTATAGTAATTTATTCATTAACGAAAATTCTTTTAATTACTGCTTACTGCTTCCTTATCGAACAACTATTACTGTGATTTATCCATCCAAAAGATTCAACTGCAACAACTTTCAACCTTAACTATCAACTATGAACTACTATATTGACTAACATATTCATTTTTGGTTTGATGAGCATTTAAAGCTTATACTACAACTAACAACATACAAATTTAAAGTCGTACAGTTTTTAATTCCAGTCTAACTTAAAAGATAGGCAATAGTGATAGTTACATAATTGTATGCTAGCAGCAGAAATGGTTTTATCACCCGTGAACCTCCAGCATTCAAATTATACCCAAGGTCAAGTCCACGATGACGGTCACAGTCAACAGTGAAAGTAAAATGACTTCGTCAACTTCCTTAAAAGTGTGGTTTGTGTGCAAATTGTGTCGGACCTCTCTTTCCAACCTCGACAGCTTTATTGAACATAAAATTCAAAATCACAAAATACCAAAGTTTGAAAATATTAGGAGCATCGTTTTTGAAGAGAAAGCTGTTTACATTGACGTTGATGACCAGAATGTCTTGTAAGTCATTACTGATTATTATTTAAAAATGCGTCAGTACATAGTAAACTTTAAAAATAAGCAATAAAAGATTACTATTTAATAAATTGTTTCTTTGTTAACTTTGTTTTAGCAAAAAACTTGAAAATTTCGAATTTTCTGCATCCAAAATAAATGCAATTATCCCGTGTAATTCTAAGCTGATGGAGTGTACCAATGAAAACAGCCCTAACCAACATAGCGATACCGAAATCGACACATTTCAAGAAGAGCTGCAACAGCATCCGTCAACGCTAGACGTTGAAATAGAATCAATTGGGTCCAAAAGTAATGAATGTGATGCTAATCCCAGTTTTGAGAAGGGTCCTATCATAGCCCCTTGCAAGTTGTCCGATGATTCCAACACCAACACCACATTTGATTATGCAACTAAATTAACTAAAACTGAAATCCTCGTTGGCGAGCTCCATAAAAGACACACAGAAAGGACACCCTTCATTGCTGGAAAAATTGCTCGAAATTTTCAATTCCGTTGCAACCCGTTCGTTGTGCTCAAGCGCCTCACTTCATCGGAAATTCAAGCTGCTACGGTCTGGCGACATTGGACCGGAACGACATTAAGTCGACGACATTCCACAGAAAGACATTTTCCCTAAAACCGTTGCGCCGAATAGACATTGAGTAGACGACGTTGCGTCGATAGACATCGAGTGGGAGACAGTAAGTCGAACGACATTACGTTGTTAGACATTACATCGAATTACATTACGCCGTTAGACATTGCGTGGTTGTTTCACGCAAACAACACGAAAATGAGGAGTGCAGGGAATAACGACTTCATTTAAATAAAATTGACACCGTACTCCAGTACAGATAGAAAAATTCTCTCACTAGGCAGTATACGTATTACTTATTTACTTATAGTATTATAATGTGCATTTTATTTTTTTCAACATTATAAAGAAACTAATTTAGCAAGTAATATCAAACAATGCAAACTATGTGCATAAACATTTTGGCAATATAAACACCAAACAACACAATAATGTTACTATATTTCGTAAATAAAATAAAAAACAATAAGACCTTACCCAGCTGACATCATGAATACATAGATAGTTTTGATTAAAGAACAATAGGTACGCCGTAACTGCTTAACATACACAATAATTGGTATGAAAAATCTATTTGCCAACCACGTATTCATGTTTCCGCTAAAACTCTAAAGTACAATCTCAATAGTACTAGCGGACTGAATTACAGTGTTCTGCTAGAATTATTTTCTTAAAAAATGAATTAAATAAAAATTATCAAAGTTTTCTTAACACTAGTCACATTTTTATATGTACATACTTAACTAAAATAATATCATAGCCTATCACTATCAGGCTATTATCATAGCCTGTTAGTATTATTTACTCGTCGCTGTGCCAGTAATGCAAAGCATTCATTGATTTGAAAATTAATATAAAAATATTCGATGCTTATTTCTGAATACTTAATTACAGTGTCGTCAAAAACGGTTGTCGACGTATTTTTTTTCAACTCATTGTCCAACGCCGAAACACATTCTACGTAATGTCGTTCAACGACATGTCTGCGCCGGAGGGTACACTGTGAATTGTCTGACTACGTACTGTCGTGGGTACTTAATGTCGCCTACGCAATGTCGTACTTCGAAATGTCGTTCCGGTACAAAGTCGTAGAACCGCTGCTACTCCTACCAGCGTCAGTGATATAGCAGCAAATAACACCAACTCCATCGTCGAAGAAATTCCCAACGACCAAATTGAAAAAAGGATTGAGACCATAAACAACCGGGACAACAGTTACGATTCCGACTTTGCTTTGGCAGACAACGTCCACAGCACTTGCACGATTCCTGGTGCGCTTTCTGAATCTGAATTTAACTTCGATTCCGATGCAGACGACACCTTTATTATTGAGCCTGAAATAGAAATAACCGTTTTGGATGATGACATCGACGTTGACCTGAACGTAAACGGAGCAGCGTGCGGAGAAACTGGGGCTTCAACTTCGACCACAGAAACTGGACCTGGAAGTGATGCTGCATACGAGGAATTTTTGCTTAGCTACTCTCCGTTTGTTCCACTTAAGCGACTAACACCTCAGGAAATAGAAGATGCAGCAGCTGGAAACTTGAATTTTTTGAATAATTTTACACGTCCGTTTGGGAGACAGCTTCTGCTTGCAGCAAGAAATCAGGATGACGAAGATGACGAAATGGAATTCAACGGAGAAGCAGACGCCTCTCTTTTAAACAGTGACGGAACTGGAAGCAGATTCCTAGACGATTGCTACAAAGTAAATTTGAACGAAGAAGGTCACATCGTCTTCAAACCCAAGAAAATCGATCACCAAAATGTGGACTCCCCTCTTGACGAAACTTCCATAAAGTGCACCTTGTGTAAATTCGTGACGGACTCAAAGATCAGCCTCAAGAACCACATGAGAATTCATTCGAAAGCCTTAACGTGTTCCTACGTGGACTGCTTTGCTTCCTTTGACTTTCAACCGTCGCTTCAGCGACACTACGACGTTTACCATTCTCTATTAAACTTATTCCGATGTTCCTATGATGACTGCTACAGGGCTTTTGCAAGACCAGGCCGTCTAAAAATGCATTTATTGGAACATACAGGAGAGCGCCCGTTCAGGTGCACTCATGAAAACTGTCCTTCAGAATTTAAGACTGAAAAAGCTTTGTGCCTTCATACCTCCACATATCATCCCAATGAATCTCCCTTTAAATGTCCACGCAAGGGTTGTTCAAAAGTATTTAGTACTGAAGCAATTCTAAATGCCCATTTTCGGAGACATAATGCTACCGGTGGCTATTTCCGATGCCTAAATCCACAATGTGGGAGATTATTCCGTACTCCGGGATTTCTATCCGCCCATTTAAAGTATTGCAAAAGCAGTGGGAACGCAACTGGTACCTCGAAGGGATTCTCATGTCCACATGATGGATGCCACAAAGCATTTATTCATTCGATCAGCCTTAAACGCCATTTAATGGATCATTCAGGAGAACGGCCTTTCCCATGCACAAGGAAAAACTGCACTCGTGCATATAAAACTAAACGAGATCTTGCTTTCCATACGTCCAGGAAACATTCAGATTAACTTCCCGTCAAATGTCCACGGAAAGGATGCTCAAAAGGATTTCATTCTACAGGTTTAGATTACGTATCTCATCTTTCCGGATGTAGAAAGTAACCGCAAGAAACCACCTGCAGCTAATTCCACATTGTATAATAATATTCCTATAAAACCGCCTCTTCTTCAGTCGCACTAAAAGGACTATTACTTCACCTCTTCAAAAATTATATCAGTGTTTTGCGTGCGTGGCAGGCGGTAGGCTACCTCCTTATGCTTCTCTCGGTTGTTATAGATTTTGAAATCTCTGTTCCTATAATATGTCTTTTAGCGTTCAGTCTTAGTTCATTCATTCTTAGCATTGTAATACATTAGAAATGCATTGACTTAATATAGACGTAGGAAATATACGTAGTATCTTCTAAATTAAATTAAATCTCTTAATCTACTTAAATAGACACGTAGTAAATAGTAATAAGTAAGAAATTAGCTTTACTTGTGGACACAGTTCTTAACTGTACACCCATACCCTGTTAACCTCTGGACCTCTTGATGTGTCTGTCGAAAAGATCAATAAATAAAAAATAAAAATAAATATCTACCTATTTACATAATTTTTCAGTATAATAATTTATACATTTAGTAATACAAAATAAAAGTTGTGCTTAGGAACACAGACAGATATGATGCATTCTTGGGGCTCTCATTAATACATAATTGTTATTATTTGTATTTTGTATTGTATTGTTGCATATGAACTCCATTACTGTAATAAAAGTATAAGGGCTGTTACACGTTTACACATGTTTAGATTCTGCTGTGACTTTAATTACTTGCATTGCATATCGTCTGTGAAGAACCAAAATGTCCTATATCCATTTGTAGCTACAATCAAAATGAGCTATGCCATAAAAACAAAACGAGAATAAAAGTAAAATGTTAATTAGGAGTTTTGGAAAAACGTAAAATGTTTTCATGTTTTTGAAAAGGCGCACAAATTCCATTTCTAGTTTCTTGTTTTTGAAAAGGTGTAAAATGTTCTAATTCCATGTTTTTGAAAAGGTGCAAAATGTTCTAATTCCATGTTTTTGGAAAGGTGCAAAATGTTCTAATTCCATGCTTTTGAAAAGGTGCAAAATTTTCTAATTCCATGTATTTGAAAAGCTCAAAATGTTCTAATTCCATGTTTTTGAAAAGGTGCTAATATGTCTAATTCCGTGTGTTTGAAAAGTGCAAAATTTTGTATTTACATACGTATTTTTGAAAAGTGTAAAATGTTTTATTTAAATGCTTTTGAGAAATATATTTCAGTATTTTTGTGGATAGTTAATATTAATCTATAAGCAGTATGATTTTAGTTGTATGAAACTATAATTAAATCAAATCCCATGTCATGTGTTTACTCAAATTGTAACTAAAAGTAAGATGAGAGGTATATGTTCTACATATTGCACAAATAATTATATATAAATTTTGTTGTTGGTATCAACATATTTGATGTTTAATGTTGTTTTTGTTGTTATCATAATAATAATAGAGTATACAATGTACATAATATAATATAATGCTTGTGAACTCTAAACTAATTAATTATCACTATCTGGATCAAATTCCCTTTCATTTCCATATTTCCCCTTTGTGGATGTTTTTTAGTCTAATTGACTCAAACTTGAACCTGAGCACACTTTCTACATAATATTTTTGTTGATTAGAATATTTTGAAAGTAAAGTTTACTGTGTCAAAAAAGTGTAAGAATTTAGCACTTTTCAAAATGATGTAATTAAAATTTTACGCATAAGCATAACCTTGCTATCTCACTCACATGTCAGTGTATTTTTTAGCATAGCTCATTTTAATTCTGACTAAAATTGGATATAGACCGTTTTAATTTTTCACTTTTGAAATGTGTGTCGTGCGTAATAATGTGAAACTAAAGGGGTCAATGTTTTGTTTGTCATTTTGCGTAATAATCAGTTTTCGACAACGGTCAGTGAACATTTTGAGTAGATTGTACACAGAAATCCTCTAAAATTATAAATGTCGGACAGTTGATTTGGTTGTTGGTCATAGTTTGCGTCCACAGCCTTCACCCACAACTCTACAGCTCCGGTTGTATTAAATTCAACGAATGCTTCCCACAGAGTCCAAGATCGATGACCGTTCCCATTCTTTAAGTATCAATAGAATGCAGAAAATTATATATTGTGTATGCATTAATCTAAGTCCATCCATACCATTAAGCTAATATCATCGAAAGATCCTTTTTTACCTCTCCAAAATGTGAAGTAAGTATCTCTGCAGTTTGCCAATTTTGTCCTAAATCCAATGACAGCTCAACGCGAACGATGTCCCCGCCTCCCCCAGACCAAGCATAACCTTTGACCGGCACAATCCCCCTCTTGACAACTTGGCCATTTGTATGAGAGCAGATGAAGGAGGTGATGGGTGTTTTCATAATGGGCGGGGCGAGAGACCAGTTCACAGTGGCAGCAGTGACGGCGGGGCTCATGACCTTGTAATCCTTCTGCATCCACTGAGACTGGTTTTCTTCATTGCTTATCATTATACGCACTGAAAAACAATACATACTACACTATGCTTAGACCTTGATTTCTTTTTTTTTTTAACAACTGTTAGTTAAAAATTTCTAAGTTATCAATGGTTAACTTTGCGATTTCACGAGTAGTTACCAATTGTTAAGCTATCAATGGTTAGTGCGATTTCACTACATAAATTGACAATGGTTAGCCATAGTGCCCGCTAAAATTCAAAATGTTGAATTTTAACAATTTTTAACGTGATTTCACTACATAAATTAACAATTGTTAGTTATAGATCCCATGAAATTTCAGATTTTAAAGTTTAACAATTGTTAGTGCGATTTCACAGGTTAAGTTATCAATTGTTAACGCTAATTATCGATTTTAACAATTGTTAAAAGTTAATCATTGTTAACAGTTTAACAATTTTTAGTTCACATTTCACGTAAAAATGAGTGATTAGCTAACTGTTGTTAGAGTTAACAATTGTTAAAGTCGCTAGTGAAATCAAGGTCTTACAGGTTTACAGGTACGATAGAAAGATATTGTCTGGATACAAATTAGTGATATTTGGGAAGGTGGTCCCATACATTTATTGTACCCGCCCATCCCCTTCGTGTATTGGTGCAGGGATGGGCGGGTACAATAAATGTATGGGACCACCTTCCCAAATATCACTAATTTGTATCCCGACAATAAGTCTAAATACAAAATATTTCAGAGTTCATTACATGTGGGTACATAATAATATGTACATACCAAAGTAGTATATCGTGTGTGAAGACTCACAGTGCCCCATTTCCATGTTTTAGCCAAACACAGTCTGTACTATGTATCTACTTGAAAATAAATAGGTACATATCTGGATCGTGAAAACATGTAAATAGAGCATTTGCACTTTTCAAAAACATTCAAATAAAACAATTTGCACTTTTGAAAAAAAAATTAATAAAATATTTTGCTATTTTCAAAAAAATGTAAATGAAAATTTTTGCACTTTTCCAAAACGTGTTTGAAAAACATTTTGCACTTTTCAAAAATGTGTAAATAAAACATTTTGCACTTTTCAAAAACGTGTAAATAAAACATTTTGCACTTTTCAAAACGTGTGAATAGAACATTTTACGCTTTTTAAAAACATGGCAATAAAAAATAATGAACTTAAAAAAAATGTGAGTAGAACATTTTGCACTTTTCAAAAAACCATGCCAATAGAACAAAAGTATAGTGAAATATAGTGTAGTAGTATAGAGTGCGTATATGTGATCATGCCTTAAGTGTGATCAGTGGCTGGTGCTAAAATACAAGCTGCATCAGAAATCTTTTACTAGCCGGTAATGATAGCTTGTACTCTTAACTAACGACAGTATAATTAAGGGTGCTCAAATTTGAAAACCTCGGCAGAGTAAAATCTCCGAAATCCAAATATCAGAATAACTCGTTTTCCGAATTTTTTTCCGAGTTTTCAAATTTCAAAGTTTCTAGTGTTGTACATTTTAGAATAAAACAACGTGTGCAACGTGATTGACACGTTCATTACCAACTAGTTGAAGATACTGTTTGAGATTTTTGTACTGAGAGTTCCCACTAAAATAGATGAATATCCGAAGTGTCGAATCCGGGAGTTGTGCAATAATGTGATCATTCTATGCGCTCTTAATGTGATCAGAGCTGCAGATGGCTAAACGCATCGAATCAACTCAGTTTATGAAACACCTTATTAAAAATATCCGGCGCTTCGCGCCGGATTTTTCCACTGTGGGCCCGCAGTAGATGCTGAGCTTACAGACACATTGTTTTAACCACTGGAAAACTTTGTTTATTTAGTAAGGCTAACCTAAAATCTTTGCAGTTAGTGTGCATACAAGCGGGCTGATTTACAACTTTTGCTAGTGAAAATCGACGCAATTTGAGTGGTGCTGGTACAGTAAGTTTTAAAACAGCGCACAGGTTTGAGTTGGTACGCCGATACAGGTGTACTAGATACGCACTTTGCTGATACCATTTGGCTGGGTACAAGTGACCTGAAAGTTCTGGTTGAGAATTGCGCCAGTGCGAGAGAGGTTAGTGCGGGTTTGAGTTAGCTTGGTACGCCTAGTAATAGTTGCCTTGGCTTGGTAAGAATAGCACCAATACGAGTGGGTAACGAACGATATATGATGCATTCGGTAGACCAAGTACGAGTCGTATAGCTAGGTTTGTAAAAATTCTGTCATGTCTAATCAAAAGGTTGAGTTAGGTATTGATAAACTTGGTTGGCTTAAACATATACGTTAACCTGTTGCATAATTTTAGTGACGTCATTTACAGATCATCTCAATAAATGAGTGACATTTTTTGTGACGTAATTTACAGACGATCCCAATAAAAGTGTAATGTTTTTTTTGTCGTCATTTTCGGACGATTGCAATAAACGAGCGATATTTTTGTGTCGTCATTTACGGACGATCCCAATAGACGAGTAAGAGTTTTGTAACGTCATTTACGGACTATCCCAATAAACAAGTTATTTTTTTGTGACATCAATTACGGACAATTATAAAGTTTCTTAACGCCATTTATGGACCATCCCTTGAATATAGAAACTCAAAGCATGCTGTTATTGCCTGTTATTTGCAAAAATTATCAATCTCCTAAAATAACTGACGGTGAAAAACCGACGGCTTTTCAATCGGCTACCGACTGAAACGGCTCTCGCAAAACTTTCTGTTGTTCAGGTGCCGTGAACAGGCATGGGCGGGATACTCGAAATAGTAATATTTAAACAACCTCATCTGTGAACGATCTTCATATATGAATACTAGTAAAACCCTATGTTAAGGACATGTCAACATAATTTCTGAAATGATGACACTGGCAGCCCTATAATAGTGAAATTTGCATGACATAATTTATGGACGATCCCTGCAGGCATACTAGAAAAATCCTAAGTTGAGAATATGCGTCAACCTAATTTCTGAACTAATGACAGTGGGGGTCCCGAAAATTGTAAAATTTGAATGACGACATGTATGGACGATCCCGGCAAGCATACAAGTAAATTCTACGTTGAGAATATATGTCAACCTAATTTTTGAACTGATGACAGTGGGAGTCCCGAAAATAGTAAAATTTGTATGACGCCATTTATGGACGATCCCTGCAAGCATACGAGGAAAATCCTATGTTGCGGATATATGTCAACCTAATTTTTAAACTAATGACAGTGGGGGTCACTAAATTGGTAAAATTTGCATGACGTCATTTAGAAACGATCCATGCAAGCATACTAGTAAAATCCTATGTTGAAGATTTATGTCAACCTAATTTCTGAACTAATGACACTGGGGGTCCCTAAAATGTTGAAATTTGTTTGACGTAACTTATAGACGATCCCTTTTCTGTAGTATTTACATCCGAAGTTTTCTAGGGTACGGATATCCACTTAATGTCAGGTATATGCAACGTGCGGCGCATGTACCTACCTTCTTAGCTTTAGTTGCAAGTATGGAAATGCATGTTAAGTTGTACCAGACACAGACACCCGTTTTTCCTGCATTCATTTTAATGCTAAAAAGTTGGTCCATTATATCGTTAATTGTGAAAAACTGGTTAATCCGTTTAATTCCAAAAACAATAGGGTTCTCTTCCATCGCATTTACAATCATTTAAAATTTATTTGAAAAAATAAAATTGAGAACTGTGACCTGTGGAGCACGACAAAAAAAGACACATCGACAGACAGACAGACGGACGGACATAGCCATTCCTATAGATGTTCAGCATCTAAAAACTTGACAATGATGTTTTACATCATAAGGGATTGTCCATAAATGATTTCGTCCGTATGGGTGTAGGTCCAGTCAGATTTTGAAGACATATTACATATAGCGGCTTAAGTAATGTTGATGTCATGACATGGAGGTGAATAGGTCCTAAAAAAGTGTTAATTTGGGTGACATCACTTATGAACCATCCCTTACAGCAAATTTTGATTTTTTGTAAATGAGCAAAATGGGTGGGTGTTAAAATTCTGTGTATCGTTAGCAATATTGTGGTGTGTGTAGGTCAAGATAAATCCACTAGTTCAGGAATTCCTTGATCGTTTACGCAATGGGTGTTGTTTGATAAGTCCTGCCTACGCCGGGAAGTCCTGCCCCAAACGGTAAGTCCTGCCCCAAACGGGAAGTCCTGCCCCAAACGGGAAGTCACGCCCGTTTCAAAAATTTGAGTTTTTTAAATTAGTGGGATGGGGAAGCCCTCTTGACGCCCCAAATCGCAAAATGAAGAAGAAAAATTTTAAAACAGAGATGCATAACAAAATTATACTTCGTCCTCAATATTTTATTTCGATTACTATTTGATATTGTTAGGCACAGTAATCAACATAAATTAAAATTATTTAGTTGGTGTTGCTAATTATTTATATAAATAGGTAGAAATAAATGTCAGAAATTATAAATATTTGTAAGAAGCTTATTATGTAGTGTCCAGCTTTGGTAAGCTTCCATAATTTATTTCTACATACATTTTTGTTAAGGCTACTTCTTCACTGTTGGCCACCTCTTGAAGTTTTTATCTTAAAGGTTAGGTTAGGTTTGAGGGGGGGGGGGGGTAGGAAAACTGACTGGAAACGGTTAGGTTATATTTTTCCCTCCCGCCTGCGGCGGGGCCGCCTGCGGCGGCCGAGGGAAAAATATAACCTACCCGTTTTCAGGCAGCTTTAGGAGCCTGGGTCAGTGTTAATGCGGTTAAATTATCACAACATACAGTTTTGCAGCTTAATAATATCAAACAGTAACTGAAATAATATATTGATGACGAAGCATAATTTTGTTGATTTTGCATTTTTCTTTATTCATTTTGTGATTTGGGGCGTCGAGGGGGCTTCTCCATCCCACTAATTCAAAAAACTAAAATTTTTGAAACGGGCGTGACTTCCCGTTTGGGGCAGGACTTCCCGGCCTGGGCAGGACTTACCGAACTATCCCCGTTAATTCTTGCATTCGATTTAGATACGTAAGTTTAAATAATATTCAGTTATAGGAGCAAATTTTGAAGAAGCTCAACTTTTTATTGCCGACAAGTGGAAGAAAAGATACACAAACAAAAGAAATTATCAACATGTTGTTGCCCACTTTTCCTGAAAAAATATGTATGCAAACACGTATTTGCATAAGCTGTAAAGACTGGTTTCATTCAGTTTTCACTGTCTGCGAAGGTAATCAAATTGAACGTACCACGACCTAAGCGTGGAAGACCAAAACAAGCGATTCGACAGCCATTGCTTAAGCAATAACATGTAATTACCAGTAAACCGACCCGTCCTGCGGACGAAAGCAAATAGTTGATGACGCAATTTTTGACTTACTTAGATAACTGTATTATCTACACAATTTACGTAATTGAAATAATTCTGTCCGCCAAGGTCTGATGCTCATCCGCTGTTCCCCTATACCCATTCTTAGACAACATTATTTGAATTTGATTATTATGTAGATTGCTAGTGCAGGTGTGGTATGTTGCTATAATCAATCTGATGTTGGAAGAGGGGACAACGGATGGACGGCCCCGAACAGAATTATTTGAATTTTATTATTATGTAGATTTGTATATAATTTTTACTTTTTTTATTACTACGAACAAATATTTGTAACTAAGAATTCATTATTACTTATGATTTGTGAGCTAAATAAACATTAAACTGTCACACCTCTAAACTGCTAGAGTCTCCATTCGACAAATATTTCTAACACTATACTGCCCCACCACCCATACTGCCACATCGTCCTTTTGGGCGCCATTTGTAATTCTAACTGCCAGTTCGTAGACTTATACTGCCAGATCTACTGCAGCCATTTTTCATCTTATCTGAAAGTTTTCTATAGAGTGATCACATAAAAGGCACTAACTTTCACTGTAATATTAGTGCATTTTAACATGATCACATTTTGGGACACGGTGATCACATTTAAAGCATTTTTGTAATTTCGAAAATTATCGAAGTTATATCACGCAGTTCGATATAAGTCTTTGAATTTTCAGTTTATCGGTTTGATATTTTAAGGGTACATAGAGAATGAACTGGCTAGTATTTGAGTACATAAACAGTGAATTTGGTTTGGAGGAAGTACAAAAAAAGTTACGGATTTTCAAAGTTGAAAAAAAATGAACCCGATCACACATACGCACACTATATAGCTTTTTTTCAAAATCTCGTTACATTTTACCCTTCTATATCATGTAAGTAGTCGTAGTGTTTCTTATGTAGTTAGTTTGACGCATTCATCGTAGCTTGAATTGAATATATGTCATTTTGCTTCTTTACACAAGACACGATTGGTATTTTGTAAGATGCCCTTTGCCCTTTAACTATGTAATAATTGTAAAACTATACTCAAAATTACCAAGCCACTTGACATTTCTTACGCCCACAATCCCTGGCAAAACAAGTCGGATCGGATATCCATGATTTCGAGGCAACGTTTCCCCATTCATTTTATAGGCGAGGATTGGGTTAAAGTTATAATCGAGAAGGTAATTGAGAGGTATGGAAGATCCAAATGGTTGCCCCGTAGTACTATTTCCATCAGCGCCTTCAAATTGAACGTAGTAATCCTCTGGTGGTTGATATTTATGAATGTCAAAGCCAGCCTTGCGGAGAACATCACGAAGGGCCACCCCAGTCCATTTAGCATTTCCAATCGCTCCCCCACCCCACAGTGTCCCACTCACATTTTTGAACGCATTCATTTCCCCACGCCGATTCCCGGCACACATAATCGTTGCGGAGACTTCTGTTTCTGGGAAATATTTAATAATATCTTGATAACTTAAGCTAGTTCTTTTTAATTTGTGTCCAAACACTTCCAGTTGGTAGTCTTCCACGTCGATTTCAGGCTCTTCGTTGTGATTTCTGACGAAAAAGATGTTGCTAAAAATTTAAAATTGAGTTATTTATTTTTGCCGAATTTAAAGGCTTTATTGTTACTTGTTCAATATGACGCTAATTGGTTTGGATGTTAATTTTGACAGAATAATCGGTTACTGCGAACTACTTACTTGGGCGTATAGAAGTTTTCCGTGAGGAGATTGGCTGGGGTCTCCGCATTAATTGGACTTGCAGTACGTACAATGAGTAGAGGGTCCAGCGTTTCATTGTCTGGAGCCCCACCCAAACTGTCACCGTTCCCGTTCTCGTCACTATCACTATTGTCCCCTCGGGAGTCGACATAATATCCCCTTTCATATTTAACTTCACTCTCACTTATGTCATCGTTGTAGTTGTAGCTAATGACAAGGGCAAAATTCAAAATTACGAAAACGGATAAAATTAGAATTCTGACAGACTTATTGTCTATACCAGATCTCATTATAAAATTATGTAAAAAAATAAATTTAATTTTGAAAAATAATTATTCGAATTTTTCAATAATAGGAATATTATGCGCTCTTATTATGGTCGGTGTCTGTAAGTGTTACGTGTTGTAATAATTTCTATGCTATATGAAGCAAGACGTATTATTATGCAACTATATGCAAAAGTTCATTATAGCAGTTTAAACTTGCCAATTTTGTTTTTACTAAATCAAAGACCGGATACATTCATATTTTCAACTTAAGGTCGTTAGCTACTTCCTGTTTACAAATTCGGAATCCGCAAAAATGTCTCGAGGAGACAATAAATACGAATTCTATTTGACAACTGTGTATTGAATTACCAATAATAATTATCATAATTGCATTGCTGGGTTATTTCTAAATAAAACCGTTTGTGAAATAACAAAATGAACCATATCCGATTTAAGCTAGAATCAAAATGAGCTATGTAATAAGAACAAAATGAGTAACATGAGTAAAATGTTAAGTAAGAGTTTTTGAAAAGTCCTAAATGCTCTATATTTACATGTTTTTGAAAAGTATAAAACTTTCTTTTACATGTTTTTAAAAAGTTCAAAAAGTTGCATTTACATGTTTTTGAAAGTTTCAAAATGTTTGATTTGCATGTTTTTGAAAAGTGGAAAATGCTCTATTTAAATTTAAATGCTTACAAGACATATTTCAACATTTTTTCTATATACTTGATATTGTTTACAGCTACAAATGGATATCGTCGATGAAGAATGAAGTTTGATTATCTCTTTTTGGAGCTAAAATGAATTATGTATGATCATCTCATTCTAATTTAAAATCGGTTTTGACCATCTCCATTTTTCATGAAATACGGCTAATGAGTTATGTTAATGATTAGTTCAGGGTTTAGTAATTCGAAACTAACAATAAGAACATAAGGGGTCACCCATAAATGACTTTATCAAAATATCCCCATTTCAGGTCCCTATGACCCTTCTGTCATCAGATTACCCGTGGGGTAAATGGCTATCTTTAGCATGCGATACAATGAATATCCAAAAAGGTAGGCTGCTTGGCCATATCTATGACGTCATTTACGGGCGACCCCTTAATTTTTTTAAACTTCCGGATTGGGTAGTGTTCGTAGGGGCTGGTTCGTAGTACGTTGTTGGTAGGACTTTATTGGTATGACGGGTTTCGTAGTTTGTCCACTTTTGGTGGGGCGTGTTTCGTAGGCAGAAGATTTACTTTACATGCAGATGCGTTGGTATGAATAATATGTAATTATGAATGAATGATTTGAATTTGAGTATCATAAGAATAGTGCGATAAAAAAAACGAAGTGACAGTAGGTTACAAAATATCAGTTCAGTTTGGAATCAGCTCCTGGTAAGAATGGATTCTTCTTCAGATATAAGTGAGTTTGAGTTTGAAAAGTCTGGATATTTAGAAAATCTCAGTGACGAAATTGAAAAAAAATTAGAAATAATTGGAAAAACTAAACGGGGTGGAGACGTTGCCTGTTACGATGGATACGAGTTCACGCAAGAGGGGAAAGGAACAAAAGGAAGTATTAACTTCGTGTGTCGTAGGGTTAAAGGACGTGTTTGTCCTAGTCGTATTATTTTGAACGCTGATAAGAGTGTAACTGTAAGTAAAGACCATGTCGGACATTTGCCTTGTGTTGTGGAAAAGACAAAAACTAAAGTTTTAACATTGTTAAAAAGCAAAGCATTAAACAGTTTGAATGACAAGCTCAGTCAGATTGTAGGCGATGTACTTAGTACTTGTGCTGCTGCTATTGCTCCCGCATTAGCATCCGAGAGGTCGATGCGAAAATACGTTTGTAGTGTAAGACAAGCCTGTGCTGAAGAAAGAATGCAGCCTTTTACTACTCGCGAAGAAATTTGCATTCCTCCCAAGTTAAAACGCAAATCAGGTACATCTTTTCCACCCCCGTCTCCGCCACTATCAACTGGACTACTACCATCACCACCGATCTCCTCTCTTCCAACCCCGTCTCCGCCACTGTCAACCGGACTACTACCATTACCACCAATCTCCTCTCTTCCACCTCGGAAAAGACGGAAACGCTCAAAGCAGGTCGACTTACTGTGCGGGATAAGCAACAAAAAAGGTACATCTTCTCCGCAAATGAAAACAAGGTCCCGAGCCCAACTTAAACGACCAGTTCACGACCTAGCTACCCAAGAGTGTTAATACAAGCTAATACTTATTTGTATATACTTTTATTTTTACTATTCATTTTTGAAATTTTTATGCAATGACCAACGGCCCTTTCAAGGGCCACCATTTACTCCAAAGAGCAAATATTCTGCCTACGAAACAGGTCCCACGAAAAGTGGGCACACTACGAAACACGCCTTTACCTACGAAAACATTCCTACGAACCAGCCACTACGAACACTGAAGATACCAAACTTTCAATAATCATTGTTTGATAAATTAATTTAATCAAATTGATAAATTATTGCATCAATCATGAGATCATGAATTAGTTCATCAATAAACCACTGTTACAACTTTAAACAAATTAAGGGGTCACCCATAAATGACGTCATGGGTATGGACAAGCAGCCTACTTGGATATTCATTGTATCGCATGCTAAAGATATCCATTTACCCAACGGATAATCTTATGACAAGAGGATCATATAGGGACTTAAAATGGGGATATTTTGATGACGTCATTATTTGCAAGTACTATTTGCCACACCTCACATATAAAAGTTTGTCAATAGCCAAAAGCTTTTCAGTTGAAATCCAACTTATCATTAAGTAATTCCCTTCTATATATTTTCTTTTAAAGTAAAGTAATTTGAAGGAGACCTTACAATGCCTATTTCCCAAAATTCGAGTCGTGCGACAAAATTGTCACTAATCCCAGTTTTACTGTTGATATTATTGACGGGTCCCGGAGTGAATATTAGTCGGCCTCGATGTCCCGTTCCCAATCTGTCCCCAGCTGCATCCGCCGAATCCGAATCCGAAAAACTCCTGACCGAGCCCCAGGCAGAACCCCACACAAAATGGAGATAGCACTGGTTTGAGCACAATCTAGAAATGAGCCGGGTATTTCTGGACGAACACGTCGCCGTCTACAATTATTAATATTATTTGAAGCATGTTTCTACTTTCGACAGCATGTAATTAGCAAACTAATTTCTAGCGCCTTCATCAAGGCATTTTTCAACCTAGCAAAACGTATATCCCTTATAGTAGACCCGTCTACTAATCATGTTCCGACCTCCCAGGCCCGTCTACCGCTACATGCCGTCAAATGCAATTTAGAAGTGTGTTCGACTTCGACCTCCCAGAAAGGCGAGAACGGCTGCTATTACATACCTAATCTACTATTTGTTAACCCGCCTGCTATTACTGACCCGTTAAGTATATAGGTGCAGAAAACATCCGAGTTTTAAAAAAAACTAACACATTCCATTTACCGAATAACATAAATCGTGTCTCGCGTCTCGCCCCATTTTGTGCGCAAGCAACAATACATACTTCAGTGAATGTGTCGATAATTATTTATGAGTGCTTCAATCGTTTTTATAAGAGAAAATTATTGAGATGTCAGACTTTCCCTGCTGCAATACCAATGAAAATGTGTAAACTAATTCCACCAAATAAATAGTACAGACGCCGAAATACTGTAAAAGGCTCCAGTCTTTTCTCCTACCACAATTATTCCAGGTTAACGATGCAAGCAGTACAACCGTAAAACCTTATAAACGAACCTTATAAATGAAATGCATTACAATGTACCTACTTAAAATGTTGTACAGCATTAATGGTACACAGGTATGTGCATGGAAAGTTATATTTTACAGAGCTACTTAGCTGAATATTCTTTAGCTTATACTTCCTTTTCCTAATTACAATTCCTAATACATACCACCTCATCTGTAAAATTGTTTGCAAAAAAACAATGCATTATGACCCATATAACAAATGAAAATAAAAACAGCATAATATATATATATCCAATGTCAATAAAATTTTTCCTTTCGCATTTGTTTTTATTGTACCCAAAACGACTGTTTCCGAAGTGTTCACGAGATCATCAAGTAGTCAAGTGAAATTAAGAATGTATTACTTAGAGGCAGCGTTAAGAGTTTGAAGTCCCTTGTAATTCTCTACATGTACGTAAGATACAAAGTATAAAGTTTATGGACTGAGTCCTCGTCATCATTTCTTCTTCTTTCCAACTTGACCCTCAGACGGAAAGGGACGTTTCTATAATAACACATAAACAGGTTTTGATTATTAGACAAAATTATTACTACAGTTTTATTACGTGAGATAATTTATTGTATTTCACAGAATATCATGGGTCATATTGAACTTTAACTTACTAACCCACAACAACACTTAAATGATTAAAATTTAACCATATCACATTAATTAGTGACAGGATACATCCCCAGTTGACTAAAACAATATTTGCCGGTTCTATCAAACTAAAGTAACAACATTGTGAATCACGAATCAATGGCCTACCTGACGCCCTTTGACCACACTTTTTTGTTGACACTCTCGTCAATTCTCACGTCTGGAGTAATCATCTGCTGCATAGCAAATTTCCGGATCTCCGTCATCGCACGGGGTGCCCTCCTCTTGAAACGAATTCCATGTAGCCTCTTATGGAGGTTGATTGTATGAACTCGGCTCAGAATTTCGTTCATGGAGGATTTCTTCTCACCCTTTTGTTTCCCCATCTAAATACAAAAAAAGAAAAATATCGTATCATGACTTCCCACAACCAGGAACTACTATACTGACTACTATCAACTACGATGAAATGTCAACTAAACTATACAATTTTATCAAAACTAGATCATACGAAACACATAATTATTTCGTGAAATTTACTAAACTAATAATTCAACGACACTATAATTTCATCAAAACCACTTATGCCTAAAAACATTAAATGCTAAAAACTAATACTTCTTGAAAACTGCTAACAATTTGATCAAAACTACTACACCCAGTCTGGTCAAAGGTGCTCGTTTGGGCTCCCGGGAGTTCGTTTTTTAATAGGGGATTTGGAGCTCGTTCGTACGTCAATACACGTTGGTTTGGACTCCTTAGGAGCTCAGATCAACTCCTTTAGGAGCTGATTTCAGCGTTTTGGCAGAAAACTCATTTGGTCTTGAATACTATTAATTGATAAGGATTTAAGATCGTCCGACGAATACAACAATTTTTTTTTGTTAAACGCGATTTAAGCTGAAAAATCGATTTAAAAGTTCGAAAAAATTTGAAATACGATTTGAAAATTCGCAGACTGTTTTAAGCTCATATGAACGCTTTGGAGCTCAAACCAGCTAAGCTCCCTAAAAAAAACTCCCGGGAGCCCAAACGAGCACCTTGGACCAGACCAAAGACGAGAGACCTTCTGGGATTTCCTATGTTGAAAAAAAGTGAACTAATGGTCCCCCCTATGGGATTTTTCAATTTTTCAGAAAAATCTTGAAATAACAAAAACCTTTCAAAATGATCTACAAACAGCCTAAATTAGACTTTTTAAAGAATAAATTCAATTTAAATGCACTTAATTGGATTCTACAGTAAAGTTAGGTTTCCCAATTTTTATTTTCATTCTTGCTTTATTTATAGTCACATTAGTTCACTTTTTTTCAACATAGGAAATCCCAGAAGGAATTTTCCAGTTTTTGAATTCGGCGTTTTTCAAAAATTTCAAAAATTTATTCTGGGGAGCAAACCCAAAATGTACTCGAATGACCTTCATATCAGGGCTTAATAAGGGCTAGGGAAACTACTTTGACCAACTTTGTCCAAATCCCGGGGTAACATACTAAGTGGTTTGCTTGTTAGTGCACTATGCAATGCTATAGGGTCAGCGCAGTTTCGATGTGCCCCTGCCCTGGCTTAAAGCTAAAGGTTATCCCCGTCCCGGGAGCTATGCATATTGCATATATTTAAAGCTTTATTCCGTGCAACCTAAATATATAATAATGTAGTGCAATACTGTAGGTTGAGGTTATGTTGTCAAGTTGAATTTCGATACTAATTTTAATTTTTTGTTTTCATTTGTTCATTTGTTGTAATAATTTATTATGAGCAGGGTTGCTCACTATGATTTATTTACCTTTATTATCTAGAGCGTCCATATTTTAATATGCGCTGTCGTCTAATATTTTGCAAGTGAATTACTTACTTGTCCAATTAATTTAAGTACACAAAAACATTACTATATAGATGTAAATATACGTGAAATGTATAAGTTTGTTTATTAAAAAAATCAGTAAATTATGATACAAATATAAACTAAACATATCGTCTGTGAAAAACCCAAATGACTCATATTCTATTTTAGCTAAAACAAATATCAAATATTTACAAAAATATTGAAATATGTCTTGAGAGCAATTAAATAGAACATTTTGCACTTTTCAAAAATATGTAAATACAACATTGTACACTTTTCAAAAACATGGAAGTAGAACATTTTGCACCTTTTCAAACACATGGAATTAGAACATTTTGCACCTTTTCAAAAACATGGAATTAGAACATTTTGCCCCTTTCCAAAAACATGGAATTAGAACCTTTTGCCCCTTTTCAAAAACATGGAATTAGAACATTTTGCACCTTTTCAAAAACATGTAAATAGGACATTTTACATTGTTGAAAAACATAAAAATAGAACATTTTACGTTTTTAAAAAACTACTAATTAACATTTTACACATGTTTCTCATTTTGATTTTATGACACAGCTCATTTTGCTTGTAGCTTGAATTGGATATGGGCTATTTTGGTTTTTCACAGACGAATTATGCTTGTTTATGGAAGCATTTGAACTTCATCATGCAAAAACGTCACAGTTCTGTTTATTTGATTTACCTTAATTAACCTTAATTGCTCCTTATATGGATGACCCCCTATGTTCTTAGTTTCGAATTTCTAAGCCCTTAACTAATCATTAACATAACTCATTATGTAGCCGTATTTCATGAAAAATGGAGATGGTCAAAATTCATTTTAGAGCAGAATGGAGATGACTATAATTCATTTTAGCTTCAACAGGAGATAATCAAACTTCATTCTTCATGGACAATTTGCAGTGGAACCTCTCTATAGTAGTTGTTCAAGGGGTACGGCTAAGTTCACTACTATACGTGGGTCACACTACTATAGGCCATAGTAGTTATTTGACTACTATAGGCTATAGTAGTCAAATAACTACTAAATCATGTGGTAGTTACTTAGTTACCTGACCACAATATCAATTAGTAGTTGTTTGACAACTATCCGAAATACATTAAATCATAAGAAAACAAAAGACAATAGCGATGCACAATAAAATGACACAAATAATTACTATTACAATTTCTGGGGAATTTGCAACTATTTCCCAGTACCAGTTACCCCTCACGCTGACAGATACCAGATGCGCACATTAGCAATTTATTGCAACTGTACAGTTTCGAAAACATTTTTACTTTAAATAATGGCGAACAATATAACAAATGTGTATGAACATGAACTGTATGTATCAATAATTGTTAACTCTATAGGTATATCATATAGATGTGCCTAATTTACACAAGACAATACCATTGCGCTTTTATACTGCTTATAGTCGATAAATTGATCATAATGAGTCAATTGACTTTTATAAACCTATTTAAAAATGTACTTTTGTGGCTAAGGCAAAACTTATTTTTAAAACATAATTACGCTGATGACATAGAATGTACACAAAATTAAATACTCGTAGTAGACAACGGCACTTAAGTATGATGCGTTATTGACCTGAGCGGCAAGCTGCAGTAGATTTAAGATTCGATTTATATCGCTTTAGTTTTGTACTCAAATGGAATTTTTAATTTCCCCGGCACAGTTCGTTGTTATATTGAGCTGGATTATTCAGATTATTGGAAACAATAATAGGCATATAAATTTATTTAATTTTGTCTATATGCTGACGATTTGTGAGTTTAAAAAGGAATCTTATAGGAGCTATGCTATCAGCAGCGCGGCCTCGACTTAGGGGGAACATCCCAACAGCTCGAAATTTAACATTCCTTTTAACAGTTGGAGCATGTTTCGGATTTATTTTTTCCAATTTTTTGCATAAAATATTCCCACCTTTTTGCTCCTGTCCAAATTTGCAAAACTTTTCGAAATTGTATTATAACCTGGGCACAGTGGGTGTTGGTGTGGGTTTAGGTGTGAAGGGCTCCCAACAAAAAAGAAATTTTACTCAGCTGTCTGGAACAACAACAACCGATGACCGAAACAGAAACAAGACGGCGATCGTACGTGTTCTTTGCTGGGTTCTGACAAGGCCCCCAAATCGTGAGAGAGTCAAGGCGGTGAGGCATACTTGGGGAAGACGATGTGACAAACTCATTTTCATGTCTTCCAAAAATGGTAAGGTGTGCCCTAAATAATAACTTAAGTGATGTTATTTATGCCCAACCCCTATACTTTTTGTAGTACTTGACGGGTGTGTTCGACAGGATAATTTACGTGACATCATTTATGCCCAACCCCTACACCCTCTGTAGTACGTGAAAAGTGTGTCTGAAAAGATTTTGTACGTGACACCATTTATGCCCAACCCCTGCATCCTCTGTAGTGCGTGACGGGTGCAAGAAATACAACTTTTTGGTACTATTCTCATCCCTCCAATTTAAATGTGTTTATTATATTTCCCACTATTCCCTATTACACGTTCCTAAATGCTGGATGTAATTTGTTTTCGTCCGTAGGCCATAGTTCATTTGTGTAATCTTACCCCGACTAACTTGTAACTTGTAATCTGAACTTACCCCGACTACACCGGTGGGCAAAACTTAACCCGGGTTTTGATTAATTAAATAAGCTTGCCCAGAACAAACCGATGGTAAAAAATTAACTCGGAAAAACATTTGTTCGAACAGTAATCGCTAGAGCAGAAGAATGCAGATTACATTTTCTGATCTTAACTCATCTACTCATCGGGTTGCACAAACGCTAGTAAATAACTATACTATTCTGTAGACTTTAACACTGCACTAGGAGTCGTTGGATTGGAAAACTCCGAAGATGGTCGTGACTGGTTATGGGGGAAAACAAAGGAAGCAATGAAATACATATGGAAGCATCACAAGGATGACGCGGATTGGTTTCTTAAGGCAGATGATGACACCTATGTGATTCTGGAGAATCTCCGATATTTCCTCGCTGGCAAGGATGCTAATTACCCTATTTACTATGGACAAAGATTTAATTTGAAAGGCGAAGCAAAGCAAGTCTACATGAGCGGTGGGGCTGCCTATGTCATGAGTAGAGAGGCAATTCGTCGATTTGTTGAGGTCGCTCTGCCCAATCCGGCTTTGTGTAAAGCAGACAATACTGGGCCAGACGATGCGGAAATTAGTATGTTGGAATATAACAATTTCTTGAATTCATCTCAATTTTAGTTCATTGATACTGGCAGTTAAGTTTTCGATGAAGTTGGAAGTTCCAATGTAGTTTTTACCCGAATTAGGACACTCTTATATTTTCGATTTCTGTTTCCTAGTTACATAAAATTTTCAAATAATATTATTATATTGCCTTAATATTAATACACATTTGTTGTTAAAATTACAATATATTGGGATTTTCAGGAAACTGCCTTGAGAATGTTGGAGTGGAGGCAGGTGACAGTCGTGACGATTTAGGCCGTCCACGTTTTTTGCCTTTCTATCCGAGAAATCATCTTAATCGCGGTGAAGTGGTTCCAGATTTTTGGCCCACAAAATATCCCTGGTATCCAGTCAGACGGGGAAGAAACACATTATGTTCGGATAGAGCCATTTCCTTTCAATATGTATCTGCCAAGAATATGCACGCCTTTGATTACTTTGTGAATGATTTTGTTAAGTCTAAATGAAATTTCAGAACAACGAAGTCAACCCATTACCCACAGACAACACAGCTAGCGTCTACTTATACACAATTTATCAAAAGTCTAAAGGATCAACTGAAATGGCTTAAGATTTTGCCTGAAAATAGAGTATTCTTTCCTAAAACCTACAGCTTATATAATTATAGTTGATATGATATTTCTTTCGATCAGTAATTAGTATTGTAACTTTTTTATGTTAAATTAGTTAAATAGCTTGTAATTCAATTTTAATATTCTTCAACACATAACAGTTTATAAATAAAAACGAATTTTGAGCACAAAACAGTGGGTACTACATTTTTTGAAGTACAATAATGCATATGTTTCTAGCGTGGATTAATTCTATAATGCAAATAATAGAGTAGACATTCAACAATAGACTAAAGGTACTAAGAATAAAATCGTAAATAAATTGCCAACATTGCCTATCTCTCTCTCTCAATCTGACAGCCACCAGATGCTCACAATAATTTAAATTGTAGTTCTAAAAGCATCAACATATTTGTGAGGTACATAAATTATGTAGATAGGTAGGAATTAATACCTAATATACGTGTTGCCTGTCCAATTTTTCCATCTTCCATTTAACACGACTTCAAAAAATCGAATCTGTAAAAATAATTATTGGAACTTAAAAATATAGGAAAAATATAAGCACTTGAGTCTGCGTCTGCAAGTGTTACGTGTTGTAAAGCTTTCTATGTCATAGGAGCAAAACAAATGACGCCACCATAATATGTAATATATGGTTCATCATTCATCATAGAAGTTCAACTATATGTATATTATATTAATTATATATATATACATTACTTGATTATATATTGTTTACACTAAATCAAAGAGCGGATGCATTAATATAAATTTCAACTTTAGGTCGTTAGCTACTTCCTGTTTGCAAAATCTGCAAAAATGTCATAAGGAGACAATAAATACGAATTCTTTTAGACGCAACTCTGTAGTATTACTAATAAGAATTTTATCATTAATAAAGCAAGCTTTTATGCTGTGCAATAATTATTTTTCACAGTATGTGCTACACTGATCGAGAAATTAAAAAAAGCATACAATTATAATGCATCTTTTAGAATGAATTGCCTAATAGCTCTTAAGTTCACTGAACTAGTCACAATTGCGTCAGAATTCAGACTTACAAAAGGTTTCCCTGTGATACATCACGCTGACAGCTGACAGCGACTAGATGTGCACATTAATAATTCATTGTAACTGTGTAGTTTTGAAAATTTTTCTTTATTAAATAATGCAGACGCAAAAACAAATGTATATGAACCGTATGTATAAATAATGCATTGTATTGACTCTAAAGGTAATAATTAATTTACACATTATAATGTCAGTGAATATTAATGTTTTTATACTGCTTATAGTCAACAAATTAATCATAATGCGTCAAATGCCTTTATGGACTTAGTTGAACTGAGAATCTACTTTTGTGGCAAAGACAACCCCTATTTTTAAAACATAATAATTAAATCGATGACATAAAATGTAAAAACTACTATTCGTTCTAGTAATGAAATTGAAAGTTGATGGTCACCTTTACGTCAAGGTCAATACGACTTACTCTTTTAAAAAGTAATCAGGAAATATGCTATAAACAGCGCGGCCTCGGCTTAGAGGGAAAATCACAACAGGTCGAAATGTTGTATTTCTTTTCACGATTGGAGCATGTTTTAGACTTATTTTTTCCAACTATTTCCATAAAATATCCCCACTTCTTTGTTCCTGCTCACAATTGCAGAACTTGCCAAAATGCTATTATAAATATGTGCACTGTAGATGTAGGCTTAAAGTAGGCAGGTGGGGTGGGATCCCAACAAAAACGAAATTTTACTCAACTGTCTGGAACAACAACAACCGACGACGAACGAAACAATAAAACGACGACTGTACGAGTTATCGGCTGGATCCTGACAATGCCCCCAAATCGTAAGAGAGTAGAAGCGGCGAGACATACTTGAGGAAAGCGATGTGACAAGCTCATTTTTATGTCTTCCAAAAACGGTAAGAATAGTTTAGATTTAATTGTGCGTATAATTTAATTCCCCATTGTTTTTGTACGGGAATTTTTTTAGTTTTTAGCTAAATAAATAAATTATATTCTGCAGACTCTAACGCTACACTAGGAGTTTTTGACATTGATGAGATTGTGACTTGTGAATGGTAGCCAGGCGCAAGAAGCGCAAAGGTTATAGATACAGGCTTATAAAGCACGTGCCCTATATTTTGTAATCCTTGAGAATTTCAAAATTATGCCAGGCGAACCCTTTCAAATAATTACTTTGTAATAATTATTAATAATCATTTTCCCAGCAGACAGATTAATAAGGTAAGGCAAGGCTAGTCAAAAAGGCAGACAGCGTGCTGAACCAGTGACATATAACATTGTCATACAAACTACGTACGACTGTACTACACAAATTCCCCCTAGTTTCAATAATAAGGTCGCCACACTTTACTCATAGAATTTCTAATATTATAAAATAATAATAAATTACTGCAGAAGGACCTCAAATAAATTGCCTTTATTTACGCTTAACAGTAACTATACCCAATACATATGTTCATATAAGCAAAGCTTCAACCTTCAACTACATACCTCTGGAAAGTGGAAACGTGAAAGTGTAAGTAAATACCCCCAGACAAAACGAAATGCATGACACAAGCACGAACAGATTTATGAGGTATATTAATATTCAATATTCGTAATGCCTGTCTCCGATTTACATTTTCCATTTGACATCTATGTTAATATTTGAACTGAGATGAGGCAAAACATGTGTTTTGAACAAAGAGAAATTAATTTCATGACAGAACTATCACTGACAATGACTCGGTTTAATAATTTTATTCATGACGTGTAGAACTCCTTTAAAAACTTTGTAGATTCTAGAAACTCATAATTTATTTCGATTTAGTTTAGTAGGTCGTTTTTGCTACGTTGATAGCAATTTATTTAGTATTAATTTATCTAAACCTAGTAAAAGAATCATGAAAAGATAGCGCTGGCCACTTGAGAACTCATTTTATAATATTTCACAATGTTATCAGCCATGGGATTAAGAGGAAATTTAGTCGCCGGACGAAGTCCCATAGTTATCTTCACAGTTGGAATGTGCTGCGGATATTTACTTTCAAATTATTTCCATAGTCCATCTCTAAGTTTATTATCACGGCTTCAACAACAGTTTGAAAACTTACATCAAAACTTAATTGAAAATAAGAATATTTCAAGGGATCTGTCGTCTGTGGTGGAGCTCAAGTCTGTCAGAATTCTCTGCTGGATCCTGACAATGCCCACAAATCGTGATAGAGTAATTCAGGTGAAGAATACGTGGGGCAAACGATGTGACAAACTCATTTTTATGTCTTCCAAAAATGGTAATAGTTTAATTACTTTTAACTTTTAATGAATCGTTATATCGTTTTATGAACTTTTTGATCCAACAGTTTTGTCCAGGATAATTCTTAATTTTTTGAAAACATTTTTTTTCTACAGACTCTGACGCTACATTAGGAATCGTTGGTTTGGAAAACAGTGTGGAAGGTCGTGACTTGCTATGGGGGAAAACCAAGGAAGCCATGAAATATGTTTGGGAGCATCACAAGAACGATGCTGATTGGTTTCTCAAGGCAGATGATGACACTTATGTGATTTTGGAGAATCTCCGATATTTACTGAGGGACAAGGACACGAATCAACCTGTTTACTACGGATGTAGATTTAATTTAGTTGGCGTAGTCAAACAAGGCTACATGAGCGGCGGGGCTGGCTACGTGATGAGTAGAGAAGCAACTCGTCGATTTGTTGAAGTCGCTCTGCCCAATCCGGCTTTGTGTAAAGCAGACAATACTGGGGCCGAAGATGCTGAAGTTGGTGTGTGGAAAAGATTTAAATTCTTGATTTTTTCTAAACTGTGTAACCTACAGCCTACAGATATCAGCAACCATGGTTTTGGCTTTCGGTTTCGATGAAATTCCAACGCACATAAGTTTCTAGGAGAATGTGTGTATCCAGCGCTTTAAAATGTCTCGCGGATTTAGTTAATTTAGTTAATGCCGTTGCTAAAATTTCAAAAATTGAAAGTGTTACATTAGACACGCATTTATTTAATTTAATCTGGATATTTTTACGAAAGAAAAATAAGTATTTTAAATTGCAAAAAATACCTTGTCGTTTACAGGACTCTGTTTGCAGAATGTTGGCGTAGAGGCAGGTGACAGTCGGGACAGTTTAGGACGTGAACGATTCATGCCTTTCTTTCCAGAACATCATCTTAGTCTCGGTGAAGTAAATCCAGAGTATTGGTACACAAAGCGGTCCTGGTATCCTGTACAACAGGGAAGGAACGCCTGTTCGGACCGAGCCATTTCCTTTCACTACATCGACACAAAACAAATGCATGTCATTGATTACTTTGTGAATGACTTTATTCGATCCACATAAACTTTGACGTCAAGTAATATACATATAGTTCAATTATGTAAGTTAAATGAAAAGAACCAACTTAGAAACGAAGAATTCTTCAACTTTTTTTGGAGTGGCAGCGCAAGCGCAATACACATTAAATAATTAATTAATAATTTGTTACTATAAGACCAGCTAAGCGTTTTTAAGCTGCTGCGTTTGTTTTAAATCTGTAAAAATCAAAGATGTTACTAATTATTGTTAATAAAATTATTAATAATGTTTTATACAAAAAATACAAACAAACGAAGAAAAAAGTATTATTCCCTGCTGAAACATTATTAATGGCTTTTTTTGCTATTATTGTATGGGTGTTTTAGCAAATAATACAACCATTAAAGTAACGACAAAATCCACAGTATTTTCCCATACATTTTTAGTATTATTAATCATTTAGCGACAAAATTTAATAATGTCTTTACTGCAAAATAATTTTGATTTAATACGCATTACGCAATTTAGCAATAGCATAATGCCAGTCGCCAGTACAGAAAATACCGACGCCGACTGAATAAGATTTCGTTAATAGCAAAACTCTAAAAATCAAAATCTGCACAACTAAAAAAGGTAAAAAAAATAAACTTTACTGTTTAATTTTTCCTTTTGAATGAAACAATCAAATTTAATCACTAATTTTATAGAACAACATACCAAAGCAATAATAATTTAAGCTATAACAATTTGTTTGCAAAAGTAGCTTACTGATGATTATTTCTGTGGTAATTAATGTTTTATAGTAAAAAATTGTAAAAAAAGAGCCATACCGTCTATGAAGAACCAAAATGACCTATATCCATGTTTAGCTACAAACAATGTCCACTATCTGAGAAAATACTGAAATGTCTCTTGCAAGCATTTTAATAGAACATTATGCAATTGTCAGAACAATGTAAATCGAATATTTTAGATTTTTACAGTTTTTTAAACGTGAAAATAGAACATTTTACAGTTTTTTCAAACGTGTAAATAGAACATTTTGCTCCTTTTCGAAAACATGTAAATAGGACATTTTGAACTTTTCAAAAACATATAAATAGAATATATTATGCTTTTTAAAAGCTCTTAACATTTTACGCCTGTTTCTTATTTTGTTTGTATGACATAGCTCGATTTGATTATATCTCAAATTGGATATGCGTCATTTGGGTTCTTCACAGAAGATACTTTTCTTATACAGTCCTAACCCTGATTTGCAATCAATTCTGAATCAGGCTCCACTGACCAATGCACTGATGACTTCTACACAGACATATACGCAATTCAGCTCAGGATCAAGCAGTAGAAATAAACTTAATAAAATCAACCATCAAGGATAACAAGATAAAATGCTCGAGCCAAATTTTGTACCGTCCAAATTTTCCTTCCATTCATCCTCCGGACCTCCTCTATCCACAAATATTATAGCTTTTCCTATCCCTGTCCCTATCCCCACCACCACAACTCCAAAAATGCACTCTTCAAAATCAAAATTCAACGATGTAGAATCGCCATCGCAAAGTAAAAGTCCTCCACAGTCTACTAGGTCCCAAACGTCACGTTTCCCTCCTCCTGGTACTAAAACACGCAATTTAAACGTAACTTTCAATACTCAAACCGTCATGGACAAACTCAGGAGCAGGGTCGAGGCTGTGCGAGAAAGGAAGGAGCTGGCACTTAAATTGAAGCAATCACAAATGAAAACTAACTACATTTTCGGTGCCCCTCAATCAATATTGCGGAATACTAAGAATGACACTCCCAACATTAGCAATAATTATGACCAAAATCTATCCTTGGAACCTCTCGTTCCCAAAATATTTAGTCTCGTGGGTAGCAGTACTGTTAATAGCAAAATCACGTATAAATATCCCCCAAAACTGCCTGGTAGTCAAAACAAAACATTTACAAAAAAGAGTAGCAAAAATCCAAATCAAACCAAAGCGGGGCCTGCTCTTCAACCCACTAATAAAGAATCCGAAAAAGAGACAGTACCACCAATACCCATACCAACTAAAAGAGCTGTATCACCTATTAAAAGAGCAAGTACCAGCACCCCGACTAAAAGTGTTATGACGGGAAAAAATATAAATAGAAACCACCAAGGAAATAGCCATCTACGAAAAGAAGAGTCAAACCTGTCAGCCTCAGAATCGCAATACCGAAAGCCAAAATCGTCCAATGAAAACATCCATATAGGAAAATCTAGATCTTCCAATTCCAACACCGTCACTCCAAGAAGAGTAGTATCCCAAATGTCAACGCAGTCCATCCTAAATCAAGTTACACATAAATTAGAATTTTTATTGGATCCAACTGTGTCTTCTGATACTTCCTCTACCGGAAATAAAATTGGAGTTAAGTCCTATTTAAATGATACACTTGCCGTTTTGAATAAAAACTCGGGGGATCGAGTTCCAGTTCCAGGGCTACAAATAGTTGTTGAAACAGTTCCAAGTTTCGAAAATAGTACAGTTCTTATGATGCCAGGGCCAGAATCTTCTGCGTCGGTAAAATCGCCAGTTGTACAAATTCACAACCATAAAATTCAGCACGAAGTTGACCGATTAATTGAACCAATATTCATCAGTACTACTAACCCAGACACTACCAGCACCAGTCTAGCATCGGTAGCTAAAACGGGAAAAGAAACAAAGAAAAATAAAATTCTTGGCTCCGTGAAGAACATCAAATCAACATCATTGTCATACCACGATTACGCTCATATAACTTTTAACACTCATAGCAGAACAATACCTTCAAAACAGGATCTAGAATTTGTATCAATTACGACCATGACCGGCACAAGAAGTGCTCCAACACTTAAAAAACTTAACTCCAACAAAACTAAAACAACAATACATTCAGCTAAAGCCAACGTGAAAGCTAAAATCACTAAAATAAGTCAAGCTAAAATAGTTCCAGAAGAAAACACATCCACTTTTAGTGTATTAAAGCACTCAAAGAAATTTATTCATCAAGAAAAAACACGACCAAATTCTAGAGCATTAAATCTAAAGTTAAGTTCGGCTGCATCCAGTAGGCCTTCTACTTCTACTACGGCAAACACAAAAACAAATAGAAGTAGAACGGAAACTAGAAAATCACAAAGTGTAAGCTTAATAAGTAGATTAGGTCCAACAACAAATCCAGCACTAAATAACAACAAGAAACTGACAAAACTAAGATCCCAGCTGAGTCTGAATTTCAGTCCTTATCAGCATCAACTTGAACATCATGCAGAAAAAAACAGTCATCGACACCGACACCAGCAGAACTCAAAGTTAAATTCAAAAAAACAAAGTATTAGAAAAGGTAATAGTCAAACCCGAATCCGATCATCAAACCAAACACACACAGATAAAACCCAGGACAAGGAAAATGAAAAAAGCCAAGACAAAAAACGGAAAATTGAAAAAAAAGAACTGCATTTTCATGTTACGCCAGCCTCAAGTACAGGTACAAGTGGAGGTCTAAATAAAAAAGGGCCCAAACGTAAAACAGGTTTAAAATCTCTATATCCATCGTCAGTGTCACCATTGCCGTTGTCATCTCATCAAACCCGGAGACGACGAAGCCGCTCCGATGTTCACATAGCTGGCAGTGGGACTTTTACGGCTTTTAGCGAGGAAAGTAATCTCTCTAATAAAACTGATAGGGGCAAAAAACAGTCCAAACCTGAAAGTAGTAAAGCTCACAGAGTGGTGAAAACACCAAATGAAAAAATGAAAACTAAACCAACCAGCACTAGCCTCAGCCCCACGCTATCTAAAAAAATGAAAACGATTGGAAATAAACCGAGTGCCACTTCGACTTTAGCTTCCACAACGAAGACCAAAACAAAAACAACGAAGACGAACCGGAACCGGTCTGGCAAAAAATCGGTTACAGCATCAAAACCAGTATCTACAGAACGTCAGAAAGATGACGATAATAAGCACAATAATAAAGAATTACTTATGAAACCTTCAATTGTAAGTAAAGATCTTACGGTTGATGCAGTTGATGCGGCTAAGGTAACTCACCCCCAGCACCAGCACCAACAACACCCCCAACATCCCAGCACAAGCACAGTTGAAATTCCAGCTCATAAAAAAGCATCACCTGTAAAACTGAAAAAATCCGTATCTGTCCCAAATATTGAGACCCTCCTCAAAAATTGTGAAAGCTACCTGAACTGGTGTAACCCAGCGACACCGAGCCCGGCCCCGGTCCCTCTGGATGAAGACACGCTCAAAGATTATATCGATCAAGTTAGGCTACGCTTTGTGAAATCATCCAAATTCACTGGAGCTGGTACTGGAACTGGTACTGGAACTGGAACTGGAACTGGAAGTACTCCAAATGTTGGAGAATATTCGAGAGATGAAATTGTCAGATTCAATAGTTTTGAATACATTTCAAATCTTGGCGCTCTTTGTTTTTTTCAGTTGAAACTTGATAGATTCCGCGATGCACACAAAACTATAGAGCAAACCAAGAAAATTGTTGGGAAATGTTTAAAGCGTGGAAGTCTTGATCGAGCTCATCTTCCAAGTTTTGACTACGTCTGGGATTTTCTTCGACTGTATGGATCAGTGAAGGAATGGGAGGTTCATAAAGAATTTAGATATTTCCCTGAAATGAAGCTTGCAAACTTCTCTCCTCATTTTAGCAAGTTGGACTCCAAAGTTAAGGCTGGCATCTTTGGCTTGAAATCCTATTTTTATGGAATTCTTAGGCTCCCACTGGATAAGCAAATTGAAATCATCAGAAAGGTTTTAGAAATATTAATTAATTACATATAATAAATGCATTGCAGTCTAATCATATCTTAAACTACACGCTTCGAAAAACATTGGAGAATTTCACGTAGCAGTTAATGTGTTACCAAGTTTGCTGTTACTCCGATATTTACAGTACAATCGGTTAACTTTAATCAATTGTTGTACAATTTACATAGTCAATTTCCTGGGATAGTGACTACTTCGAATGGCATTGCTGCCTTCAGAAACTGATTCGCTCTAAATATAAAAATCAATTAGCGCCCCGTGGTTTTATCCGACCGGTCTCACCCTACAGTGACTCAACGGTAACTTCGAATCAGCAGTGGGACGTTTTATTAAAGGAAGAAATAGCTTCGGCTTGGAAGGCTATTAAATTAGTACCAAATAATCCTCGTTGCTTGCTTGGCCTTGCTCAAGGAGTCTCCGATCTTCTCAGATATCAAATTAATGATTGTAAAAAGTATGAACCTATTGCTTTTGGACCGGAAAAATTTCTGAATGCAAACAATTGTGCTGTCTATATAAAAGATAAGGCGAAGTGAGTCCTATATATAATTACCATATTTCCTGTAACAGCGGACCCCATCTACTATTATATGCCCGTCTATTATTAAAAGAAATACATTTTAATTATTCGCCATTCGACCATTCCCATAATATTAGTGTATATATATAACAAGAACGGTACTTTAATAGGAAACTTAAAATCCTAAAAGAAGTGGGCTCAAACTGCCATTTTCTGTTATTCATAAAAGTTTTACACTAACATTAAGTAGCAATGCTTTATTATCTAGAGCAGTAATCCAGCAATTGCCAAGATCAGTGGATGTGAATTTAGAAGTGGCAGACATCTTCACGAGTTGGCTCCCTCCTCGGTTTCGAGATTACAAACTTGGGAAGGAATGCATTGATCGCTGCTTAAAATACCATCCCATGTCAAGTGAGGTCAACTTTAAAATGGGGCAGTACTATCTTAATGTGGTAAAATTATGTTCATTAAAATTTATATTCCTGCAAATATTCACAAAAGCACCCACAAAACTGTGCATTGAAAACTGTTATGTAGTAAGTACGAACATATTCAATTTGGGCGATTAGGTTTAGATCGAGTTCTCTTTTCTAGAAAAAAAAGATAGCTTACCGATAGAAAAATGACTTGTCAACAAATCGGTTTAAACAACACCTTAAATAAAGTTCATAACTACAACATTTAACTTAATTCACTTATTACCATTCACTATATATATACTATTCACTTATAATGTGCATGTCATGAGTGAAGAACCAGAATCGCCTATTTCCATTTTTAGCTGAACACAAATTGCACTATCTACACAAAAAATATCATGATTCTGAAAGCTTGTATAAAGTCTAAATAGAACATTTTGGACTTTTCAAAAACATGTAATAATAATTTATTTTACGCTTTAAAAAAACACGTAAATAGAATATTTTGCACTTTCAAAAACATGTAAATAGAACATTTTGCACTTTAAAAAACGCGTAAATATTGTATATTTTGTAAAAGTTTGCCCCGTGTACTATTCAAACAGATCTCTCAGACCCGCGTACTATTTCAGCCCCGTACTTTACCACATAACATAGTACCATATATACAGTAGGATTAGTATATTTTGCACTTTTCACTATTTTTCCGGTGAAGGATTAAATCCGTTTCCTTCCATTCTTTGCGAAAAACTAACCCGTGTCTTCCTACTTTTCTCTAAAAGCAAAACCGCTTCCTTCCTTAGCATTATCGATGGAAGGAAGCGGTTTTGCCTTTAGAGTAAATTGAAAGGACACGGATTTTCTTCTATCGAAGAATGGATGGAAACCCACGATTTCTCTCATGTAGTGTTTTATGGACTTTTAGATAATTTTAATTCTAGCTTAAATTTGAAGTGGGTAATTTTGGTTCTTCAAGGATGATATGGACCTAAGTAACGTCAATTTTAATTATTTTCAAGCACTCAAATTTTGCCCAAGCTGAAGCATACTTCGACACAGCGTTTGCACTGGACGAGCGAAACTACAAAGCTCTCGTGTCTCTACTCCATTTAATGATGAGAACTGTTGTGAGTCGTCAACAATTAATTTTAGAAGTCATTCGACTTCAGCTCGAGAATTCAACATGGACCAAAACTCAACTGGCCAACTTTCGCTACTTGCGCGGTCTCACCCTTTTAGGAGGTTCAAATACCAAAGATGCATTTAAGGAATTTATTAAAACTTATCAACTGAGTAAGAAGGCTCTCAATTTTGTGGACCTCCCTGCTATTCACCAACACTATGGTTGGCCTGGATGGCCAAGTCGGACCGTTTTCAATTTTGGGAGCATGCGATTAGAAGCACAAGTATTTCAAGAACAGCATCTGCGAGAGGAGGATTCAGAGAAAAAAATTATTCTGGCGGATATTATTAAAATGATTAATAGGGCAGAGGACATTGAGAATAGTAAATGGCATGTGTCAGGACGAAGATCTTTGAAAAGTGCAGCGCCTAAAAGTAGAAGTCATGCACTCAATCTACGCTCACTGGTCCTGTATTAAATTAGTAAATCTATGAAAGAACATTCCTATAGCATTATGTAATTCTCAATAATTTTGTACTGTAGATACCACTTAATAATCATACTTTTTTTTGGATTATTTATTAGGCGTTTCACGAGGGAATAAAAAATCAATTTTGTATGTAGTAAAAGTTCCTTAAATAAATAATAATTAAATATAAATTCTAGTATTCAAAAATATAATAGCCTTATTGTAATATATTTAATTTTCTTTTTGACATAACATAATCAGTGAAATCAGACAAATTAAATTTTCTTGTACAATAATATCAAGCTAAAATGAATATACGAGCGATTTAAAAAAAATCTTTAAATGAGATAGGTGCGTAAAATGTCAATTTTTACAAGTTTTAGAAAGTGCTATTAAACGTACTATTTGCATGTTTTTTAAAAGTGAAAAATGTTTTATTTACATGTTTTTGAAGCGTGTTAAATGATATTTTTAAAAGTTTTTGAAAAATACAAAACATTCTATTTACATGTTTTTGAAGATTGCAAAATGTTTCATTCACATGTTTTAAAAACGTTAAAATATTCTATTTATATGTTTTTGAATAGTGCAAAATGTTTTATTTACATGTTTTTGAAACGTGTAAAATGTTCTATTTACATGCTTTCATATTTATGATATTTTAATGTTTTTTTGTGTAGATATGTAGTTCGTTCTGTTTGTATAGCTACAGCATCTGAAAAACCATATGCGTGAATGGTTTAGAGTTTACTTCAGAACCATGTCCGCTACGCTTACGCCAAATAAATAGGTTTTTAGGGGCAGGATATTTAGCCCGGAATATATATAACTTTTATTAGTTCCAAGTAATTATCAAGAGGTTTGTTGATCAGTATAGGTAAGTAGGTAATTAGTCATTACATACACGTCATTTTTACAAGATTTTTGCATGGTTTGATAATAATGTATAGGCATCGAGATATTTGAAATTATATGGGTTACGAATTAACATTTTCGTTGCATACAATATTATGTTTGTACTGAAATTCGAATGTTCATAAAAAAACATGAATTATTTTAGTATCCTGGGTCGATAATGAGGAGGCCGAGAGCTACCAAAATATGATCGAAGGAAGAGGAGAGACGGAGAAGGAACGTCAGTACTTGCCATTGGTTGTTTGCATTAAGATACTTAATGAGGGATGACGCAGGCTCTTGAACTGTGACGAGTGTATCTTCCACAATGGAGATGATGGCTGCGAGCGTCTTCTCAATCAGCGCCTGGAGCTTCTCTCCCTTCACGAATGGGGCGAGGAGAAGGAATTTCACGATCTGTTTGTCTACTTGTTTCTTAGCAGAGTTGAGTGCATTTTGAATGATCTCTACTTCTGGTCTTCCCTCTGCAAGTTCCGCAAGGTCCACCCCATAAAGGAGAATTGAACCTATGATGTCGTGGATTGTTTTTGGAATAGCAGCAATGAGATCGTCAATATCTGCCCTTGGGAATACAACCAGGATTGTATCTATGATGATATTTATGAGATCATCTAGAGAATCCAGGCCGATCAGAGCCTGTAAAAAATTTGTGATTACAATTTTAAGTTGGGTTGTTCTATTTATCATCAACATTAACAATGTATTCTTATAACATTAAAATATTTTTAAAAAAACTTACCTTTGAACTGAAGTCAGCCTCATTAGTTGAATCTACGAGTTTTGATTTCAAAATTAGACCTCTAACAGTTTCTACGAGTTCCTTACAGTCAGCATTATGGTGGCTGAATTTTGTTTCAGCTCCAGCTTTAATTTGGAGGAAGGCGCGAAGTAGCTCGGCTGTTACTGGACCTGATTTCAAAATAATTTTAAACATTAGTGTTAATTAATTAGTATGCTTCCTATGCGGCCTCATGTAAATAAACATTTTACACTTTTCAAAAACGTGTAAATAGAACATTTTACACTTTTCAAAAACATGTAAATAGAATATTTTGCACTGTTCAAAAACATGTAATTTGAAAATTTTACACTTTTCAAAAACGTGTAAATAGAACATTTTACACGTCTAACAAACATATTAATTAAAAATTTTACGCTTTTTAAAAATATTTACATAGAACATTTTAGAAGTGAACATCAAGAATGTGATTTTTAGTAAATAGTCTGCTTAACAACATGCAAAAAATAAGGGTTCAATTACCTGTTTTTGTTGGGATGGCGACAGAATTATCCAGGTGTGGGGCTGCAAGTACAGTTGTCAAGGCAACTGCCAAAATGGCAAAAATTGTAGTGTTCTGCATTGTTGAGCGTATGGGGTGACTCAGGTGACTGGCACTGGCACTGATACTGGTACTGGTACTGGTACTTGTAGTACAACCGAAGAAAATGAAACGTGAAATGAATAATTTATTGCATTAATTGGTGATATTTATAGTTGAGGAAGTCAAGTGAATTGCTCTTGAATTGTGCGTAGTTGGTTATTAATTACATTTAATTCAGATTGGAATGATAGGTACCTACTTACTTGGAGAGGTTTTGAACTCGAAATCGCTTATCCTTTTGTCGGCTTATTTACAAGTGTATGGCTCTTCATTACAATTTTCAATTTTAGCAATAATTATTATATTATCATTATCTGTTTATGTTTGGGAATCCACAACTAAATGATTAGGCGGTAAAATGAAGTTATAATAATTTGTTATACAGTTTGGCTCTTTTGAACGATAATATTAATTGAAAGGTTAACATTTGAGTGATTTGTTCCCATATTTTAATTTAAAAAAATATAAAAACAGTACAAACATCTTTCGTTTTCTTATAAATTAAGATGTAAACGTACAATTATTTTTAATATTCAACTAAACTTCGTTAAAAGCCAAGCTACGTTTATTTATTTCGTTCCATTCGATCCGTGTTTAATGAACTACTAACTAATGTACTTAATTAGGTATTGACTATTTTTGAAAATTTTGTTTTTCAGTAAACAATAGTAAACACAAGGGCCAGATATAATGCAGCCAGCGCAGGCAGCCCCCGCTGCTTGAATTTTCAAAAAACATGTAGTAAATATTGGAGCAGTTTTCTGTTTGCAAAACTATGTCAAAAGAATATTTTGAATTTTCAAAAACATCCAAAATAAATTTTTTTTATACATTTCATAAACATGAAAAATAAAATATTTTACACTTTTCTCAAAACATGTAAATAGAACCTTTTGCACTGCTAAACCATATCATATCCGAGCACTGAATGATGGAGATACAGTCTAGCAAAAGATGATGAGTTAAACTATATATAAGGATATCAATAGCTTAAAAATGTAAAAAATAAAATTACACTGAGAATAACAAAAATTTATTTCCCCTCTAAACCACTGGGGATCCTTGGCAGGAATGTTTGTCCATTATTTAAAGGGACCAGTCCTACAGTAGGATATATGCCGCCAGCACTATTGAGAGTATCAGCATGCACATGAGTGGAACCTGGCTGACGCCAGAGCTCAACCCCGCGGAGTCGAACCCGAGACCTCACCTCTTCCGATTAGATCCAGACTAATTAAGCGTGCTTCTGACCCACTACACTACAGTGCCGGTAGCGAAAGGAGTGATGAATTCTAAAGTATTTAAAATAACTACGTAACACAAGTTTAGGGGCCATCCATGTCTTACGTTTCAAGTTTTTGTGGACCTCCCCCCCCCATCCCCTGAGTTTCAACTTTTGTAACATTACGGTAAATAGAGAGCTTACCCCCTCCCCCCCCCTGCAAAATGAAAAGTAATATATGGATAGTCCCTTACTCTAAACAGGACAAAACCAGTAGTCGTCAGTCGTCAGCAACTTTGGAGTGTTGTGTTCTGCATTTCAATAATATAATTAGTTTTAGTGCATTGTGTAACGGGTTTTGTAAATACTTGCATATATTATATTATATGGGTATATTAAATTACACTGTTAATCCGTAACATGAAGGGGTTGTAAGGACCGATGGCCAAATACCAACTAGATGATATAAATTTTTAATTTACTCAATGCTTAATAGGGTGACAAGATTAGTTGCTGGGTCCAAAAATTTTTTGAGTGGCGTCATTGCGTTGGTGTCCGGCCCCTAAATGAACATGAAGCAAGTTGTCAAGTGCAGGTTTGGGTTTTCTGATTATGCCATAGTAAGACCACTTGAGATATTTTCGTATTGCCTTTATCTATACTTTGTATATGTCAGTAGTGGTTTTAATTAAGCAATTAATTTAATTACATGTACGTAGTAGTAGGTCGTAGGTAAATATTAGGGGCTAAATCATGCGAACTTAATCCCTTTGATTTACAATGTTCAGATTTTCCAATTTAGCAAATATTATTATTATTATCTGTTTATGTTTCGGAATCCACAACTAATTAATTAGGTGGTAAAATAAGGTTATAATTTAAACTTGTAGAGTTAGGCTCTTGAACGATAACATTTTTATTAGAAGCTGAACATTAATTAGAGTGATTTGTGGCCGTGTGTACATTGTTAAAGCTCATAATAATATGTTACTAACTTAAGGATACTAAGAGCCCAGCAACATTTCGAGCTATGAAATCAAAAAACAGAGGCGTCGACTCCCGTTCCATTGTGCGAAACTCTCCCTGCCTCACGCCAACATCTCTTACTGATTTAAAGAGCAACCGAAAAAAATAGCGGTGTTTCCGAGTCATTCTCCGACACTGCCCACTCAATAGAAGCATTTTCAGTTTAAGCTTTTCGATATTTTGGGGGATTTTGAATGCCTTGTCGTACAGAGATACGTAGATGGTACCTACAATGACTGGTGCTAAGCAAGTGAAAACGCTTGTGACGACATCAACCGTTGGGAATTTGATGAAATAAATTGAGCCAATAATCGATGCTGAGATAAATAGATTTTTTAAGAAAAAAATTATGTAGCCAGTGCTGATGTTAAAATAGTTGATGGACAGCTCAATCTTTCTACACTCTTTATACGTGTTATAGAGTATTTGTTTTAATAGGAATGAGGCTACAGGTTCATTTTGGAGACGAGTAGAGTAAATTTTCATTTTCTGAATTAACTTTTGAATGCGGGAGCCAATTTCCATCATAAAAAGCATTTGCAGTATTGCAGCTGTTGACCAAAAAAGTATAATTACAAATTCTACGATGAAAAAAACAGAAAACGTGGCAAAGTTTTTGTGACTTTCATCAAGTGCAGAGTATAGAAGAAAATTGTGTGTAGGATCGTATAAGAAAAGAACGAGGGGTAAAAATACATATGGAAGAATAACAAATGGGGTGTAGAGTTGTAGAGGGCTGTGAGCTCCAGCAAGTTAAATTCACAAACAGACTTTCGCGTTTTAATTCCAAAAGCGTTATCTGCAAATTCAAAAAGAAAAAGAAAATGGCACGTCAACGTAGAAATACATCTAAAGAGATAAAAGAATTTTTGGACAAACATATCGTGTGTGAAGAACCAAAATGACCCATATCCAATGAATCAAAATGAGCTATGTCAAAAAGCAAAATGAGAAACATGCGTAAAATTTTAATTAGGAGTTTCTGAAAAGTGAAAAATGTTCTATTTGCATGTTTTTGAAAAGTGCAAAATGTTCCATTTGCATGTTTTTGAAAAGTGGAAAATGTCTTATTTGCATGTTGTTGAAAAGCTCAAAATGTTTTATTTGCATGTTTTTGAAAAGTGCAAAATGTTTTATTTGCATGTTTTTGAAAAGCGCAAAATGTTTTATTTAATTGATCTTAAGACATACTATTTGCATATTTGTGTAGATAGTTGATAATTTTTTTAGCTAAAAATGGATATCGGTCATTTTGGTTCTTCACAGACGATATTTCAGATGAAATAACATAACATTTACCTGGATGTTGCTTGAATAATTGATTAAATATCCCAAGAGTGACTTCCGGCCAACTAATGAACCTTGAGTGGACCATGTAACAACAAAAGTTGTAAGCTATCATTAAAATAAAGTGAATTGGGAAGTGATGTATCACAAAATGCTTCGTCGAAATCAAAGACTGAACAAATCGTCCATTCACGTAAGCTAATCCTAAAATTGAAACAATATCGTAACAACCCGGTACTGCCCTATCAAGTTTGGAGTTTCTTTTTATTTTTCCAGAGTTTAAATCCACGTCAAAAGGACAAAGGATACAACTTAAGTTGTGAAAAGAATCTAAACAATTTCAAAGTTGCTCCAAATTCCTCTTTAGTTAACATTTTGATTTTGTTTTTCGAATAATGAGGCAACTGTATTATTGATATTAATGAGCTTTTTAAAATAAGTTGTCAAGTGCGGGGTTTTCTCTTTAAATGTCAGGAGATTTTCTGATCTTGCCCTGTCACCTGTAAATAATCCACATTGACTCTGTCAGTGGTTACGTTTAGGTAATTAAATTAATTACGTGTACGTAGCAGTGATTAAAGAGGGACTTAATTAAGTGCTTTCTTTTCGCTTTTTTTAATTACGTTTGCGTTGATAGGAAAACAATTAACTTTTGTGTATGCCGTGGGTTGACAAAAGTATTCCTCTAATATATCGCAAAATCCATTTATGTGGTTTCAGGTTTCAGTAAAGAATATAATATGTAACAAGACTATTAAATCATGAAATTATACGTATTAATTAATAGGCGTAAACAAAATTGGTGCTAAATTAAGTGCTTGCGCGTTGTTTCTTTCTATTACGTGTAAGGAAGTCGGAAAACCTATATTTTTGTGCCCAAACTTTTGAAAACAATATTATTCCTGCTAGTAGGTATATAATAACAGTCCTAGTTTGAAGTTGCTGAATTAAAACGTAGTGGATTCAGTCCGTTCTATAATTTTTTAATTTCGTCAACTTCAAAATCAATTTACACTGCAATTACTACAAATTTTTTGACGGTGAACAATTAGGTAAGCAATCGCAAAAGCCAAATTTGGTGGTTTCAAGTTTCCGTAAACAACATAACAAATCCATTAAATAAAGAAATTTTTTTGCTTACCAGGAACAGTGAATTTAAGATAAACACGTAATAAACGATAATCTCCAATAAAGTTAATAATTTTTAACCACTAAATAAAAGTTTAGATAGTCTGAATTCATAGTAGAAAAAAAACGTTTTTGAATAATTACAACAAAATAATACTTTGAAAACTGTAAACAGGAAATGTGATCATCTAATTTACTAAAGTTCTTGAATTTTAGGTTACCCAGCTGATAGAGAGATGCCCTTAAAATATCCTCAGAATGTTGAATGCGGATTAAAGTACATCCTGAGGATATTCCCTATAGATTTCCTAATGCAAATAATGTAATTTCTTATGTAGATAGTAATTACAGTGGTAATTTAATGCTGCTGGATTAAAACGTAGTATGTTCAGTGCCTTCTATACTTCTATTGTTTTTTTATTTTTTTTTAAATCTCAAATTCAATTGGAATTGCAATTATGTACTACCAATTCACAATGGACGGTGAACCATTATGGTAACAATCGCAAAAGTCAAAATTTGTGGTTTGAAGTTGGAGTAAACAACATAACAAATCTATTATATATGAAAGCATTTTTTGCTTACTAGAAAATAGTGAAATTGAAACAAACACGTAATAAACTCTTAGCTTAACTAAAGGTGATTATTTTTAACGATCGCATAAAAATTCAAATAGTCTAAGTTCAATAAATTTTTTTTTATAAATTGCCAACGAAATTCATGATACTTTGAAAATTATCAGCAGGAAATGTGATCATTCAATACTGAATTGCTTAAATTCTTAACTACTCAGCTGAAAGAGGGATGCCCTTAAAATATCCTAAAAATGTTAATTGCAGATTAAAGTACATACTGAGAATATTCCCAATAAGCTCTCAGTAAAATGTACGAAAACAAGGCAGACTACATTATCGGTAAATCCCTAACTCACCTTGGTGTTGACCACTGTTAACAGCTTCTGCTGTTAATATCGGAATAACATTGGATAATGCCGTTTTAATTCCATCAAACACCGGCCACTCCATGAACCAATAAGTATTTAAACTAATATATGAATAATAAGTGTCCTAATGGTTGTTGCTAATCAAAAAGATAGAAGTTGCAAAACTGTTATTTACATTTTTTTAGAGTAATTTATTTCACGAGATATTATGTTATACTTCATTTTTACAGCAGCATTATTATCTGTTTATGTTTATGGGAATCCACAACTGAATGATTTGGCGATAAAATGAAGTTGCATATAATCATTCATTCAGTTTGGCTCTTGAACGATAACATTTATTGAAAGGTTTACATTTGAGTGATTTGTTGTCATGTTGTAATTAAATACAATTTAAAAAACATTACAGTCCGTTGAAATTTAATTGCGTAGACATGAAGAATTGAGCAGATTTTGTTTTTCAGTAAACAATAATAAACACAGACCTCTATGCTTCCACATTTCACCAAAACAAAAAATAAACACTAATAATTAACTATACGTATTTTAAAGCGAAGGTCAATTATTCTGCCATTAGTAAGAATAGTTTTGGAGGTGGGAATCATTTTGCTTCTTCAATAGCGAATACATGACGTGCATAGCTTCAAGAAATGAACTCATGTATTAAACATACATTTGAAATTCATAATGTTAGTATGAGCTGTACAATTATTAGCAAATTGTAATCTGATTACTAATCTTATACTGCTGTTGTTTTTCACGCGAATAGTTGAGTCAGGTAAAAATAATGTAATTTAATTAGTTGGTTTGCTTAAAAATGTGAAAAATAAAATTACTGAGAATAACAAAAATTTATTTCCCCTCTAAACCACTGGGGATCCTTGGAAGGAGAAGCGCCTTTAGCTAATGGGACTTTCCTACAACAGGATATATGCCGCCAGCACTATTGAGAGTATCAGCATGCACATATGAGTGGAACCTGGCTGACGCCAGAGCTCAACCCCGCGGAGTCGAACCCGAGACCTCACCTCTTCCAATTAGTCCGGACTAAATATGCGTGCTTCTGACCCACTACACTACAGTGCCGGTGCCGGTGGCGGGAGGAATGATGAATTCTCAAGTATTTAAAATACATAACTACGTAGCTCAAGTTTAGGGACCATCCATATATTACGTTTCAAGTTTTTGTGGAAACCCCTCCCCTCCTCTGGGTTTCAACTTTTTTTTAACATTACGGTAAATGGAGAGCTTTCCACCTCCCCCCTTGCAAAATGAAACGTAATATATAGATGGTCCCTTACTCTAAACAGGACAAAACCAGTATACCGTAAAAACAACTTAAACGGCTGAAAGAGATTCCGGTTATAAGGGATATTTCCGGCAGCTCCATCTAAATAAATTTATCTCTACAATTTAGATAATAATATAATATGCTTCTATATTCAAAGTAATTTTGACGAAATGTTGATGAGTAATTAGATAGGTAGGTTCCTTGCGAATAGTTGGGATGGCGACGGAGTTGATTGGATGGGGGGGGGGCAGCAAGATCAGTTGTTAAAGCAACTACAAAAATGTTACAGTGGTCAACACAAATTTTAGTTAGGGATTCACACTGTAATGTGTTAGACTGAGTTATTACTATTTCCTGTGTTGCATATATAACCAAGAAGTAGTTGCGTGACTAACTGAATTAAAAAATTATTGCAAAAAGTCAGGCTCGAACCCGCAACCTTCTAAGTTGGTCCCGGCCTCTTTACCCTTTGACCTGAAACAGTTCATTTATAGTTAAAGCACTGATTAATAAGCTTAGTACACGGTCAACGGTGATATAAATTCTTAACACGATTTTTGGTCAACTGTAACATTATTTGGTGTAGGTATATTAACTCACAGCCGTGTTTCATGTAGGTAACATATATATTTGCTCACTTTCAGAAATTTTGAAATTAACTAGTAATCGTGTTGAAATTAAAACACCCAAATCTGTTAGCTTGACCTAACTATATAAAAATTAGTCGAGATCTTTTCTAAGCGTGTAGGGTCAGTGCAATGTCTTGCATTATTTTCTTTTAAGATATTCAATGTAGTTGAGGAATTCAAGTGGATTGCTTTTGAATTGTGCTTTTAGATTTAGCTAGTTATTATTACATTTAATTCAGATTGGAATGAAAGGTGCTTGAAGAAGTTTATAATATTTCGGAATAGATTATATTCTTTTGTCAGCCTATTTACAAGTGTGACTCTTAATTCGAAATTAGCATTGTGCAGTTATTATTATCTGTATTAGTTTGGGAATCCACAACTAATTATGATTAGGTGGTAAAATGCAAAAATTTATATGTAAATCACGAGATGTTGATCAGTAAGTATAGGTAGTCATTGCTTATTACGTCACTTTTAAAACAATATTTTTTGCCTGGTTTAACAATAATAGAGGTACTCTATATTAAGAATTACAAATTATAACTTTTTATTGGTACAATTCTATTGTTGAACTTCAAAGTTCCCATGTTACCACCAAAACACATTGGAATTGACTATAGTTAACTGGGAACGAAACCCCCATTGAGAGCAATCAAAATAGTCAATAAGGATTCAGAGAGACTAATAACAAATTCCCATTTCATGTATGGGTTTTCTCCATCGAGAAACTGGATGAGAGAGAACGCAGGCTCTTGAATTTTGGTCAGAGCATCTTCCACAATGGACAATGGAGATGAGGGATGCGAGCATCTTCTCAATCAGCGCCTGGAGTTTCTCTCCCTTCACGAATGGGGTGAGGAGAAGAAATTTGACGATTTCTTTGTCTACTTGCTTCTTAGCGGAGTTGAGTGCATTTTGAATGATCTCTACTTCTGTCTGGTCTTCCCTCTGCAAGTTCCGCAAGCTGCTCCCCATAATGAGTAGTTGCATCAATGATCTCTTGGGTTACTCTCGGAATAAGGACAATAAGTTGGTCAATGTCTGCGTCAGGGAATACAATCAGAACCGCATCTATGAGGTCACTTATTATGAGATCCTCTAGAGAATCCAGACCGATCAGAGCCTGTAAATTTGTGATAACAATAATTGTAAGTTGGGCTGTGCTAATTATTACTAACAATAGTGACTTTAACGTGTCGTTATAAAATCAAAGATATTTTTAAAAAACTGACCTTTGAATTGAGGTCAGCCTTAATAGTTGCTGCTGCGGCTTTGCCATTTGGCTCATGGCTTCCAGTCCATTTTTTACTAATTTTGATGTGGCTTGTTTAAGTTCGTCCAAGTTACCATTATGTTGTTGGCTGGATTTCGTTACAATTCCAGCTTTAATTTTGAGAAAGGCAGGGAGTGATTCGGCGGCCACTGGAGCTGATTTAAATATTAATTTAAAAATGTAATGTTCTTTAATTAGTATGCTTTCTATGCAGCGTCATGTACATACAACATTTTACACTTTCCAAAAACATGTAAATAGAACATTTTACACTTTTAAAAATAGACAATGCTTTTTAAATAGTTAAAAAGTCTGCTTTTAACAACATGCAAAAAATAGGATTAAAAATAGTTTAATTACCTGTCTTTGTTGGAATATGGCGACAGAGTTATCCTGGGGGTGTGGGGCTGCAAGCACAGTTGTCAAGGCAACTGCCAAAATGGCAAAAATTGTAGTGTTCTTCATTGTTGAGCGTAGTACTGGTACTATATCCAAAGAAATCAAAGTGTGGAATGTAAAATTAATTGAAATAATTGTGGGCTTTTATAGTTCAGGAATTCGAGTGGATTGCACTTAAGTTGAGCGTAGTTAGCGATCAATGCATTTAATTGAGATTGGAACAAAAGGTGCTTCGAGAGGTTTGTATTTCAAAATAGCTTATCCTTTTGTCGGCGTATTTACAAGTGTTACCCTTAATTCGAAACCAGCATTTTAAAGTTATTATTTGTTTATGTTGGGAAATCTACAATTAATTGATTAGGTGATAAAATGAAGTTATAATAATTATTGAGTTTGACTCTTGAACTTAATAAAATCACACTAATTCTTTATACACAATTTACAATTAAAGTACACCCAATCGGCCTACTATAGGATATTCATGACATCCCAGGGTCCATGTTGGAAGATCAGTCTTAATTGATTGAAACATCTGACCCTTGCAAATAAAGCTACACTTACCCTTATCCCATATGATATAGATATAACCACTAATTATAAAAACCATCAATAAAATCTAAATTGTGTCTTTTTAATGGAAAAAAATGGCTGCCTAAAAGCAATTCCTGCGTCCGGCCCTGAATAAATACAGACCTAAGCTTGCTTATTTTAGTAAACCAAAAATAATACACTAATTAACTATATACGTATTTCAAAACGAAGATCAGTTATTTTGCTATTACATAGCGAGAATAATTTTAGAGGTGGGAATTATTGCTTCTTCAATAGAGAATATGCGACGTGCATATATAGCTTCATAAAATTAACTCAAATATCGTCGGTAAAGAGCCATTCTGTCTTAAGTCCAGTGCACGGCTAAAATCAGTCTCAGTCTGTCCCAAGTCCATACGTTTCTTAAAGTCATTCTGTCCCAAGTCCATTCAATTGGTAGGTGCAGTCAAGGTCGCTTCCGCGATGCGATGTAATTTGCATTAGGTGGGGGTGGGATCGTGGGATGTTGCTGACTGTGTTGTACTCATGACGTACACTCAAGGGTCGTCCTCAAAAGACGTAATGCTATTGTCCGGCCGAATAGATTTGGACCTTTTGTACATGCGCAGTAGAACTTGACGTTACTTTTAACATTACATGTGATACAAATTTTTGCACAAAGATTAACGGTCAGGGCCAATGCTATTCGGCCAGACAATACCTAGTATGTTGTACTCATGACGTACACTTAGGGGTCGCCCACAAAAGACGTAATGCTACCTACTATGTTGCACTCCTGACGTAGACGTAGGGGTCGTTCACAAAAGACGTAATGCTACATACTATGTTGTACTCATGACGTAAACTTAGGGGTCGCCCACAAAAGACGTAATGCTACCTACTAAGTTGTACTCATGACGTAGACGTAGGGGTCGTCCACAAGAGACGTAATAAAAATTATTTTTCCATACCATTTTGCGCTTTCCAAAAACATAAATAGAACATTTTGCACTTTTTAAAAACATGTAAATAGAACATTTTACAGTTTTCAATAACATATAAATAGAACATTTTGCACTTTTTAAAAACATTTAAATAGAAAATTTTACAGTTTTCAATAACATATAAATAGAATATTTTGCACTTTTCAATAAGTGGTTTTGAAAGGTGCAATATGTTCTGGAAATGGAATTTTTATTACGTCTTTTGTGGACGACCCCTAAGTGTACGTCATGAGTACAAAATAGTCAGTAACATCCCACCCCCACCTAATGCAAAGGACATCGCGGAAGCGACCTCGAGAGCATCTTTCAATTGAATGGACTTGGGACAGAATGATTTTAAGAATCCTATGGACTTAAGAAAGAATGACTCTTCACCTACGATTTTATACTTCAGTACATTGGAAGTTCATAATGTTATTATGAGCTGTAAAATTATTAACAAATTGTAATCTGATTAATTTAAATATAGATGCTACTCTTGCGGTGGTTTTTTACGCTAATAGTTAAGTCATGCAAAATAGATGCAATCTAATTAGTTGCTTTGCTAAACCATTTCATATCTGAGCACTAAATTATGGAGATGCACTCTATAGCAAGAGAAATTGAGTTAAACTAAAAGTATATCGATAGTTAAAAATGTAAAAAACAGAAGAAATGAGAATAACCAAAAATTATTTCCCCTCTAAACCACTGGGGATCCTTGGAAGGAACGTTTGACCATTATTTTAAGGGACCTTTCCCACTGTAGGATATATGCCGCCAGCACTGTTTGTGAGACTGCCAACATGCACTCGAGTGGAATCTGACTGACGTCAGAGCTCAACCACGCAGAGTCGAACTCGCGACCTCACCACCTTCATTTGGATCTGGATCCAGACTAAATATGCGTCCTTGTGAACCACATCACTACAGTGCCGGTAGCGATAGGAGTAATGGATTCTAAAGTATTTAAAATACCTACGTAACACAAGTTAGGGAACGTGCATACATTACGTGGTACAAACATCGGAAATTCTGAACCTCTACCCCCCCCCCCCCTCTTTTTGATATTATGTACGCCAATCTAAAAAGATAGGAAACTTAAACCCCTACCCCGCCTCGACGTACCATGTAATTTATGCACGCTCCATCCATATATTACGTTTCAGGTTTTTGTGGAAACCCCTCCCCCCAGAGTTTCAATTTTTTTAACATTACGGTAAATGGAGAGCTTACCCCCTCCCCCCCTGCAAAATGAAACGTAATATATGGGTGGTTCCTTAGTTTAAACCAGACAAAGCCAGTAGTAGTCAGTCTTCAGCAACTTTGATTTGGAATGTTCTGCATTTCAATAGTTTTAGTGCAGCGTGTAACGGCCGTAACGGGTTTTGTAAATACCTAAATATAATTATTATATGGGTATATTAAATTACATACACCGTTAATCTGTAACATGAAGTGGTTGTAAGGACCGATGGCCAAATATCAACTAGATGAAATACATTATTAATTTACGCAATGCTTAAGAGGGTGACAAGGTTGGTGGCTGGGTCCAAAAATTTGGTAAATTTGGGTGGCGTCATTGGTGTCCGGCCCCTAAATGAACATGAAGCAAGTTGTCAAGTGCAGGTTTGGGTTTTCTATTTATGTCATAGTAAGATCACTTGAGATTTTTTCGTCTTGCCTTTATCTATACTTTGCCTATGTCTCTCAGTAGTGGTTTAATTCAATTAGGCAATTAATTTAATTACATGTACTTACGTAGCAGTAGGTAAATATTAGGGGCTAAATCATGCGAACTCAATCCCTTTGATTTACAAGTGTGACTCTCAATTCAGATTCTCCAATTCAGCAAATATTATTATTATTATCTGTTTATGTTTAGTAATCCACAACTACATAATTAGGTGGTAAAATATGGTTATAATTAAAACTTGTTGAGCACGGCTCTTGAACGATAACATTTATTAGAAGGTTAACATTAATTGGAGTGATTTGTTATTGTTGCCATATTTACATTGTTAAAGCTCATAATATGTTACTAACGCAAGAATACTAACAGCCCAGCTACATTTAGAGCTATAAAATCAAAAAACAGAGGAGTCGACTCCCGTTCCATTGTGCGAAACTCCCCCTGCCTCACCCCAACATTTCTCACAGATTTGAAGATCAACCGGGAAAAAGTGCGCTGTTTCCGAGTCATTCTCCGACATTGCCCATGTACGATGAAAGTAATGAGGAGGTAGTTACTTCAAGCCTTCAAGTTTAAATTCACCAAGTCTCAATAATTTTGACTAACTTCTCTCTTTTTACCATATTTTGTATTGACAATAGTGCCGTAATATTGTAAATTGTAATTGTAATTGTATTTTTTATAAAATTACAATTACAATTGTAATTGTAAATACAATTACAATACAATATCAAATTTATTTTCTGCAGTGTGTTCTGAGCCTTTGTTACGCTAAAATCGTGTATCTACATGATAGTTATCATGGTAAATATCAAGTCAGTAATTTAATCCTAATTAGGGGTCTAATTAAGGTTCCAAAAGTATAAATTACAATTGTATATTGTAATTGTATTGTAATTTACAATTACAATTACAACACAATATTAATTTACAATACAATACAATATTATTCTTACAATAGTTTTACAATATTACGGCACTAATTGACAATGGCACTGGTAGACGCCAAAATAATTTAAGTGCCTAAATGGCTATCTGCAATAGTGTTTTATTTGATTTTAATAAGTAAGGAGCTGATCGAAACTATGTCAAAAGACAAAACAGTGAAGTCGCTAGTCACCACCTATTTTACGTGTGTCAACTGCAGATAGAAATTTAATTTCATGATTTTTTTTCTTTGCTATACGTTAACATGTAATATTATTAATCTTTATATTACATCACATCACTGTTAATCTGTACGTGAGAGACTCATGCATTATTACAGTTCTACATTCGTACAAAATCGAGTCGCACAGGGGTTATTCGCACAAAATTCCTTTTGGACACGAACCTTTCGTACAAACTTATTTTAAACTATGATGGCGTGTAGTTGTACAAAAGATTGATTAAAATAATGTTACTAATCGAGACATATAAATAGGTGTTTGACTGCGAGATATCTTAAAAAAAGATTTAATAAAATTGTTAAATGAAACGAATAACGAAAATTGTGAAGGTGGCGATACGTTCATACGTTTGGATTTTGCCATTCACTGCTAATTTCCCGCATATTTCAGAAAAATTATCCATAAATGATTTATAATAGATATTAATGATGAAATGTCATTTTTGAGGAGACCCACCCACGACCCAAGCTAATAAACCACATGAGGAAAACTTCATTTACATTGTGCTAAATGTACATAGTCAGAATGACCCACCCACGCAGTCCGTGACAGCCACGGGTGTTCATCGGTGGAGCGGTCTACCGATTCTTATTATGCACGACGCACGGTGCACCCGCATGCCGATGCCCACCGAACTACCGCGCTAGCCACCGATTGGCTTTCAGTGAAACGGTATGTATCCTATTGCTGGTCACTATTCCACACCACAGCTTCACATTAGTTTTATCATATTCAACAAGTTTCATTCTACGGTCTGGCGACATTGGACCGGGACGACATTAAGTCGACGACATTCCACAGAAAGACATTTCCCCTAAAACCGTTGCGCCGAATAGACATTGAGTAGACGACGTTGCGTCGATAGACATCGAGTGGGAGACAGTAAGTCGAACGACATTACGTTGTTAGACATTACATCGAATTACATTACGCCGTTTGACATTGCGTGGTTGTTTCATGCAAACAACACGAAAATGAGGAGTGCAGGGAATAACGACTTCATTTAAATAAAATTGACACCGTACTCCAGTACAGTAAGAAAAATTCTCTCACTAGGCAGTATACGTATTACTTATTTACTTATAGTATGATAATGTGCATTTCATTTTTTTCAACATATAAAGAAACTAATTTAGCAAGTAATATCAAACAATGCAAACTATGTGCATAAACATTTTGGCAATATAAACACCAAACAACACAATAGCCCACCACCCGATGTGTAGTAATGTCCGTAGTGATGTAGTAAAAAAGTAAAAATGTGATGGTTGCCATGGTAAGAGTTACTATTGTTGCTTTACTACAACAAGTTACAACTTTGCCATTACTTTTTACTTTTTATCCCACACATTTTTAATTAGCCATCGGGTGTACCCAAATAAAATTTCTAGTAATATTCAAAAGTAAATATTTCCATAGCAACTGTAACATTTTTAAATTTTTACTACATTACGACTGCCATTACTTCGTCATCGGGTTTCCCCCTAATAATGTTACTATATTTCGTAAATAAAATAAAAAACAATAAGACCTTACCCAGCTGACATCATGAATACATAGATAGTTTTGATTAAAGAACAATAGGTACGCCGTAACTGCTTAACATACACAATAATTGGTATGAAAAATCTATTTGCCAACCACGTATTCAGGTTTCCGCTAAAACTCTAAAGTACAATCTCAATAGTACTAGCGGACTGAATTACAGTGTTCTGCTAGAACTATTTTCTTAAAAAATGAATTAAATAAAAATTATCAAAGTTTTCTACTAGTCAAATTTTTATATGTACATACTTAACTAAAATAATATCATAGCCTATCACTATCAGGCTATTATCATAGCCTGTTAGTATTATTTACTCGTCGCTGTGCCAGTAATGCAAAGCATTCATTGATTTGAAAATTAATATGAAAATATTCGATGCTTATTTTTGGTATACTTAATTACAGTGTCGTCAAAAACGGTTGTCGACGTATTTTTTTTCAACTCATTGTCCAACGCCGAAACACATTCTACATAATGTCGTTCAACCACATGTCTGCGCCGGAGGGTACACTGTGAATTGTCTGACTACGTACTGTCGTGGGTACTTAATGTCGCCTACGCAATGTCGTACTTCGAAATGTCGTTCCGGTACAAAGTCGTAGAATCGTTAACAAGAAAGTAATTCCCCAAAATCAGTGTAATTTTGCTCAGAAATGTGAAAATAAAGCAATTACCTACTTATACATTATATACTACCTTGGCAATTCATAGAATGTACCACTACCACTGCTTTTTCGACTGTCACAAAAATAGCTGTAGCTTCAACGTTTTCGAAGTCAGTAGTTATGTACTTATACTAAAATATTAAGTTTATTTGTTTTCTAAATGTTAAAACTGTCACACTAAGATGCTGAAAAAACGGGAAAACGAAAATTAGATTGTAGGAAACAAAATTAAATCTAAAAAATCTAAAGTTGCAAACCTAACAGTCTAGACTGGAAGGAACCTGAAACCTATTTAGTCAATTATTCGATCCCTTCGATACTGTCAATCCAGCTCTAAAAATAAATTGTTGCATTTAATCTTAACGTCAGCTGATGGTAAAAAATCAAAATAAGGTTTACGGTTGAGTCAAAATGTGTCACCTTCAGATTCAGTCTTAATACCAACTGACGAGAAATCGGAAGAAGGTTTACCGTCAACCGTTAAGCCAAAATGTTTCCCCTTCAGATTCTGTACCAATGTCAACTAGTTAAACACATTTTGATTTAACCATAAATTTCCTTTTGATTTCTGACCAGTTTGGCATTGGTACTTAATCTGAACGCGATACATTTTGGCTTCACGGTCAACGGTAAACCGGAGTTACTTTGATAAGTGATGCCCAGGCCGGTTACACCTGTAATCGCAGTCAATTGCCAATTGTCAACAGTTTAGAGCCACAAAGTTCTGCAGCTGCATCAATCAGTTTCAACCCACCATCAACATCAACTATAACCTCAACTACAGGAATGATTAATTTAGTTGATGAAAAGTTGTTTGAAGTGTCATTATTTGAACTTCCACACACCCTTAATCCACAGTACGGGTTCATTTTGATGACAAAGACAAAAGTAAGATTGAAAATACCTTGGATGTTGTAGTTCCAAGTTATTGCAGTGTAATTAATGGTTGCTTAATACTAACACTAACCAAATTATTTGCAATATTAAGAGATACTTTCAAAACTAATGTGTCGTTTTAAATTTTGTATTGCTAGCACATGGTTGTAAAAATATAGAACCTAGTTTCTTGTACGACTAGATTAACTGGCACAATTAAATAAGAAATACATAATTACAACATTGTATGTGATTTATTTATTTATTGTGCGCTTGATTTCATTTTTCCTAACTTATTAATTATACTTCATTCATTCATATTTCATTCATATTTTCATATTCATAGATATTCATAAATATGTTAAAAAAGCATATTTCCGTAAACGCGATATCCTTGAATTCGGGGTCTTAATTTCACCTCAAAATTCGTATTCAATTTCATCCATTTCTGGTATTTCCACGTGATATTTACTAATTGTAAAGAACAAGTATTAAATTCTACCGGCAGGTGGAGTACCGACGGTAATGCGGTCGGTTACCGGCCGATTCGGCAGATTTGTTTTAAGGTAGTACTCCGGCCGGTAAACCGTGAACACCCGAACTGACAGCACATTTGGACGATTCCCCAATACATGAATACACATAAAAACAGCAAACCTGTTCATGTTCCGGAGCTTGAATTGCAACTGCGTGAAAATTACACCACATTCGAATTTTCTTGCGTTGGCAGTTAGCAGACCAGGCAGACGGAGTGACAGATCCCTTCCTGACGAGAGGCAAGATCCAACATAATCCAAAAGAGAAAATTTAACGACAGACAAGCAGGGAAAACCGCAGCAAATTCTTCCAATATTATAATTCTTTATTACTGACGGCTAGTTCACTCAAGTTTTATTTGTTTTAACTTTTAAATTCCGATTTAATTTAAAAGCCAGTTTTTAAATGTGAATTTGAAACCTGCTGACTGCGAAATCTAAAAGACGAGAAGATTTGAAAGGGACTCGGCTGATTCCTGAAAATTTGCTGATTATATTAGCTGCTGACTAGTGAAAACCGCCAGCCGCGTACTGGCAATGGAAAATAAATTGGAGTCGGAGCCTTCTGAGGTAAGAAACGCTCCAAGTACTATTAAGTCATCAATGTTTTTAAATGTAGGTAAAAAGTAAGTAGTAGTTAACAATAACTAACAGTCCTATCAGAATACTAACATATAACAGTACAGTGTACACTGCTGATTCTATATTTTCGGGATGGTGGAAATATGCGTCAATAAAATACCATTACATACATAGCGTAATCAATAATGAATATTAGGTTTTGTTTTTACTGGTGACTGCTTGGTCATTGCGGTTGGATATAGTAAAATAAATAGTTATATTATAATTCTCCTATTATGTGACGTTGCTTGTATTTAACTAAACGTTCATACCGAAAAGAAAAAGCAGTCGTGATAGTAGCATTACTAATTCGCAATTGCAATTAGTATACTTAGTTCGAATTTTATTTAGTTGATTGTGTAGAACGTCCAAAACATTAAATTTTTTTCTAGCAACTGGAGCTCCCTCAGTTGTTAGTCACATGCAAGGTACATTCAACATTTGACATTGTTTGATGTTGCATTCGCCATTTCGCATTTCTCATGACTTATGACATACCTAAATCAATAAAACTTAAGATTCGAACACCTCAGGGATCAATATGTGATGCCTCTTCAACGATAAAGCGATTTAAAGCGTTATGGAGGGCAAATTACATGCATAAACATTAGTTATACGTGCATAACAATAAAATAATATAGATTACATTCCTACTCTAATTGAGTAAATAATTACGTCAAGCTATTACTTTCATCTCCGCGATGGATTTCTAAACTAATGCTGTCGACCGTTAATTTTATGTTGTTGCAGAAGAAAGGAAAATCGAAATGTTCTGTTTGCAAAGAAGATGCAACCTTTGTTTGCGGTGGCTGTCAGTCAGTATCTTACTGTAGTGTGGACCATCAAAAGAAGCACTGGAAGTTGCACCAGTCGTCATGTGTATTTTTCGACATCAAGGATGATCCGAGTGAATTCACAGGGGCGGGGAAGTACTGTGTGGCCTCCCGGGATCTGAAAGCAGGGGCAATAATACTGGAGGAGCTTCCAGTGTTCCATATGCCCTCATACAGTCTTGATCGTTGCATAACATGTGGGATTAATTTACCTCCGAAAAGTGGAAGAAATGCATCGCATAGTTGCCCTAAGTGTAACTGGCCCGTTTGTGGGACTGCTTGTGCTGAGGTAATACTGTTTGTCATAGAATGATAATAATATATTTTTTGCAGGTTATTAAATAGCTAATTTTACACAAGCTTGTAATATCGCTTTATTACTACCTATTCACATAAATTAGTACATTGTTGAAATACTGGGCCGATTTAGACGAGTTTTAATATATTATATTATGTATATTAATAATAATATTAGTTTAATATTATATTAATCAAATAAATTGCTCAATAATTATTTAATGTTCTGTTTTGCTCACCTCAGCTTTCACTGCACGCTACCAACGAGTGCAAAGTCTTTGTGGCCAATAGAATTCCTTATCCCAAGACTATTGCTGACTCACCGCTCTTAGAACTTACATTGTATCCTGCTTTGATGCGGAGTTATGCTGTCATGGTCCAGAACCCACAAAAGTGGAAAGAAATGAAGAAAATGTTGGAATCGAGCCATGTCGAAAGCGGTCGCATAGTTGTCCTGAATCGTACTATTCATTATCCTGTCAAACTTGAAAAAATCGCATCGGCATCGTCCCACTTTCCGATCATTACCAAAGATGATGAGAATTTAGTGATGGGAATACTTCCTAAATTAGTCCGACTTACGGTAACTCAGGGTTACAGCATTTTGATTCAGGAAGATCCAACAGAGTCAGGGTAACTCTCTTGTCTTTGTTTAAGACACTATTTTCATTGTGAATTATTAAGTCATTAGTTACTTAGCGAATAGGCAGAACCTTTCCTAACCCAAATTATTGTTAGTGTCCCTGTTTTTCTTTTTTACAAATAGATACGATTTGTCGGGCAAGCGGCATCGTGCTGCGGCGTATGTGTACAAGACAGCAAGGCATTTCGTTCACTCGTGTTCTCCCAACTGCTTTTGGACGGTTGGTACATTTCCAGATTTTAAGATGCAAATCCGAACGAGTGTGTCAGTAAAGAAAGGAGAAAAGCTCACGGCATCCCGTTTTATCTATAAGGAGGATTTTGCCAATGGAACGCGAAATCGACAACAGCAGTTTCGAACTAACTTTAATTTCCCTTGTCGTTGTGATCTGTGCCTGGATCCAACCGAATTTGGGACGTTTCAGTCAGCCGTTGTTTGTGATCACTGCAAAACAGAGACAAATTCGGGATTTTTGCTGCCGATAGATCCACTGAATATCGCTAATGATGCTCCATGGAAATGCAACAAGTGCAAGAAAATTACGACTGCCTCCAAGTTTTGTGGCAAGGTTGAAGAACTTTCCCTTGATCTCCAGAAAAAAAGCAATGCAAAGACGGTCTCGAGCGACAAAGTGTGTGAAGCATTTATTGAAATGTATCGGAACAAGTTGGTTCATCCGAACCATTGGCTCATTCAGTTGGCAGGGAAACTCATCCGAATATATCAGCCTCCGCCTCCACCTCCACGTATGACAGCTCCCACTTACTTGACGAATACAGAAGAACTTTCAGGATTTGAGAAGCTCATGTATTTTTTGTTGGATCTCAAAGATAAAACTGTTCCTGGAATAATTCATGAGAGAAGTAAGGTTCCTGGATTTTAAAAACTAAAGCCTCAATTACTTGCTGGAAGGAAAAATCTGTGATTGTTGAATTTATAGAAGTGCTTTTCTACTTGGCATCTTATATGAAATACATATTATGCTAGTTGCATACTGCATAATATAATATGTAAACTATTATTTCATAGTAATTAAATGTAACTACATTTTTTGAAATTTATTCCAGTCGTGATTGTGCACCATCTCAGTGTTGTAATATGTCACCGTCTGCATAGTCTTTTTGCTCAGGAAGAATTTTACAAGGGATTTCTTAAGAAGTCAAGGGAGGATCTCTTGCCCATTCTGGTGGAGTTCGAGAAGTGTCAGCAGTTTCAAAAGGAATCCCTTTTGTACCACAAACATAATCCCAATATTGGAAGAGGACGGACTGTGAATCCCCAGCTGACTGCACTGCGGGCTAACATGAAAAGTGTCGAAGACTTGAAGACCATCGTCGTCACCCGGCTTGCTCAAATTGGAATTCAACGTTTGAGTTTGGGAATAAATTAGTCCATAATGAAAATGCTTACTAAGGGGTGAAAGAATTCTTTTTGCTCTTCACTTCCCTTTGACACTTCTCAGTATACAGTTATATTGTGTACTACGTATATTACTAATGTTAAATTCAAAAAAATACATTTCTCAGTTTGGATTATTTCACATAATATCGGAATAGTGGAAGTGATTTTCATTTAGCTCAAAATTCTTAGGTTCAATTCATGCACCGTTTTTATTTTCGTCATATGATTAGTTACTGTTATGTACTATAGGTATTCAGCATCAAGTTTTGTACTGATTACTAAAATATTTCTGTATGTTTATATTAAAAAGACTATTACATTTAAATTTTGCTAACATTGACTACATTAAATGAAGTTTTGTCGCGGCACTTTACTTTATAAATGTTAAATAAAATAAATATCGTAAATGTGTAAAGAACCCCTTTGACGTTACTTTTATTTTTTGAAAACTCATCTTCATTTTGTTTAACATTCAACTAATCATTTAATTTATTTTCAGAGTAGCTTATTCGGATTAGTCAGCGATCCATTTATTTCTATGCACAATTAAATTTTTAAATACTATTAGATTACTTGCAATTATTAATTATTAAGGTTGTAAATGTGCTACTGCTTTACCCCATAACCTTTATAAGGCTTAAAATCCATGACGCCTCCATACCGTTCTGGAAGATGATCCTTATATACGCATAAATGTATTAACAATGTTGCCTAAATAAAACTAACGAAGCATGGAAATAGAACTTTTTGCACTTTTCAAAAGCATGGAAAGAGAGAGTTTTGCAGTTTTCAAAAGCATGTAAATAGAACTTTTTACAGTTTTGAAAAGCATGGAAATAGAACTATTTTTGCAGTTTTCAAAAGCGCGGAAATAAAATATTCTACATTTTTCAAATTCAAGTTTTGTATTTTCCAAACAAACCAAGCAAATAGAAAAAATTGCACTTTTCAAAAACTCGTAAACATTTTGCGCATCTGTCTCATCGAGTACTTTTTAATAAACTGGACATTTTAATTCTAGTTTATGTAGTAAATCGGTCGTTTTGTTTCTTCACAGACATCTATAGGCTATAGCTTCACTGCATTGCATTGCTACACATGTAACATGAAAATGAATATTCAAATTCAATAGCTAATCACCGACTATTGACATTAAGTACTATAGTTTAAAAAATTGTTAGTTTTAACTTTTTCGTTCTAGCTCCAGGTGTCTCGCCGTGGCTCTTATTTTATAGGCTGCCATATTCTCATTGCAGCCCATCATGTACTCAAAATTGGGAATATAATATTTCTACAATATGATTTGAGCAAGATAATGTTGAACAGTTCAAATTGATTCATATAACTAATCCAAATAGATCCAAATCTGAGGTCTCCGTAAGGAAACACGGAAACGTCATATAAAATAGATAACGTCAAACTCGCAATTACATGTAATTCAACTGACAACTGATAATAAATACGCAAGTAATAATAATAATAATTTATTCATTTTGTCGATTTGGCCTCAGCCCATACAACATTAATAATTTATTACAAGTTTGGTTTTGCGGATAATTTATCCTGGATAAATACGCAAGTAAGTATAATATTAGTATAACTTTTTTCAGGGTTCCCCCAAAATACTACTTACATATTTGGATAATAGTTCAAATTATAAATGCCAACATGTCCATACTTGGAGCAGTTCTGTACTGTATCTTGGCTGGACGAACGACTGGAACGACGAAGCCATATCGTCTATGAAGAACCAAAATGACCCATATCCATTCGTAGCTAAAAACAATATCTGCTATCTCCAAAAATATTCAAATATGTCTTGAGAGCATTTAAATAGAACATTTTGCACTTTTCAAAAATATGTAAATACAACATTTTACACTTTTCAAAAAGTTGTAAATAGAGCATTTTGCACCTTTTATAAAACACGGAATTAGAACATTTTGAACCTTTTCAAAAACATGGAATTACAACATTTTGCACCTTTTCAAAAACATGTAAATACAACATTTTACACTTTTCAAACACAAGGAATTAGAACATTTTGCATATTTTAAAAAACACGGAATTAGAACAGTTTGCATCTTTTCAAAAACATGTTTAAATAGAACATTTTACATTGTTGAAAAATATAAAAATAAAACATTTTAATTTTCGACACTGATCATTTTTTTTACATACAGTATTAATAAAGAAGTACAATGATAGCTTCTTCGTTATTGTACGTTGTCTGTGGAAAAAGATACATATTTTCAAAGTTGATAAAAAATGAACCCGATCACACATACGCACTCCCCTACTATACGTATTTCAAAACGAAGATCAATTATTTTGCCATTAGTGAGAGTAATTTCAAAGGTTGGAATTATTGCTTCTTCAATAGCGAATATGTGAAGTATAACTATAACTTCAAGAAATGAACTCATATTATACATATATATTAGAATTTCAGAATGTTATTATGAGCTGTACAATTATTAACAAATTGTAATCTGATTTATTAATGTAAATAGACACTAATCTTGCTGTGGTTTTTTACACAAATAGTTGTGTTATGTAAAAATGATGTAAGTAATTTAATTAGTGGCTTTGCTAAACTACCAAATCCGAGCACTGAATGATGGAAATAGTCTAGTGAGAGATACATAGTGAGTTAAACTATATTATTATTCCTAATAAGGATATCAATATGTAGTTTTAAAATGTAAAAAAATAAAATAACAAAAATTTATTTCCCCTCTAAACCACTGGGGATCCTTGATTCTTGGAAGGAGAAGCGTCCAGAGCTTTATGGAGCTTTCCTACAACAGGATATATGCCGCGAGCACTATTGAGAGTATCAGCATGCACATGAGTGGAACCTGGCTGACGCCAGAGCTCAACCCCGCGGAGTCGAACTCGAGACCTCACCTCTTCCGTTTAGATCCAGACTAATTATGCGTGCTTCTGATCCACTACACTACAGTGCCGGTGGCGAAAGGAGTGATAAATTCTAAAGTATTTAAACTGCCTTCGTAACACAAGTTTAGAGGTCATCCATATATTACGTTTCAAGTTTTTATAAAAACCCCCTAACCTCCCCTTCCCCAGAGTTTCAACTTTTTTAACATTGTGGTAAATGGAGAGCTTACCCCCTCCCCCCCTGCAAAATGAAACGTAATATATGGATGGCCCCTAACTCCAAACAGTACCAAACCATTGTAGTCGTCAGCAACTTTGGAGTTTTCTGCATTTCAATAGTTGTATTAGTGCATTATTGTGTAAAGGGTTTTGTAAATACCTACATGTATTATATAGGTATATATTAAATTACAGTGTCAATTTGTAACATAAAGGGGTTGTAATGGCCGATGGCTAAATATCAACTAGATGAAATAAATTATTAATTTACGCAATGCTTAAAATTTGAGTTTTTTAAATCAGTGGGATCGTGAGGCCTCCAAGATTCCCCAAGTCGGAAAATGAAAAAGAAAAATGTAAAATCAGAGATACACAACAAAATTATGTATACTTCGTTCTCAATATTTTATTTCAGTTACTGTTTGATATTATAAAGCTGCAAAACTGTATGTTGTAATAATGTAACCGAATTAAAACTGACCCAGGTTCCTAAAGCTGCGATTGAAAATAGATAGGTTATATTTTTCCCTCCCGCCTGCGGCACTTTTAACACACATTACCTCACATTTAACACTTTTCAAAAACATTTAAATAGAAAATTTCACGCTATTCAAAAACATGTAAATAGAACATTTTACACTTTTTAAAAACATGTAAATAGAACATTTTACACATTTCAAAAACATGTAAACAGAACATTTTACACATTTCAAAAACATGTACATAGAACATTTTACACATTTCAAAAACATAAACATAGAACATTTTACACATTTCAAAAACATGTACATAGAACATTTTACACATTTCAAAAACATGTACATAGAACATTTTACACATTTCAAAAACATGTACATAGAACATTTTACACATTTCAAAAACATGTAAATAGAACATTTTACACATTTCAAAAACATGTACATAGAACATTTTACACATTTCAAAAACATGTAAATAGAACATTTTACACATTTCAAAAACATGTACATAGAACATTTTACACATTTCAAAAACATGTAAATAGAACATTTTACACATTTTAAAAACATGTACATAGAACATTTTACACATTTCAAAAATATGTAAATAGAACATTTTACACATTTCAAAAACATGTAAATAGAACATTTTACACATTTCAAAAACATGTAAATAGAACATTTCACACATTTCAAAAACATGTACATAGAACATTTCACACATTTCAAAAACATGTAAATAGAACATTTTACACATTTCAAAAACATGTACATAGAACATTTCACACATTTCAAAAACATGTACATAGAACATTTCACACATTTCAAAAACATGCAAATAGAACATTTTACCCTTCTGAAAAACATGTAAATAGAACATTTTACACATTTCAAAAACATGCAAATAGAACATTTTACACTTTTGAAAAACATGTAAATAGAACATTTTACACTTTTCAAAAACGTGGAAATAGTACATTTTACACGTCTTAAAAATTGTTTTTCAAAAGTGCAAAATGTTCTATTTACATGCTTTTCAAAAGTGTAAAATGTTGTATTCACATGTTTTTGGTTTTTGAAAAGCGCAAATGGTTTTGGAAATAGAATTTTTATTCCATCTTTTTTGGACGCCCCCTAAGTGTACGCCGTGAGTACAACCCAGTCAGTAACATACCACCCCCACCCAATACATAATTATAGTACAACGCGGAAGCGATGAATAAAGGTCATGCTAAAATAGAGTCAGCTATTTAGGCCGACAGCGAACTACCATCGGTTTCGCTATCGGTTATTCCCCGGATTCGGTGTTTCTGTTACGAATAGTTGGGATGGCGACAGAGTTGTTTAGATGGGTGGCAGCAAGAACAGTTGTTAAAGCAACTGCAAAAATTTCAAGAATTGTATAGTGTTCTTTCACTGTTGAGCGTATATGGCTTGACTGGTACTGGTACTAGTAATGGTAATAGTACTGGTAGTACAACTAAAGGAATTGAAGCGTGTAATATAATAATTAATTGAGATATATTTGTGGAATTCAAGTCGATTGCACTTAAGTTGTGCGTAGCTAGTGATTAATGCATTTAATTGAGATTAGAACGAAAGGTGCTTGGAGAGGTTTATAATTCAATATAGCGTATATGCTTATCCTTTTGTCGACGTATTTTAGTATTTACAAGTTTGACCCTCAATTCAAAATCAGCATTTTAAAGTTAGTATCTGTATTAGTTTGGGAATCCACAACTAATTATGATTATAACGTGTTTAGTATGGAAGGTGAAACTTGGAGTGAGTTTTTGCTATATTTATACATTGTTGTATTGTTAAAGCTCACAGTAGTATGTTACTATAGCGCAAGTATACTAACAACCCGCAGCAACATTTCGAGTTATTAAATCAAAATAAAGAGGCGTCGACTCCCGTTCCAATATGTCTGAAATAGACATAATAGTCTAGGCAATTATTTTATATTCAAGATAAAACTCAAACACAATCTACACCACAAATCTCTCAGTCTCAGATTTCCTTCCATCTCCCAAATATGCAGCAAATATCAATGCTTCTTTATTCAAAGTAATTTTGACGAGATGTTGAGCAGTAACTATAGGTATGGTATGGTCATTGCTTATACGTCAGTGATGAACCAAAATGACCCATATATCCAATTTAAGCTAGAATCAAAATGAGCTATGTCATAAAAACGAAATGAGAAACATGCGTAAGATGTTAATTACGAGTTTTTGAAAACTGTAAAATGCTCTATTTGCATGTTTTTTGAAAAGTGGGAAATGTTCTATTTGCATGTTTTTGAAAAGTGTAACACGTTCTGTTTACATATTTTTGAAAAGTGTAAATTGTTCGATTTACGTATTTTGTAAGTGCAATATTGTCTATTTAAATATTTTCAAGACATGTTTCAATATTTTTGTAGATAGTGGATATTGGTTTTAGCTACAGCTACAAATGGATATGGGTCATTTTGGTTTATCACAGACGATATCAAAAATAAAATAAATAATGTTATAAAACCAAAATGAGAAACATGGGTCAAATGTTAATTACGAGTTTTTAAAAACTTTAAAATGTTCTAGTTCCATGTTTTTCAAAAGTGCAAAATGCTCTAATTTCATGTTTTTGAAAAGTGCAAAATGTTCTATTTACATATTTTTGAAAAGTGCAAAATATTCTATTTAAATACTTGCAAGACATGTTTCAATATTTTTGTAGATAGTGGATATTGTTTTTAGCTACAAATAGATATATGGGTCATTTCGGTTCTTCACTGACGATATTATTATGTCACTTTTAAAACAGTAATTTTTGCCTGGTTTAACAATAATAGAGGTACTCTATATTAAGGGTTACAAATTATAATTTTTTTGGTACAATTCAATTGAACTTAAAAATTCTCATGTTAACAAAGCACATTGGAATTGACTAGTTAACTAGGAACGAAAACGAGACCCCCATTGAGAGCAATCAAAATAGCCAATAAGGATTCAGATAAACTGATAACGAATTCCCATTTCATGTCTGGGTTTTGTCCATCGAGAAACTGGATGAGAGAGGACGCAGACTCTGCAACTGTGACGAGTGTATCTTCCACAATGGAGATGATGGCTGCGAGCGTCTTCTCAATCAGCGCCTGGAGTTTCTCTCCCTTCACGAATGGGGCGAGGAGAAGGAATTTCACGATTTCTTTGTCTACTTGCTTCTTAGCGGAATTGAGCGCATTTTGAATGATCTCTACTTCGGGTCTTCCCTCTGCAAGTTCCGCGAGCTGCTCCCCATAATGAGTAGCTGCAGCAGTGATCTCTTGGATTGATCTCGGAACAATGACAATAAGTTGGTCAATGTCGGCGTCAGGGAATACAATGAGAACCGCATCTATGAGGTCACGTATGAGGTCCTCTAGAGAATCCAGGCCGATCAGAGCCTAGAAATTGTTTAAGTGTTCAATTTAAGTTGGGCCAACTGTGTGCTAATTTTTATCAACATTAATATAACGTGTCTTTATAAAATCAAGATATCGTCTGTGATGAACCAAAATGACCCATATCCATTTTTACTTAAAAACAATATATCAACTATCTAAAAAAACATTTAAGTATGTCTTGAGAGCATTTTAATAGAAAATTTTTTCACCTTTTGAAAAACATGAAATTAGACAGTTTTGCGTTTTCGAAAACATGAAATTATACATTTTTGCACGTTTTCGAAAACATGGATTTAGAACATTTTGTACCCTTTCAAAAACATGGATTTAGAACATTTTGCACCTTTTGAAAAACATAAAATTAGAAATTTTTGCACGTTTTCGAAAAAATGGAATTAGAACATTTTACGCTTTTCAAAAAACTCGTAACTAACATTTACGCATGTTTCTCATTTTGGTTTCTTGACATAGATCATTTTGATTGCAGCTTAAATTGGATATGGGTCATTTTGGTTCTTCACTGACGATATTTTTAAAAACACTCACCTTTGAATTGAGGTGATGAGCCTCAACAGTTATTCCTGCTGGATTTCCCATTTGGCTCATGGCTTCCAGTGCATTTTTTACTAATTTTGATGTGGCTTGTTTAAGCTCTTCACGGTCACTATTATGTTGACTGGTTTTCTATTCAATTCCAGCTTTAATTTGGAGGAAGGCTCGGAGTAATTCGGCTACTACTGGAGCTGATTTAAATATTAATTTTAAAAAAAATATATGTTAGTTAATTAGTATATGCTTTCTATATGCAGCGTAAGCATACAAATAGACTATAATATGCTTTTTAAATATTGAAAAAGGGCGGTGATTTTAATAACATGCAAAAAATAGGAGTTAAAATAGTTTAATTACTTGTCTTTGTTGGAATGGCAACAGAGTTGTTGGGTTGGGATGCGGAGCAGCAAGTACAGTTGTCAAGGCAACTGCCAAAATGGCAAAACTTGTAGTGTTTTTCATTGCTGAGCATATGGATTGACTGGTAGTACTTTTGTAGTATATCCAATTCCAAAGAAATCAAAGTGTGGAATGAATAATTACTTTAGTGAATTGTGGGCTTTTATAGTTGAAGAATGCAAGTGGATTGCACTTAAGCTGTGTGTATAGTTAGTGATTAATGCATTTAATTGAGAGATTATTGGAACGAAAGGTGCTTGGAGATGGTTATAATTTAAAATACCATATATGCATGCTTATCCTTTTGTCGGCGTATTTCCAAGTGTGACCCTTAATTCAAAATTAGCATTTTTAAGTTATTATCTGTTTATATGTTTGGAAATCCACAACTAATTGATTAGGTGATAAAATGAAGTTGTAATAATTATTGAGTTTAACTCTTGAACGTAATAAAATCATATTAATTCCTTTTATAAACAATAAAAGTACACCCAATCGGCCTACTATAGGATATTGATGACATCCCATATAATATAGATATTTATAACCACTAATTATGCTGGTGACAGGGGGGGGGGGGGTGTCAAAGGGTTCTAGAAATCGAGATATTTTCTTGACGACTTCTCTACAAAAACCTCATAAATTATTGACCATAGTTGAGTGGAACGATAAAATTTATTACACATCCTGAACAGAAATTATAGTAGTTACACCAACATGTATTTTATTGACTGGCAACATAATTGTATTATATTACATTAAGCTGGTAATAAAGATTAGTATCGTCTATGAAAAATCAAAATGACCCATATCCAATTTAAGCTAGAATCAAATTGAGCTATGGAATAAAAACAAAATGAGAAACATGCGTAAAATGTTAATTAGGAGTTTCTGAAAACCGTAAAATGTTCTTTTTTCATGATTTTCATCCATGTAAAATGTCATATTTACATGTTTTTAAAAAGGTGCAAAATGTTTCAATTCCAGGTTTTTAAAAAGGTGCAAAATGTTCTAATTCCATGTTTTTGAAAAGGTGCAAAATGTTCTATTTACATGTTTTAAAAAGTGTAAAATGTTCTATTTACATGTTTTTGAAATGTTTAAAATGTTCTATTGACATATTTGTGAAAAGGTGCAAAATGTTCTATTTACAAGTTTCAAAAAGTGTGATATGTCCTAATTCCATGTTTTTAAAACGGTGCAAAATGTTTCAAATCCAGGTTTTTAAAAAGGTGCAAAATGTTCTAATTCCATGTTTTAAAAAGTTTAAAATGTTCTATTGGCATATTTGTGAAAAGGTGCAAAATGTTCTATTTACATGTTTTCGAAAAGGTGCAAAATGTTCTAATTCCATGTTTTCGAAAAGGTGCAAAATGTTCTAATTCCATGTTTTCGAAAAGGTGCAAAATGTTCTAATTCCATGTTTTCGAAAGGGTGCAAAATGTTCTAATTCCATGTTTTCGAAAAGGTGCAAAATGTTCTAATTTTATGTTTTTGTAAAGGTCCAAAATTTTCTAATTCCATGTATTTGAGAAGTTTAAAATTTTGTAATTATATATTTTTAAAAGTGCGAAACGTTGTATAAAGTGCTCAGACATATTTGAATATTTTTGCAGATAGTTAATATATCATTTAGCTAAAAATGGATATAGGTCAATTTGCTTCTTCACAGACGATATGTATATACATTGTAGAAATAAAAATACGTCCTATAAAGCAAAGCAGCGTTAAATTAAACATTAAATGAAAATAATTATGTACATATAGGTAATAGGTATAGGCGTTAGAATTGCACACGTGGAATATAGGTATCAAACAAATACAATTGAAATAATTAGGATATAAGTACATAGAGAGATGCCCTTAAAATATCCTTAAAACGTTGAATGCGGATTAGAATACATCCCTAGAATATTAGTAACATCTCCTAAAAAATAAAAATATTTTAATTTCTTTTGTAGATAGTTGGTTTTGTTTTTAGCTAAAAACGGACACCCATAACTGTGATGGACATAATAGTATGCAATTATTTTATATTCAAGATAAAACTCAAATACAATCTACACCAAATCTCTCTCAAATTTCCGCCCATCACCCATGCAGCAAACATCTCAGCCGACAAACAAATCAAGCAGAGCCCATTCAGCATTAGAAGACCTCTAAATACAAGATAAATATTTGAGCCATCCATCGACAACGGCTTAAACTCCAATTTATATCTTTCATTATTTGCATCATTATAATCGTCAGAACTGCAATACGTTGAATATAAATGATGGCTTCTATCTGTCCATCGGCATCGGCGAAGTTTCTCATTGATCAGTTCAAATTTGTTCCAAAGCGAGTAAATCCCTGAGCTAATCATCACTTGAATTCGCTTAGCAATAAGTCCACCATGATATTTATCCGACGGTATGAACTCAATCCCTTTGATGGTCCTTAAAGAATCGTCCTTTGTTTTCTTGTTATGAGCAAAAATAAGCCTTGGATTTAAAATCATTTCCTCTTTAAAAATGGTCCATATTTTGTCTAAATCCTCCGTCGGTGTAATAAGGGCTGTTTTGAGATATCTTTGGTTTTTATCAGTCATATAGTTGTATGACAGGTTTGTTCGAATCATGTTTCTCAATTCATCCATGCAAATATATTCTAAGCTTGATTTTGAAGAGGTTTTAGACTTTTGACTGATTTGGTATCGATGTAACTTCCAGATCTTCTGTCTGTCTCTTAACAAAAAGTAGAATTCGCAAATTCCACTTACGACTAGTTGCTTTCTTCCATATATTTGGCGGCATAAGTTTTTAGTATAAGTGTCTTGGTCATGAAAGCTGTTGCTCATTTCCCTGGCAAGATTGCAGGTGTATTCATCAATGACGTGATAGAACTTAAATGCATCAAGTTTAAAAAGGTGCGTATATTTCGACTGATACTGCTCGCTCAGTATGTAGTCAGTTGTGAGGTAACTTCGATATGTATTTGAGATGAAGAATGCAAGTAGTGACCAGGCAGTACATGTTAACGTGGCAAACTTGACAATTTTCTTCAAGTCAACTGCCGGTTTCATTCGCTCGTTTTCCAAGACATTTTCAGAGGCGGAAGGAATGGGAATTGTAGGTACGTTCGTCTGCTCTACAAAGGACCTGCACAACCACCAAATATTTCCAAGTATTCTGATTTCTAAAGCTACAAGGTCACGTTTCGAAATCGAAATGTGGACCCTTCTATGCAGCAGAAAAGTGTCGATATTCAGAGCTAAAATAGCTCCAAGAATGAAAGTAGTTACTAGTAGCCAAACCCAAACCTGCTGCTCAAATGGCTTCGAGAACATATCCATTGAAGTCTTCACTTTCGGAATCCCGTATGATGTAATAAATCGATAGGAGGTTTTGAATCCAAGTGAGTGCTTTTGAATAACCAGGGAGTTTGCAATAGCATCCATGAAACCAAACTGCTGATCCAAGTATATTTTAAATATTCCAATTCGTAGACAGAGAAAACTATTGATTTTTTGGTTTTTATTTCTTTCATCCACTGAACCAATTCATTTCCCTTCACCTGTCCAATTTAAACCTTGGTAGATAAATTGGAATGTTGCAGTTTGACTTGGGATTTGATATCGATGAAATGGGGATCCCATGGGTTCATTTCTCATCTTTATGTGTGATTTCTTCGAAAAGGTGTTATTTAGAAATAGCCAATTTACATTCCGCCCGCGGTCTATAGCACCTTCATATGCATTGATCATGTCTGGAAAGCAACCCAGGTTTTGAAGTGAATTTTGTAGGCACGAGAAGTTGTACAAAATCCTTGTCTCTGGGTGATTGCAGAACCAACATTGGACCCAGCCTTTTTGTATGACAAACCTTTCTGCGTTTGATTTCATTCTTTTATAAATAGTAGCATTCTGGCTATAATGGCTCTGGGCCTGGTTGGCATTTTCAGGGTCGTACAATAACGCAAATATTATGGGCGGTGTCCTGTGAGCTAATGTCAAGTAAGTAAAGGGCGAGTCGGCGTCTTCACTCAACCACAGGGTTTCGTTAAATTGGTCGTTGCGGACAAGGTATACGAAGTATTGCAGGTTCCATTTTATTTTGCTTGGTTTCGGCGAAATGCTGTTGCTGTTGATGTTGTCAAAGAGGGGCGGAAGACTCCCGAGCATTCGGACAAATACTAACCTTTTATTCGAATGTGTTGCGTTATTTTCTTTCAAGATATTCATTGTGTTTGCAACTAAAATCATGTGAAGAACGCATTGCAAATTCCTCACTTTAAAAGAAATTACCGGTCTACTATTTTTTGTTCCTGTAGACTGGGAAACTGCAGGAGATGTTTTGCAGAATGGCAGAGAGATTGTCTCATAGTTGATGATTTCTTTAAATTCCACAAAATGTACTATGCAAGCGCTGAAGCTGAGCAGTGTTGGGTTCAAGTCTATTTCAGATATTATTTTCAGCATTGGCGACGGCGGCGGTTGTGAGTTAGAACCCCAGCTCAAGGAACTAATTGCTGGAAATAATACAGGAAGTAGAATAATGATTAGAATCTTCATTGCAAATTAAATAATCAATCAATAGCAAGTACCACAAATGAAATCTTTTGAATAATTATTTGTACGTAGGATTGTACGAAATGCATACTCTGTGCTGCTTTACTGTAATGCAGGACGAAGGCAAAAATTGAAATTAAAATATCGTCCGGAATCATATTGATCTGTCCTTCAAAGCCATCAATGGTGAAAACTATTTTCTTGACAACTGCACAGCACCAATATGCTGACCTACTATTTGAAGAAGCAAAATCAATATATTTTCATATTCAGTTCTGCAAGAATGTTACATAAAAATGGGTGGAGGGGGGGGGGGGTGTATATAGGTGTTCTTTCAATATTCGTATCTGTATATTCCTTTAATTATATACGCGAGCCTTGTTACAAGTAAACCCCCCATTTACAAGTACAACGTACGACACGGGCAGCGGATACTAAATGCACAAAATCAATAATTACTCTTTTAGCCTGAAAAATTCAAGGCCTGCATGTGGCCTTGCAAAATACATTTTCAGATACTTACCTACTTATACAACAAGAAGTAAAAATCTTACAGAATATTTTAATCCTCAAACGTCAAGTGAAGGAGCTGTACCTTGAGATGCTCAAGTTATTATGGATTTTCATTCATGAATCTCCTGGTAGTCACATTCAAATACGCTTTTATTCAACCTTCAACTACATAATAAGAGAATATACAAATAAAAATATTACAATAAAGAATTGTTGATATATTGTGATATACCGGGGGAAAATGAGGCAGACTACGTAATCGGTAAATCCCTAACTGAAATTCGTGTTGACCGCTCTCAACAACTTCTGCTGTTAAAACATCGACGTAACATTGCGTAATGCCGTTTTCATTCCATCAAACACCGGCGGCTCCATTAACAAATAGGTATTAAAACTAATATGAATAATATTATGTGTCTTATGCTTGTTGCTAATCAAAAATATAGAAGTTGCATAACTTTTATTTATTTAGTGTAATTTTCACGAGATATTGATCATTGTAGGTTATACGTCATTTTTACAGCAGCATTTTTTGCCTGGTTAGAAAATAGAAAGGTACTCTAAATTATGGGTTTAAATAAATATTTTTGTTGATCTGAACCTAAAACTTTCCATGATAAAAAACACACATTGGAATTTATTAGTAATCTGGGTCGATAATGATGAGGCCGAGCGCTTCTAAAATATGGTAAAAGGACACATACACATGAATAATGAAAATGACATATCGAATACTAAAAAATTAATGACTTGCTATACACTCCTAATTAATCGCTGAAATCACCTATAAGCGACTAGCAAGGACGCCAAGTTCCGTGCCACAAAATCAATAAGTAAAAGTGACGACACTTTCTCCATTGAATTAAATCCCCCAACTTTAATCCCTACACAAGGAATTGAGCGAACCTTTCTAGAGATTTCAAAAAATTTAGTATCCCGTTTTTGAAACATAATAATTCTCTCCCCCCAACGAACTCGTTTTTGGTGGTTCCCTTGACGATCAATATTGTGTGATAGAACAAAAATACACTTCTTAAACAGTTCCATCTTTTCTGGGATTTGAAATGCTTTTTCGTACAGTATTAAATAGCCCACACCTCCACCCAATGCTATTGCACCATTAAAACATCCAATGAGCGGATCATGACCCACAAACTTGATTGCAAAGAATAGTCCAAATATTGACAGTGTGATAGAATACACTTTTGTGACAAAGATTTGGCTTGAATTGCTCTGATTAAATAGGTGAATTAGTAGTAGCTGGTTTCGGCAAATTCGGATCGATCCCATTACGGCTTTTGTTCCAATCCAACCGGTCGCTCTATATTCATAATTATTATTAGCATAAAAAAACTGTAACTTGAAGGTAATGATCAGGGCCGGACGAGGGAATTACTTTTAGGCAGAAATTTGTTTCCATACAAAAACTACCATTTTAATTTTATTGATGGTTTTCATTGGTAAAGCAAAATGTTGTATTTACATGTTTTTAGAAAAGTGCAAAATGTCGTTTTGACTTGATTTAGAAAAGTGAAAAATGTTCGATTTACTTGTTTTTTGAAAATTGTAAAATGTTCGATTTACATGTTTTAAAAAAAGTGGAAAATATTTAATTTCCATGTTTTTGAAATGTAAAAAAATTTTTATTTCGCAAGTTTTTGAAAAATCAAAATATACTTTTTACACATTTTTGAAAAGCGCAAAAAGTTCCATTTACATGTTTTTCAAAATTTAAGCAGCGGGGGCTGCCTGGGCTGGTTGCATTATCCGGCCCTGTTAATGATTTGCAATCAAAATCTTTTGACTTACAAAAACTTTTCCAACGTCTGGATAATGACACTTAATTTGTGTGACGAATGCTCCAGAAACCAGAGGGGGAAATATGTGATGATGTAAATGTATGAAATGGCATACATGACAATAAAAAACTCAATAAACCCAAACAAAATGTAAGCCACTGTTTTTCTGCAGATACACTCTTCGTTACTGACGACAACAACATGGTATAAAAGATATGGCCTCGAAGTGTCAGATAGGAGAATTATCCAGGCAAATAAACCCAGCCCAAAGAAGGTTTCTGGCAAAAACTTGAGAAACAATTCCTGTTTTGACATTCCGCAAAATTTTTGAAGCTTCCCACTTTTGCAGTTTTTATGAGACACTGCTGCTGCTGAACGAGATTCTTCCGAGATCTCTGAGATTCCTCGGTGAATTTCATTCCAAACAATACAAATAGCGCCCCTGTGTTTGAACGTGTTCATTGAATGGAATAACCCTGCCAAGCAGAGGCAAGTGTAAAGAAAAAGAACTGAAAAATGATTAAAATTAAAATCAGTAGATGCAGATGGTAGAGACGAAGACGAAGATGATTTAAACATCATTTTGAGAAATTGTACAACTACACGGGTAGAACCGAGAAGAAAAATGGTGAAAAAACTGAGCTGTACAATTTTTTCCCATAATTTGTGGTGAAACTGAATTTGACCAGTTTTTGAGTTAAAATCAAAGGAAACTAGGCAACATTTTGAGAGAATTCGCATTACTAATAAATGTGCCATAATTAATTAGGTTAAAATTATTGCTGACCCCTATATGTTACTGTTAACAGATTGTACTGTTGATCTCGATCTCGGAGTAACAGCAAAATATGTTACAAGTTATTAGCTACGTGCTAAATTCGATTTTATACTCTTAAGCGTGTGCACAGTTAAAATATTTTTAACAGTGTTCTGGTCCTTTACACCACAGTGTTTCAAGACGCTCAGCAGAACGAACAGAGAATAAAGAGCGTTTTAAGTTTTAATTGAAATACCAAATTCCAAAAGCGTGTATAAAATACGACATTGTGTAAACTTTGCATAAAACATCCGCTTTTAAGTGTTATTAAAATACCGAAACCCATATCGTCTATGAAGAACCAAAATGACCCATATTCATTTTTAGCTATAAACAAAATCAACTATCTACAAAAATATTCAAATGTGTCTTCAGAGCATTTAAACAGAATATTTACACTTTTCAAAAACATGGAATTAGAACATTTTGCACCTTTTCAAAAACATGGAAACATGACATTTTACGTTTTTCAAAAACTCCTAATTAACATTTTACGTATGTATGTTTCTCATTTCGTGTTTTTATGAGATAGCTCAATTTGATTCTAGCTTAAATTGGATATATGGTTCATTTTGGTTCTTCACAGACGATACAGTACCAGAGTTGAATAAATTGTCGTTAATTGTAATAATAGCGTACAATTAACTTCCCTTTATTGACACTTACTGCTATCTTCTGACTAAATATGAACAGGTTAATTGATGTTATTGCACCTTCCCGTTTTTAACAGTTGTTAAGTAGTGACACGTGCCAATTATAGAAACGAGAGCAGGACACGAGGTGTAATTTTGTACAAAGTCTACAAATATTTTCAGTTAAAATAGAATATGAATAATTTACATATTATAATCATCTATAGTTTATCAAATGTATGGCTTATACTATAGTATACTAATACTACATTCTACTGTATAATTATTCCCATGTGGTTGTGCAAATATTTATTCATCAATTTTATTATAGTTATAAGACAAAAGCGTCACCACTATGATAGTGATAGGCGTTTGAAGTAATATACTGTAATTGGTATTAACACATTTAATCATTATTTATATAGTGTTGAATAATAAATAATTATTATACTCACAGTTTTATTTTTTGTAGTAATAAAGTTACAACATCTATACATTTTATAGAGTAGACAGAACACTGTCAACTTTAGTGGAAAGGTGTGCTATTATTTAAGTACTTGTATATTACGTGAATGCGAATGTATTATTGAATTTAGCCTTGTTCCGTAACCGTGACCGCGTGTTGAACTTGTCAGTTCCTTTATTCAAAATAATGCAATGTTATTATATGCCTACGTCTCATCTGTGAAGAACCCAAATGACCCATATCCAATTTAAGCTACAATCAAAATGGGCTATGCCATAAAACAAGTTGAGAAACATGCTTAAAATATGTTAATTAAGAGTTTTTGAAAGGTGCAAAATGTTCTAATTGGATGTTTTTAAAAAGTGGGAAATGTTTGATTTACACGTTTTTGAAATACGGCAAAATGTTCTATTTGCATATTTTTGAAAAGTGTTAAATATTCTATTTACACGTTTTGAAAAACTGCAAACTGTTTACACAGTTTTGAAAAGTTCAAAATGTTCTATTTAATTAAATGCATTTAAGATATACTTCAATATTTTTGTATATAGTGGATTTTTTTTTTGTAGCTACAAATGGATATGGGTCATTTTGGTTCTTCACACACGATATTATGCTGCTGGTTGCGGATTTAGAATTAGATTATTTAATTGCGGTACTTGCATTTTTACACGAGTTAAAAATCGAATCGAAATGAAATTGAATTGAAAATGAAATTGATGTATTAAAAACAGCCATCTTCATATTTTTAGCGTAATTTGTTTTATTAAGAATCATGATTGTAAATAAACGTAAAAATGTACACCAAAATTTTAAAACTTGAGAAAAAATATAAAATTATTAAATATATTAGATCGGAATAAAAAATATCCCAGAGAAATAGCATTATCCCTTAAAACTAACTCATCAAAATGTAATAAGAAAGTGCAATAAGAAAGATACAAAAACCAAAATTGATGAAATGAAACAGTTCCAGGTTCCGCTGTGTAGTACAAGAAACGCGCAGCAAGTGGCACGAAATTATGCTAGCTTTTGGAGAATAGGAGGGCTCTTCTTAAGGAAGGATTTCAGAGCTACTTCTGCAGAGAACGGATTTCGAATCGGACTCATCAATCCTGCTGATTTGGCTGGACTCGTCACTTTAAGCGTAGGAGCTGCTGCTGCTGCTGTCTCGACTTTGACTTTGTTCGGGTCTTCCACAGAAATCACAAAAACTTGGGCCATTTTCTCTTCCAGAGCATTTCCCTCCTTTTCCTCAGCTTTAAGTTTCGAAAGGAGTCGATGACGCAAAGCTACAGCTTGAGGATGTCCAGGTTCCAGCTTTAAAGAGTTGTCCAGGGATTTGAGCGCCTCCTCCAGCTTGTTCTGCTCTAAGAGTCCTTTTGCATTCCTTTTGTAAGACAATTCACGAAAGGAAAGAAAATGAAAAACAGTTGCTTAAGTAAAACAAATGATATTATTCGTAGATAGATATTATTTAAAAGTAGTAGTTTTTATTTGGTAATGGTTAATTACCGATAGTACAGTTTCCCATTCAGCATTGGTAGCTTCTTTCGCTTAACAATTTCGAACACTTCACAAGCCCTGTGTGGCTCTTCCAGTCCCAAGAAAGTTGCTGCAAGATTCGAGTACATTTTATAGAGCTGACGTTTTTTCTCCTCTTTATCAGCCGGGTACACTGTTTTGTAGTTGACTAGGATGTGAATTCCAGTATTGTAGCTGAAAGAAAGTTATTATACAATATATCATATCGCCTGTGAAGAACCAAAATGACCCATATCCAATTTAAGCTTTAATCAAAATGAGCTATGTCATAAAAACGAAATGAGAAACATGCGTAAGATGTTAATTACGAGTTTTTGAAAAGTGTAAAATGCTCTATTTGCATGTTTTTGAAAAGTGTAACACGTTCTGTTTACATATTTTTGAAAAGTGTAAATTGTTCGATTTACGTATTTTGTAAGTGCAATATTGTCTATTTAAATATTTTCAAGACATGTTTAAATATTTTTGTAGATAATGGATATTGGTTTTAGCTACAAATGGATATGGGTCAGTTTGGTTTATCACAGACGATATCAAAAATAAAATAAAATAATTCTAGAATAACTTTTGGAATTCGACATTATTTTTAATCGTTCATTGTACTCACCATCTCACAGCGTCATGATACTCTTCCCCACTGAAGAATGCGTTCCCATCCTGATTCATGTCTTCAACTTCTTCCAAAATCTGAGAAAATTCAAGACGCTGACGTTCCCCAACCGACATTTGGAACAGTGGCATGGAAGAAGAAACATCCAGCTCAGTCAGCTCGATAATGAAAAGGATCTTCGAATCTGTATAAACAATAAGCAAATTAAAATAATAATTATCACCGTTAGATTAGTTTTGTAATGCAATTTATAAAAAAATCAATTTTCATAATATTATATAGTTTCGTACCGCGTGGGACTCTTGGAGGACATCCACAAAAGCCATACGCATAGTCCGATGTGCTGATAAAGAGAGACACCTCTCCGTATTCCATTGTGGCCAAAGCAATATTCATCGAAAGAATCCTTTGACTTTTGTCCAATTTAAAAGTTTCCAGTCGATGCCGCTCCTCTGTAGAGTCAATCGGAGATCGTGTCGGCCCGTCCTTCACCTCAGCAAACATGATGTAATGGATCCAGATTTGAACCCCTTTTTTAGGAGCAGAGCCATTTCCTTGTTGCAGCACCTGTGAGAAAAAAATCGAATTAAGATTCAGGCTTAATAACTATTTAACTAATTAATTATTCATCATCATTAATTAAGTCATGGTAAAAAGTGTCATTTATATCGTGTAAGAAGAACCAAAATGACCCATATCCATTTTTAGCATGTTACAAAATGCACTATCTATAAAATTCCTAAAATATTATTGTGTATGATTTTGAAAGCGTGTAAATAGAACATTTTGGACTTTTCATAAACATGTAAACTAAAACATTTTGGACTTTTCAAAAACGTGTAAATGCAACATTTTTTCTTTTCAAAAACATGTAAATAGATCATTTTGCACTTTTCAAAAACATGTAAATGAACAATGAGCACTTTTCAAAAGTATGTACCTAAATAGAACCTTGAGCACTTTTGAAAAACATGTGATGAAAATAGAACGTTTTGCACCCTCCTTAAACTCATATTTAACATTCTACGCACCCATATAGGTATTATTTCGTCTTTTTCGACATAGCTAATTTTGATTCTAGCTGAAAGTTGATATGGGTCACTTTGGTTCTTCACAGACGATATTTGAAATAATTGAAAATCTCTTACAAGTTTTTGAACCTCGCCATCCTCAGTGATGGGTGTACTGTCTGTATTCGGGAACAACGTGTCGAAGGTGGAAGTGGACCTTATCCCTTCGAGAATGGGAGCATTGAAAACCAGAGAATTAGATCCATCATCCAGCTCTTGCTTCAGCTTGTGATACTTCCCGTACAACACATCGTCCAAATCTGCATAGTTCTCAACCGAATAGTTATTTTGCCTTCCTGAGCCGTTGGACGAAAAGAATTCTTCATCGTCTACAAGATCTTCAAGATACGTAAAGCCTGCCTTGGTTAGTTTCCTGTAAGACAATTTTCAAAATTTACAATATTAATGTTTTAGTCTTATTTCAAAATAACATACTTTCAAAACTTCAAAATCAGAAAGTACCTGCTGCATCAATAAATTAGTGAAATAAAATATGGTTTAGGTATATATAAAGAGCTTTACCGTAAATCCATATCTGCACTATTAGAAGTCCGATGTTTGCTGGACGAATCTCCAGAAGAATTTCCAGTAGAGCCCATCATTCAGACGATTAACTTGCAAATTTCAACAATAAAATATTGAAAGTTAAGATGGACTTCAAAAACCAGCCAGCCACTGCAGTGAAAAAGAAGGCACTTTTGAGAAGAAAATTCAAACAGGGGGCCTGTACTTTAACTATAAAAATACTGAAGGTATTGGAATAGGACGGCGGACGAGCTCAAAAGTAGACGACCCCTCAAAAAACACGGGTAGGAGCGAAATGAAAAATAAACAGGAAAGTATCTGGCTTTTATAGGCAAAGCCATGCACTGAGCTAGTAAGGACGGCAGTCGTCGCCGTCGTAGAATTGAAATTGGAACTAAAAATTCGTTTACTATTCAAATCATAATCAAGAGCCAATCAAGATCGAGGACCAACGACAAAAGGATTCGACGATGCTTTTCCGAAGCAAAGTGACTGGGGATTGGGGAATGGGAATGTTTGAGTATTGCTTTGAGTTTGAGGTACCTTCGTGAAAATTAGGGAATTTCGTTTAATTCCAACTAGGGTTACAAAATGTATCATTTTCCAAACGTTTGTCGAATGCTCGTATTATAAAATTTGATCAAAGTAATTTAGGCAGTAAAATGTATACTAAAGTTGAGAAACGTAGCAGCACTGAAATTTCAACGACAATCCTAAAAAGTTCTAGAACCCTAGCTAAAGCTAATCCATATTTATTATTAATAATATCGTCACTAGCATAGCCCACAGGATCATTCATAAATGATGTCATCAATGCAATGGTGTTTTTCAGATAACCTTCCTCCATAATATGACAGTGAGTTCTAATAATACTATGCATCCCAGTTAACATCATTTTTGGCATTTTTAAACTAACTGGCTTAGTGTGTACCGGAAACGGATTAAAGACAGCTTTATTAATTAACTTGGCGGTGTTAGTTTTGTTAATGACGTAATAATATTACATAAATATTAATAAAATTGAAATTGAAAATGAAAAGAATTCGCTAACAGCAGTGGCAGTTGAATATAATAATTTGAATTAAATTAATAATTATATTAAATTAAACTCCATTACGTTGATACGGATACAGAAATATTGTATAGGCAGATTTTTCTAATTTATCACATCACATATGCTACACTAAAAGTTTCGATCCAAGTTTCTCACCCCAAAGCCAAAACCCTTCAATACTAATTATACTATTTAATTATTACAGTTTTATATTAAGAAGAAAGAATTTATGCAATAAATCAATCATTAGCATACAATTATATGCTTACCCTGTAGGATACAGTATACCTATACACAATTTTTATGACAGATTTGATTAGATTATGTAATTAGGATATGAACCATTTTAAATTAAGGTATTTGTGCTGAATTTAATGTATTTCATTTAGAGCCTGGACTGGATCGTAGACATGATGGTGATCATAGATTCTCAGGCTTCCTCTTAGGGCTTCTCTACTTTACTCCCTCATCCGGACATCAACGTACGCTGTAACAGGTTCTAGGTGGAGACGTGTTTCTGGAATAAATTCGGTTTTAAATAATTAATGTAATACATTTTGTTAACGTGAGGATACTTTACGAGCAATTTCGGTAATGGCATTTTGTAAATGTCAATGCTAAATTAAATTCAAAAACTACCAGCTTTATCATAAACTACTGCCATGGCGATAATATGACTAAATTAATTTACTGATCGAACTTATTTGAACACTTTGTTAAGTTTGTTTAAATAGCATTAAATAATTTGAACTTTTAGTTGTACCTTCCATTTCTTCAACGTTCTGACGGCAAGCAAAAGAAAATAAGATCTTGGTCCGGTGAATTACATGTTGAAAACCATGAATGGCTGTTATTTTCGACGCAAACTTGTCGCACAATTTGAACAAAAATGTGAATTTGAATTCCTTCAAATCTGCAACACAAATACGTGTTATTACCTATGAGGTGCCGTTTGCGGCCAGTAAATCTTATTCTGGATCCTCCTTTGTTCCCATTGTTCTCCTGGATCCTTCAGTTCACTGCCTCTTTCACTCTACTTCACTGGCACTCTCACTCCACTCTTCCTTTCTCTTTTCCGCGCAAGCTCACAACTACCGAAGCCCCGTCTTTATGCCAGTATTCTCCAAGTCGTCAGCCCAGCAACAGCTCCCAATAATAAAGCCGGTAAAAGCCACCTTCCTCACTAACTACGGTAAGTCGTACAAATTAAATATTTCATGATTTAATTGCAATTAACAAACTAGTTTGTTCCCTGAGAGAAGAAAAATGATGTTCATAAAAATATATATTATATAAAATATAAAATATAATATTTTATGAAGTAGAATGTAAATCGTGAGTTGAAATCAGACACGGACGGATATTCCCCAAAAGCCCTTCAGGCAAAGTCTCCCACTAAGTAAGTAGATGGTCAAAAGGGAAAATAGTATTCCACACTGTGGAAATAAGAATAGGGATTATAGCATGGTACGTGAGGATCTTCTATCCTCGCGGACCATGACCATAACCAGTTTCTACTTGGACTCCGGCGAAGACAGAAGGTACTCCTCACTCGACCGTGCTACGGCAGAACTGTTGCTACGAGCAAACTATTAGGGGCCCACGTGGACCAGGAAATCCTACGAGGAAAATATATTTGTTGCTACGTGCAAAATCATAGGTGCCCACGTGGACCAAGAAATCCTACGAGGACAAGTGTATTAATCGCTACGAGCGAGAATTTAGGTGATCAAACGCTGACCCTTTTTGTGACCCTACGAGGGATAAAATATTGACGCTACGAGCGAATAAAATAGGGAACACAAGATGACCCAGAAAGACTGTCTAAGAGAAGTCTGAATATATATCCGTCCGGCTCTGAATTCAACCTACGAGGTGAGTAAACATTTTGTGAAAATATAATCTGAATCGTACGACGACAGATAGGGAATTTACCCAGAAAGAATAATTGAATTTAAAAAGTAAATACTACTTTCATTTTTGGTTACGGACCATTTTCATTTGGCGTTACGAACGCAGTAAAAGTATTATTAAAGTTAAATAAATACAGGGCTGTATAAGACCCTTAAAACGTAACTACAATATATAGTTTTGTCTGTGATTGCATCTCGTATTCCGTGTTTGATATTCACATTTAAAATATATATATTTTAATATAATTAATTATAATTATTTTAGTATCATATTGAAGCCATAATCATTGTAGGGAAAGCGCATCATAACCCTCCCCACCCATATAGCATCGCTAGCGTAAGCTCATACTCTTTGCTACATAAATCCCTCCATTTGTCGTGCATACTATTTAGTATCTCGCCGGGCCGGTCCTGAGATACGAGAGAACCCCCCCAGGTAAAGTATCTCCGTCGCCCGTTCCTGATTCGGATTTAGAAGACCGCATTAAAATCCCTATCAAGAAGGTGCGGGGTAAAATAAGACTATTTTACCCCCCTTAATTAGTTAATTGTAAGTTAAAATTAGTTGTAGAAAAAGTCCCATTTCATTTGGGCCCATAAGTTGGTAGTTAGCAGACCGTCCCATTGTACGGTATAGGAAACCGCGTGGCTCACAGTTACATAGACTGCAAGCTATACGCGTTACAAGTACAGCTTACGGAGCTACATGTAACTAGCTAGCCAGAAAAAGCGAAAGGGAAGACCGACGTGGCAACCTCGCATGAGGCAGCGTGCAAGGCACATTATATCCTATAGGGACTGAAAAGTGAAAGTAACGCTTCGAAAATCTACGAGAATTCAAGCCAGTAAAAATTTTGGAGGGAAAATCATCCCGAGCACACAGTGCACAGAGGCCGAGACGGGAACAAGTAGCGAGGAAACGCTCCCGCAGAGAATACAAGAAAACATATTGCCCAGCAACAGTGGCTGTGGATGTGAAGCTGAGAGGACGTGCCTACAAGGAGCGGAAGACAGGAAAAAGTACCTACTGGACTGACTGCACCGCATCTCTATTGAACACTATGAGAGATTATTTTATAAATAGTATTCAATTTTGCTGAAAATAATTCAGAGTTCAGAAAAACTAAAATTTCCAAACCATTGTTCGTTATTACGAAACTTAAGAGGTTCACATTTGCTAGCAGAATTTACGAAATTCTGACCATAAAGAAAGAAAACCGAAGTGCTGAATTTCTACGAGAAAACCAAGTCAGCAAAGCCATAAAGGTACGTAAAACATATAGAAAAGCATTTCATATTATGTATATTAGAATTGCCATTTAGTTACATAGGTAGCCATTTTCCAAAAATTCTGTTACAACACTCTCAGCATAGGATACGATCCTTTATACAGTCAGTAGTGACAATTTGATATATTCTGCATTTTTCACATTTTAAGTAATATACAATAGGTAGTTATAGGCCACAATATATTAGTTAATACTTTATAATTTTGATTTTCACAAAAATACAGATTTTCCGCATGAAAATAGACAGGCATCATCCAAGATTGATGGTAATCAATAGTTGAATTTCAGTTCTTCGAAATTCTTCATTTTTCAGTCCATTAGTAAGTGGACTCAACAGTTGCCATTAGTGGTGACTGATTTCAGTGACCTACGGATAAAATCAAAGTCAAAATCATAAAATTTAAGGTGTAAAACTCCTAATTTTCAGTGAGCAAAATAGTGGCCCACGCGGTCAGCATAAAGTAGCCCACGAGGTTATTGAAGCCTACCTCCTTCAATTTGGTTAACAATTTTGATTAGCCAATTCGAAATTCAGTTAGAATTTCGGTAGTTTAAAATAGTCAGTTTTCAATTTACCAATAAAAGTCTGTTGTTTATAAGTGCAAAAACTGCCATCATTTTCAGTGTAGAGTAGGTACTTCTATTTAGCGTGGCATCGCCAGCTACAACCTACGAAATAGTAAATCAAATTTCAAGTTGTAAGTTCAATTCATAAAAGTGATTTTCCAAGGACCTGGGGGCCTTTCGAAAATTCACTTCTCTTCATTTTCAGTGCTTATAACGATAAGCTGCCGTGTTGTGAGTTCAACAAAATATTTAGTATAAGTTTTAAGCATTCATTAAGTCATTTTGTATGTCATATTTTTGATTCAGCATTATTGTGCCATTAATAAGTCATAATTTATTTGTGTAAGTTCAACTAACCATAATTTTGTGTAATATAGCATAGGATACGGTCCATGTTTTAGACGGAAAACGGCTTCCGAATTCAGTAGGTATAGAAGTAGATACCTAAGTAAGTATATTAATAGAAATTAGTAAGAAACAATTTTGATTTGTGGCCAAGTATTAATACAGTGCCAGGGATATTTACCTGGACTTTGAAGGCAAATAAAATAGTGAGGCTTATGAACCTCTTTCAGCTAAGTACAATTTTGAGAAAGTGTTGATTGTGCATTCTGAAATACTCAGGATTTTATATAATTTCAAAAGTACGATTAAGTAATATTTTGTTCAGGGGAGTAGGTACCCCAAGTGCCACAAATCAATAAATTCTTGGCGAGAAATATTTAACTCGACTTGATAAGGATAATTTCAATAACGTAGTCACTTACATTTTCGAAACAGTTCGAAATTCTGTGCCATTTGATTTTGACTCAAAAGTAAAGGGTAATTTCAACCCCGTATTTGTGACTGCAAAAGAGAATCGAGAGATACGATCCTTAGCTTCTGACTTATTATCTGTAAAACATAATTTTATTATTACTTCGAAACGCTCGATTTTATTTGTTTCAAAAAGTTTGTTTCATGTTTCTTACGGGAAATTTATGCCCCTATTTTGTATATGTAAAATAGCGAGGGATTTCATACCTCGGTTTACGAAATATAAAATATTAACGTGTTGCCAGTGACGCAGCCTGGACTTATTAGTCAAAATCAAATACTGCGGGGAATTTCATAACCCCGACTTACAAAGTCTAGAATATTAAAGATAAAATAAGACCCTACAATTGTGTAATATTAGCTACTGCTAGGAATTTTTAAATATCACATTTTGAGTGTTAATTGCAGGGCATTTGTAGAACCCTGACTCCTATTGTGTTGCAATAAATCCAGGGCACATGACCCTTACCACTTATTAGTGAACTTTATTGTGCAGGGGATTCCACCCTGACTTCGAATATTGTGTTTCAAACTTTGCAGGGGATTCCACCCTGACTTCGAAGATTGTGTTTCAAACTTTGCAGGGGATTCAACCCTGACTTCGAATATTGAGTTAAAAATTTGCAGGGGATTGAGACCCTGGCTTAACATTTACATTCAAACTTCATTTAGGGGAGTTTGAACTACAAAGGGTGTGGTTGAGTGAATTAAGATTTCAACTTACAAAATATTTATTGAAATCTGCCGTTGTCAGTTGACAACTCATAATTGTGCATTATTGTGTTTTTCCGCATATGGCATTACAGGTTGCTATCATTATTGAAAGTGAATCTTCAAGTTAGGTACACCTGAGAACACCTGAAAAACAAACATAAAAATTCACACCAAAAATTACATTCATAATTCTACGATAGTAATTTACGATTCTAGGTCTTCGTAAATTTAAGTGTTGTTGACTGCAATAGACATAATAAAATAAAGTCAACATTTTTATTTAATTTCAGTACACTTACTAGTGTCCTGCCATTGAAAAATCAGCAAGATAAATCTACAGATTGAAACAACGGATACGATCCGGAAATCAGTTAAGAAGTGAATCCCTGATTAATTTCTACTTCGAAGTCTTCGAAATACTTGGTCCTACGTGGAGCCAGCCAAATAGGGATTCCTACAAACAAAAAGGAAAACAAATAGGTAAATAAAAATACAAATTACAATTAAAAGTGGTGTTTGGACTTGGAGTCCACACTGTTGTATTTTGTGCACATTGTAAACATATGTATACCCAGGTACAACATAGCACACTGTTGTAATTTTAGGGGCCTGTCGTAATTTGTTTACAATTGTCATTTTGGGGGCATTTACAAATAAGTGCATTACGACATAGATAATAATATTATATCTTTAATAATAAGTTATAGACACCTTACGAGGTCAGGACACGGGCCACTTTGGACGTGCTTGAAGTCAGTCGGACTTAGAATCAGGACAATCCGGGAGGAAGAAAAGACGGAATTGGATTCTTCTACTTCCGTCAACTATATAAACCGGAAACTACAGCGAAGCTCCTACCGTTCCACGGTTTGGCTCTCTGTAAGTCAAAATAAAAAGAAAACACTTATTTATTTTCACCAAGTCACTTACGAAGTGAAATTTTATTTTGAATTTGATTGAAATTGTGAGTGCACGGAAATCACTGTTGTACTAATACACTATTGAAGTCTGTGTAAGTATACAGTTAAGTATTTGTAAGTAAAGTTTAAATACTTACTTTTTCTAGCCTCACGTGGCACCGAAGAGAATCACAAGTTGTGACTTCAGCTCACGGACTCAAGGATAAGAATAAAATCCTTTTCAGACAGAATACATAAGTACCCATCTGGGGTAAAGAAGATTTGACCAGAAACGGATCGTAAACGTTCATTGTTTCGTTGGCGTTGCGAAGTAAGTCAAACCGCATAAGTGTTCATAGTGCCAGAAATAAATTGTCGAATTTATTCAAAATAAATTCGAACTACCAATCAAGGGGTAGATAAAATAGAACGTTTTGTCGTGTTTATCACGAACCATTAAAAATAGGGAATAAGTATACACGTAGTCATATATATTCAGGTACTTACGTAGTACATAGTAGAATTAAAGATATACATACTTTCGTGGTAACTACTAGTTAAGTGCACATCCATACGGTGGGTGCAGAGAAGTTGGCGACGTATATTCTTGTACTCTTCTAATACAGCACATAGGTACTTACGTAGTACATAGTAGCATTAGTTATATACATACTTTCGTGGTAAATACTAGTTAGTGCATATCCATACAGTGAGTGCAGAGAAGTTAGCGTCGAATATTTGCTATCATTATACCATAGTACATATAAATTCATGGTAAATAACAGTTACCACTGTTATACCAGTAATCATATATTGAATTAATTTACAATTTTGAATTTTCTTTTGACATTTGAAATTCATTTCACTATTTGAAAATATTACCCTGATCGTTTCAAAATTTTCTAAATTTAACATCCTACGTGGATTAAACAAATTAAGCAGGTAGATAGTTATTACTACAACTCAAAATAGAAGTGAAATAAAATTAGGAAATTTTATAAATAATTTTGAATGCTGATTTTAATAAATCTGACATCAACAGATATTGCTTTTATTTTCTTTACATTTAGTATTGTAATTCTCTACAACATTTGGAATAAGTTAATGATTTATCGCGTTCAACTGGAACGTTGAATGTTTATTGTATTATACTTAAGTCCATACGACTGGGTAGCCATAATAGCAATTATAGTAATTTACCTAATAGTTAAAATAAAGATTTCTCTTGAACGTCATCGACGAAATAACCATTGGAGATACGATTGGATTCTTACCGACAATTCCAATTTATTTTAGATTCTCCAGGATAAGCTCCTGAACCTGACTTACTAGTCGAGGAAGATTTTAGTTACGGACGCACAGTTTGCTGTGAAGCTTGAAAGGATTACTTTAGTTGCTGACTTATTGCTTTATTTTGACTATTTGACCAAAAGGTACGTGTCACGACACTACAATTAAGTTATTGCTTGTGCTTAAAAGCTTGCTTTTGGTATTATTGAAATTCGGTGGCTGTTGCGCGAGATATATGTACCCTCGTCCTCATATCACACTGCAAAGCATATAATCACCCATCATCATCATCATTATAATTCATTCTCCAATCAATTCATTCTTCAAATAAATACAAAATCAAAATTGTGTCAATAATATTAAATCACTTCAAAGTTAATTAATTATTGTGAATTTACATATTGTTTATGAAGGTAAAGATTTAAGGCCTGATTAATTTAAAAGTATTAATCAGACTTAAATCAAAATAAAACAAAAACAGATTCGGTTCCCTAAAGCGGAAACGCATCTGGTTCACGTACGCTAACGTCGACGTGGGCATTGTTTTATCAACAGAATTAAATTAAAAATTTTGGTAGTTAAGTACTACACACATAGGTATTCCTACATATTAAATAAATTACGAAATTAATTACTCTTACGGAGAGACTTGAAAACTAGGCATCCATTTTACATTTTCTACAAGGAAGCAATCAATAAATACTGAATTAAGGTATTGTATTCACATTTGAATAAATTAAAGAAAAAGTATTGTCACTTACTGGTGAACCATAGGCAAACATACTATACATATATCATGAACCCAACAACCAATGCTGACGAATATGTTCGTCAACGGTTAATATATATAAACCAACTTGATCCAAATATGGATTGGGAAATAAAAATAAGGATATTAGCAGAAGGATTGCCCGACAGATTAAGAAAAGGAACAATAAGTTGTAATAATATAGACAACTTTACCACAGTCTTGAAGAGACATTTAGACTGCGAGACAGCGAGTCAAGGGAATGGTCAAAATTCGGATAACTATCATTCACCATTAAACCCAACGCATTCACAGACGCCTCCAAGTAATCATAAATTACGGATGTTTAGAGTAAATACCGGTGAATTGGATGATCAATCAATTCAGACGGGACTTATAGACAGGGATATTTTCCAAAGCAAAAATACTATAGTTACTACGTCATTAGCAAGCATGGAAACGCTTGAAGATAATTCCATAAATAAAGGAACTAAGGATGGAATCACCCATGAGGGAACTTCATCAAATTATGAAGACACGCTCTTCACATATCCACAAGAAGATATAACGCACTTCATAAGGGGGAACCGAACCCCACCACATGAAATAAGACGACAATTTCCCTTCCAAAATTGTTTTGGGGGAACAGTCCTCATTAATGTACTGACAGATACCGGTGCATCCATTAGTACCATCAACCCAAAAGTGGTTGAATCATTAGGGCTTCAACATATGGTTATACCATGCAAACCAATCCGTGCTATGTTGTCAGTAGAACACGGTGTCCCCACAATAGTATCTGAAATGGTACTCATCAATACGTACATTGAAGAATTTGAGGAGTGGATTCGATGGGGATTTTTCCTCGTCAAGAATCTACAAGACAGCGTTGTCTTTGGGATGGATTTATTAGTTGCATATGATGCAATGGTACAATGTAGATTAGGATTAGTCGTTTTCACTCGAACGCAAGATGCTGTCGAGACCAATGTAGCAATGATTAAGAAATTCAAGGGAACTAAATCAGTCATGGATTTAATCAAACCAAATTCTAAAAGAAAGAAAAATTCAGTTAATACAAGCTTACTAGCTGCTCCTTCTGCGCCCATATTAAGTGATGTCGAGAGTAGTGACACTTCGGAGAGTTCAGACTCAGACTATGACGATTTAGATCCAGATCCATATTTAACGAGAAAACAGCTTGTTAAATATGAATCGCGGCACGGACCAATTAGACTCCCAAATGCAGACACACTGAGGTCTGAATTTACAAATTTACAGTTAAGCAAAATACATAGTTTAAATAAAGACACATCTAACAATCGAAAACATTTTCGAGATTTTAGGAATTCCTTACAAGGAGGTTATAAAAAGACGAAACATTCGCCATTATCGATTCGAACTATTAGGAAAACACAGGAAACTACGGATTCACTATTGGAAGAGGTACGCAGTATAGCTACTACTACCATGTCTTCAAATGCAGAGAGAGAATTTTATCAATATAAGTTACGACTTTTTACAATTCACCCAGTTCAATTAGAAAGCCAGAAGGAAACAGCAGTGGAGATATTCACTGATAAAAGAGATTATACCGGATATATAGTCACGGAACCAAATCACAATTTATACAATAAAACAGGAATTATGGTCCTGCCTGAAGAGGTATATATTCAAAATGGTAGAGGAATAGCGACTCTATTAAATACAGAAGATACCTGTATGGAGTTGAAAACACAGGGTTGTCTCTCTACATATAAAATAGTCTCTACACCGGTACAGTTAAAAGCCGCACAGATCCACGTTAAGGATCAGCCATGCCCTACTAGTGATAACCCAGAAGTCCCTCCTCCTGCACAGGTACCAGGATCTCAAGCATTGACTAATGCTGAATGGGAAATGTTCCCAATATTTGAAGGTTTAGACACAGCTCAGAAACTGGAAATCAGGCAATTATTATCAAAATACTACAAGGTATTTGGGTGGAAACAGGAAGATTTCCACACATCCATCATTGATCCCATAACTAAGAAAACTGTATATGCGACAGTAGAACTAATGGACGATACCCCTATGGTATCGGCAGCAGCCAACATGTCTAATTTATTTAAAGTAGTCTGTAGGGACGACACTGATGACGGGCTCATGAAACAGCTCATAGAACCATGTCATTCAAATTACGTGTCACGACAAATGGTCGTCAAAAACGGGATCAATGGATGGAGAGCAGTAATCGACTATCGGGAATTGAATAAGCGCGTAAAACCAATAAATGCGCCTGTACCACCAGTACAAGATGCGTTTGCCAAACTCAATGGTTGTAAATATTTTTGCACCATGGATATGGCATCCTCATATCAACAAATTGCGCTTCATAAGAATAGTAGAAACTATTTAGCTTATATTAATCACTGTGGTACTTTCAGGCCACTCAGACTTCCATTTGGGTACAAGAATAGTGGTACTATCTTTCAGTCAGTCATGAACAAAATATGGCATCATTATAGTCAAAAATGGGCTTCGATTTACGTTGACGATAACGGTTTTGGCGGCGCTACATTCGCCGAAATGATACATAGGTTAGAGTTAGTACTATGGTTATGCATGCAGGCAAATATAAAATTAAAACCTTCTAAATGTCACATTGGACATCCATCTATTATATTTTTGGGTCATAGAATTAGTGCAGATGGCATATCTATAGATAGGGATAGAGTGGATACAATCCTTAAGTTCCCTGATCCAACCAATACGACTGAAATACGCCGTTTTATAGGAATTTCGAATTTCTTTAGGCGCATGATCCAGGGTTATTCTCGGGTGGCCCGACCATTATATCAATTACTACAAAAAGACGCTCCGTTTAATTTCGACGATAATTGTCGACAAGCAGTCGAAGAATTAAAACGACTCATCACTTCTGCGCCCATATTAGCATTTCCAGATGACCATTCGCAACTTGAATTGTGGTCAGATGCTAGCGACCATTGGATCGCAGCTGCCCTCATACAAAACATAGATGGGCAACGAAGACCAATCGCGTACCATTCTCATTGTCTTACGAAGACTGAACAAAAATGGTCGGTCACGGACAAGGAATGCTTTGCCATTATCCACGCACTGCAAAAATTCCGTAGCTACGTATTAGGGCGTTCTGTACATATATACACAGATCATTCGGCCCTCACATCTATTCTGAAAACCTCAGAATTGAATTCGCGTTTGATCCGCTGGAGTTTAAAACTTAGTGAATTCGACCTCAAAATATTTCACGTCGCAGGTAAAAATAACGAATTGGCCGATGGATTAAGTCGACCACCGAGAAACTACCCCGGTCAAAAGACGCCGTTAAAATTAAGATTAATAAAAGTCGTTGAACGTACTCGTCAGGACAAGGAATTCATTCAGGATTGTGAAACTCTTAAATATAATTTAGATAACTTACGTGAACTCCAAATGAGAGACATACAGGTTTTTCAAGTCATGAAATCGGTCATGGAAGACAGGACAAATAAATATGAAGGATTTAATAAATATAGACGTAATTATAGATTAAATGAGAAGGGAGAGTTGGAAAAACTCTCAGATGAACCGCTGGGTAAACTTTGGGTGAAAGTATTGCCTCAGAAGTTAGCTATACATTTCATCACATATCTGCATCAAAAATCACATTTAGGTCATGAAAAGATCTACGCGGCACTAAAAGAAAATTATACATTCTTTTCCATGAGTAAATTAGTAATGGAAGTCATACGTGGCTGTGACACGTGTCAAAGATATAATATAAGTAAACGTCGAAAATCAGGTCCCTTGCATGTAATTATGACGCCACAAGTCCCATTTGCAAAAGTGTCAGCAGATTACTTAGGTCCATTAAATATGACTTGTAGAAAGAATCAATATATACTGGCAGTTATAGATCAGTGTACACGTTACCTTCACCTTTTTCCGACCACGGGTCCGACCGTGGCAGAGACGATACGTTGTCTCACACCGTTAGTTAGGGATCACGGAATTCGCGGAATTGTTTCCGACAATGGTGCAGCCTTCACTGGTGCAGCATACCAGGAATTTTGCGATATGTACGGCGTGGCCGCCATTCGCACTTCGGCATGGCATCCCTCTTCAAATTCAATAATCGAGAGATCAAACTCTACATTTGGCAGTATCTTAAAGAAAGTAAAACATGACCAGCACCTTAGCTGGGACGATTTATTACCTCAGGTACAAAACGAATATAACTCCGCCAAGCACTCTAGTACAGGGTTCTCTCCATATTTTCTTTGGCATGGAAAGTCATTAGCATGGGATTATAACCTTAAAATTGACGAGAATAAAATTCCGTCCAAAAAGGAGGATATTGAAAATCAGCAGGTTAGAATTGGCGAATTATTTAAGTATAGAATGCAAGCACATCAAAATTCATGTGAAAATCAGTTAAAAAGAAAGTTAGAATTCGACAAACGTCACCCTCATATGAAATTTAACATTGGTGATTTAGTTATAAAACGTAATTACATAAGAAAGCAGGGTACTCCCACAAAATTCATGGTCAGGTATTCCGGCCCATATAGGATATATAGTTTGATAGAAAATGAGCACGTATATTTTCTATGTGACCCAGAGATTGAACCAGAAACCTCGACAACTTCATTAGTATTAGATATGGTCCATGGACATAATCTAAAAACGTATTATACTCCTCTAGACCCAGCAGATTTAGCAGAAGACGTCGACCAAGATAGGGATTATTTAAATCGCATGGTCCCAACTCCAGATGATCATGTTTTTAGCCTGGAACCAAAACTAGACCCTACAGAAACCAATGTAGGTGAACAAAATACGTATTATAGGGATGTAGTTCCCCGAGGTGTTTATAATATATCGTCTGCACAAATCCCGGCACTGAACTTGGTTCGTGAAGCTCCCGACGAGAATGATGACGGGGAAACCATATATGCACCCCCGGCGCTTAGTATAGTTAGTACGAATGATTCCCATGATTCATGGGACCTTAGGACACGTCCGAGGAGGAGTTTGGTTCCTACGAGGAATCACAACTCTCCAGGGGGAGAAGGGGATGGTGAGTTAGATGACTCAGTCATAATCTTAGACGAAAATTTAGTTAGTACCCCGGGAAACTCTCCACGAAATAGTCCTACGGGACATTCGACCGTGTTTATCGATGCGAGAGATATGTCTCTATCACCTAGTCAAAATAGGACTCCGCCGTCGGTAAAACCACCGACACCACGTAAAAGCCCGGTGGCAGCAATGTCACCACAACCTTCATCACGGCCGGTACAAGGGCCATCACGAACGGGTCAGATACGAGCTCCGACCATATTCACACGACAACGAACTCAGGCCGAAAATCCATCGACCTCGACGGCTCCTGCGGGAAACGTCCAGATCGATTCCTTGCCCAAACGAGTACCGATACCAAGTACAAAGTATCCGTCACATACGTATACAAAAAGTTTTAGAGTAGTCGAAAATCCGGAGAACGAAGGTAATAAAGACGAGATTGAGAGAATCCGGACCGAGATAGAACATTTACAAGATTACTTACAAGAGTTAGTGATAGATAAAATTAAGCCATAAAAATTTTTTGTGACTGCATAATATATTTATTATGATCTTCGTAAAATTTAGAGTAGATATAAGTACGAGATACGTCTCAGGTTACGACCTATGAATTTTGGTATTCCAAAAGTGTACTTTTGAGCACATGATATTATGGGTATATAAAAGGTTCAAAATAAAAATGTTGAATATCAGTGAATTGAGGGTTTTGAATTTTTTATTTTTTTATTTTTGCTTTTCCCCTTCCCATTTCAACATTCTAGATCTACGAAATGTCGTCCCCTATAAATGACGAACGATCAGGGATATTCGCACGCCGATCTCCCCTTCCTGAACCCGTACCCATGATCATTGACGATGAACCATTCATTTATGAAAATGAATTACCTAAGTTAATGCTCGAGGCGGCGAACTTCACGCCGTCAGACAACTCGAGACCACCAGAAAATTTGTCGCCAGAAAAACCTCTTCTGGAAGATCAGGAGCGAAAAATCTCCGTTAATATAAATGCCAGAGATATTTCTGATTTATCTCTGTCAATCAATCGAAATTGCGTGGAAACTTCTCCAGCGACTGAAAAGGGCTCTCGCCAAATCAAAAATTATCGACGAGAGAAAATTCCTAATAGAAATCAAAGCTCACGAGCTTCGAGTCACTCGCGGTCAAGTTTGCCAAACTTGGTCGCTGGAACGTCCCGAGGGACTCTCCAGAAAAACCCGCGTCGAAATTCATCCTCGAGTTATTTTTCATCAGATACGTCTGATTCCTCATTATAATTGATAATATGTTCGGATACGTCCACAAAATTTTGATACAATTTTATATATAAGTAGTTAATAATATTTTGCTTTCACGTGATCTCAATTTAAAATGACTTAATGAAATAATTACCATTTTGACACGTTATAAAATGAATAAGCAAAAATTAGTTTTTGGAATATAGCTTAGAATTTTTGATACATACATTTTCATATATTACTTGACGTTTAGCAAAATAAATATCAATTTTGTCATATATTTATTTTACCCAAAGATATTACCTGTAAAAGTTGGGATACTTCCCAAAAGACTGAATTAAATTATGTTCAAAATCAGTCTAGAAAAGAGTACAAATGAAACAATAAATACCATACAGGAACTTTAATCAATGCAATAGTGTGTGTTCTTTTCTTTCGCATCATAGTTTCTTTCAGGTCCATTATTTGCACCGTTGCTCGCACTTAAGGATATGGAGAAAAAGATGTGGATTATTGGACGTTCATACTATTGGCTGTTTCGTTCTGTTGGATATTTCGTTTGAAGATAATAAAAGATTTGGTCCAGAAGAAGACAATATAAAATTATGAGAATTATTATTATTATGTATTTGAAATTATGTTTTTCGTTTTGATGAGGGCATCAAAACATTTGGTCCAGAAGTTTTGAGAGAAGAAAAATGATGTTCATAAAAATATATATTATATAAAATATAAAATATAATATTTTATGAAGTAGAATGTAAATCGTGAGTTGAAATCAGACACGGACGGATATTCCCCAAAAGCCCTTCAGGCAAAGTCTCCCACTAAGTAAGTAGATGGTCAAAAGGGAAAATAGTATTCCACACTGTGGAAATAAGAATAGGGATTATAGCATGGTACGTGAGGATCTTCTATCCTCGCGGACCATGACCATAACCAGTTTCTACTTGGACTCCGGCGAAGACAGAAGGTACTCCTCACTCGACCGTGCTACGGCAGAACTGTTGCTACGAGCAAACTATTAGGGGCCCACGTGGACCAGGAAATCCTACGAGGAAAATATATTTGTTGCTACGTGCAAAATCATAGGTGCCCACGTGGACCAAGAAATCCTACGAGGACAAGTGTATTAATCGCTACGAGCGAGAATTTAGGTGATCAAACGCTGACCCTTTTTGTGACCCTACGAGGGATAAAATATTGACGCTACGAGCGAATAAAATAGGGAACACAAGATGACCCAGAAAGACTGTCTAAGAGAAGTCTGAATATATATCCGTCCGGCTCTGAATTCAACCTACGAGGTGAGTAAACATTTTGTGAAAATATAATCTGAATCGTACGACGACAGATAGGGAATTTACCCAGAAAGAATAATTGAATTTAAAAAGTAAATACTACTTTCATTTTTGGTTACGGACCATTTTCATTTGGCGTTACGAACGCAGTAAAAGTATTATTAAAGTTAAATAAATACAGGGCTGTATAAGACCCTTAAAACGTAACTACAATATATAGTTTTGTCTGTGATTGCATCTCGTATTCCGTGTTTGATATTCACATTTAAAATATATATATTTTAATATAATTAATTATAATTATTTTAGTATCATATTGTAGCCATAATCATTGTAGGGAAAGCGCATCATAACCCTCCCCACCCATATAGCATCGCTAGCGTAAGCTCATACTCTTTGCTACATAAATCCCTCCATTTGTCGTGCATACTATTTAGTATCTCGCCGGGCCGGTCCTGAGATACGAGAGAACCCCCCCAGGTAAAGTATCTCCGTCGCCCGTTCCTGATTCGGATTTAGAAGACCGCATTAAAATCCCTATCATCCCAACCAACTTTAAATATAATCATCTTTCAAATTATATTTTTTTAATTTCGTTTCACCCTTCATTTTTCATTTTTGTCAGTGTACTACTAACTACGTAATTCGGACGTCGATCATCAGCGTCTATTATTTCAAGTGCTCCGTTTTAATTACGGTCATCATTCGTTACTAATAATGTACATTAAAACCAGCTAGCTGGTAATTTCATTCGTCATTGTTTGTGTTGAATTTTAACCTCAGTAGTGGCTACTACGTATAACGCTCCTACTGATCATTAGTTAAAGTTATAGTGCTGTCTCGTTAATACGTAATTTGTTCGTATTCATTTCAGAGTGCATCGTATAAGTTTCGTTTCCCGTGCTTTTATATTGCTGCATCGTCAGCCGTGCTCCGAGTCCCACTTGTTGGTTGTTACTACAAGTAAGTAATTAAAGTAATACATTATTGCTTTCAACGTAACTCTTAACCAGCTAGCTGGTAATTTATTTCCTCATTATTTTTTGATGTGATATTAACTCCAGTTGCCAGTGATCACTATTAGTTTTTTGCTGTCTCATTTATTAATGAAACTTTGGTTTTACTTTTAGTTGCTTCGGTAACCTGCAAGTCTTTTTGAGCTCCCTTCCCCTTGGATTCAACCAACTAGTGGGTTAATTTACAAGTAAGTTGATCTTCCTATTAATATTTTAGTTCTGGGCTAATGTTAAATGTGTTTACTAATTACAACTAGCTAGCTGGTTATTCTATTTGCCATTTATTTGTGTGTGATATCAACCAGAGTAGTGACTTCAAAAATTCACTTTAATATAACAACGTTATTAATTTGTTTGTTTTTATTGCAGGTTGAATTAAGTCAGTTTCTTTCCGATCTGTCATTGAGCTCAATCGGCCGAGCCACAAGTCCAACTCCTCTGTTGTGATTCAAAGTAAGTTGCTCATTAACAATTTATTTAAAACTTTCAACCAGCTAGCTGGTAATTCGGTGTATAAATATTCAGGTGTGCTATCACACTCAGTAATCACTATTAATTTTTTGCTGTCTCATATAGTAATAAAACTTTGGTTTTACTTTCAGTTGTTTCAGTATCTTTGAAGTATTTTTCTCAGCTCACTCAGCCAAGTCAAAAGTACTATTCCTCGGGTGTTACTCAAAGTAAGTGACTATTCAACGATGAATTTAATACTTTCAACCAGCTAGCTGGTAATTCTATGTTTAAATATTTAGGTGCGATATAAAACTCAGTAATCACTTGTATTATTAGCTGTTTTATTAAATAATACAATTTTTATTTTTATTTCAGTTGCTCCAGTAAATTCAAAGCCAATTCCATCTCTCCTTCTGTCCACTTTAACCCACTAGTGGGTTGATTTGACAAGTGGGTTAATCCTCAAATTAAGAATTTAGTTACATCATAAATGCCAACCAGCTAGATACTCATTTTTTTAATGATTCGGGTGTTCGATTATTAACCTGCCTTACTCTGAACTTTAAAGCAGCGATTTCCTCTTGAGGTCGCCCTTGAAAACCGATATTACCTTGCGCAACCGACATTGTTAATGTCTCAACTAGTTGAGTGAGTTTTAACTTTGTAGCAGTAAATTAAGCGTTTGAAAATATTTTGTACTAGCTACTGGTCACAATTTTGAGCGAAGATTTTGGACTACGTTGAATACCTAAAGCCACGGATAAATTAATGCCATGAAACAATTGAAACTGCTAGCAGTTACAACCTAAATAAATCATTCCTATTTAAATCACAAGTTATTGAAGTTTATGCAATTTCTGTTTTCAATGTCAAGTTATGAAGTGTAATAAAGCAGGGAAAGTTGATAATTAGTAGTATAGATTTTCAAAACTAAAATTAAATTCATTTATTAAAATTAATAATACTTCATATAAAATTATCTTAAATTAGTTTGCATGTAGATTGGCCTTCTAGAAGGTACAACTCCAGCAAAACAGAAAAAAGTTACCATGTCACGTAGAATATGATAAGTAAATTTAAATAGGTCGCATGTCATTAGAAAATTTAATATAGTTACTGGATGTACGAAGTACATAAGTGTCATACTCGTGCATGCACAAAAACTGCTTCAAGTAAATATAAATTAAACAAACTGCCTTCTAGAAGGAATACATTCATTAATTGTAATTATGTAGTTTGCTACTGTTCACTTTCTGTTATTTTCTTTTTTATATTACTTATATACTGATCAAGCGACATCACCAGCTGGTTACTGCGTTGTTTGAACCGGGAGTATTTGCTGTAGTCCGATCCGATACAGTTTTTAATTGCCTTGCGGAGTAGCCACTTGAGACGGTTCATGTTGTTTCTTGGGTGAGGACAAACAACTGCCGGACCGTGATCTCGACCAAGACAATTACGACAATCGCGATCTGCCATCTTTGACTTTCTAATGTTTAATAAAATATTATAATCAAAATTACAACTGCGTATGACAATAAATGTAAATTAATGTCTCTTAAAGTACCACATCTGTATTTTAGTTAAACCCAATAATTAGTATAATAAAAAATTAATGAAGCTACTACCACCAAACTACCTACTAGTTGGTTAAGTTATAAGAAGTTGAAATAGTTTCAAAGAGTTTGTAACTTCAAAGAAAGTGCAAAGTATATTTGGTAGGAAAATATTATTTAAGTACTTTAAGGAGTACTACTCTAATCAAAATAGATTTAACTACCAGCTAGCTAGTTTGCATTTTAAAACTTTAATATACAACTAATCTGGAAATGAGCGCAATCACTTACTTTTGTAGTAACCCACTAGTTAGTTACGTTTCAGCGATGAAGACTGGCATTGACTGGGTAACTTGTGCAGCTAAAAGTAAATTAAAATTAATAGGTAGACTAATAGGAATATATTTTCGTGATTTCGTATCGTATACTAAATAACAATTTTGATTTAGATCTCGGCTGGTTATGCAATATATATAGACAAACCGGAAAGTAAACTGACAAGTTTGAATCTGCATTAAATAAATACCGTATTTGTACGACACACTGACTGTAAGTACGGTGAAGTAGTTAGCATATAATCAACTGCTGTGTCTGAGTCACTACTAAAATTGCAACTCTTTACAAGTAGTAAAAAATTAAGTTACCAGCTAGCTGGTTTTAATAAAGATAATTTATAAAAACACGATGATCTACTTTGTATAATATTCACTAGTTTCTGATGACATTCAAATTATGCTATTCCTGTAATAGAAAAATAAATTCATATATCCCTAATAACGATGCAGCACTCGAAGTAATAGGCAGAAGTGAAAGACTTCTTAATTACGTAGTTTAATTGCACAGTTTATTCTAAGCTATGGAAAATGAAAAACGACGCAGGTATAATTCAAAAGTTATGATGTTGAAGGTGCAAGATCAAGTTTTTATGTAGTTACAAACTAGTTTGTTAGTTGAACTGCAGAGCTTGCATAGTTTAAACTAATAAAAATATTTAAATATCAAGACTTAAATTGAAATACTTTTTACAGGCATAAGTATTAAGAAAGGAGAATAGCTGTTGCTGTGCTGAAGAGCTAGAGCATACTGAAATAAATACAATGATGTAGCTAATCAGAACCTGAGCAGTTTTACAGACCAGTTCTCCTTAGTGACGTTCTTTCAGAAAAGTTTGTACATACTAACTTCTAACGTTAACACCTATACCTAATATTCTGTCTAATTGAAATGAAAGATAATTTTAAATAACTTCATTATATCTTATTTATACTGCAACGTAATAACCAGCTTGCAGGTTAGAAGATTAAACTAAGCCAGCTGTCTTTATGAAAACAATAAAGCCTAAAAATAAAAGAATTCTTATTGGACTTTAAATTTGAAAAAACAAATGTATGCATATGCTAAGCGATGCTTTATTCAAGGCAGTAGACAGGCAAATATGAAATTCATGAAATTAAAATTACAATAACACGGCAACAAAACGTCAACAAAGTTAAGAATGCAAACTTATTATTTTATTTCATTTATTTATCTAGTCAGTTCATTTCTTTGTATTAGTAAGCTAGATTACCCTTCTAGAAGGATAATCATAGCAAATCTTACGTAGCGTACATTGAAATACCATCTGAAAACACTTTGCCTTTATCGTACTTATATAATGTATAAATTAATTTACACAGTTAAAAGATATTAACATGCACAAGTAAACATTTTTAAAGTCTACGGGAGTATAGCCGCCACAAGGCAATAACACAGTCCTTTTACTTAATATTTTGTAATAAATGACAGCTTCTAGAAGTTGCCAATATCTAACAATAACTAACTAAGCTAACTAACTATACTACTTGGCAACTTCTAGAAGTTACCCACTACTTTTATTGCCTAATGACATAACTCAAATATTATAAAATTTTTGTAGTACAAAATTCATCAGTCTTTTACATAAGGGCTTTCAATAATATTATTAACCTACAAGTCCATTAAATTAGCATTTTGTACTACCTGACAGCTTCTAGAAGTTGTCAACAACTCACAGTGATTAAATTTATTAGACGATTTATTTGTAATGTAAGCTACTTGAAAACTTCTAGAAGTTCCAAGCTACATCTATTACCTAATAACATAATTGAAATATTATCAAAATTCTGCAGTAATAAATTCATTAGTCTTTAACATAACGGCTCTTAATAGTATTATTGACCTACAAAACTATTAACTTACCAGTTGTATTAGTTAACTTTAAAAATTCATAAATGTCTTCCTTCTAGAAGGAACCTCCACAAGAACAAACAGAGTTTAAAGTTTATATTAATTTCGTTCTGCTTCCTCATAATCTACAACTTTTTTTTCCAAATTTTTTATATATTCTTCAATCGAGATTGTGGGTTTTCTTGGATACTTTTTGGCAAAGAACAGTGTGTCTTTATTATATCGATTTTCTAGCTTTTCTCTATTTTCCGGAAGAAGTAGGAATTTAGTCTTGTTGATTTTCTTTTCTGGAAAAGGGCAAAACACGGCAGGGCCATGGCCACGCAATAAGCAATTGTGGCACATCAAATTCTTCAGGGATGCAACGACATCAATTGGATCTCCTGCTGTCAAAATTTTGTAAATAATTTTTTTCTGCATATTAAGAACCATGCCCACTTTGTCCAGATTCCCTACTATTGCATCAATATTGTCCTGACTAATAATCTGTAGTTCGAGTAGTCGAAAAATCCTAAAAGGGGTAAGAACAGCATCATCTTGTTTGTCCAACATTTTTGCAAACATTCGTCTCCATTCTACTAAAGCCTGAAGAGTTGTGTACTGAACGTTTGAAATATCCAGTGGACTTTTGTCGCTTGACGTCCAAACGCCCTTAGAATGGAGGTATGTCAGTATCTTGTCTGAAACTTCTCTAACATCTTGAAGTTCCCCACTAGGAGGGTAATATAAGGATTCGGTTAATTGATTCGATCGTAAAAATGCGTCTGCAAGCAGTTTCCGGCTGTTTCGGTACTGTTAAATAAATAAACAATAACCTCTATTAATTAAAACAAAATTACGACATATAGATGGTACGAGGTTGTTAGTGGCTAATTACAGTAAAATTACTTTATGTTTTATGTAACTTACGCGCCACCGCATTCTATCAAAAATGCGGAGTAAGAGGTGGACTTTGTTACGTGCGTATCTCTCTTGCAATGTAGTAAAAAATGTATCCGGTCTCATGGTCCAGTCCGATAGCGTCTCATTATTGTTATAGTGGTCGTAGTATGGGAGTGTGGCATGACACATGTCTTTGTAAGATATTTGCGTGTCACCCTTCAGAATTTCCCAAAACACCTGTGCATCCGCGACCCCATTCAAAAATATGTTGAAATCTCTCTGAAGCCCAAGGACGTTTTGTTCGCAACCATGCAAAATTTTGAGCTTTTGGGGATCTTCTAAGACTCCTTTTAACTCTGCTTCAATAGAATCATGAAGTTCAATCGCGCCAATCAAAAAGTCACCATACTTGTATGTTCCGATTTGCAGAATGCAAATGTATCCTAAAAATATATATTTCATTTATAATCCACTATTTATGTTTCATAATCTACTAGTAGATACTTTTCTAAAAATTTAAAAAAACATAAATCATTTTTTAAACTATAAAAATTTTATTACTCAATCTTGAGTCTGCCATGTTAGCTTCCGTGTCTAGTGAGAACTCGTCTATCTCCTCTAGTCTCACTCTTAGTTTTCTTAGATCCTCCACCAAGCGAATCCACCGCAACCTTTTTGTTCCATCTTTATATTCTGTGTAGGTGTCATAATTGCGGAAGGTAAACATTTTATCCGTTGGATTCCAGGTAGGGGGTTGGTTGTGAGGAAATGAGTAATGTACCAGCTGGAAGTTATTTTGGCGGTTTCGTTGATAGAGAGCCAAGTGCTCGTCTTGAGTTCTCTGGCGCTTATATTTTTTGTTTTCTTCTTCTTCCAGCTTTCGTTTCCTGCGAAAATTTTCTAGCTCTCTCAGGTTGTTTGACTTGTCCTCCATTGTAAACGCAGCTAATAGCCACTAGTGGTTTTTAGTTTGGAAGACCAAATACTGCAACTAAAAAATAACAAATTTATGACACAAAATAAATGAAAAAAGTAAAACGACGATATCAAAATATGAAAGTAAATACAAATGTTTACTTCACGCATGAATAATATCTAAACACTAACCAGCTTGCTGGTTAAAACAACTGAATTTATCGTTAACTAGTCACTTACTTTCAATAACATCCGACAACTTAAACTTATCGCTCGGTCGATTGAGCTTATCAACAGATTAGACAAATTAATTTGACGACTCACCTAGAATAAAGACAAATAAATAACGCATTTAGATTAACGTGAGTTTTGATAGTCATTACTGAGGTAGATATCACACACGAATATTTGGCAAATAGAATAACCAGCTAGCTGGTTTTAATTTGTTAACACTTTGAAAGAATACTGAAATAATAATTGGAAGATCAACTTACTTGTAGAATAACCCACTAGTTGGTTAAATCAAAGGAAAGAGGAGCTGCACAAGACTTCGAAATTACTGGAGCAACTGAATATATCAAGTTTGTAATAATTATTGAGACAGCAAAACCTAATGGTGATGTTTGAGGTAGATATCACATAAGAAAATAATATGAAAATAAATCACCAGCTAGCTGGTTGAAGTTGTTGAGTGCATCGTTCATTAGTCACTTACTTCGAATCACAGCCTAGCAGTTAGACTTGTGGGTCGGCTGATTGAGCTCAATAGAAGATCAGAAACAAATTGATTTGATTCACCTAGAATAAAGACAAATAAATAACGTAGTTGGATGAAAGTAAGATTTTGTAGTCACTTCTGAGGTTAATATCACACCCACATATTTAATAATTGAATCACCAGCTAGCTGGTTTTAATGAATAAACACATAAGCACAGAACTAAAATATTAATTGGAAGATCAACCTACTTGTAAATTAACCCACTAGTTGGTTGAATTCAAACTCAAAATGACTTCGAAGTTACTGGAGCAACTAAAAGTAAAACCAAAGTTAAGTTTTATTAATAAATGAGACTGCAAAAACTAATAGTGATTACTGAGGTTAATATTACATAGGAAAAAAATGAGGAAATAAATTACCAGCTAGCTGGTTAAGAGTGATGATTACAGCAATAATGTATTACTTTAATTACTTACTTTTAGTAACAACCAACAAGGGGATGTCGGGGCTGGGATGACGATGCAGCAACACCGAAGCACTGGAAAGAAAACTGATACGATGCACTCTGAAATAAATACGAACAAATTACGTATTTAGACGACAGTACTTTAACTTTAACTAATGATCAGTAGGAGCTCGATACGTAGTTAGTAGCTACTACTGCGGTTGAAATTTGACACAAATAAATGCAAATAAAATTACCAGCTAGCTGGTTTTAATGTAGTTTATTAGTAACGAATGATGACTTACTCTAACTATTATTTGATAGAATAAAGAAACTGCGTAATTAAAACGGGGCACTTGCAATTATAGACGCTGATGATCGACGTCTAAAGTACGTAGTTAGTAATACACTGACGAAAATGAAAAACTATGGAAAAACAAAATTAGGAAAAAAGTAAAGTTAAAGATGATTATATTTATAGGTAGATGAGTACAAACTAGTTTGTTAGTTGCACTTGAAAAATTAAAAATTGACTGAATAAATAACTGCGTATTTAATAATAAAGGAGCACTTGAAATAATAGACGCTGATGATCGACGTCCGAATTACGTTAGTAGTACACTGACAAAAATGAAAAATGAAGGGGGAAACGAAATTAAAAAAATATAATTTAAAAGATGATTATATTTAAAGTTGGTTGGGAACAAACTAGTTTGTTAATTGCAATTAAATCATGAAATATTTAATTTGTACGACTTACCGTAGTTAGTGAGGAAGGTGGCTTTTACCGGCTTTATTATTGGGAGCTGTTGCTGGGCTGACGACTTGGAGAATACTGACATAAAGACGGGGCTTTGGTAGTTGTGAGCTTGCGCGGAAAAGAGAAAGGAAGAGTGGAGTGCCAGTGGAGTAGAGTGAAAGAGGCAGTGAACTGAAGGATCCAGGAGAACAATGGGAACAATGGAAGATCCCGAATAAGATTTACTGGCCGCAAACGGCACCTCATAATTACCTGCATGAGTATTGGGTTTGAGTCATTGACTGTGAACCACAATAATGCCACAAGAAGATTTAGTCTACAAAGAATCAAAGACATAGGAAATGACACACTTACTCTTACTATCCCCGATGTATGGTTGAGTTCGTTCGAAAACTGCCCCAGGACCCACATCTAACTCACTTTCAGTAGCAGTTACGCTAGTCTCAATTTTCGCACATATTTCTTTCGAAAACCCTGTAAAGAAGCTGTCCACATCCGCCATACTCCAACCAGACTCCTGCACCATAAAACATACTAATTCAAATCTCTGTAATTGTGGAAATACACTCCAGACCCAGTTTTGATTCAAAAGGCACTCAAGAGACTGGAACGTAATGTTTAAATGGGAAACATTAGGGAATAGTTGTGACATGTTCCCGCCATCCCGTGGGAATTGACCTAATTCCAAGCTAGTCACCATTGGGAGTGTATCACCAGGAACAGTGGTCACTCCATCCGCTTCAAGATGTTCCATGGAAAAGAATTCTACAAATTTGCCACCTCGAGTAAACATAGAACTCCGTGGAAACACTTTCACTTCGCGGAGACGTGGAAAATAATCTGCTGGGATATTGGTATTCCCTTGATTGCGCCGTATGAGCTCACTAAAGTCATCAACCGGACCATCGGCAGTTAATTCCCCAGCTTGCAATGCCTGTCCCACAACATCTCCTAGGAAATGGAATCGGATAGTGGATGAGGTTTGGAAACATTCAAATTTAAGAAATATTAAATGAGGAAGCGCGGGAATAAAAATGTTGACAAGGTCGTCTGTTCCATCCATAATAAACTCGAGATGTTTTAACGACGTCTTGCTTGCACTCAAAATTAAATTGAGTCCATTGATCATAACATCATTCGTGTTACAAACTCCCAAAAATTCTATAAAATCGACTGTTAATTTGCTTAGTTGAAGTGTGGGAGCATTTGGAAGGCTGCCTTTCAAAATCGTATCCGTCACGAGTTTTTTTAAAGGCGGAGTTAGATATAGCAGACCAAAGCATGCACCTTTCACCAAATGGCATTTTCCCATTTCAAGCAAATCTCCGAGTGATGACGTCGCAATATCATGAATAGCAATCAAATTCGGCGAACATCTAATTAGTTCCTTGACAAAATTAAATTTTTCCTCATCAACAACATACGCAGGTCTACCGGCTCCCACAAAAATCTCTTTTAATTGTAGTGTTGACGGCGGAGGGAGACACACTGGCATTCCACGTTGACTCTCCTCATAGTGTTCATTTTTATACTCAAATTTAAAATCTCGAATATCCAAGGTAATTAAATGAGGCATGTAGACGTAAAGTAGATTTTGAAGTGCTTTTTTCGGGATTCCGTTAACCAACGACAGCTCCCTCATTTTCTTTCCATGCAGGGACAGGAAGTGGAGTTCATCTTCGTAAAACCCATCCACGTCAGCATCGGTAGAGTCGGGTATTGACCACCGTCGATTTAAACGAGGTTTCCGCCAAAGATATATGATGGCAAAGCTGTTAGATGGAAATTTCGGAGAAATAAAAATTAGTTGACTCAGATTCGAAAGGATACTGTTTTCGAAAGTACAAGTATCGATTCCCGACCGAACATTCGCTATCTTGCCAAAGTACAGAGGTATTCTACAAAGATTTCTTTTAAGAAGCACTGCCGTGGCTGCATCTCTCCAACATCGATTAACAAGGCGTAATTGCAACAGATCTTTTGCTGTGAGAATCCGTAGGTTGTCAAATATATAGGGGAGGATCTGTCAAAATGGGTTGTACAACATATTTTATAAATTAAATAAACTGTGCGGCATAGTGAAATTTTGTTTCGATATATTTTTAGCATGGATTATGTGAGCCACTAATTCAGTAAATAATTAAAACAGCCAATCCAGTTTTTATTTAGGTACATTAAAAATCACTTACATCCTCTGTAAACACATTGGCAAAAGCGTCAGTAACATCTTCAGAGTTGGCCACTTGAGATGCATCTGGAAATGAACCAGCGATATCATCCGTCACACTTTCCTTCTCATCTTCAGTAGTGGCTTCAGTCCGGATACATTTTGAAACTGGGTTCGAATCCGAATTCATTTTGTATTTAGGGCTTCAACTAAAATACATTAAATAAAAACAAAAACATGATATTATTATACAGAAACAATACCATCTGCTGGTTTTGTTCTACTAGTTGAGTCTCAAAAATATTCAACTGTGTTTGGTGGCGAACCCAGAGTTGTATGAAATATGGAAATATGAAACTTCAGGTCATGAAGCTGTTGTCTCAACTTCCGTAGATGAAGGTAGGTGTAAAACCCTAAATAATAGTAGCTTCTAAAATCCAGATTTATGCAGCACAGCAATAATGGAAATAATAATAATTCCTCAAATGGACTTAAACCCAAAAACCAACACTTCTACAAAATAATAAATAAGATTTATTTAACTATAGGAAGATGAAGGCAAAGCAGTAGTATAGTTTACAATGGAACGTGTTAAAAGATACAGGTAGAGCAGATCAGTTTGTAAGTCCGATCTGCAACGGAGTTGGATTGAAAGCCGGAGATTTTAGGCTGAGTTGGTCTGATTACATCGAAAAGACGGCGTGGTCGGACCGCATGGGGAACTCGAAGTTTCCAGAAATAATACATAGCACAATTAATAAAAATGTAGTTCTAGTCACCGTGGACTAGAACACAGAATCTAATGCATAGCAGGACTTGAGTTCAAGGATGGATCTGGCCGGAAATGTAAAGGATGTAAGAATTAACATAATTAGCATATAGATAAGTGACCGAGCCTGATCGAAGAATAGAATTATACATAGAATGTCAGGAATGAGGAAAGTCATGACTAAATTAATATTTATCTAGGCATAACTTACAGATATGTGACATCTTGATCGATAATGCTCCTTAATATTGCACTAATGACTAATACATATTTACATCAAAATCACATTAAATATGAATATTAATGCTGGCATTTCAACTTACAAACTTGAGAAGTTGAACAAACTTTTAGGAGTAAAATAAAATAAATCAAAACTTCGGTTCAATACCGAACAAACTGATACGAATTTAATCCACGAGCCACTATTAGAACACCAGCCACAATGCAATTAGGCACCATCACCCCACAGTAACCTCACGAAAAGATTATGGACTTAAATAGCTACACCTGTAAACTAAACAGAAACGGCCAGACTAAAAATAGCATTAATAACATCTAACAGCAGGATGTAGGCACATGCCATTGTAATGTTAGAATCATTATACACAAATAATCAAGTTTTTCACTTACAATTGATTGGATAGCAGCCTCACATAAACATAAAATATTAACCAGAGTCGAGTGTCGGTGACCTACTGACTGTCTCGAAGGAACTATTAACGCTCAAATTACACACACCATAGACCATAGCCAGGGAATCAGAAAAGCACTTCCCTTAATCCTAAGAGATGCATTTCCCCACACCGCGACCGGCATCAACTTTAGTCTGAAATTATGTAATTGCAAGATCTACTACCGCTAACAGCCATGGTATGTCTCGTTATGCCTTACACCCTAACGACAACAGCAAGCCTGAAGACATAATAACGTAGGAAACCCAGAATAATAGGAGAATGAATTGTTAATCATTTCATTAGGCATACATGAACATGAAATTCAATTGACATGTCCAGGAGTCTTGGAAGTCTACTATTATCATTATCACACGGACGGTAAATGGTAAATAACAAAATGAACAATAAAACCACCAAAAGTTAACGAACCAAGAACCAAAAATTTCAAATTAAAAAATTGGGAAAATCACTTATTGCCGAATAGACAACAGAACTGGATACTAAATAAAAGATAAGAAACTAAATCCAAGATCTGGGGATCTCTAACATCTGTCATCTGTTGTCTGTCTGTAAATGGTAAAGGAACTAATATATTATGGAAAGTTGTAAATATGTGCAGGATTCACATGGATGACTGTACACGCCAATACTATTTCCTAGGTTTACATTTTCCACGGACTGGTATTTTAACAGGCGAAGGGAATATAAAATACACCATGAAATAAATAACATATTAAGTAAACAAAACCAGACACATTCAACATTATATTGCATCATACATAGCACAAAAACAAAAGGAATGAAAATTGAATTAAAAAATGTAGACATACTTACACACAATCGAGCAACGAGCAACTGTCGGTTTCAGTTAACAATCCAAAAAATAATTCAAAAAATACAATGTTGAATGTATTTCTTTGGCGTGCATGAGCTTGCGGTTATTTAGTATTTTCAATTGAATCCTATGAGTAATACAAATTATATTCACTAGTCAGTACAAGAAAGATAGAGTGGCTGCGGCGGCTGTGTAAGAACTACAGACTAATTAATACGGCGAGCACGACGACGACGACCGAGGACCGACTGACCAAAAAGTCACCAGTAGAATCTATAATCTACAAGTTTAGGGTCGTCCGTAAATGATGTCATCGAAATATCTACATTTCTAGAACCTAAAGTCCCTTCTGTCATATGTTTAACAATTCCGCTGATGGCATATTTTACGTGAGATGATGGCAGTGCCCAAGCAGACCCAATGCAATGGCCCTGCACGTGACGTCTTTTATGGACGATCTCTTTACAAGTTAAAACTTTTGCTGCATACTGATATATACGTCACTAGTATTTAAAACTTTAATTTTAACACAAATATTATGTAGCTATTTACGATTTTAAGAATAGAAAACAGTATCAATCATTTAAATTTGAATTTGAGTACTGACAGCTGAGAATAAACTGCAAATAAGATGTTACCTACCTAGGTAGGTACAAAGTAGGAATACAAAGTGCACTGCACTTGTCAATTCATTTATCATGTACAGTACTTGGAATAATAACTATAATTATTATAACATTAACAAGTATTACACTACTCAACCTGTTTGTAAGATTTGTATTATGTGCCTTTTCCTGGGTAAATAAATATAAAACTACACGTATAATTAATTATTTCAAAATAAGATGTATGTAAATGTGGGAGTGGAGAGTGGAATACATAATTACATTTATAATGATAATTTATGGCAATGCAATTAAGTAGTAAGTTAAGTATACACCTGAAATTTGTATCCTATTTTGAATAATTTGGAAAGCTACCACTGCCTATATTTATTAGGTTAAAAAGGTTAAATAAATTACCAAATCAAAATGTCACCTTTGGTAAAGCAATTTGGTAATGACTACAATAACCAAATGCCATTCAAGTTTCAATTCGAGTACCGAAGGGTAGGGGTGACACAGACGTTGAACTGCCAACTCTACTCCGAGAGTTTTTGATCTTGGGCAAAACTGTATGACATTCACTAGTGTTGCCCGAGTAGCATAAAGAACTAAACACAGTCTGGAAAGCCTGTTACAGAAAAATAATGGTACATGTTAAAAGTTATCCACACCAAGAAATTAGAAGGCAAGCTACGGATGACAGATTTTGAGAATGAAGCATCATATTATAGTCAATTTATATTTTTAACATTTAGTTTAAATTTTTAAATATTTCCGTATACGGATGCCGTCCCCTACCTATTATAACTACACAATTATTAGACAATAATGTTAGCCACTCAACCAGCCGAGCTCTCTGTTCTGTTCTTTCTGCTGATGCGAATATTTGTAAAGTGCTAAAGTTGAAAGTACTGAATAATACACAACTACGACCACGACCACAACTAGATGAATAATTAAGTAAGAAGAACCTCGTCAAGTTAAAGTTAAGTAATGGGGTCTACAAACAACAAACTAGTAAGACTTTGATTGTCAATTGTTGCAAATCCTAAAAGTATCAGCAATCAGTGGTCGTAAGATTCGGAATTTTTGAAATTGCAGTCGTAATAATCGTCTTTTGCAGTCGTTACTGAGATCGCAGTAGCTGAGTTGGAAATTCACACAAAAAAGTGTAAAAAGATATACGTAAACTTCAGAAGCGGATTACGACTTACGAAACGATCGTGATTTGGTATAAATATTATTGCTATTTTAATCAACTTTGAATTCATATTTTTAGTAAATTACATTATTGAGATATAGGAGTTAAGTTTTCCTCCAAGTCAATGATGTCTTGCCAAGGGACTCAAGTATGCTACCATCAACCATAAGCAAATTAACAAGTTCCTTTTCCTTCCCTTCCTAAAAGTTTCTTGGTTCCTTGATACATAATAATGTTTAACGTTGAAGCGTGCATTGCATAAGATACAGATACGTGGTACAAAAATCAAAAATTTTGAAACCCTTCCTCCTTTGTTTTAGTATTTACGCCCGTGTGAAAGGATAGGCAGCTTAAACTTCTACCCCCGCCCTTTGTAACTTCTATGAAATCGAGTATATATTTGGATAATTGGATTACCGTCTGTCACCGTACCGTAACTATGTCGTGATTATTTCAAGTAGAATTTCTAAGTGAAGTAATATTCATTTAGCTCAGCTCAATCGTGCCCCAAAACCTAAAGACAGGCTTCATTCCTCGGTCTTCATTAGTCAGGTCGTAAGGAACTTGGAAAATGGAGGGTGCTCGATCATTCTGGTAATCACATACATTGCCTTCTTCACTGGTATAGGTCACTGCCATTGCCCAACGCTTTGTAAATGCAAATCTGAACCACCAGTAAGTAGTCTTTATTTTTGGTTGTTAATAATTATTATATTTTCTGCTTAATTATCGTTAGATAAAAATCATGGTACGTTTTGTAGGAGGTGGCATATCCACAATTAAAAATCATTAAATTAATCCTTTTATTACATAGCGTTTCTGCGGTAGGAGTTCGTTTTGTCACAGGAAATTCAGTTCTGGTTGCTTGTCCTGTGTTTGGAACGTGTCTTGGAAGCACAGCACTGGATTTTCCACTTTCCTTGTCGTTTCCTGGTTTAGGCAGTGGAATTCAAAAAGTCACAGAATCGACGAAGAAATTTGAAAATCGCGAAGCCAAATCCACTGCATTGTCTGCCGGCGCCGGCATATCGACTACAACAGATAAGTACTTAGATGAGATGAGGCGACTATGGAGGTGAGTACGTAAAAATGGTTTACTATTTCATTGTAATTGTAATTGTAATTAATTAATTAATTAGTTAGGTAATTTTAAATTTACACTGCACCATTTCAATCCTGCTGCAAATACATCAGGTACTTTGACTTTGGTTAAGTCCTGTTTAACTATATCGTATGTGAAGATCCGCAAAATGACGCAGATCCAATTTAAGCTACAATCAAAATGAGCTATATCATAAAAACAAAATAAGAAGCATGCGTAAAATTCTAATTATGAATTTTTAAAAAGCGTTACATGATCTAATTCCATGTTTTCGAAAAGGGACAAAATGTTCTAATTCCATGTTTTTGAAAAGGTGCAAAATGTTCAATTTAAAAGCTTTCAAGACATATTTGAATATTCTTGTAGATAATTAGTTGATATTGTTTTTAGGAAAAAATGGATATGGATCATTTTGGTTCTTCACAGACGATATGTTATCTGTACATGCCTGATGAAACATAAGGGGATAAAGTATATTTATTATATATGCGCTGGAAACATTTATGCATTATTTTAAACTATGATGGCTTGTAGTTGTATGAAAGATTGATTAAAATAATTTAACTAATCGAGACATAGAAATAGGTGTTTGATTGCGAGATATCTTCAAAAACTAGACTCAATAAAATTATTGAAACGAATAACGAAAATTATGAAGGTGGCGATCGATACGTTTGGATTTTGCCAGTCACTGCTAATTTCCCGCCTATTTCAGACAAGATTATCCACAAATGATGTTATTGATGAAATGTCATTTTTGAGGAGACCCCCCTACGACCCACGCACGCTAACCACAGAATGAAAACTTCATCTACAGTGTGATGTGATAAATGTACACAGTCTGAATGACCCACCCACGCAGTATGATAGCATACGTACGACAGCACGTATGGACCATTCCTCAATACACATTAAATCAGCAAAACTGTTCACGTCCCGGAGCTTGAATTGCAACTGCGGAATTAACTGCATCGCTCAATATGTCATGCCATGTAGTCAGTACGCTCTGCTTTCTACCTACTAAACTAAAGTGAAAATTACACCACATTCGAATTGGCTGGCGTTGGCAGACGGATTAACGGATCCCTTCCTGACGACAGGCAAGATCCAACAGAATCCAAGAGAGAAAATTTAACGACAGACAAGCAGGGAAAATCGCAGAAAACTCTTCCTATATTGCAATTCTTTATTACTGACGACTAGTTCACTCAAGTTCTATTTGTTTTAAATTCCGATTTAATTTTAAAGCCAATTTTCAAATGTGAATTCAAGACCTGCTGACTGCAAAACCTGAAATTCAAGAAGTTGTGAAAAGAACTTGGCGGATTCCTGAAAATTTGCTGATTAGACTACTACTGCTGACTAGTGAAAACCGTGAGCCGCGTACTGGCAATGGAAAATAAATTGAAGTCGGAGCCTTCTGAGGTAAGAAACGCTCCAAGAACTATTAATCATCAATGTTTTAAATGTAGGTAAATGGTAAGTGGTAAGTAAGATGTGAAAAATGAGAAATCAGATTTATATATAGTGAATTCGTTTAAAAATAAGTTAGATATGTATATAGGGTGGTGCTTTGGCAAAATTTCCGAGTGAATCAAGCTTCAAAGTGTTTAAACAGTGACAACCGGGCTCAACAAGAGACTTGTCTCAAATCCTTTAGGATTCTTCCCGGGAAAAATTTTATTATTATTATTATAAGTAGTTAATGGTTAACAATAGCTAACAGTCCTATCAGAATACTAACACATAACAGTACAGACAGACAGCCTAGTACTGTGTACACTGCTGATTCTATATTTTCGGGTTGGTGGGCGTATGCGTCAATAAAATACCATTACTTAGCATAATGAAAATTAGTTTTTGTTTTTAATGTTGACTGCTTGGTGGGATTTAATAAAAAATAAAATAAATACATATACTAGGATTCTTTTAGTATGTGACTTTGCTTGTATTTAACTAAACATTATACCAAAAAGAAAAAGTCTAAATGGTAGCATTACTAGTTTGCAATTAGTATAATAGTATATCTACGATTAGTTCGAATTTTATTTAGTTGATTGTGTAGAACGTCCAAAACATTAAATTTTTGTCTAGCAACTACAGCTCACTCAGTTGTTAGTCACATTCAAGGTACATTGTTTGAAGTTGCATTCACCATTTCGTATTTCCCATGACTCACGACTTACCTAAATCAGTAAAAATTAAGATTCGAACCCATCAGGGTTCAATATGTGATGCCTTTTCAACGATAAAGCGATAGCATTATGGAAGGCAAACTACATGAATAAATATTGGTTATGCGTACGTAACAATAAAATATAGATTATCTACTTTACTTACTCTAATTGAGTAAATAATTACGTCAAGCAATTAATTTCATCTCCTTGATTTTCGAAACTAATGCTGTCGACCAATAATTCTATGTTGTTGCAGAAGAAAAAAAAATCGAAATGTCCTGTTTGCAAAGAAGATGCAACCTTAGTTTGCGGTAGCTGTCTGTCAGTTTCCTACTGCTGCGTGGATCATCAGAAGAAGCACTGGAAGTTGCACCAGTCGTCATGCGTATTTTTCCATATCAAGGATGATCCGAGTGAATTCACTGGGGCGGGGAAGTATTGTGTAGCTTCCCGGGATCTGACAGCAGGGGCAATAATACTGGAGGAGCTTCCAGTGCTCCATATGCCCTCATACAGTCTTGATCGTTGCATAACATGTGGGATTAATTTACCTCCGAAAAGTAGAAGAAATGCATCGCATAGTTGCCCTAAGTGTAACTGGCCCGTTTGTGGGACTGCTTGTGCTGAGGTAATACTGTTTGCCATAGAATGATAATATATTTTTTCCAGGTTATTAAATAACTATTTTTGCACAAGCTAGAAATATTGCTGTATTAATATATTATATTATGTATATTAATAATAATATTAATTTAATATTATATTAATCAAATGAATTGCTCAATAATTATTTAATGTTCTCTTTTGCTCACCTCAGCTTTCACTGCACGCTACCAACGAGTGCAAAGTCTTTGTGGCCAATAGAATTCCTTATCCCAAGACTATTGCTGACTCACCGCTCTTAGAACTTGCATTGTATCCAGCTTTGATGCGGAGTTATGCTGTCATGGTCCAGAACCCACAACAGTGGAAAGAAATGAAGAAAATGTTGGAATCGAGTCATGTCGAAAGCGGTCGCATAGTTGTCCTGAATTGTACTATTCATATTCCTGTCAAACTTGAAAAAATCGCATCGGCATCGTCTCACTTTCCGATCATTACCAAAGATGATGAGAATTTAGTGATGGGAATACTTCCTAAATTAATCCGACTTACGGTAACTCAGGGTTACAGCATTAGGATTCAGGAAGATTTAACAGAGTCCGGGTAATACTCTCTTGCTTTTGTTTAAGACGCTATTTTCATTGTTAATTATTACGTCATTAGTTACTTAGCAAATAGGAAGATACTTCACAACCCAAATTATTGTTAGTATTCCTGTTTTTCTTCTTTACAAATAGGTGCGATTGGTCGGGCCAGCGGCATCGTTCTGCGGCGTATGTGTACAAGACAGCAAGGCATTTCGTTCACTCGTGTTCTCCCAACTGCTTTTGGACGGTTGGTACATTTCCAGATTTTAAGATGCAAATCCGAACGAGTGTGTCAGTAAAGAAAGGAGAAAAGCTAACGGCATCCCGTTTCATCTATAAGGACGATTTTGCCAATGGAACGCTAAATCGACAACAGCAGTTTCGAACTAACTTTCATTTTCCTTGTCGTTGTGATCTGTGTCTGGATCCAACCGAATTTGGGACGTATCAGTCAGCCGTTGTTTGTGAACACTGCAAAACAGATACAGATGCAAATTCGGGATATTTGCTGCCGATAGATCCACTAAATGTCACTAATGATGCTCCATGGAAATGCATCTCTTGCAAGAAAATTACGACTGCCTCAAAGTTTTGTGACAAGGTTGAAAAACTTTCCCTTGATCTCAAGAAAAAATGCAATGCAAAGACGGTCTCGAGCGACAAAGTGTGTGAAGCATTTATTGAAATGTATCGGAACAAGTTGGTTCATCCGAACCATTGGCTCATTCAGTTGGCAGGGAAACTCATCCGAATATATCAGCCTCCGCCTCCACCTCCACGTATGACAGCTCCCACTTTCTTGACGAATACAGAAGAACTTTCAAGATTTGAGAAGCTCATGTATTTTTTGTTGGATCTCAAAGATAAAACTGTTCCTGGAATAATTCATGAGAGAAGTAAGGTTCCTGGATATTAAAAACTAAAGCCTCAATTACTTACTGAAAGGAAAAATCTGTGATTGTTGAATTTATAGACATGCTTTTCTACGTGGCATATTTAATAAATTACCTATTCTGCTAGTTGTATACTGCGTAATATAATAAGCGAACTATTCTTTTAGAATAATTATGTGTACATTTTTTGAAATTTTTTCTAGTCGTGATTGTGCACCATCTCGGTATTCTAATGTGTCACCGTCTACATAGTCTTTTTGCTCAGGAAGCATTTTACAAGGGATTTCGTGGGAAGACAAAGGAGGATCTTTTGCCCATTCTGATGGAGTTCGAGAAGTGTCAGCAGTTTCAAAAGGAATCCTTTTTGTACCACAAACATGATCCGAATATTGGAAGAGGACAAACACAAAGTGTGAATCCACAGCTGACTTCACTACGGGCTAACATGAAAAGTATCGAAGAGTTGAAGACCATCGTCGTCACTCGGCTCGCTCAAATTGGAATTCAAAGTTTGAGTTTGGGAATAAACTAGTCCATAAAGAAAATGCTTACTTATGGTGAATGAATTCTTTTTGCTCTTCACTTGCCTTTAACACTTCTCAGTGTATAGCTATATAGTGTAGTAGTTCACTACGTATATTACTAATGTCAAATTTAAAAAAAAATACATTTCTCAGTTTCGATTATTTCATCTAATATCGGAATAGTGGAAGTAATTTTCATTTAGCTCAAAATTCTTAAGTTTAATTCATTTACCGTTTTTATTGTCCTCATATAATTAGTTACTGTTGTGTATTAAAGGACTTCAGTATCAAGTTTTGTACTGATTACTAAAATATTCCTGTATGCCTATATTAAAAAGATTATTACATTTAAATTTTGCTAACATTGACAACATTAAATAATGTGTTTTCGCGGTGTTTTACTTTTTAAATGTCAAATAATAAATATCCTAAATGTGTGAATAACCCCTTTGACGTTACTTTTATTTTGTGAAAGCTTATCTTCATTTTGTTTAACATTCAACTAATCAGTTAATTTATTTTCAGAGTAGCTTCGGATTGATCAGCGATCCATTTATTTTTTTGCACAATTAATTTTTTAATTACTATTAAATTACTTGCAATTATTATTTATTAATATTGTTACTGTGCTACTGTTTTACACATAAACTTTATAAGGCTTAAAACCCTTGACGCCTCTATACCGTTCTGGAAGACTGGAAGATGATCCTTATGCATAAATGTATTAACAATTTTTCCTATATAAAACTAGGACTAGAACTCGTTATAGAACTCAGCATTTTAATAAACATTTCATACATCAACAACAACAGTTAAAATATAATTTTATACAGCTGAATGTTGTATTCATTGGCTCATTCAGTTGGCAGCGTAACTAATTCAAATATATCACCTTCATTCAAGCTTCACGTCAAGTGAGCAGCTCAATGACTACTACAATTTTAGTTCATTGCACATACAGAAATAGTTTTGAAAAATAAATAAAAACATTTTTGTATTTGCAAGTATTCAACAACATGGGAACATTAGACTACATTACCATATTCTCTGTTTGTAAATTTAAAAACACATTTTGTAGGAACGAACTGTTGAAATATTTGTAATCTGAATTCTGAATAATTTGAACCTTGTGTTTCATGGATTGAAACATAAACATAACATCTATAATTTCCTGTTATGACCTCTATTAAAACCAAAACTTTCCTTTCCGCGATCGCCAAAATTTCCAATTTATGTATGTGTAGGAAATAGGCGTCAAAGCACAATTAACATATTTAATTAGAAATTCCCGGATCGGCTGATCATTTTTACCATACCTACACTATTCAGTTGAAAAATAAATTGATTACAAACAGAGCATAACTTGTGTAACTATTCGTAACTTTAAAACTTAAAAAACTCGAGTAAATAATATAAGATAACATCATTTCCTGGTTTTTAATTTTTGACTTTTTTAGCAAATTATTTCTGGAGTAGAAAATTAAATACTACGTATCGTATTTACTCTGTTCACAATAATGTTTCCATTTCCTTAAGTCCAATTTTTCCTACTTCTACTATGTTTAACTGTCATGTTGAGGACCGTTCAAGTATGACGTAACGCAGTCTACGCAGTCAGGGATAGTGGGAAGGTTAATAATGTAAGCATTTTTACCCATTTTTAGCAGATCGTCTCTGAAGAACCAAAATGACGCATATTCAACTTAAAACTAGAATCAAAATTAGCTATGTCATAAAAACAAAATTAAAAACATGCGTAAAACGTTAATAGGAATTTTTTAAAAACGTAAACTGTCCTATTTACGTTTTTGAAAAGGTGCAAAATGCTCTAATTCTATGTTTTTGAAAAGGTGCAAACTGCTCTAATTCCATTTGCTTGAAAATGTGCAAAATGTTCTAATTCTATGTTTTTGAAAAGGTGCAAAATGTTCTAATTCAATGGTTTTGAAAATGTGTAAAATATTCTAATCATGTGTTTTTGAAAAGGTGCAAAATGTTCTAATTCCATGTTTTTGAAAAGGTGCAAACTGCTCTAATTCCATGTTTTTGAAAAGGTACAAAATCCGCTAACTCCTTGTTTTTGAAAAGGTGCAAACTGCTCTAATTCCATGTGTTTGAAAAAGTGCAAAATGTTCTAATTCCATGTTTTTGAAAAGGTGCAAATGTTCTAATTCAATGTTTTTGAAAAGGTGCAAAATGTTCTTATTCTGTGTTTTTGAAAAGGTGCAAAATGTTCTAATTCCATGTTTTTAAAAAGTGAAAATAATGTGATATGTTAAATGGTATATAGACATATTTGAATATTTTTTTAGATATTGGATGTTGGTTTTAGCTTAGCTAAAAATGGATATGGGTCATTTTGGTTCTTCACAGACGATATGTATTTTTGTATAGTTCAAGTTTATTAATTTAATCTTCAAATATCAAAATCAAAGTGTTTATTACACGTTAATTTAAAATTCCAGTCTCAAAATTTCGAATTAGTTGACAAGAAAAACAATAAAAGTGTCTTGTAATTGTAAGTGCCTCCCTCAGATCCTGCTGATCTTTTACCAACCAATGAGTACGACAGTCAAGTTAGTACTAGATTGATTTCCCTATTAATCCTTGATCTTCGCGTAAGTATATGCGTAAGTATATAATGTAGGACAGGAATACACGTGTTCAAAAGATTAATTTGTGAATGAATTAAGAAAATTAGGATCCATTAATTGAAGAGTAGTCCGCATGTAGAAAAGAAGAGTGCTGATTACAAAATATTTTGTCCCGTATCTTTTGCTTGGATTTTTAAAGAATAAGAATATTATTGTAGGGGCAAGTTGAAGCTCAGGGGGAGTTGGGGGGTATGCCCGATATGGGGTAAATACTGGAGGTGGATTAGTATGTAGGTATGTTTGTTACTGTGTCGTTTAGGCAAGTACGATTGTGTACCAGTGTAAATAAAATTTTTACGTTCTCTCTCGCTCTATGTTTACAAGCACGGCATTTTGTTCACTCATGTTCTCCCAACGGCTTTTGGACGGTTGGTACAATTCCGGATTTTAAGATGCAAATCCGAACGAGTGTACCAGTAAAGAAAGGAGAAAAGCTTTCAACGGTATCCCGTTTCATCTATAAGGTGGATTTTGCCTATGGAACCCGAAATCGGCAAAAAAAAATTCAATTTCACTTTTATTTTCCTTGTCGTTGTGATCTGTGTCTAGATCTAACTGAATTTTGGACGTAGAACATTTTGCACTTTATAAAAACATGCAAATACAACAGTAAACAATAATTAAAACAATTCCGCATTCGAATGTTCAATGGTCGAGTGCTAATTTACTACTCCTAAAGAATGTAGGTTTGTCCACAAATGACGTCATAGAAAAGTATTTATTTTTAAGACCATGTTCTCCCTGTCACCAGATTAATCAAATTGCGTAAAAATGACTATATCTAGGATTTGCCAAGTAGGCTCATTGAACCTATCAATGGCGTCATTTGTGGATTCATTCATTTTTTAAAAATAAATGTAATAAATTGCATTTTTAAATCAAGTTTTTGTTTTTAAGAGCTTTAAAATCATATATTGCATGAAAAAATTCAAAAATGAGATAAATTATGTAGATATGTAGAAATAAGGGAATATTGAAAATTGGAATTTTCCGCCAAACCTAAAATGTCAAATTTACCGATCGCTCTCTTCAAATATAATGAAGTGACAGATCAAAATGACTGGAATAAGGAGAAAAACAATATGTATTGCGATTGACGCGCGAATTATCAAAGCTTTAATTTACAATTGTACATTTAAAGTGTATTATAATTTTGTAAAACAAATAGTTGATTAAATAATTTTCAATTTTCAAAAACTTTTATATTTTTAAATTTTAAAGAGCTTCAAAATGACATATCGCATGTCTAATTCGGTTAAATTATGTAGGTAGATTAGGTAGGAATTAATTGTGTGTCCAATGCATTGCATTTATTATCATCGGCTACGAAAACATGACGCTACGAACAAGGTCACTAGAAAACCGAGCGGAACCGAAGAAATCGGTGTGCATCATTTATATTCTGCAAAATGGTTTTTAGTTGTCTATCGTTTGTCTGACACTAGCTCCTAGCCCTAGCGTAGTGAAACTAACACCCCAGCAATATTACGAGTTATAAAGTCCACAAATAATGGCGTTGACTTTCGTTCTAGCGTTCGAAACTCTCCCTGTCTCACCCCAACATTTCTTACAGATTTAAAGATGAGCCGAAAGAATTTTCGCTGCTTCCTGGTCATTCCAATTCCAGGACACTTCCCAATCAGCATTAGCACTTTTAACTTGAACAGTTTCAAATCACGAATTTTGAATGCCTTGTCATATAAAGTGATGTAGACAATGACTACAAGAGCAGGTGTTAAACAAGTGAAAATGCTTGCGACTAAGTCAACTGTTGGAAATTTGATAAAATAAATTAACCCACTAATCGACATTGCAATAAATTCATTTTTCATAATAAAAATGATATAGGCAGTACTAAGATTGAAAAAGTTAATTGATAGTTCAATATTTCTGCATTCTTTGTAAATGTTATAGTCTTAACTTTGATGGAAATGAAACCACTGATCTATTTGAAAGCTTAGCAGAATAGGATTTGGTTAATCTTATTCGCTCAGTGATATTACTTTTAACTGCAGTGCAAATATTTTGAACGTTCAGTGAAATTCCTTGTTTTATAAGTACTTGTATTAGCAATTACTTTATTCTTCAGTGAAGACCTTCAGTGACTCAAACACAAATTCTTTTATTTGTCAGTGATATTACTTCACATGTCAGTGGATTTAATTGTAAAATGAAAAGAATTGAAAATAACTATGTACAGCCAGGGGTAGAAACATATTCATAAATTTACATATTTGTACAACATTTAATTGGTGGCTTGAGAACTTTTAGCCTGTGGTAGTTGGTAGTTCCTTTGAACTTGCGGAACTTACTTTGGCGGGTCTTCCACGCTTTAGTTTACCAGTTAGAGAAACATCTATTGTCTTGTTAGGAAAGGAATGTAGTTTATTGTAAACAGCCAATCCGTAGGTATGCTTGCAAGTAAGTTTTTCTTGGTAGCAAACGCAAGAATAAGAAAACATCAGCCAGGAATACATTAGGTATCGCTATCCCACATGGGTGAAAAACCCGATTGTAGTCACTCATCCCCACAACAATCATTGGATAGCCTTAAAAGTTTAATTTGTACGTCGCATCGCATGAAACACACTTCGATAACATAGCAACTTTCAATTATAACTTAGTTTTTTGTACTTTGCACGGTTGCAGGGCAACTTCTTCCTCTTCAGTATCTTCCGAACCCCGCTTTTTCATACTCACCACACCGCTACTCATATTGTTACTTCATTTAGCTAACACAGTACAAAACAACATTCACAAACACAAACGCAACTCCACTGAAAGGCTCAACTCCTCTGTTACACAGAGGAAGATAACGCTTACCTTACTAGTTCCTGACGTCAATATTAATAGTTTTCCTTACACCAAGTCCGACCCAGAACTCATAATTCAATTATCATAATTTTTTGATTTGTCAGATAAAACAAGGATAGGTAAATAAATTGTGTCTAGATATATGACTGCAAGAAAAAGTATGTTACATGAAGTAATTTCACTGCATATTGTTAAGTATGGCGACCAGTGGGAGTCATACGGTAGATTAAAATTAATTTAATTACATTGTACATTTTTAAGTAATAAATAGGTAATCATTAAGGATGAATCTCTAGATGAGTTATGTGTGCAATCATGTAATGTTATTTATGCCAACGGATGTAAGTCATGAAATAATTGTAATGGAATTATGTATTGCGTAACACTCTTGTAAAACTCGAATTGAGTTGCTAAATTATAAATGGGCTTGATCATTATTGACAAAGATGATTTATGAATTTTGTGTAGCTTGCTAAGTATGCAGGTCAACGGAAAGAGATTCTAAAACAATGTAATGTAATCGAATGACCACTACGGCCGGAAGCCGAGTTGATTTCTATAGGATAATCTAAATGTAAAATCAGATCCATTTCAACCGTCAACTAACTAGCTTGAACCTTCTGTTCTATAAAACACTTTTCGTTTTATCAGTTTTTAATTGTCAATTTATATCAGTTTAATTCAATTAAAAATACAAGTCTTATTCTCAGTATTTTACCATCGACATTTATTTACTCACACACCATACACACGATTACTAGTACAAATCATTTAGGTAAATCTTGATTAATTCCCCGAAGCATATCACTACATTTAATATGGTGGCTTCCTTCGGAATTAATTGAGTTAGCGCTAGCAATTAAGTCAAAAAATCAGTTAAAAGGCACCCATATGGGAAGCAGACGGGGTTCTGGCCAATCAGTACGTAAGAATTTGAGATTTTAAGTATATAGTGTACTTTTTCAGTTTAAACATTTTAAAAGTAAGTTGATAATTTTTTAAGTAAAACTTTCAAGGATTTAAGTTTATTTTTAAAATTGATTTCAATCTATATATTTTTCTTGATTTGTACGTAGAAAGGAAGTAATTTATTTTAAAGAGTGTGAAGGTTATGGTGATTTGATATTGTGAGTGTCAATGGTATTTTGGTATTTGTAATTTTATTTGTCAATTATTTACATTCGTAATCATTTTTATTAAGGATATTTGTTAATTCTGCACTTTACTACTGAGTTTGTAGCAAAAGTTCGAGCAAGCAGAAATTTGAGAATACTGAGTGAGTAAGAGACGAGTATTTGCTGAAGTGAACAGATTCTGAGTGAAGTTGCGAAACAAGCTATTTGAACTGTTGACTCAAGTTGAAATCGGATTTTAGGTAATTAAAACATTAATGTTAGTAAATTTATTTATTTTACTAGGCCGTAGCTACTAGGTTAACGAATAATTATTCCTTCTTGCTAACTTTTCTTTTTTTAAAGATCAGCGTAATTAGTAAGATAGATATATTACCCCCCGTAATATTTAAGACTCATGAGCACGTACATTTTTGTCCTGATCAGACAACAGCGTACGTATTGGTAATTCTAGAATTAATTATACCGCGAGTAGGCAGAGTATAATTTTAATTTTCTTGTATACAGAGCAGTGTAGGAGGTATTAAGACTTCAATCCTTTACCTACCAAGAAAATTTCACTCCACACAATCTTATAGGTTAATTTATTTTATTTTTAACATTCTGATTTTGTTTTTGATTTTATTTTCGATTTAATTTTCGATTTTGAATTTCGTATATGGCAGAGAATTTAAGATTAAAAGCTGCAGTCACTTTATTAGTTAACACTTTGACAATAGAAGAGACACAGGATATCGCTTTTAATATTGAATTAGCCGTATTGAGAACTGAGATTTTAAGCTTAATTATTTCTGAAATTGCTAATTTAGGTTTGACTAGTGCTAATAATACAGCTGGTAGGTTTGGACATAATTAAGGGATATTTTTATTTTTTAATGTCACATGTCAAATAGACCCAACACTAGACAGGCACTAAAAGAGCAGGGTAAAGAAATCGGTAGATCCATATTAGGCAAATATCTCGGTCGCAGACAGCCACAAAAAACCACTGAAGTGGAACAGCCCAGTTCACCAAGTATTCCCCCAGGTATCACGTCAACACAGAGAGAGAAATTTAAAACTACATTTTTAAATAAAACTTTGGAAACTCTACAGAAATTAGGAGATTTGAATGATACTACCCTAGCATTATTATACGAGACAAATCAAACTAATAATAGTGATAGTGGTAACGAGACAGGCCAGACAAGTACCTCACAGATAGTTAATAAGAACGTAGTCAATAACGATAGTGAAGTACAAGAGCAGGTAGCCAGTGAGGCAGAAGGTAATAAAACTTGTAACGATTCGTTTGAAAGTGCCAAAGGCGATTTTTCAGGCAGGTCTACAGGGCTAGGTAATTTTAACACTAGCGAGACTGAGGATTTTAGTGACTCAGAGTTAGATAAGCCGATTAATACAGCCAACCCTTCGACACCACCAGTCAAGACGGCAGACATCATAGATAATCTACAAATACCTTCTCACCTCAAAGGTGAAGCAAGACAAAAATTTAAAGCTGACCTAGAGAAACATTTAAAAGAGGAAGAGAGACTTTTTGCGATAGCAGAGGAAGCCCAGCGTATTGAGGACGAAGAGCGAGCGAAATTACGAGCAATCGCAGCCAAAGAATTCCTAGAAGCAGAACAAAAGGAACTAGAGGAAGGCATGGCCCAAATTAACAATGCAGGATGGCAACCAGCCAAAAAGGTCAATTTCCGGGTGGGAATTGACGAGCCCAGAGCCCATGTAGACGAATTCGTAAGGTCAATGTTATCTATAGGTGTGCAAAAAGAAAATCAACTTAATCGATTTGCTAATACTTTAGATAAAACATCAGCAGCATGGTTTGGAAGAAACATAGATACTCTCACAATGGACAACTTGAAGGCCGAGATGGTGAAACGCTACCCGGTCAGTGAGAAAATTCTTAATCAACGTCTACAACAGCGAGTCCAACTACCGGACGAGCCAGTGGCCCAGTACATCTCAGACAGGATTGATGTAACAAAAGCAGCCATTCCCCATGCCATCGAAGCAGATTTAGTTCGAGAAATCAAAAACGGTCTCACACCAAGGATGACATCCAAACTCGGTTACGGAGGAAGAGGAATTAAATCAGTTGACGAGCTCACCACATTTCTAGTGGAGATGGAAGCAACCGATATGGGACCAGCCGAATCCGAGGTGAAAAAGTGTGAAGTCAGGATCGCGACGCTGGAGGCCAAACTTCTTAATACCAAGGAAGGAGGCAAAGCAGGCTACGATAAAAAGAGGGAACAACAGAAATTTCCGAAAAATGAATTTAATGCTGATACTCAAAAGGATGGAAAACGGGGAGGAGGACGAGGCAGAGGAAGGCGTGGCAGAGGTAATGGCAAAAATTATGATAAATCAGAAATTGATTGTTATCTATGTGGAGAGCCTGGGCACTATGCAAAGGACTGCCCAGACAGGACTACCCAGCGAGCAGGCAGAGGTAGCAAGCGAGGAGGAACCACTAGCAGAGGGAGAGGGACGTATTCTAAAAAAGACGAAAATTCAAACGACACCGTCGAGGCGAGAAAAGGAGAGATGGTACGAGAACCACCACCGGACTACGAGCCACCGACCAGAAATGCATTCGGGTATATGATGACAGCCATGGACTCAGATTCCCCATACCTGGATCTCCAAATTCATGGGAAATGGACTACAGCACTTCTGGACACAGGCAGCTCACTATCCATGATCAGTAAGAAGGCCCTGACCACTCAAAAAATTTCCACGGAAGAGGACGTAATGATCCATGGAATTATCGGGTCTGAAAAAGCTTTAGGTGTAGCCTTAGTTGCCATTCAAATCGGTACAGGTACATTTAATGTCGAATTCATAGTCATGGAAATTTTGGAACCTATTGTAGTCCTTGGATTTGATTTTTTTTCAAAATTTCGAGTGAATTGGAATTTTAGAAACAGACAATTGGAATCCAGAAAATTTGGAGTCGTTCACTACTATCAGGATGAACGAGCTACCATTAAGGAGATGCCAGTACAACCACCCCCTCAGCCCCCTAAGAAGAAACAAGAGGAAAAATTCTTATTTCGACATCTCAAAAGTCAAAAGAATTTAAAAAGGGCTGGAACTTCCTCCAGGAGATTTACGAGCGTGAGGACAGGACGATCATCACCCATACATTGCGTAGCCAAACCCAGTGTCCGCAGGAGCCGAGGAGAGACAGGCAGAACTCAAAAGGAACGTGCCATCTCACCTCCGTCCGTTAGTTCACAACTCTGGACCCAGCGCGACCAAGGAGAAGTACGGCCGAAGACTTCTCTGGAAGGGGAGAGATCCTACCAACAAGGGCGAAGTCGATCTGTACCTGCACGTAAGGATAATGGTCGAGAAGAGGATCAAGGAAAAAAGGCACTAACCACATTGGAAAGGGAAACATTCAATGCTAATGGACTGACAAAGCGAGAAGAGGAAATGCTAAATGCCGAGATGGGAAAAACAACACAAAGCCCCTTCAGGGTTTACGGTAATGAAACCTACAGACATGTAAGTCCAACGCTAGTTGCCACCCACTTTCCTAATTTATCCCAGGAGCCAACCACCTGGTATGTATCTCGAAACATACCATACATAGATAGAAAGTATATCGTGGAAGGCGAGAAAAAAATCGGTACATACGTACTGCGTGGGTACTGTAAAAAATATCATTTCGATCCTATGTTCACAGTAGAGTATTACTCGTGTCATTATTCTAATTTGAGAGTGAAGGCGATGCTGTTTCTAGGCACTATGCGTGAAGTGGATCTAGCCGTCAAAAAGGACATAGAAGAATGGACGCGACAGGATCGATTGACAACTCAGATGAGACGTGCTATCGAACAAAGGCATGGAATTGGAGGAGAGTGCGATCTATGCTTAGAGCCTATCATTGGAGACTGGGTATTCGAGCAGAAAAAAAGGGACAGAAAAAATCTGGACCAATACTATGGAACTCCCCTCCCTTCCACTTTCGACCTGGACGAGCATGAGAAGGCAAAATCCATCATTCAACTTAGGGAGCAGCGTGAAAATCACCGCCCCCCTTCTATGTGTGGACAATGGATTCCCCCTCACCAGCGAGAGCAGACTAAAAAGGAAAAAGACGTCACCACTGATGAGGATTGGAGAGAAATATGTTCTAAGGCAAAAGCACTACAACTACGAGATGCAAAGAAAAGGTCCGAGGCGAGAGCACGAGAAATAGAAAGGGAAACTGAGAACATACGAAAACAATGGAAAGAATACACTGAATCCAATACCCTTTGGGAATGGAAACATGGCGAGTCAGGAAGCGGATGGAGTCTGGACATACCACCAAAAAGTTGTAAGTCGGAAGCTATTAAAAAATTTAAAGCCGATTTATTGAAAGAAATTGTAGATGGTCCAGCCACTTCACAACCCATAAAGGAGATGCCACCTAAACCATCAGGGAGCACACCAAAAACAGTGAAAAAAATTCTGGCAAAGCAAGTGAGCTTTAACGATGAGGTAGCAGGTAGCAGTAATAAGTCTGGACAGGATTCGAACAAGAAAAAACCGAATCTACTCAAACGTGCGCTAGACGAGCATGAATGGGACCAGCACTGTGATGAACTGCAGCAGAAGGAACTGGAGAAGGCTAAGCCTCAGGTAGAAAAATCCCCTTCACCTTTCAGTGTAGAAGAGGATTGGGACATCATTGTCTTAGGCGTTGAAAAGGACGAGGAGATTCAATGCCCACCATCACCACCAACTAAATCACAGAAAAAGGAAAATGTCAACAACAATTATAAATGGGAGCTTATAGCCCCCATGCGGAGCTTACGTGTACATGCACGGGCAGCAAGGGTAACTAAACGGCCGAGAACTTTTATGCATAAATGGTCATGGATGTCTTTAATGTTGATGTTGGTGTGTGGAATAGGACTAGTAGATGCAAAGCCATGGGGATGGGGAAAAGTTTTAAAACAGGGCAGCACTGGAGTGAGAGGCTATGCTAACATGCCATCACAGCCGGCAATGTTAAAACTTGTTTTTCCACCAAGTCCGGGTACAATCTAAAATCTACCTAAGGGAGCGGAGGCGACTGGAGTGAAAGGATTCAAGGCGGAGATGGCTTCACAAAAACACAAGAACGCGATGGGAGACAATCCACCCTCACCAAAGGCAGGTACTTCTAGTGGAGGCTCGGAAATTTTCGCCAGGGAGGACTCATTAATCAAGACTCCAGACACTCAGGCCAGGACTGGAGACTCGATGTCACCACAGGCACAATCTGTATATCAAGATTGGTCTCCAGCAGCTTCACCTCCAGGTTCACCGCAAATACCTCAACCACCAAATTCATGGGTACAGAAGGTAAAAGATAAACTTCCCTCTGGAGGCGCAGTAGCGACGGCGGCGGCACAGGCAGCAGGACTTACGGTAGTATTATCTGCAAGTGGATTAGCGCAAACAGCAGCAGCAAAGGCCATGGGCATGGGTCCACAGGACATTCCAGCACTAATTATTAATAATACAATTATAATTTCTGGAGATGTTTTAAATCCACAGTACAGGCCATACGAGAATAGAGAGCCAGCCACCCCCAGACGGTATGCGAGCGACGATTCGGACGACTCTGATGACGATGAACCTTTACGACTACAGGTAGTTGGAGCTTGGTTGCCCGAGGCGATTCGCACAGCAAACGAGACACACTTTAATGGAACTCTACGAAAAGGATTAACCACACCACCACCACAGCAGGACGCACTAATTCGAGAGTAAAATAATAACATAGGAACTTTAACTGCGTCAGATGGTAACATATCGTACATGATAACAATGGGGATTGGTGGTTTTGCAATAATTGTTATTGTATTTTTTATGAGTTTCTGGATCTACATATGTTATGGGATACCGACTTGGAGAGGCGGCCGCATGAGACTTCAAACACCGAATTTAGGGAAGAGAGTCACCAAAAAATTTAAGCCACCACCGGCGGATACTTCTGACGATGACGACCGCTGGAGAGGAAAGTCGAGCAAGTCCAGATGTGATTACAAAACCACAGATGAAGCCGTAGCACGCATGGAAGATTTCATCGAAAAGCAATATCAAATTCAAAAAGGTTTATCTGATGAATTAGCAAGATGCAAGGAGGGTCAAGGCATCACTGGAAACTACGGACAGGACAAAACGACCGACGAAGACAAGACAAAGTTATTGGCTTATTAAAAGGTTTTAGGTAGACGAGCAGGTCTAGGTAGACTAGGTAATTTAATTAATTTATTTAGATTCTACATTTAGGTGAAATTCTGGAAATTTCAAAATTTTTCGAAATTTTGAGATTTTGAAAATTTCGATTATTTTAATTTTAAGTAAGTAAACGAGGTAATTCGAGGACGAATTAAATTCGGAGAGGAGGATTGTTAAGTATGGCGACCAGTGGGAGTCATACGGTAGATTAAAATTAATTTAATTACATTGTACATTTTTAAGTAATAAATAGGTAATCATTAAGGATGAATCTCTAGATGAGTTATGTGTGCAATCATGTAATGTTATTTATGCCAACGGATGTAAGTCATGAAATAATTGTAATGGAATTATGTATTGCGTAACACTCTTGTAAAACTCGAATTGAGTTGCTAAATTATAAATGGGCTTGATCATTATTGACAAAGATGATTTATGAATTTTGTGTAGCTTGCTAAGTATGCAGGTCAACGGAAAGAGATTCTAAAACAATGTAATGTAATCGAATGACCACTACGGCCGGAAGCCGAGTTGATTTCTATAGGATAATCTAAATGTAAAATCAGATCCATTTCAACCGTCAACTAACTAGCTTGAACCTTCTGTTCTATAAAACACTTTTCGTTTTATCAGTTTTTAATTGTCAATTTATATCAGTTTAATTCAATTAAAAATACAAGTCTTATTCTCAGTATTTTACCATCGACATTTATTTACTCACACACCATACACACGATTACTAGTACAAATCATTTAGGTAAATCTTGATTAATTCCCCGAAGCATATCACTACATTTAATAATATAATTTAAATAACGACTGCATATACAAGTAAAGTCAAATTAGGGATTTCCACTCCATTTAAGAGTATTTCACTGAAGCACTAAAATACCACCAATTTAATTCCGAGGGTGGAATCCTATTCCACCCTCGGAATTAAATTCTGAATTTTAGAATCAATTTTCATTACAAATAGTATTTGGAGGATCCATATAGAAATATTCCATTGATTGCCCAAGATGGTGTGATTCCTAATTCTATAAGAAATAATGTAGAAATCGTAAAAAGGTTTTTGTAATTTTCATTAAGTGCAGAATATAGAAAGAAATTAATTGAAGGAGCATAAAGGAAAAGTACGAGTGGTAAAAATACATCCAAAAGAATGACAAATGGGGAGTCGACGGCCACGAGCTCCATGATACTAAATTCACGAATCGATTTCCGCACTAACAAGGAAAGCACACCGTATGGTACACCCAGATTTTAAAACCAAATAGTGGAATCGATTTACCTATCTTAGTGTACTACAACGCTAAAACAACTCGGTCGAATTTTGCGCCGTTCGCTCACAGTTGCCCGCCAAAGTTTAAAAAATTCGATTTTTTGATTTTTTGCCGCCCCATAGCTTCTACAATTTTCATCCGATTTTCGAAAAAATTGAATTTTTGGATCTCCAGAACATTATCTTAAAAGTAATTTCTGGGTTTTCAAAAATTCGAAAATTTTCATTTTTTCCAAAAAATAATTAAAATAACCGTCTTTTTGAGGCCCTAAAAAATACCTACTTTTTTTCCCTTGCAAATTTTAATTTTCGACACTGAGTATTTTTTTGTACATAAAGGATTTAAAGAGAAGTATAATGATAACTTTTTCTTCATTGTGCGTTGGCTGAATAAAAAGTTACAGATTTTCAAAGTTGAAAAAAAATGAACCCGATCACATTTACGCACTCTACTGCTACCTTTAATAATGGGCATTTTGGAGGAGGGTAGGAAAATACAAACCTACTAGGGATTTTGAGGAAGGTTAAGAATATACGAACCCTAAATATTCAGGATTTAGAAGATGGTGGGGAGATACGAACCTACTAGGACTTTTGAGGAAGGGTAGGAAAATGCGAACCTTCAATAATGGGTATTTTGGAGGAGGGTATGAAAATACGAACTTACTTGGAATTTTGAGGAAGGGTAGGGAAATGCGAACCTTGAATATTGAGAATTTCATAATGGGGTAAGAACATATAGACAGTCAATGGGGTTACTGGGAGAAGGTAGGAAAATTCTGATAATCTACGGGTATCTTGGGGAAAGGAGGAAAATGCGAACCATCAATGGAAAATTTAGTAAAAGGTAGGAATTATCAGCCTGCAAGATTTTTAGAGAATACCATAGCTATTTGAGTCTCTAGTTATCAAGCTTCGTATGTTTCCCGTACACATAAGTGTGCCCAGTATTGAAATGAAATTGCGGTGGCGCTGGTGTTTCTTGGATCAAACAGGCCTAGCCTAACCATTGCATTCAAACGAGGCAGATGTAGTTTGAAGATTCATCAATTAATTACGGCACTAATGGTGTAATTGAATGTCTCAAATGAGGTTAAACAGGTGAGCAGATATATTGTCTTCAATTTGGGATTTATTTCAGTATAATTATGAGCTCCTGGAGTCTGTGTGAAGACAAAACAAAAATTAAGATTTTCTAGCTTTGACCAAAGCATCCAAAAACTTATTCTATGACTTTCTGTCAATGGATCAGCATATAACCAATTCAAAGTAGTAGGCGGGAAACGACCCAACCAAAGTTAACCAAACATAGATGGGCATACCTCACGAGGGATGAGCGCAACCCTCATTGCCGTGAGTGCGAGTGATGAGTGCGAGTGCAGATTTAAATTGTGTGCACTCATTTGGTGAGGGCGAGTGTTGCTGAATTCCCATCCCCCTCATGAGGGTGAGCGTGAGTGCATGACAGTTGCACTCATCCCTCATCTTCAAGTAGCAGATGGAACTCTTATTTATTTATATTACCATTATAAATTGAATTAATACTGCGTGCCGATGCTTTATTATACTGCTACAATCCGCGTAGAACTGTTTGGTTGAATAAAAAATACAATTTTAATAAATTTTTAAACAAAATATGTGTTTAGACATACTTGACTACATCAAATAAAGGCGCGATGAGGGGTGCCTCATGAGGGAGAGCGTGAGTGCCTTCTTTTCAAAATTTGCACTCATGAGGGTGAGTGCGAGAGGCAAGTTTTAGTTGACGTGAGGGTGAGCGTGAGGGTGAGTGCATACTACTTCATAGGCATCCCTCATGAGGTGAGGCTGAGGGGGGAGTTTTTGCCCATCTCTGTAACCAAACTACAGCAGGCAGTATTCCCGCCAAGTACTTTGAATTGGTTATATGCTGATCCATTGACAGAAAGTCATAGAATAAGTTTTTTCGAAGCTTTGGCAAAAGTATGGAAATCTTAATTTTTATTTTGTCTTCACACAGACTCCAGGAGCTTATAATTATTTTGAAAAACATCCCAAATTAAAGACAATATATCTGCTTAAGTGTTTAACCTCATTTGAGACATTCAATGAAACCGTTAGTGCCATAATTAATCAATGAATCTTCAAACTCCATCTGCCCCGTTTGAATGTAATGGGTAGGCTCAGCGTGTTTGATCCAAGCAAGTGGCTGTGGCATCTGATGGATATTTTAATACTGGACACACACTGCATGTTGCCAATCTAGTGACTACTACTATTAAAAGGCTATGAGAATACTATGGAAGCAAGAAGCGTAAATGAGAATTTCGCAAAGGGTAGGAAAATTCTGACCGGCAGTATGCGTTATGGAATGTGGTAGGAGAATTAAGTAAAATTTAGAAGGCACGCCAGTCTGGTAGGAGATTCCAGAAAGGGATAGGAGAAAGACGGGAACATTGCATGGGGATAGGAAGGGTAGGAAAAGGATAGGAATATACAAGTTCCCCAAAATCGACTCGCACAGGGGTTATTCGTACAAAACGCCTGTCGGACAAGAACCTTTTGTAAAAAGTTATTTTAAAATATCATGGCGTGTAGTTTTATGAAAGATTGAGTAAAACAATTTTACTAATCGAGATATAGAAATAGGTGTTTGACTTATTAAAATTGTTGAAACGAATAACGAAAATTGTGAGTCACTGCTAATTTCCCGCGTATTTCAGACAAAATTATACATAAATGATGTTATTGATGAAATGTCATTTTTGAGGAGACCCACTCACGACCCACGCTAACCACAGGATAAAAACATCATTTAATTACATAGTGCTAAATGTACATTGTTTGAATGACCCACCCACGTAGTCCGTGACAGCACGTATGGGCGATTCCTCAATACACATAAAATCAGCGAAACTGTTTGTGTCCCGGAGCTTAAATTGGAACTGCGTAATTAACTGCGTACATCGCTCAATATGTCATTCCATGTAGTCAAGTACGCTCTGCTCTCCACCTACTACCTATTAAACTAAAGTGAAAATTACACCACATTCGAATTAGCTGACGCTGGACGCTGGCAGACGGATTGACTGATCCCTTCCTGACGTGAGGCAAGATCCAACAGAATCCAAAAGAGAAAATTGAACGACAGAGCAGGGAAAACCGCAGCAAACTTTTCCAATATTATAATTCTTTATTACTGACGACTAGTTCATTTAAGTTCTATTTGTTTAAAATTCCGATTTAATTGGAAAACCAGTTTTCAAATGTGAATTTGAGACCTAGTGACTGCGAAATCTGAAATTCAAGAAGTTGTGAAAGAGACTCGGCTGATTCCTGAAAATTTGCTGATTAGGTAAACTACAACTGCTGACCAGTGAAATTAGTGAAAACCGTCAGCCGCGTACTGGTGACTGGCAATGGAGAATAAATTGAAGTGGGAGCCTTCTGAGGTAAGAAACTAGAAACTCCCCAAGCCCCAAGCACTATTAACTATTAAGTCATCAATGTTTTTAAATGTAGGTAGGTAGTAAGTAGTTAACAATAACTAACAGAATTTTTCCTTTTTTTCCTATCAGAAAACTAACATATAACAGTTGACACTACAGTGTACACGTACACTGCTGATTCTATATTTTTGGGATAATGGACATACATTCGCGTCAAAAAAATAACATTACTCATCACTTAGCATAATGAATATTAGGTTTTGTTTTTACTGTTGACTGCTTGGTTGGATATAATAGGTAAACATATTAGAATTCAGTAGCCGCGGAAGGTCAATTTTCCAGGGGGGGGGGGACAAACCTATGTTAAGCATAGGTACATACTTAAGTATGTACTCATTTATAACCATTAGGAATTTAAATTTTCAGGGGGGGACAATGCGCCCGTTTCCCCCCCGGTTCCGCGGCCACTAGAATTGTCTTAGTAATAAGTAAGTGACTTTACTTGTGTTTTACTAAACATCATACCATGAAGAAAAAGCAGTCGTAATAGTAACAATACTACATAATTTGCAATTATATAGTAGTATATATTATACTAAGTTCGAATTTTATTTAGTTGATTTTGTAGTACTTCCAAAACATTTCTGTCTAGCAACTAGAGCTCCCTCAATGATCTGTCACATTCAAGGCACATTATTCATTATTTGATGTTGCATTCACCATTTTAATTTGTATTTGTCATGACTCAACTCAACTCATGACGTAACTAAATCAGTAAAAATTAAGATTCGAACTCATCAGGGTTCAATATGCGATGCGTCTTCAACCATAAAGCGATTTAAAGCATTAAAGGTAACTTTGATCTCCCCAATTGATTTCTCAAATATTGCTATCTACCGTTAATTTTATGTTGTTGTAGAAGAAAGGAAAATCGAAATGCCCTGTTTGCAAAGAAGATGCAACATTGGTTTGTTCTGGCTGCCAGTCAGTATCCTACTGCTGTGTGGATCATCAGAAGAAGCACTGGAAGCTACACAGGTCGTCATGCGTATTTTTTCACATTAAGGATGATCCTAGGGAATTCACTGGGGCGGGGAAGTATTGTGCAGCTTCCCGGGATCTGAATGCTGGGGCGATAATACTGGAGGAGCATCCATTAATCCAAATGCCCTCAAACGATATTCATGATCGTTGCATAACGTGTGCGATTGAACTACCTCCGAAAAGTGAAAGAAATGCATCGCATAGTTGCCCTAAGTGTAACTGGCCCGTTTGTGGGACTGCTTGTGCTGAGGTAATAGCGTTTGTCATCAATTATATATTTTTCAACTTAATTAGTAACTTATTTTGTACGAGCTACACAATATATTGCTTCAATATAAAAATTGCTCAATAATTATTTATTTCAGTTTTCACTTCACGCTAGCAACGAGTGCAAGGTCTTTGTGGCCAATAGAGCTCCTTATCCCAACGTTATTGCTCATTCACGGCTCTCACAACTCATATTGTATCCACATTGGATGCGGGGTTATGCTGTTATGACCCAGAACCCGCAACAGTGGAAAGAAGTAGAGGAAATGTTGGAATCGAGTCATGTCGAGAGCGGTACCATAGGTGCTCTGTTGTGTAGTACTCCTTATCCTGTAAAACTTGAAGAAATCACTTCAACTTCGTCCCACTTTCCGAAAATTGCCAAAGAGGACGTAGATTCAGTGATGGGAATATCTCTTAAATTAATGCGACTTGCGTCATCTCAAGGATACATCATTTTCATTCAGGAAGATTCATCAGCGTCCGGGTAACTCTCTTGTATTTGTTTAAGACCTTATTTTTATTTTTGGTTGGTACATCATTACTTACTAAGCGAGTAGGCCGATATTTACTTCCTTATCCAAATTATTGTTGGCATCACTTGTTTTTTTCTATTTACAAATAGACACGGTTGGGCGGACACTCGGGACCGTGTTGGGGTATATGTGTACAAGACAGAAAGGCATTTCGTTCACTCGTGTTAACCCAACTGCTTTTGGACGGTTGGTACATTTCCAGATTTTAAGATGCAAATCCGAACGAGTGTGCCAGTAAAGAAAGGAGAAAAGCTCACGGTATCCCGTTTCATCTATATGGTGGATTTTGCCAATGGAACGCGAAACCGACAAAAACATTTTCAACCTCACTTTCATTTTCCTTGTCGTTGTGATCTGTGTCTGGATCCAACTGAATTTGGGACGTATCAGTCAGCTGTAGTTTGTGAATTGTGCAAGACGGATTCAGTTATAAATTCGACACCGGGATACCTGCTACCGATAGATCCACTGAACTTCGCTGATGATGCCCCGTGGAAATGCAACTTTTGCAAGAAAATGACGACTGCTTCGCAGGTTTATGAAAAGGTTGAAGAAATTTCCCGTGATCTCCAGATAAAATGCGGTGGAATCATGGTGTCCGGGGACAAAGTGTGTGAAGCATTTATTGAAATGTATCGGAACAAGTTGGTTCATCCGAACCATTGGCTCATTCAGATGGCAGCAAAACTCATCCGAATATATCAGCTTCCACGTCTTCACTTGATGAATACAGAAGAACTGTCAGGATTTGAGAAGGTCATGCGTTTTCTGTTGGATCTTAAGGATAAAACTATTCCTGGAATAATTCACGAGAGAAGTAAGTTTCCCGGATTTAAAAAATTAAACGCTTCAATTATTTACTGTAAGGAAAAATCTGTGACCATTTAATTATTGGCTTCATAGATGTAATATTCTACTTGCCATCTTTTTTAAAATACTTATTCTGCTGGTTGTTAACTGCATGTATGCTATGTGAACTTTTCTTTTAAAGCAATTATTTTGTGTACACTTTTTCCAGTCGTGATTGTGCACAATCTCTGTGTTGCAATGTCCCGCCGCCTACGGAGTCTTTTTGCTCAGGATGAATTTTGCAAGGAACTTCTTAAGAAGTCAAGGGAGGATCTCTTACCCATTCTGGTGGAGTTGGAGAAGTGTCAACAGTATCAAAATGAAACCATGTTATTGTTCAAGCATCCCCCAAATATTGAAAGAGGACAAACAGTGGATTACCAGCTGAATTCTCTGCGGTCTGACATGAAATATACGGAAGAATTGAAGACCGTAGTTCTCACCCTGCTCGCTCAAATTGAAACTGAACGTTTGAGTTTGGAAATAAGTTAGTCAATATAAAAATTGATTATGGTATTACAGGTGAAAGATTTCTTTTTGCTCTTCACTTCACTTTGACACTTTTCAGTTTGCAATTAGCGTAGTAATTCACTGCGTATATTACTTATTAATCTTTAATTTGCAATACATTTTTCAGTTTGCATTATTTCACTTAATAGCGAAGTAGTGGAAGAGATTTTTACTTAGCTCAAAATGCTTTATTGGTTAAATTCATTCACCGTTTTTAGCTGCGTCGTATTTAGTTAGTCATTTAGTGCGTCGTAACTAATTTAGTTACTGTTATGTACTATGTATTCAGTATTAACTTTTGTACTGATTACCAAAATGTTTCAATATGTGTATTAAAAAGGCTTTTACATGTTTTTGCTAACGTTAACTACATTGAATAATTTTTTGTCACGGCACCGACCATTTGAATGAATGGCATTACAGCTCAGTTGTAATGCGGTACTTGAAATATTACGTACACAGTAATATTTGTAATATTTGCTACTTTTGTGTAACTTCTATGAAATCCAGTATACCTTTGGATTACCGTCTACCCGTAACTATGTTGTAATTATTTCAAGGAGGATTTCTAAGTGAAGTAATATTTATTTAGCTCAGCATACTTATTAGGTTTCAGTACTTTCAGTCGTACCGCAAAACGTAAAAGACGAAGGCTTCGGTCTTCATTGCTTACGTCTTGTAGCTCATCCTGGTCCGTCATTAACTAGTCAGTCCTTCAGTTCTCCAGCTCGTTTGGCTCCGACCACAGTTTCTTGGAAAAGTGCAAACTTATCGCTAGTTGAAAAGCAAAAGAGAATCATAATTATTCCGTGTCGACATCATCGCATTCATAGCTGAATCTTCTTTGCTAACGAAAATCTGCGATATTTAAGTGGAATCGATCCCAATAAAATAACAGAGTTGGACTTGAATCTAATCAAAATGAGTTCCATGATGTGCATGATCTGTCTCGGTGGTTTGGATGGCGGCTCGGAAGTGATCAGCACATTGGAGAACAGCCTTGGAATTGCGTCAACACAATGTGGTCATATCCTGCACATACATTGTCTTCTTCACTGGTGGGACACTGCCATTGCCCAAAGCTTCGTAAATGCAAATCTGAACCACCAGTAAGTAATTTTTATTTTTATATTTTCTACTTAATTATCGGTAGGTTAAAACCAGGGTACGTATATATTTGCATAGCAGGATAAGTGCAATACGTTTTGTTGATAAACTGAAAAGAATTCCGTTACTTAGAATGTACTAGTCATGACTTTTCGAATAATATATCACACGTGGAAATTGGTCAAGTATTTCAAAACTGTGAAAAATTCGGTAAATTATGTATCTAGGTTTTTTAATTATCCTTTTATTGCTTCATAGCGTTTCTGCGGAAGGGATTCGTTTTGTCACAGGAAATCCAGTTAAGTATACTTGTCCTGTGTGCGGAACGTGTCTTGGAAATAATGCACTGTTTTTTCCACTTTCCTTGTCATTTCCTGGTTCAGAGAGTGGAATTCAAAAAGTCAAAGGGCCGACGAAGAAAGTTGACGATCGCGATGCCAAATCTGCTGAATTGTCTGCCAGCCCCTCGACTTCAGCAGATAAATAGATGAGATAAGGCGACTCTATAGAGGTGAGTACGTAAAAGAATGGTTTACTTTTTTATTGTACTTATAAGTAATTAATTATGTAAATTCAATATTTCACTGCACCATTTCAGTGATACTGCAAATACGCAGGTACTTCGACTTTGGTTCAGCTCGGATTAACTATATGTTATCTGTACATGCCTAATGAAACAAGGGGATAGTTTGATAAGCAATGTAACTTAGCCGGCTAATAAAGTCTATAAGTTCGAAAAATGATGTAAGCATTAATTCGCCTATTGTGTGGAAACATTTTGCAGGTTCCTGCTGGCATCGGAACCAGAGCCTTTGTAACATAAATGAACTCGCCGCACCATCAACTCTAAATTATTTATTTATGAAAATTGACTGCAATTATCATTCTTACGGATGTCAAATGAAGTTCTGTAGCACCCGCAGATTCGCTTATGACTAGATGAATTTAAGCGACGCAAACCCTAAATTATGGAATATTCAAGCTCTGAATTTCTTGAAGTTATTTCCACCTATCTACTAAGTCTACTGGTGTAAATTAAGTGACGTATTTTTTTAATGAATTTATTTTCACGAAGCTTTCAGGATTATCTTAGTAAATGCAGCTTTTTTGTAAAAAGTGCAGTAGTGTGATACTTCTGTATGTTATATTCACAAGTAGGTACCTTACATAGACTGATATGGTGAATAAACTGATCGATGAACTGATGTTAGCTTGCGTTAGCTAATAAGTATGTACGTGTATCTAATTATAATGCATTAGAATTCACATGAGTTCTACTATCCTCTATTCGAAAATACCTACCCACATAATTATTATTAATTAATTTTAATGGAAGACATTTCCTATTACTAGCATATTTAGTTCATTATTTTCATTAATTATTTTACACCATCAACATCAACCATAATGTTAGCTTGCTAAATATGTATGAGATGGGTATGCCTGTAATAATGGTGAGTAGCTGACTGGGCCCTAATTGTTTGGCTATTTTAATTTGCACTTATTGTTAGTTGAAGAATTAATAGCAGCATCCATTTAATGTAAGAGAGCCTTAAATTTTACAAAAATAAAGTTTATATGTATCGACTCGCTTAGTAGAAATATATAGCAAATGGTTATGGTAAGATGATAACTATATACACCAACCACATATATCTATAGGTAATCTCACCCTGCTTCCAATACTTTTGTAAAGTACCTACATACTACGCTTAAAATGCTTAAATTAGAATTTTATTCTACGTTTTATTGAGCTACATTTTTATACATTTCTTACTAACCAATGACGTTAATAATAGCCTTCACGAGAATATTGACGCACGTAGACGTAGGTGCTAAAATTATTCTATTACTTGGAAGTTTTGTTTAATTTCGTAAGGGATCCAGATTGTGAGCGGCTTGCACCAAAAATTAAGCTTAAGTGCAAAGATTATAACCAAGGCATTTTTACAAGAATTAATAATATTCCGCTGTTTCGTCATTCGTAGTAAACTACAAACTAGCTGGGAAACAGTTACTGACTTTTACTCAACTACGTCAATCTAACCACAACGGATGTTGGATGATGATGTAAACAAAATATTAGTACAAATTATGACACAAATATTAAAGGATGTGTGGTGCTGATTTCCGCTGATTTTGTGCTCTTGAATTAGCTGGAGCTAATAATAACGACATGAAAATCAACTCAATACTCATTTGACTGGATGGAAACAATACTACTTTGGTTACTTTGGTAGACACACTTTACTAATAGCTTTCGAGTGGAGAACACCAACTCAAAGAAACTGATAGATAATTAATGGTTAAAAAATGATTAAAATTTTTTTAATTTTCACTTTAACACCAATTCCGTTATTAGCTGCATCACCAGTTTTAATACGCTCAAACTTCACCGAAACTCATCCCCAAATGGATTTAAAAACTTCCAAGTTTTTTGTACGTAACCGAACCATTGAGAGATTGGACAATGGAGTAATTAAAATACCAAAGGTTTTCACTCAACTTGTATTTGAATGCAACTCCACACTTCCAACACGGTGGCATTTTGAAGGAAGGGTAATTAATTTAAAGCGATACAAACTTGAGAAGACACAATATTAAGAGAAGACAATTCCCTAAATGTGTACAAGTGCATAAGTGTGAACGATACTTTCGATCAGAAACTTCTTTGTAATTCCTTTCAATCGTGCAGAGGTTGTACATACAAAATTTCGTAACGCATGTTTATTTCAAAATTTACAAAGTTTTTGATGAAAATTGCTATCGTTCACACTGAAGTATGTGTTCACATTTAGGCATCGTACTTTAGCTTTATTTTTTTAAAGTTCTATTGCTTTTTTATGTTACATCTTATCAGTATTATCTATGTTACGTTTTACTTATCTTACTTTAATTTTGCTCTATACTCAGCTCCACGATACAAGCTTAAAAACCATCTACGTTCGTAAGTTCAGGCATCAAAACAGTCAGTACGAATTTACCTCTACGATTCACATGGAATTTAGAACGACGGAGTCACTCCAGAATGTAACTTGTCAAAATGTGTGTTCCGAAGAGCTCAAAAGCATTAATCAAAGCTGCAAATTTTTGTGGACATCGATGCAAGTGAAGGATCTTAAGCGTGTTAAGACAATTAATGTTACGAGTTACAATCAAGACGATTCGGCTAAAAATGTGATCTACAATAACCGTTCAATTTTTAAATTGAGTGAACGTGATGCCTTCGTATTTATTGAATTCATCAAAGGTAAAAAATATTTATTTCGTTACATTATCCATACTAGGGGTCGTCCATAAATCACGTCGTGGTTAAAAGTTAAAATTTATTTCAGACAGTGTAAGACACGGAGCCGGTGACCGGTAGGACCGATCGCACTGACCGAAGCTCCGGTCAGTAAAATCGAAAACATAGCAGGCACGCGCGGGCTCATTTTTTTTTCTCGAAGCTCATCGATGCTCAAAAAGCGCAAAAAGCTCATAGAGCTTTTAGAGTCCTGAAATTTGATATCCGTAGTGGGGTATTTGAGCCCAAAAGTGTAAGAGTGATCGATATGTCGTAAAGGTTGTTTTGGACTCATACTGGCATAAAAAAAATATCAGAGATACTGTGTAATGTAAAAGTATGATGAAATATAAATATATTGTATTATTGTATACGATAGTAATAATATATGAATCACACTGATCACACACCGACACCGTAGCTGGCACTATTCTGACACGGGATATAAGATAAAAGTAATAGTCAGCGGTACGAGTGAGTGATGATTACTAGTAATAATAGTAATAGTAATATTTGTTTAATATTAGTTAAATAATTAATTAATATACTGATACCTATACCCTGTGTTGTGGTGTGGCGGACTGTGGCGGCAGTGGCGGGGACGGTGTCAGGTGTCGGTGTCAGTGGTGTCACAGTGAATTAAGTATAAGTTTTCTGAATTAATATACTGCTGATACCTATACCCTGTGTTGTGGTGTGGCGGACTGTGGCGGCAATGGCGGGGACGGTGTCAGGTGTCGGTGTCAGTGGTGTCACAGTGAATTAAGTATAAGTTTTCTGGCTGATTACTACTGTGCTACAGTAGTAATGTATGTACTGTATCTTTATTCCGGAATTTATTTATATGTTACCCTAATTACCTGTAGAAAGTGCACTATTGTAAATATACGGTTTTCCATAGGCGCAGGAAACCCAGCTCCTGGAGATCTCAAGGGTTGGGGTAAGCTTGGAAGTCACCCATCGTGTTCATTTTCACTTCATGTAGACCTTCAAAAGAGCACATTCAGTTGTAAGAAAAATGGTGCAGGAAACTTGCATCATGAAGTATCGGCGAATTACGTTCCTTGCGGAAACCTGGATGAATGTCAGATGTTCTATGCAAAGGTATTGTACACATTTTTTTAATTGGGTTCCTCATGCTTCATATTGTCATTAAAGACGCAAAATCATCCCCGTGTATCCATGTTTAGCTAAAACTAAAATTTCACATGTACAAGCTATACATACAAACCTTAAAGCGTGTAATCTATACGAATATTAAAAAAATTTAAAAAACATGTAAAAAGAACATTTTGACTCTTCAATAGCATGTAAATGGAAGGTTTCGCACTTTTAAAAACCATGTAGATGGATATTTCGCACATTTCTAAACACATGCAAATAAAACAATTTACACATTTTCTAAAGCATGCAGATGGAACATTTTGCACATTTCTGATACCATGAAAATAAAGCATTTTGCGCCTTTCAAAAACATGCAAATAGAACAATTTGCGCTTCCCAAAAACTTATAAATAGAACATTTTGCAGGTTCCAAAAAGCAAGTCAATAAAAGATTTTGCACTTTTTAAAAGCTTGTGATTTAAAATTTCACGCATCTACTGCTTAAACTACTGCTTTATAGCTCCAATAATAATATAAGCTAATTCTAGCTTAATTTGGAGTGATCCTTCACGTACGATATTTTTGTATTTTTTTTAAATATATTAATTTATTGAGTTTATAATTATGGACCAGTTAAGCTAATATTGAATGTGGTATATTTTAATAAAGGAACCTCATGAAAATTGCGAAGAAATGAATACTACGACACTATTTGAGGAAAATTGTGTTGGACCAAGCTGCTACCCACTCCAAACTACTGCCTCGTCCCCCTTCATCCTCGCTTGTGGTGAAGGAAACAGACACAGTGTGGCCAGAAACTTTTTTCCACTAACTTTGGACATGACTCATACAGCAGCAGAAACTGACCCAGTCAACCGGAAACAACGTGGTAGAACCGGTAAACTAGCCGTGGTTAATAAACGGCGGGCTTAATTTCCTAGTATTTCATAGTAATAATAGGCGTGTACCTAATTCACTAATTCTATGATTAGCTCTGAATTTATTGTAATAAATTGTATATTTATTTAATAGCATTAACCTTCTATTCTGAGAACATAGAGGAGTTCATGAAACGTTTCAAAACGGAGCACGTGCTTGTCCTCCATAACTTATCCTCAACATCATCCCTGTACTCGGGCGACTCTATTGAATTTCAGTGCACGGGGCTCAAGTCTGTCCTCATGCATGGCTTCCGCTGGTTTACACTGTACAAGAATGGCTCCATCAAATATCTGGGTAAGGCATTCCACAAAAAGTTTTCAAATATATAGTTTAGTTAAATACTCAGTACTTAAATGACCAAATGTTGCCGTAATTAACCTACTAATGTTCAGGTTCTGGCGAGGAATTAGAAAATGGAGAAAACACTCAAAGTCCGGGCGATTCAGTAAATTCAAAAATGAAAATTACATTTGAAAATGACCGAGTTGAAAAGGTTCGATGTGATGCTCCATGGTGGAATTCGTTCAAGTGGGCCGAGTCCACATATTCCGTCAGTGTCACAGGTACTTGTTCTCAAATTATTTAGTTAAATACCGAATTGATTATCAAGTCATTAGCTAATATACAGTTTTTTAGGAAACACAATAAACATGTGCATTGCAATTTTATTTTATTACCAGAATCGAAGAAGCCTACGCTCGAATTTAATAATGCAGCAGATATAAAAACCTGCAGCAGGGAAACACCGATAACATCATCATCAGCATTAGAAGAATGTTCTTGCGAGGAGACTGCTGAGGGAAGGGAACATTTTGTGTGTCCAAGAACTGGCCTACCCGCTGCCGAAATTACTTGGAATGTTGAAGGCATTGTAAGGCTTTTGTTAATGTCAAAAAAACAAGGCCATATTACCCTTGTTTTATTGGCAGCGTTAATAGTAGGGTTGGGCAGTTTGTATTTGCCGCCAAATTGTAATAGTTAACTTACAACCTATTTTGAAATTTGCTTAGCGTTAGTAGTTTACATATATGCCTAATTTAATATAGTTAATTATATTATAAAAATTCACTTTTTGCACAAAATTTAAAAAATTTCAGTACGAAATTTTAATTTGCCGCTAAATCTAAAATGTCATATTAAAATCAATTACTTTCTTTAATTATGGTAAAGTGACTAATCAAAATGACGGTAGTAACGAGTAAAATCATTTTTATTAACAGTTTTACAGAATTTGAATTTCAAACTTTAATAATTATACTGGTTGAAAAATGACTAAAAAAATAATTAAATAAACCACATTTCAGTTTCGAGTAAATTTTCGCAATCTATTCTTCTGTAGGTTTTAACCTTCAGCTATATGTAAATATTTTAATTTAATTTTGAAGCCTTGCAGTGCTGATGTTAGGTCTACCGAGACTAATCAGTCATCCAGCTGGTGTAATGTTACTAGCAATATAACCCACAGTATCTTGAGGCTGACGAGATCTCAGAATCGTGACGTCAAAGTTCGTCGTGTGCAGTGCTTTGCAAGCAGAAGGTCGACCCCAAATATAATAAGTGCTTGTCATGAGTTTCAAATCACTCAGCCGGGTAAGCCTATGTATATACATAGATACATATCGACAATCGACAGTAAAGATTTAAAATCACGTATTACCATTTTTTTGCATAAAACAAAATGGATTATCAGCAAAAAAAGAATTTAAAATGTCAATTTAAATAGAAAATTTTATACTTTTTGAAAGCCAGCAAATAAAGTATAAAGTGCTTTTTAAAAACATGGAAGTACAAAATTTTGCACCTTTTCAAAAACATGGAATTAGAACATTTAGCACCTTTTCAAAAACATGGAATTGGAACATTTCGCACGTTTTAAAAACATGCAAATAGAACATTTTAAAATTTTCAAGAAACATGCAAATAGAACACTTTACACTTTTCAAAAACGTGTGAATAATACAGTACAATTTTCAAACACATATAAGTCATGAAAATTTGCACTTTAAAATTTTTGAAAAGGCACTTAAGTAAATAAGAATGTTAACAAAACCAAATACATGCATCTCATACAGCTAATTTGCTAATTTAATCGACTAAATGAATAAATTGTTAATAAAATCCCTATTAACTCTTGATTTTAGGTTCCCGCTTCCAGACTTGGGGCATTGCTGGTATTATTGGAGGATGTCTTGTATTGCTATCTCTAACCATTTCAACTCTTATTGCATTCAGCCACAAATATAGTTCTTTGAAAGTAAGTCGCAATAATATGCGATTCCTGACGCTGACAATCCCCTACTGAATTTGAATTAATTTTGATTCATACTTGATATACCTACATACATAACTATTTTTGATACAAATAAATTTCAAAATAATTCAAATTCGAATTAAAAAGTTAAGGAATAATTCTACTGCATGCACTAAATAAATAAACCAGTGTGACTAATTTTATTTTCATTTTCAGGCAAAATTAAGGAATCTTACGGATGCAGAGGTGGATGAATTTACGAATGGAAACCCAAAGGAATTTGGGAGTTCAGGCGAAAATGGAAATGTCTGCTTCAGTGTCCTTCCGTTTAATCCAAATTACATCATTCAGCCTTCAGATTTGACTATTGGTTCGTACTAGTTTGAATTTTGAATATTATTTTACTATACTACCTAAGCATACGATAATAATAATTACCGCATATTATATAATATAAATATTGTGGTCATATAAGGTCCTAGAAATTTTGGTGTTTTCTGTGACATCATTTGTGGGCAATCTCTAATCGTAAGCAGGATAGCTTTTATGTAGTTATCTATACCTACATTATACTTTATAATGTTGTTGCGGCGAGTATGGATAAATTACGTTGTACATTTTGCGTGAACGGGTTCTCAAACTGTCTACTACCCTTTTGCATAGGCGTACATACCAAAAAATGGAGAGTAGGGGTTCAAAACGTTTTCTATATATTTTTGCACCACGTCATTGATGCACGCTCCTTAGTAAGGAAAATTGATATTTGATAGTTTGTTTGTGCTATGATCATGCTATTTCATTTCCCCAAAGATACCAATGCAGTTCTTGGTAAGGGTCAGTACGGAATGGTGCACCGTGGCCTGTTAAATGGAAAAGCAGTGGCAGTAAAAACAATTCTGCCGCGTGCGGACGTCTTGTACATGAAATCCTTTCTTAATGAGCTGAAGATTATGGGCAGCATTGGGAATCATGAGCATATTGTGGAATTTGTGGGAGCCGTCACAAAGCATATTCAAAAGCGGGATGTGAAGGCTGTGCTGGAGTTCAGCCAAATTGGGTCCTTGTATTCCTATTTAAGAAACATCCGGAAGGGGAAAGGTCCCTGTGAATTTGTAAATCTTTTACCCGACCACCCGTTGTCCCCTGCCGCCTCTGCTTCATCATCTGTACCTTTAGCTCCACGAGGTATAACCTATTTGGGTTGGTCCGTAAATGACGTCATGGTTTAGAGTCAATGGTTCTCTTTGGATACGGATACTATGATGACATAATGCCATGCTAAAAATTGTCATTTAAGCGATGATTAAGCTAATGAAAAGGGGGTCAGATGGTCCTAAAAATGGCGATATTTCGATTACATCATTTATGGACGATCCCTTACTAAATGTATTCCTCATCCAAGTAGGACTAATAAGAATATAATATTCTTATAATAATAACTTGAATTTTAATTCTGTTCCTATGCTGTGATTCCAATTTCCAAAGCTGAGTGTAGCAAAGGAAAAACAGTAGTAACGACAATTGATCTGATGAAATGGTGCAAGCAAATTGCGACCGGAATGGAATTCTTAACTTCAAAAGGAGTCATTCACGGGGATTTAGCTGCCAGAAACGTTCTCCTGTTCCCGGGTAACGTCGTCAAAGTTTGTGACTTTGGTCTGTCAAGACAACTCTACGCATACGCGACATATGTCAGGAAACCAGATGTAATAATACGGTATAAAGCATCTGTGTAGAATCAAAACGAGCCATGTCAAATTTTTGCTGAGAATACAAAATACATGATCTACAAAATATAAAAAGAAGTATCATAATATTTAAGGCATGAATATAGAAACTTTTGCACTATTTAAAATTTAAATCTTCGTTATGAGTAGAATATTTCAGACTTTTCAAAAAGTCGTAAATAAAACATTTTGCACTTTTTGAAAACATAGAACCTTTTTGCACATTGCAAAAAAATGTAAATAGGACAATTTTGTCTTTTCGAAAACATGTCAATGCAACAATTTACGCTTTTCAAATGAACTTCCCCTTTAAAGTGCACATTTTAAAAACAATTATTCCTACATACAGTAAGAACATTTTGCATTCTTCAAAAAAATGTAAATAGAATATTTCACACTTTAAAAAAACGAATAGAACATTTTGTATTCTTCAAATATTATGTCATATTGTAATAATTCTAGCCAAAATTACAAGTGGGTTATTTTAATTCTTAACAGATGAGATGCACGTATCTGTTGTAATACTCTTGTTTGCTAGTAATTCGTTTTATTGAATTTAATTACCTAATTTCAATTTAGTTGGCATATTGTATAAGTACTATGTTAGAATGTTAGAAGTACATAAGTTGTTGTTTTGATTCATGACTTTTCAAACTTAAAAAAGGCACCTCTCCCATGGCACTGGATGTCACTGGAGTCCCTCCGTTTTCTTGAGTTTTCCTTGGAATCAGACGTTTGGTCTTTCGGAGTTACCATGTGGGAAATATTTAGCATGGGCCAAGTCCCGTACCCGGGTGTCCTCAACTGGACGCATGAGTTTGTGGATATCTTGGCCAATGGGATGCGAATGGCTAAGCCAAAACTGTCTCCAAAAATTGTGTAATTATTCACTATATTAATCACTAAAAGAAATAATTTCATATGTACCACCGTTTGCATTAAGCAAAATCACTATACTTAAATTACCAGGGGGGAGGTAGTCCATAAATGACTTCATATGGTTAGGGTCAATATGGGTTTACTTGGATACTAATGACATCCTATGTTAAAGATAGCCATTTACGTAATGATTAAGCTGACGACATTGACATTGAGGGGGGTCAATGGGTTCTAAAAATTTGGATATTTCAGTGACATTATTTATGGACGCTCCCTTACTAAACTGGACAAATTGAGCCTTTTTTATCATGATTTCTTTTCGTAGCTACGATGCCATGTTAAACTGTTGGAACGAAACTCCTCAGAAGCGTCCATCTTTTACTGCTTTAGTCTCTTTCTTTGATCGAATTTTAAACCAGGTGAATGTTAACAAGAAGAGTTTGGGACCATTACTAAACGGCACTTACGACACCTTTTTCAAGTTAGTTCGAAATAAGTTCAAAATTTATTTTATTATACCATATCGTCTGTGAAGAACCAACATGACCTATATCCATTTGTAGCTAAAATCTATATCCACTTTCTACAAAATTATTAAAATATGTCTCGAGAGCTTTTGAATAGAACATTAAGTACTTTGCAAAAACATGAAATTCAAACATTTTGCATCTTTTTAAAAACATAAAATAAGAAAATTTTGCACTTTTCAAAAATATGTAAATGGAACATTTTGGACTTTTCAAAAATATGTAAATAGAACATTTTACACTTTTGAAAATCTCTTAGTTAACATTTTACGCATTTTTCTCATTTTGTTTTTAAAATATACAGCTCATTTTGATTCTATTGGATTATAAATTTTAACAAATCATAATGTCATAATGGGAGAGAGGGCAAAAAGTCCGGAGAGGGCAAAAAGTCCGCCGAAAGAGGGCAAAAAGTCCGGAGCGGGCAAAAAGTCCGCCGAAAGAGGGCAAAAGGTCCGGAGAGGGCAAAAAGTCCGCCAAAAGAGGGCAACACGGGACTTTTTGCCCTCTCCGGACTTTTTGCCCTCTACGGACTTTTTGCCCTCTTTTGGCGGACTTTTTGCCCTGTTTCGGACTTTTGCCCTCTGCCGGGACTTTTTGCCCTTCATCCCAATAATATCACAAGTACTTATTACACTTGATTATTTTTTATTTGCAGTGAATTGGAAGTGACTCACGCGCAGACGCAAAAGGATGCAATTTACAGGAGTTCCGTCGTATTCGTGGAGTTACGGTCTTCGGTTCTGGGACAAAAGACCACGGCAGGAAGGATGCAGGTCAAAAGACCGTCACGAAAACAGAGCCAAAATAACTTTAGCTTCAAAAACCGCATTTGACTAAATTGTGACGGCAGTCCCAAAGATTGTCTTTTCAACAAACTTTAAATGCTGCCACAATTATGTTCAAACGAGTAATTTGTTCGCAGTTAATATTTCGAAGCTGTCAAATACCATAACAGTATAGTGATACAGATATAGCATTTCGTTTTTATTACATTATCTTGGAAATATTTAATTTATCAACTTAAGAAAAAGCAGTAATTAGATTTGTAGGGCAAAGCCTAATTATTTAAACACATTTTACTACTTTAATTTACTTGAAAATTAGGCAATCACTGGACCTGAGTTATTACTTTTGGTATTTATTAGTTACAGTATTATTTATCTAATTACTAATTAATTTTAAATTTAAAGGGACTAATTGGAGTTGTGCCTGTTGTGGTGAATTTTAACTGGTTTAATTTTTATAAATTAGATCGGCTTGACATAATTTAGTGGACAGCCAAGACTCACAGTATCTAATTTCATGAGTTCCCCGTAAACTTGCTGTATTTTTGGAAAGCGTGTCATGTCAACTTTAAATCTGCAATCACAATATTGTATTATCATGATTATTAACATATCATACCTACTTTCTATTCCAATTTATTATTTCGAAAATCTAAAGCTATCTATATACTTCATTACAGTTTAAGATAAGGAATAAAAATTACACTATATAGGCTAACCTTTCGATAGCATTATAAACCTGAGGAGCCAAACAGCAGTCTGCTATGGTGAGCGACGTTCCTACACAGAATTTTTCATCGGAGCTCGTTCCGTTTAGAATCTTTTCGAGCGCTACAACATATAAAAAATCGTTTGTGAAGAATCAAAATGTGCCAATATGATCCATTTTTTGATAAAACAAATTAGATTATCTACAACAACAAAAATGTATTAAAATATCATGAACTTGAAAGTAATCGGACATTTGAAACATTTTTTCAACAAGTAAATACACAGCAAATTGCATATTTTAAAAATGTGTAAATAGAATATTAAAACATAAAACATGCAAATAGGGTACTCTGCATTTTTTTAAAAACATGGAAATGGAGCATTTTGCAATTTTCAAAAACATGTAAATAGAACATTCTGGACTTTTCAAAAACCAGTAAATAAAACAATTTCCACTTTTCAAAAACTCGTAGTTAACACTTTATACATCTATCTCATTTAAAGTTATATATCGAATATCGACATATTGTCGAATGTTTATAAGAAAGGCTGTCCCTTCCATTTTATGTTCACGCCCACTACATCCCAGTTGCACTGGGTTAGCTCCGCCCACAAATGATTAGGAAAACCCTCGTCGGGCCAGAAATTTTTTGACAATACAGTCTAGAATAATTCAGCTTAAAAATTGGATATTTCATGGGTCATTTTGATTCTTCACTCAAGAAAATTCACATATGATTATTAGTCCATTATAAAAATGTATTCAATGATCATAGATATGACCAAAAATAATTTATAAATTAAATAGACCTAAAATTAAATTGATATGTTACAAGACAAGTACCCGTGAATCCCTTGTGAATATAAAATATTGTCCACTCCAACTGCTTCTCTGGGTCTTCACTGTAGCGTTCAGCAACATTTGGATTTTGGAGAGGCTGGATTCCACTAACAATCAACTCGGAAATTTCTCTCACCTTCAAATTTTGATTTTTGCATTGAAATAAAATTAAATGTGTGGAATTTAAAATTGTATTGTTTTGTTACATTAATCTAGTATAATGTTGCGCATGATTATTCAAGAAATTGCGCATTAACTAAACAAATCAAAAATATTTAGCATAGGCGCATGTTATACCTTAGCTCTTTCAAGAATGTCAGTGGGCAATAAGGGCTTCTGTGGATATCGCTCTTCCAGGTACTCAAGAATGGCTATCTGCAACATTAAGTTACAGGTATTTATTGATCATTGTTTGGGATCGCTCACAAATGACGTCAGCGGTGGGGTCAATATAGGTTTACTTGCGGCTACTGATGACATTGTATGTTAAAGACTAGAAATTCCGCTCTGGCTAAGCTACGGTGACAGGGGGATACAAACGGGGATTTTTTTATTATCAGGACGTCATTTGTGGATGATCCCTAACAATAACTTACTGACTGAGCTATGAACTGTCCTCCTACGTCCAGAACAGGGATTTGCCCTAATGGGTTAATTGTTCTGTACCCCTCAGAATCCTGCAATAGAAAATTATTAAAGAAAAATGATGATTGTGACTTTAATACATGTTTAAGTAAAATTAAATTTGATAGATTATACAAGTTTTATTTTGCATATAAGTATATCTTATTCCTACCGGGTCCTCAACGTGCTGAAGGTTGTACTCAATTTCCTTGTACGCTAGTGCTATTAAAAGTGGAGGCATTTAGTTAATTATAGATATTTAAATGTTTATTTAAAGTTACATATTAGGAACTTAATCGTAAGCAGGTATTTTATATAGGAACTTACCAATGCGAACTCGCCAACTGCAAGAACTTAGAAAGTAGTAGTACAACTTTGGCTTTGCCTTTGATTCGCTCATAGTGATATGCTCTCGTTCTCTTAAAAATAAAATGAAAATAACATTAAAAAAACTAAAAATTCATAGCTATTATAAATTAACTGGAAACTAATTTAGAATTTTATGTTGAATTAGTTGAATAACTGTGTTACTGAAAATTGAATGAATTTAGCGTTCCTCCTCCACTCCAACTGACAGTCAGTATAATAATGACACACACGGTCGCGTCGATAGAACAGGATTGAATTGTATTTCTATGTATCTACAAACAGGCATGCAAGGACGTGATTAGTCATGTGTGATACTGATTACCTAATAGGCTCTCAAGGTTAATCTGTTATTTGTGATTTACTTATAAGTAAATAAGATGAGGTAGTATATAATTATATACGGCTGTTTTTATTTTGCCCTTCACTCGGCATATGTAACAAGTTCAAGTTGTACCAACGCAAAATTCTACAATAAACAAATGCTGTGGTGATAGCGTAGGTATGTAACTTTTAACAAGTAAGTTTCATCTAGTCCACGGCGAGAGTATTCAGTGACATCATTTATGGACAATCCCTCACTAAGCTGAAAAAATTGAGCCTCTTTTATCATGATTTCTTTTTTTTGTAGCTACGATGCCATGTTAAACTGTTGGAACGAAGTTCCTCAAAAGCGTCCATCTTTCCCTGCTTTGGTCGCTTTCTTTGATCGAATTTTAAACGAGGTGAATGTTAAAAGAACAGTTTGGGTCTATTACTAAATGGCACTTACGACACGTTTTTCAAGTAAGTTCAACATAAGCTTAAAATTTTAACATATTATGGTTGCTCTAAACCGTCACGAAAACAGAGCTAAAATACCTTTAGCTTGAAAAACCGCACCTAAATTGTAGCGGCAGTCCCAAACATTCTCTTTTCAAACTTCTGAGGCGCTTATAATAATTATTATAAAATGGTAAATTGTTTCGTGGTTATTTTGAAGCGGTCAAATAGCATAACAGTACAGGAATGCAGATTAAATATCGTTTTTATTACATAATCTTTGAATTTTTTAATTTATCAAGCTAAGAAAAGGCAGTAGTTAGGTATATAGGGCAAATGTTTGAGTTTAATTATTTAAACAAACATTTTACTACTTTATTTTCTTTTGAAATCAGGCAATCATTAGACCCTATTTATTACTATTGTTATTTACACTATTATTTATCTGATTGCTAATTAATTTTAAACTCAAAGGAAAACTGTTTAGAGTTGACCCTGGGATCAATAATGTTAAGTGTACTTAAATTTGAATAAATTAGATCGCCTTTACATAATTTAGTGGAAAGGTCGTGCAGTAACAAAAAGATTATTCATCAACACTCGGATATCGGTGGCGTAACTTGCGATATGTTGATACCAGCATTCTTGTAAATCCAGTCAACGAACTTTGTAACTCGTGCGTAGACACCCGGATAGTTTACTTCTGGACAACCAGTTCCCCAAGAATAAACACCGACTAAAAGGTAAGATCCATTAGCCATCTTGACTACAAGCGGACCACCTCTGTCGTTTAAACACGCATCTTTTCCGCCACTACCTAGAAAGCCCGCACATAGCTCAGTTGGTTTTATTTTTGAAAAAATAGAGTATTTATCTAAACATTCTTTGCTCGTAATTATAGGCACAGTCAATTTTTGAAGGATATCTGTCTCTTGCCTAGCAGGATCATCACTTCCCCATCCAGTCACAGTAGCATCCCCGGTAGCCTCATAATCTGGCCGAGGCATCAAAACGGGTTGAACAGCTGCTGTTAGATCGAATGGAGGATCCACCTCGATGAGAGATATGTCATGCCCTGATCCTGGTTCTGGGCTGTAGTTCTCATGAACATTGATTTTTTTCAACTTTCGCTCCTGCTCAGTCCCTGATGGTGAACTTTGTTTATGAACTCCAGCAACAACTAAGAAGTGGGATAAGACTGGGTGTTTGCCGAAACAACTAGCAGCGGAAATAACGTATCTTTCATTAAGCAGTGACCCTCCACAAGAATGTTTGCCATATTCCTTCACTTGGATTAGGTGAGGGAATTCATTAGGGACAGCATCTGTTCCGCCGACGATCCGGGTTCCCTTTTCAGGAGATCTAGGACACTCAAATGTACGACATCTTCCAGATCCTGACAATAGCCAAAATTATATGTGCACAGAATTTAATTTTAATTTTTAGTTATAATTACCTATCGTTGGCTTAAATTATTTTTTTAAAGTACAGCCCGCATAGCTATAATAGTTAGCGTAACCCAATCAAATTTTACTTATTGGGTAGTAAATAATTGTAATTGTATATACTAATTCATATAACGCATATCTAATTAATTGATTTAAAAATATCTGCAAAATTAAAAAGTATTTGAAAAAAAGGCACTACTAAATTTCCGCTCACCATCAGAGTTACCACATTTGTTCCTTTGTATGATTTCGCACTTTGCTTTGACGCTGGCTTGAAACTTGGAAGCGTCCTTGTGAGGTCCTTGGATTGTATTTGATGTGCTGTATTTTGCAGTGGATATACAGATGCCTTGGGAGACTCCGGCATTTATGTTAAATCGGGCTTTGTTTCCAGTTCCTTGTGCTTTATTATTATCGATATAAGTATATTGAAAATTGTTACACAAAATTACAAAATGAGCCCAATATTCATAAGTTTATTTTGTGTGTCTGTTTCACCTGTTACTCCATGCAAGCACGCGAAAGCACAAATTATTAAAACAATGTTTTGGGTGTATCGCTTCTGTTTGATGCAAACAATTATCATTTTAAGCTTCAGATTGTATTAACAAAAAGTAGCTCGCAATTAATGTATGTATTTACATTAAACGCAAGAACACGAGAAAGTTTACAACGAAATCAAAAATCTAAAAAGATAGGACGTTTAATTTAATGTGAAACATTTTATACACCCATATGCGTGGTATAATATTAAATTTACTGTTTCTAGAATAACAAAGTCATTAAGTCACGTAATAGGCTATGAATTTAATGTCATATAGAAACAACTGATTGTTACTTTCATCGATAATTTTTGAACTTTAATGTGCTTTATATAAATGAAGAGTTTTTTGGCAAAACAAGATAAGTACATTTTCTTCAAAATTGAGAATATTTGTGCTATTTGTTTTATCTAACATAGTAAAGGTCAAAATTCAACCAGGGCAATTTTTCAAAATAGCCCAACGTTTGTTATTTGGCAAAATGGGATAAGTCTATCAAATTATTGTTGATATAATAGGATAATTTCACCTCAAACATATATTACTGTTTTAAATTTGGTTATCTACCTTTGTTGTAGTAAAAATGTTTGGCTTCACTCAAAACGATTATAATTTTATGTCACGGACTTTTGACTTCATATTACGTTATTGATTTTTTGACAAAACACGATGAGTCCACAAATTAAAATTTTTGAAACTTTTCTGAAAAATTACAAAGTACGTGTTCAGAATAAATTATGAAACTACTAGAAATAACTCTTCAAAAAAAAAATTGAAATCAAAAAACTAAATCTGTCACCATTTATTCATTATTCGTTGTTCCTGTGAAATTCGGTTTAATAGACTGATTCTGTTTTGCCAAAAAAATCTTCATAAATAGCATGCTTACCACATGCCAACAATGAAACATGCATTTACATTCAAAAAGTAAGACTATATACAGCAGCTTACATTTTAATTTATTACCAAATGAATAATTCTAAAGGTCACGTTAAAGTGGGTTACACATTAGTCTAATGGATATTTGAAGTGTCAAACAATGAATTTGAAAACACTTTTACAAAGGACACAAACGATTGTAAATGTAAATGTAATGGCTTTAACGTCATCTCCACACAGCGAATTTTCACTGATTAAATTGAAATACAATAGAACATAATGATATTTTTTGTAAAGCATGTTACATACCTTAATTCTAGTATTCTTGTAGACCCACATAATTATGCGTAGAAAAATGAAGAATCTGATCAGATTCGCTTTAGGCAAGACAATGCGTGACGAGTGGGAAGTATAGAAATTTGGAAACTGTTGGTTTCTCAATTCTTATTAAATTCAACTAAATAATTGTTTTATTCTTTAGCACCAAAAGATTCATTATAGATTCCTAATAGTCAAGAAAGAAAATCTAGAAGGCGGAAATATGTATTTTTATTTTATTATGCTGGTTGCTGGCAATATTGCTGCTAATAATGTTTTAAAGTAATAATGTAATACTTAATGATCTGCTTATGTAAAATGTAAAGGTAGATCCTCTGAACTGAATGGATTTGATTTAATTGATTGTAATTGTCATTTGGACCCCGCAGCATGTCTTGAAAAAATCAATAGCAATAATAGAATAGACGTCTACATATTTTATGGTTGTTTTCAGATGACCAGAAACTATCAATGTCATAAACGAAATTAAAAACATTAAATGAAAATTTTGCAATCGTAGATTCTCTAAGTAAGATTAAACTACATTTCAGACTACACTAGCCTAAATTCCAAAATATAAAATCCCTCATGCATATTAATTCATTACATAAGCAAAGGTAACAAGTACAACATTAGGTAATCAAGAAAAATATGCAATAAATTTTACTCTTCATTATTTTCAGTGCTCGTACTTAATTGATTAATTGATTGATTGATTGATTGAATACTTTATTGTGCCTAAAGGCATAACACCTATTACACAAAGTAAACAGAGTTTAATTTAAGGGGTAATTATTATTTTTACCAATATATTGGTTAATGTCTATTTAATGCATTATATTTGAGAATTTGTATATTAATACTATTAGTATTATTATTATTATAATTATTATTATTTTTATTTTATTAGATTATAATTTGTTTTTAACTGATATCATTAGTTACAATATAATTGAAATAGAATCTTTAACAAGTTTTGGGTACACAAATTTACAGGTTTAAGGTTATGATTATTGATTTATTTTAAGAGAATGATCTTACGTAATTTAGTATGTTGTCTTAGCTATTAGAGTAATTGTTTCTTGAATTGTTTCCTGAATCCATGGATATTTGAGTGGTTGCTGGTGTTTTTTATTATGCTGTAGTATTATTTTGAAATATTATTTTTCTTTTCCGGTCTGACCATTTTTCATGATTGTTGAATGTTCAATGATGTACTTCCATGGATCGCTTTTACGATGTCCAATTTCCACTAATTGATTTAACTAGGCTTGCTTGAGGAATATTTTGTGAGAGGGTGAAGTAATTTGAGATTTTATCTTGACTCTTTTCCCGTCCTCTCTTAGCTTTTTGATTTTTACTAGAGTTTTCTTTTTTACTTCCCTTTCATCTTTAGTTAAATATTTGTTCCTTGCAGGCCTTGGTTCATTTAATGTGTGTATTTGCATTAGAATTTCCGTATCTGCATACTTACTGGGTGGTTGAGTAAGGATGGACAATGGTTTACCGTCTTTATTTTTTAGTTTTTTTTCACAAGGTTTGCTAATGACTCTTTTTGCCATGGTATGTTTGATAATATGAGTGGCTGTATTTAACGGGCCGTCCTGTTCATCTGTGTGATATAGGATTAGGCAAGCTTTGTCGGATCCCATACTTATTTCCATGCCATGATGATAATGATTATTTATCCTTTTTGCACGTTAAACACATTGTTAGACCTTTGTTATATCATTTGCCACGATTGATTCCGCTGAATTAGTTTCTATCTTTTGAATGTTGACTTTATCTCCAACTGATCGTATTCCTTGTATTATGTTTTGGATTTCCTTCTTTTGATCAAAATGGATTTTGTTCACGGTCTCAATGTGGAGTATCAACAGTTGTTTTATTTCGTTAAATTCTTCTTTATTCATGGTTTTTAACTTAATGTGTTTAATTTTTAGTGTTTAATGTGATTAAGAGTAATAAAACCCACAACTTGTATGTTACTGGTTCCTCTATGTAAGATATTTGTATCTAGGCAAAATGAACTGATTGCGTGTACTGCTGGTGAAGCAGTGTAAGACACGGAGCCGGTGACCGGTAGGACCGATCGCACTGACCGAAGCTCCGGTCAGTAAAATCGAAAACATAGCAGGCACGCGCGGGCTCATTTTTTTTTCTCGAAGCTCATCGATGCTCAAAAAGCGCAAAAAGCTCATAGAGCTTTTAGAGTCCTGAAATTTGATATCCGTAGTGGGGTATTTGAGCCCAAAAGTGTAAGAGTGATCGATATGTCGTAAAGGTTGTTTTGGACTCATACTGTCATAAAAAAAATATCAGAGATACTGTGTAATGTAAAAGTATGATGAAATATAAATATATTGTATTATTGTATACGATAGTAATAATATATGAATCACACTGATCACACACCGACACCGTAGCTGGCACTATTCTGACACGGGATATAAGATAAAAGTAATAGTCAGCGGTACGAGTGAGTGATGATTACTAGTAATAATAGTAATAGTAATATTTGTTTAATATTAGTTAATTAATTAATTAATATACTGATACCTATACCCTGTGTTGTGGTGTGGCGGACTGTGGCGGCAGTGGCGGGGACGGTGTCAGGTGTCGGTGTCAGTGGTGTCACAGTGAATTAAGTATAAGTTTTCTGAATTAATATACTGCTGATACCTATACCCTGTGTTGTTGTGTGGCGGACTGTGGCGGCAATGGCGGGGACGGTGTCAGGTGTCGGTGTCAGTGGTGTCACAGTGAATTAAGTATAAGTTTTCTGGCTGATGGCTACTGTGCTACAGTAGTAATGTATGTACTGTATCTTTATATATACATAAAGTTAGGTTGATTTATTATGGGCTTGAGAATGAAATTTGTAATTTCAACTATAAAACTTCTCTTGAATTTAATTACAAGAAAATTAAAATAACTGTTTTTGGTGAAACTGAGCCCGAGCGGGATAAAAATTGCAATAATTAAATGTCGATAAATGTGAGTCTTTACTAAACTCTACTCTACACCTCACCACGGAGACGGAGCACCAGATGAAGAGTCGACTCTTTCTGAATGTTGTTACATTTGACACATGTATTAATTACTGTGGGTATTATTTAGTTGTTTGAGCAGCATGTAATTTAAATTATTTTAAATATTAAAAATTCGCATTTTGGGCGAACGTTTAATCACAAATTCCCACCATTCATTAAACCACCGCCAAAGTTGCTAAAGCTAAAGCTTGAGCAAACACCAAAGCCCACACACTAACACTAAAACCTTTTCATTTTTCATAAAATACAATTAAACGTGGAATTTGAATTAATCAACAATTATTTACTAATCATGTTTATTTTTATTTGCGCAATTTTAATTATTTTGAATCGTTTGCATTTTTAAATAAAGTTAATGTGTCATTGTTAACAAAGTTGGTGTTAATGGCTTAATAGCTACAAAATTGCGGTATTAAAAAATTTAAAAATGTCAAATTCAATATTTTATTGTTTAAGCATTGTTGGTGCATTTGAATGTTGCAAGTTGCATACATATATTGCATGCAAAGGCGCATACTTCATACTGAAACCGAAAAAATGATAATGACTGTGGAGTGTGAACACTGGGCATAGCTGAGTGCACATGCTGCAACTACTAATTTTAAATTTTAATATACGCTTTTGTAGATTTATGTATGCTCATTATTAATGTAATCGTGTCATAACCATAAATAAGTACTGTGCAGACACTGGATAGAAGTTTTCCGCTGTGTGGCTGTACCATTGACAAACTGAACACTAAATTAACTAAGAAGCACTAATAGATTAAATGCATCAGATAGCTTAGTAGCTTACTCTTTTTTACTTACGCATCCCGAGCGGGATAAAAATTGCAATAATTAAATGTCGATAAATGTGAGTCTTTACTAAACTCTACTCTACACCTCACCACGGAGACGGAGCACCAGATGAAGAGTCGACTCTTTCTGAATGTTGTTACATTTGACACATGTATTAATTACTGTGGGTATTATTTAGTTGTTTGAGCAGCATGTAATTTAAATTATTTTAAATATTAAAAATTCGCATTTTGGGCGAACGTTTAATCACAAATTCCCACCATTCATTAAACCACCGCCAAAGTTGCTAAAGCTAAAGCTTGAGCAAACACCAAAGCCCACACACTAACACTTAAACTAAAACCTGCGGACTAACACCAGTTTAGAATTTATCTGGTATGATTTTTCAAGTTTTCAGTTGTTCAGTTAACCAGTTTTGGAGGATTTGAGTACATTCTTATGCCAGTATTGCTGCCAATAGTGACGACACGTCCCCCAATTTAAAAGCTAAACACAAAGTGGCCAGTCTCCAATCTTGTTCAAACAAGATAAAACTGGAGACCGGCCACTTTGCGTTTAGTAAAGGACGGAGAACGGCCACTTTACTTGTACCTGCGTTTAGAGAACGGCCACTTTGCATCTACAGTAACGATATCTTTATTCGCGTTTCTTCAATTACATAGCCTTTTAGGCTTAGCGTGCCAAGATATAACATAGCATGGGATTCGTAACAAATAAAAATGGAAGCACTACTAAACCAAACTAAAAATAAAATAGAACAAACACATCAAATACTTGAGCTCCACACATAATACAACTAAATAAACAAAATCAAAGCTCATATTAAATGTAAAATTAACAAATGAAGAAATGAAATATCCATACAACTAAGTATTCATAACAAAACATGAAACTAAATAAATAAAGGTTGGTGGTTTAGTTAAAGTGCTAGCCCTGCTTATCGTGCTTACGTGCAGATGCACAGATCTTTCGCTATTTCATTTATAAGCAAGTACAATTCTTAATTTCCAAACGTAAATGAAATCTATTAAACATAGTACAACAAGTACAAGACAATAAGGCCGGATAATTCGGTGAGCGCAGGCAGCCCCTGCTGCTTAAATTTTTTAAAAAACGTTTAAATGAAACATTTTGCATTTTTCAAAAATGTGTGAAAAAATATTGTGACATTTCAAAAACATTTAAGTAAATTTCAACAAACAAGGGAATACAACATTTTCTACTTTTCTTAAAACATGTAAATAGAACATTGAGCATTTGTCTGAACTAATTAAACTAAACATTTTGCTTTTTTCTAAACCATAGAAATACAACATTTTGGTTTACTAGAGAAAACCATCAATTAAATAAAAATTGTGGATTTTTATGAATACAAACTTCAGCCTTAATTTAATGTGTTATTACCTATGAAAAGTTTTAGATATCAATTAGCATAGAATGTTGGCGTATGCATGCCATAAACGATAACTATAAATTAATATACATTCACACGGCAAAAAGTCCGTGTGGAATCCAAATGGTTATGAAACGTCCGTTTAGAATCTATATGGGAAGAAAAAATCCGTGTAGAATCCATAAGGTTAGGAAACGTCCGTGTAGAATCCATATGGGTAGCAAAACCCGTGTGAGATCCATACGAGTAGGAAAATTCTGTGTAGATTCCATTTGGTTAGAAAAAGTTAGTGTAGATTCCATATAAGTATAAAAAAAGTCCGTGTAAAATCCATATGGGTATCACAAGTCTGTGCAGAATCCATACGGTAGATAAAGTCTGTGTAGAATCCGGTTGGGTAGGAAAAGACTGTGTAGAGTCCAAATTAGTAAGAAAATTCAGCTTAATATACGGCGGTGTGAAATCTTTACACTAATTTTGGTCAACTGTAACATTATTTGCTGTAGATGTATTAACACACGGCGATGGTAATTGCAGATTAAAAATTTTGGCACCCTTAAAAATTAGAAAATAACAACTAATCGTGTAACAATTAACGACTAAATCTGTTAGCTCTACTGTTGTAACATGTAAATACGATCTTTTTTAAGTGTGTTTACCCATAAATAGTTGCGTTTTTTATTTTTGTTTTTACTAAAGTCATTGTCTCAAGTGGAAAAAGTCCTACGTTTGGTTGTGGGTAGGAATTGTCTGGGTAGAAAACGTCCAGGTAGAAACTATATGGGTAGGAAAAATCTGGGCGGAAAAAGTCCGTTTCCCGCATTGCAAAGTGCATTTTATCCTGCATAATTTAAATGAAGTAGCATCTTCATAATAATAAAATCTTTACTGTAATTATAAAACCATTCTACAGTATTGGTTCATACACTGAGGCATACCTTTGAATATTTAATGTAGGCCCACGGATGCAAGCTCGATCATATAAATTAGTAAAACGAAGTATACGGATTTATTTGTAACATTGTTGTCCTATGTCAATAGAGGACCAGACACAAACAATGCCATCGATGTTAATGGGAGTCAGCTTTAATTTTGGTGTTCTATCCTCCAGTCAATGAGTTTGGACACCACTTGAAGAAAAATAACTACCGAAATTTAATTATGTTAAATTTCATTGCAATACCTAGTATAGTTGTTTCACACGTTTTTCAATACATAGTTTTTTCAAATCGTTTTATAACGTGTTGTATGGGCTGCGAGAGAAAGATTGCTAACTAGTAAGAAGATGAGCATTAAATAAGAGTGTAACTGGAAAACAAAAGTGTAACCACATGGCCTATAATTTGGTTTCAGTGATGAGCTTTAGCTTTTTATTAGCGGAAAAGCGATTTTGGATTAGTAATAAATTATGTCCTTAATACAATATTGTAATCTTAATGTTATTTTGCTCAAGATCAGTGACATTGCAACTGTTTAAATGACCAAAGGATTTATTTTAAACAATCGCCATAAAATTGTCAAATGTCATAGGAATTGAAAAAGGAACAAGATTTTTCTATTCTTATTCTTAACAATGATATATTTTCTCGTTTTAATCAGCCAAGTATCACAAAAGGGTTCCAAATTTTATTAGCTTTCTACAGTTAGCGATAGAGATAAACTGAAATGTCGCAATATTTATCGTAGGTAAACTTCTGGATTTAGAAATTTTGAAAAACAAAATTCTGTTTTTATCAAGAGACAAAACAATTATTAAAATCCAATAAAATCGAAAGTTGTAAAATTATTTAAAACACAAATGACAATGACAAAATAGTAATATATTATGTATTAATATTGTTAGTAACTACAGAATTACTTACTGTACTCAGAGTCGTCACAATGATTACCTAACATGCAATTAGATTCAGAATTGTAAAATTTCTAGCTTATAATTAAAATTAAAATGTTAAATAGGAATGACTACCAATAAAGATAAAACAATAATGTAATGTAAATAATGTGATAATTACGCTAAATAACAATTTTACATTTTTACAAACAATAAAATTAAAAGACATTATTGCACGAAATGCAATGCTGTGATATACTTATATTGTGTATATTTAGTGACTATGATTTCCACCTTTAAAGTATCAATAACTAATATAATATTGTCATTGGCATCGTAATCGTCATGCACTCGAAGACTTAAATAAAATTCTAATAGATTGTGATAATTATTTATTCACAATGTACTGATATTTGATTTACCTATGTCTGCATTAGTCTTAAAAAATTTTTGTAGGTAGGTAGAATTTACTTCCAGTACCTAGGGGGTTGGCTCAGATTGGGGGAGATTGAGGTAAAAGCTCAATGAGGTGGAAAAAATTTTTCCTCAAAAAAGGAACCGGGACCGGAGGAGGTAAAAAAGATAAAAAGAACGGTGTTGAACGATTTCCCTCCTCCCGGCTCAGGCTGGCTCAAATTGAGTTAGTTTTTTCAAGAAAAAGGGACCCTCGGTCAATTTTTTTTAAGAGCTCGTTAGGGACCGATTGGCTTGCACTGTGGTGAAGTGGAGTGGATTGGAGGGGCGATTGTGTATTCCAGGTTTTGTTCGGTGTTCCTTTTCAGCACGAGGCAGAAATTGAGAAATATCAAGATTTTGTATTTCACCTCAAATTTCACAAATTAGTAGCTGTCACTAAAAACTTCGATCTGATGCTGATAGAGTATAAATATTGGAATACTTTGATGCTTGTTAGATAGTTGTAACTATGTTCGTTTTTGGGCAAATTGTGATTTAATTTTCGTATTTTGTTAGCCTTGGAAAGTACTTGTTGTCACTTTGAATGTTTGCGCCCCCTCCCTGCTCATACTTTATTAGAATAAGGGGCCTAAGTTTTCCTATCGGTTCTGCTGCACTGGAAGGACATTTTTCTTTATGGGCAGCTGCTACGTCTAGCAGTAAATTATACAAAAAACAATCCCTACAATTTAAATGGCATAAGTAGAAGGAAATGAATTACATTGACGACTTTAATATTGATTGTTTCATAATAATAACGTTTTAATTTGAATCACCTCCATTTTCATTTTTTCGAGCACACTTAACCATACAACTATTTCCATATGTTTTCCCATTAGAGCCACAGACAGGATCGTAATCTCAATTTTTTTAAATTTCAAATAAGCAGACTAATTTACCAACAATGAATTTCCATGAATAATAGTAGTAATGTCAGCTTTAGTTTAGAGCAGATCCTAAATTTTTGATTCATTACTAGTCAATTATTAATGACCAAGTAGAATCGTAAAAAAATACCCTCTTACAGTTAACTAGAAATTAAATTCGCTGATATCAAATTAAAACCTTTAATTTTGCCATGTCATAATTCATTTAAATAGATTTTAAATGGAGTGGCCTCGAAAGCTTCATTTTTGGAGGCATGTTCTTACTCACGTAGTCGCAAAATCCAATTTACTATAAAGCTTTCAACTAACACATAGTTCTTAACTGTAATTTTAAGCAGTATAAAATAGGTAGGTACATACAATTTAGTTTTCCAAATGATTTTCTTACTTATTATTTTATTTTGAAGGGAATTACTATGCACGCAACTATATACTCTGTTTACTTACTCCTAGTAACTATCAATTATCGTGCTTTTGATTTAGCTTGTAATAATGTATGTGAAAAACAGTGATATATCTTAAAATTCTTGTATATTAGAATAGATGAAATTATTTTAACGAATACGCTAATTACTGAAATTGAATTATTTTTTTAATCACATGAATTATAATTTAATGCGAGTATAAATTCACACACATGATTATCAGGATTACAATTCAATCAAAGGAAATGAGCAACATTAAGAAATTGCCGTTTGTTTGTGTCATTGCATAAAATCCAGGGATTTGGTGCCAATCTGTTGTACGACCTGTAACGATGAAATTTGTACATAATTATAAAATGTCCCTTGTGTTTAATTTCCAAATTTCAAAAACCTTCTTAATGGGAAGGGGGGCAAAAAGTCCGACGGGGGCAAAAAGTCCGGAAGGGGGCAAAAAGTCCGGAGGGGGCAAAAAGTAAGCCAAAAGAGGGTAAAAAGTCCGGAGGGGGCAAAAAGTCCGCCAAAAGAGGGCAAAAAGTCCGGAGGGGGCAAAAAGTCCGAAATGAGGGAACATAATTATATATGTAGGTTTTTTTCCAATTACGGGGCCTGTTTTGCTCCCTTCGGACTTTTTGCCCACCTTTACCGGACTTTTTGCCCCCCGCGGACTTTTTGCCCCCTCCGGACTTTTTGCCCCCTCCGGACTTTTCGCCCCCGTCGGACTTTTTGCCCCCCTTCTCATTATATGTAATATTGTTGCTTGTTTGCATACGTTAATGGTCGAAAAACGTTTTTCTGAGTTCCTTCCGTGTTGCTATTCTGGCAAATGACGTCTCCAAGAGTTCTCGCATTAATCTCGGCCAGCTGTGGCAGCGTAAAGGAACCCATCTGCCCCTGATGTGTGTAAAAGAATCTATCTCCAATTTTTACTGAACGGAACTGCTCGGCCTGCAATCGTTTTAATTAGTGTTATTTCGTTGTACATACATACGCCATAAATGCAGTTGCAGAAATTTGCACTCTGCAAATTACCATAAGACAGTTAAAAGTTGGACCAGTGACAGCGCCCGGAACGGCGGTCTCCGCTAGTCCAGCTGGAAAAAGGTCAATTTGTAGAGGGGACTCGTACAATGATTCCAGTAAATTCCAAGACTCTTCCGGAATTTCCGCAGGCCTTTTTTCCCATGTTGTTAAAGGCTCGAGGTTGCAGTGCTGACGGTAGGCGGAGTACGGCTGGAGCCCGTGATCTCGACCCCGCTAAATTCAAAATCCAATAATGAAATAATTTTAAACTTGCAAGTTAATTGAATTTATTAGATAAAAGTATTATTGATGTATTGCTACTTGAATATTTCGAGCAATTAAATCTGATCCAAAATTATTCTCAGGTTTTCTCTCTAAGAAATTACAGACGTCATCTGAGACGAAGCGGTCAAAGGACTCGGAATTCTGCCTCATGAGACCGCCAAGGATAAAGTCGTAGCCCTGCCCCTCGGAAAAGGTGATCTGAAATTAATCACAGAGTAAAGATTACTTATAACAAAAATACAGTTTTTAATTAATTGTATTTTATTCATTAATTATTAATGAATATTTAATTAATCATACAATTAATTCCATTATTAATATTGTTCTATATGATTTGTACAAATTGCATTACAACCAATGACTTTAGCTCAATGATATTTTTTACAATAAAGTTTTCATAAAAAGCGTATTTGAAAAATTCCGTTTCAGCTGTGGCTTTTAAAAATGTTTTTTTATTACAAGGAAATTGGGGCACCTTTTTGGAGTCAAAATAGTGATTGCGAATTTGATAAGTGTCCATTTGAACTGGTCCTCGCATCATACGAATGAGCCCAGGAATGAGGCTGTGACCGAATCTGTAAGCAGCAGTTGAGAAAGCGATGAAAATGGTGGGGTCAACACTTGGGTCATAGTCGCTGTATGTCCCGGGACGGATTTTTAAATTGTATTGCTCCATGGCATTGTTTCCAAGGATAACTGGTAAATAATCTGCGTAAATAATCTTCTGCCACTGGGCAATTAAAATTCGTCTAGCAGCCTGGAATATTTCTTCATCGCTCCAATCTGGTCTCAAACTTTCGAATTCTGTTGCAAGTCGATTGTGTTCCCGCATCATTACTCAAAATTAAAAAAAAAACAAATTATCTATAATTTATCAATTTCACAAAAATATGGAAATTTTTCCTATATATCTATTTCAAAGAAAAAGGTAAAGTATAAACATCGTTTTTTACACGTATGCATAGCAGTCAACCCGGGCATCTCATTCACTCGGGTATCTCCGGCAGCAAAAGTTCCAAAGATCTCGATGTCTTCCCCACTTCGTTCTCTAAGCTGCTCCACAGTGGGAAGCAATCTTGGATTTTTTTCGTTTACATGCAGTCGACCTATTTCAGTTTTTAAAAATAATTCACGCAATTAATTATTAGTAATAAGCGAAGGGCAATGTCCAAATGTCCAAAGGAAAAACATTTTGTCTTGACCTCCACTATGCTCCCTTAGCAGATTCGTCAGTGTTGAATTTGAACTGTAGACTTGAGAAGCATCCACAAAAGCTGAGATTCCGTTCATTTGCTCACGAGTTGGGGTCACACCTTCAACACATTTTTAAAAACATTCATATTTTAGAATTGGCAGGAAATTCAAAAGGGCTAATTTCTAAATCTGCCTTTCCTTTGTTGCCGTTACGGCAATTTTTATGTCAGGTTTGAAGCCCTTTTTTTACCAGGAAAGAAGAATGGAGTTGAGCGAGTGAAAGACATGCAAGTCTGGCCGACACTTGCGTAGAACGTGTCGTTGACTGGAATATCAATTGGAAAGCAATCTGGGTTCATTTTTCGTTCTGGTCCACAGCAGTCACTCTCTAAAATTGAAACAAGCTCAAGAACTCAATACATGCTGTATGATAAGGACATTTTGAAAGAATATTTCGTAAAAAAACTGGTTAACCCACCAGCCTGTGGAGTGAGCGTCATGTCGTGATCAAGAAACTGCCCAATTTGTGGAACCATATTTGTTAGGAATAAATCAGGAACATTTAAGTCGGGGTGCATGACTCTGCTTATTACGCGGGGATTTGGTAATGTTGAGATTAAACCTCCGCAAGGCTCGTTGAAATCTGTTACAAAATTCAATATTTAAATACTTTACAATATACTACTTCATATTAAGCCACCATGCCGACTAACGGATGGTCCACAAATGACGTCATCGAAAAATCATAATAAAAAATCAGTTTAATTATTTTGCTTGAATGACTATTATTAATATACGAGGTGTCAAATCGATGACCAAGTAGACCTACTGATGACACTATTTGTGGACGATCCCTAATTAAATCCACTTTTAAAAACATTGTTTTTCTATATCAATTTTACTATCTTGATAGGACGGAGGATATATTCTTGCAAATGTCGTAAATGCAGAGCCCCATCTGGGATTTTGTATATTGTTACAAGTTCCATTATGTGTTCGTTGTTTTCCTTGCAGAGATTCAGAACTGCAATTTAATAGCGTTTTAGCTGACATACTATTTATGAGAAAATTAAAACTCTGATCTTCTGGTCCTTGTTCTGCAGATGGTATACCATTGGCAGTTTTCAAATCTTCCCCAACCCTACAACAAATTGTAATTAATTTTTTTTCAAATTTGTGTAATTTGTTTATTAGCAAAGTTAAAATATTTTAAATAATATTTTATTCTGTCAAACTTAAATTACTTACTTTTGCAATAATTCCTGCACTCTTAAAAGATTAGCATTGCTCGCATCTCCAATGGCTTTAAATTGTGAATTGTATTTTGTGTAGTACTTTGGATTTGGAGAGCTAAATTTGACGCCATGCTCTTTTTCACCTCCTGAAGATTCACATTTAAATTCTTTTAGCAAAACAGTAGTAAGCGCCAATAGTAGCGCGAGTGTCAGTTGATTTTTCATATTTTACAAGATATTTCTAAACGTATTTAATCCAGACCCCTATTATTGATGTAATGTATTATCTTTGCTGCACTAATAATTTAATTTTTTCTTTGCCGTAATTAAATCGTTTTAATGTATTTTTGTATATGCACAACAACATAAAATAGTTTGCTTTGTTTTGAACACAAACAACGTAACACGGTTATGATTCCAAGGTACTGATATCTGTGAATGAAAAACTAAAATTTATAGATGTGGATGATAAATGGCTTCGAATAAGGCTTCCAAAAATTGACGAATAAAGTGTAAGATTCCATGTCTGCTCGATTATATATAGTCACTTAAATAAAATAACAACGCAAATAAAATTACGTCAGCCGCTATATGACGACTTTATTACTTTTACGAAACTTAAATTACGTTTTTTTACTTTTTATTACCAGCAACTGTGCGCTATAAACACAGTCCTACACTTTGTCTTATGCCTGGACAGTCTGGAGTCTGGATGTATTTTGTACGAGGAAACTAAAATAATATGTATATTTTTTGAAATTTTTATAAAAACCATTAATATAAACAAAAGATCTGGTTTAAGGTTGGAAAGTAATGTTGTTCCCTGCTTTAAAATTTACATAGCAGCAGATGTGATTCAATATTCATAAAAATTTAATTTCTACGTCAACTGCCACATGCTTAATTGTAAAAAATCCAGCAGCATTCGTCGTTAATTTTATGACCAGTGTCAAGTATTGCAAATGTGGCTAAAGACAAACAACAATTTTTAATTAATTCCATGTATATTTTCCATGACACTTTTTCATACGTTTGCAGTTTGAATGTCAGAGAACACCTGCTGGAGTTTTTTTAGCTTTAGCTAAAAAGTATTATATATTTACAAATCCAGACTATATTACACTGCCACAATAAACAATTTAAGTACAGTATCAAATTTAATTCAGATTATTTCAGAAACTTTTTAACAAATATCATTGTATATTAATTTGTCGCCAATAAATAATACACTGTCAAAACGTGACTAACTATTTACCTATGAATTCAACAGCATAAGTTATATTATGCTGTCAGTATAAGCAAAAGAATAATTAGAAACACAATTGGGGGTGTCATAACTTTGGAGTTGGTTTGTGAGGCAGTGGGTAATACAGGGCATGTGCTGGTGCTGGTTATGGTAAGTGTAGTGTTTAATGAACGTGTGACTTTGCATAATAATAATTGCAGATTAAAGTACTAATTGCAAGTTGGAAATTAGGATCATACAGTTAATTTAATGTCATGTATGAAAAATAGTGTGTTATGTATGGATGCGAGTATATAGATTGACATCAATTAGATACTGATACATAAATGAAAGTTAGTCCTAAAAAAATGTTTTAAGAAATATATCGTCTGTGAAGAACTAGAATGACCCATATATCCAATTTAAGCTAGAATCAAAAATAAACTATTTATGTCATAAGAACCAAATGAGAACATGCGTCAAATGGTAATAAGGAGTTTTTGAAAAACGTAAATTGTTCTATTTTCATGCTTTTTAACAATGTAAAATGTTCTTATTCCATGTTTTTAAAAAGGTGCAAAATGTTCTAATTACATGTGTTTGAAAAGGTTCAAAATGTTCGATTTGCATATTTTTGAAAAGTGCAAAATGTTCAATTTAAATTCTTTCAAGACATATTTGAATATTTTTTGTAGATAGTACATATTGTTTTTAGCTAAAAACAGATATGGGTCATTTCGGTTCGTGACAGACGCTATGTTTGAAGTATTTATATAGGTTTTGATATGCTTACTGTAGTTATTTATTATACGAAGAAATAAGAGCAGAACAGGCCGAAAAAAAGAAAGGAGGTTATTTCCCGCGCTCAAAGTCATTTGAATTTTTTGACTAGCAAGCCAAATCGCTGCCGTCACAATAAGGGATCGTCCAAAAAGGATGTCACTGGTAGAGAATGGGTCCGCTTATCATTGGCTACTGATAGCATCCTATGACTAATTCGTAGGCTTTGCCTGAAAACACAATTAAATACTCTACAACAGTTGATAGACAAAATTTTCAAGCTAGTTATAGATACAATCGTTTTGCATGTAAATGCTACCTTTTCTGGGAATTTAAGCTGGTGGCAGGGTGGGGGCATAGGGTCTTGGAAATGTAAATGTTTGGATAACATCATTGAAGGACAACCCCTACGGCAGGATTTATTATTTATTACTATAGGAATGGGGAAACAGGGGAAACGCGACGGCTGGAAAACGTCTGCAGCTTCAGCATTCCAAAGGCAGTGAGAAGGAAGAAATACAGGAAGAATGAGTAAGTAGGAAGAAAGGAAATACGAAGACCACCGACCACCAGCTGCTCCCAAACTCCAAAATTCTTTTTGTTCTTAGTTTTTCGGAAGCTAAAGTTTAGTTATTCTTTGGATTGAAATTTTAGAACTTTAAGTCATAAAGTGATAAGTATAAGTCGTAGAATTTGCATTCGGATTTATTTTTAAAGGTAATAAACTTTGAATTTGGGTGAAATTGCGTGGGCAGATTGATATCTGCCATTGTATAGAAGCTGGAAGCATCGAGCACGTTTTTTTCTCAGCTGTTTTCCAAGTTTGGCAGTGACGAGACAGTAACGCGTAAGTAATACGATTGAATTAAATATTTTGGATAATTATTGTGTTTTGATTGCAGTCATATTTATACAGAATTATCGCATTCTACATTCTGTGTTAGCGGCATTCGGGTTGACGGTGTGCCTCTGCCCTCTGCGCCAAGCGTGTTGCACATTTAACATAATAATTATTCCTGAATAAGTGCTTCTTACAACCTAGGTATTTAATACTTAAAGTCAATATGTGTCTAAGATGCGGATCTATTTTATTTCGCTACTACGCCTACGTTTAAATTTAACTTGTTTCTAACTAGTTTCGTAAATAAGCTAGATAAGAATATTCGTTTACGAATTAATTCATTAGTTACGCTTCCTGGATACTGATTTACATTTTAGCTCATGATGTATGACTAATTGAACTCCTATTTATTCATTTCAGCCTCAACATAAATACATCTCACTTGTCAGCAGCCGCCAGCCTTCAAAAATTCATGAGTCGTTGAGATCAAAAGAAAAATGGGAAATATAATCAGCATTCCCCGTGTCTTTTGGCAGGCTAGAAATGATCCAACCGAAACCGGATCTAGGCCCCGAGATATTACTGCTAGCCCGCTATCTGAAGTGGAAGTGAGCCCCGCAGATAAACTGTGTGAAGACGTAATTAAGCCTTTATTATTTCGACCTTTAACATTTAATAAATAACAACTTACACATGGACATCAGATAAAAAAATAATTTCTTAACTCTTCATTCTTTATTGGTACATAGGAACTCACACTGTTACTCAGCAGCTACTGGATTTCAACTCAAGACCTGATCAACTTTAGGCTTGTGAATACAAGTTGGAGAGATGCTGCCACGACAGTCCTCCTTCAACGAGATTCTTGTTGTGTTGATTTGAATGTCAAAACTAAAATTGTTAAAGAAGATTGGGATGATGACCATGAAATTCGACATGAATCATTCATTTACAGGTATGGATACAAAGAGGAGGCTCGGAATTCTCTCGCTCAGTTAACGGAATTAATGTCAAATTCACCAAAGTTTCCAATCTGTAATTTACGAATACGAGAAAGCAGCCCTCATCAACTCCATGATTACGCTGATCACCCGCATTTAATGTTGTTTTTTCAACTCCACGGGGACAAGATCAAAACCCTCGCTCTGGGTCATTCCGTCTCTCAGAAACTTGTGCTGGATATTTGCACTAACTATGCACCTAAATTGGAGTGTTTGGATTTGAGCGGCTCAGGGGTAGAAACAGAAGCAGTAGTGCCTGGAAATTGTGGAAATAGTCAAGAACTTGCTTCAAAGTGGGCTTCGAAAACTCTTCATTTTAGAGCTTTAAGACCTAGCTACAAAAACTCTAGCCACAGTGAGGTCAACCAGGAAGCATATTCAGAACTGACGCATCTCCTCCTGTCCTCCCCTTCAAAATTGAGCCGCATCGAAGCGAGGCTGAGCAACTTAGCTCAAATTCTTGACGAAGGGAAGGGGCACCTAATAAAAAGTTTTGTTTTCTACAATCCGGAACTAGAAGAATCACTTAGCTTCATACCACTCCTGCAGAAATTTATAGAACTGAGCCCGAAACTGTCAAAATTATTCTTGAATGTGAGCTTCTCCTTTGATTTCAATGAAATGACTTTAGCCCCAATAAATGAGCTATTGGAGGCATCTCGGGAAACTTTGCAAAGTTTATGTTTAAATTACCTCCTATCTGATGAAGAAGCAAGAGTAGTGCTTCCGCCTATGAAAAATCTGAAAAGAATGACGTTGGTTGCATTAAATGTGGATGATGGTGTCGACGGTTTGAATCTTTTAAATGATCCGGATCATCCTCTGTCATTTTTCGACGTATCGAATGGTTCGATTCCTCCGGGCTCCAAATACTTTCCAAGCTTACTCAGAGTCCAAATAGTATCGTTAGGTGAGACAACTAGACCAAGTCCAGGTTCTTTCTTCCGTCATTTTCCTGACAAAAGCTTAGCTCAGGTGGATGTTCTAGACTTGTGGACTGATAAGAGGAAGCATCCCAAGAATTTTAACCTTCAGTGGACAATATTCCCGAAAGTGGTTCCCAATCTACGCGTTTTGAAATTCAGCTGTGGAAAGATTCGCTATCTGAGGAGTTCGTTGTGGATGCTGCGTTCCTTGGAATTTATTGAAATTTATAATATTTCAAGAAATCGGAAAAACCTTGCTCATCCGGATCCGGGTTTGGTCCCCTTTGTTGATCAGATCTTCACGGGCTTAAGTCTTGCCATGTGTCACAAGTTGCAGAGGTATCAGCTTCCAACACACTGGACTTTGGATACGGAAAAGACGTTCTCGTTTCTTCGAGTGAAACCATCCATCATTGATTTACACAGTATGAATTTCCTAATTTTTTTCTTGTTTACCAAATTATTATTGTGTTCATCAACTTCACTATTTATTTGGAATTTTATTAATAATTTTCTATTATTCTATTACACTGGAATGCATATCGTCTGTGAAGAATCAAAATGACCCATATTCAATTTAAGCTACAATCAAAATGAGCTATGTCATAAAATCAAAATGAGAAACATGCGTAAAATGTTAATTACGAGTTTTTGAAAAACTTAAAATGTTCTATTTTCATGTTTTTGAAAGGTGCCAAACGTTCTAATTCCATGTTTTTGAAAAGGTGCAAAATGTTGTATTTAAATGCTCGCAAGACATATTTAAATATTTTTTATAGATAGTTGATATTGTTTTTAGCTACAAATGGATATGGGTCATTTTGGCTCTTCACAGACGATTTGGAGCAATTGATTTTAATTAGCTGTATGAAGATTTGCTAAAATATTATCGACTACCATTTCCTTTCAGACCTCAGGGAATTGAAATTAAGGTTTTCTGATAATTTTTCTGTTCAATTCGCATCTCGCCTCACGGGAGTCTACGCATTTTCAAAAATGCCACATACGAAAATTATCGTTTCGTATGACCCAGACAAAATTAACGAAAATCCTGCAGGTAAATAATTACTTTTATTTTCAGTACATTTACTGCAGGCATGTCAAAAGTTGCTGTTTAAATTCTTCGACATGATGTATTCCGATTTAGAAAATCGCAGTTTGCTCATAATGTGATTTTAAATGTAATTATGTATATTCGTTCATAGACGAGTATGACCATTATCATGTTGGCGAGGACGACAGCAGCGATGACGACGAAGAGATCCGCGATGACGACTATTACCGTGACTGGGATTGTGGTGGTGGCAAGAGTGACAGTGAAAATGGTTAGTTATATTTGCACTTCATATTATTATCATTAATTCATGGTACAAATTGATAGGTCATAGGTGCCATGATTTAATTTTATCGGACGCTCAGTTAGTCGTATTTTAGTGGGTAAACGGATTTTTCCTACCCGGACTTTTCCTACCCATTTGGTTTCTACGCGGAGTTTTCCTACCCGGACTTTTCCTACCCACGACCAAACCTAGGACTTTTCCTACTCATGTACACGCTTAGCAAAGATCTTGACACGAATGTAGTTAGGCCGTGGCAACAGGTTAAGCTGTTAACTTTGACAGGTTTAGTAGTAAATTTTGAAATTTTTGAGGGTGGGGAAAACTGTTAACCACATGCAACAAGGCTGTTGTTGCAAAACCCAACACCAAACTTGTTAAAACCTAGTTACACTAAAAAATCCGGTAAATTATGTAGATAGGTAGGAACCATGTTTTATGAGTTTTTTATGGTACTCATAAATAGTTGTGTTTCTGTTTTATTTCTGTATAAGTGATAGTCTGGGGTAGGAATAGTCCTAGGGACCATACATATATTACGTTTACAAAAAACCCAAATTTCCAACCCCCTCCTCCCCCCCCCCTTGTCACCATTAGTGATATTTCTCCCCCTCCCCCCCTCCCCCATGAAACGTTTACAGTAATACAAAAATATTCCACATGCATGCATTATTAATTTATACAAAGAACTATAGGCACAGTTAGTGTAGAAAAATGGATCCCCGTTAGATTTTGCCTAAACTAACATATAATGTAGTACATTTTATGCCCAACAACTTTTCAAAAGACATTTTTCTCAAATATAAGAATTTGACCCCACAATTTTTGGTTAAAGGTCAAATATTAAGTTACTTTTTACTTTCAGAAAATAATTGTAAACGGTGTAAAATTTTCTGCGAATTTACGCTGTGGTCTTTGGTTTGGCAAAAAACTAATTTTTGACCCTATTTTTGGGGTTATTTTCAATTGTGACCCAAAAATAGGGTCAAAAATTATTTGTTTGTCAAAACAAAGACCACAATGTAAATCAGAATTAAATTTACCACCGTTTACAATTATTTTCTGAAAGTAAAAAGTACCTTGATATTTGACCTTTGACCCAAAATTGTGTTGTCAAATTCTTATATTTTAGAAAAGTGTCTTCAGCAAAGTTGTTGGCCATAAAATTTACAATATTATATGTTAATTTAGGCAAAATCTAACGGGGACCCATTTTTCCACACTAACTGTGCCTAGTCCTTTATTTACCAATGCGTAAACACAAAAACTAGTATTAAAATAATTTATCTATAATAAATTACAAACTTCATAAAACGGCAATGATTTAAAGCAAAATTGAAATCAATTTTGTTTTTTAAATTTTCAATTTTAAAATCACAGATGAAAAGGAATTTTGGAATTGAATAAAATGATATTAAAACAATTTTTTGGGTGCAAACGTAAGTTTCTTTAACCCCCTCCCCCCCCTCATGGTTTGAGTGAGTTTTAGTTTGCATTGCCTCTAACCCCCTCCCTCCCCCTTTTTGTAAACGTAATATATGTATGGTCCCCTAGGTTTAGTCTTGGGTAGGAAAAGTCCGGGTAGGAAAAATCTGCGTAGAAACCAAATGGGTAGGAAAAGTCCGGGTAGGAAAAATCCTACAACCATTTTAGTGACAACAGTTTGAATTTGATTTCAGGTGAGGATGCAAAAGCTCGGTTTCGGTTTGAAGGAAACGACACGAACGAATTCGGTGATGAGAATAAGAATTATGAAGAATTGTGCTTCGGGAGCATCAAGCCATACGTTCAGATTGTTCGGGAAAAGCAGCAATTGTAATAAATAGGTACTTGCCTAGCCAGCGATTAGGACAAAACTATTTATTTTGACTTTTTTAAGTTAATTGTCTACGTTTTCTATTAAATCTCCGGATTGATTCCTACCTAATTAATCTCTATTGTAATCATGTTGTTGATTCGCTGCTATAAAATTGTTAGGAATGAATTAGATAATTTTATATTCCCCTTTTTATTATTTTTTAGTGTTTGAGTGTTGGATCGATATTGTATGTATTTAATTTAATCGCGATAGCATAATTGGCTAAAATTGTCAGAATAAGAGTCATAGGTAATCAGTTCTTATTTATTTTGTCAACTTCATGGATTAAATTATTTATTATTATGAAATGAACGAGATGCCTTACGTTTTATTTGTTAACGACGTGTAAGCACTTAATGCCTGTACAACGTATACTAAAGAAATGGTGGCATGAGCTACGAACAAATCGATTTAGAGAATGAATGCATAAGTTATTTAAATAATATACGCTAAAATACACACAACATATTCAGGGATTTTCAGTTGGCATAAGTATTTGGAATATTTAATACAGTAATTATAATAATTAATAAGAATATTACACCAAAAAGTCAAGTAACAGTGACAGTGACTTTATATTGGGGCAAGAGGATCATTGTCAAAATTTTTTCAAGAATTTCGATCTAAGTTTAATTTACCTTCACAATTATTGGAAGAAATTGGATTATATGCTCTTAGAGGATCCATCCAGATTTATAATCATCATATAAATAATTATTAGTGATAAATACTAATATTTTCGTTAATCACATATTAATACTATAAAATGTTGTGTATTGTATACTGAGTCGTAAGGCTATTGTAGTTGTACAACAGTGACTGAATAAAGTTTGTATATATATATAAACACATTTCGCAACAAATCAAGGCACTGCTGGCTGTACACAATGTAAAGTTGGAATAGAAAACCACAATAAAAATCATAGGTCGATATTGCGCGTTTTCTAAATAACTCTGCTCTGCTTTCAAAACCTGACAGTCGCAAAGTAAACAGTAGCTCCATCAATTCTTTATTTCAACCGAATTTCCACGTAGGCAGCAATAGGGTCCAGATTTTTATACATTTCTGAAATCAATTTAATTTTAAATACTAATATTAAAAAATTTTATTAAATGATTCTCAGAAATACTTCGAATACTTTTAATTTTATTGTTTACGATTAAAATTTTTACATGAAGTGGACGTAATATTACTTTGGACACTAAATAATTTCAATATTGTTCTGCTACAACGTACCTTCGATTGCTCTCCCGCTCAGTTTCCCAAATTCAAATATAATTTTTGTCCGGTGAACCACGTCCTGCAATCCGAGAACAGCTGTCGTTTAGGCAAACTTTGTTTCTATGCCTCGTTCAAATTTGATTTTGAATTCTTTTAAATCTGAAAGTGAATAGTGATACATATAAACAATTGCTCTTCGATCATAATAATTAACGATGCAAGAAGTATTTTGTGCACAAATAAATCAGCAGAAAAATGACTTACTCTCACAGTCTCCAATATATGGCTGAGTCCGGAAACGAACTTTCGCAGGACCAGACAATTCAGAAGGTGTTGATTCCATTTCAAATGCTGGACACAGTTCAGGAGAAATGCCGGTAAAGAAACTGTCAACGAGCTTTGTGTCCCAGTCACGTGTGTATGTGACTATTTCAAATCTCTCTAATTTTGAAAATGCAGTCCATACCCAGTTTTGAAGGCAACACGAGGAATAACAGTACATTTCCAAATGTGAAACATTAGGGAATATGTTCACTGTTGAGAGGGTATCACCCGGAATCGTGGCCAGACTGTTAGGCCCACTGTGCTCCAGGGAAAAGAATCCTAGCAGCTTGTCCGAGTTATTTCTTGTTTCCTTTGTACTTAAACTCACTTTGCGGAGACGTGGAAAATAGCTCACTGGTATATTGCTTGTTCCTTGTTTATCTGATACGTCGGCTATGTTTTCCCCCGTTTTTATTTGCCGACCTATGGCATCTCCTACTAAATGTAATTGAATGGTGCTATAGTAATTGCTCAAATAAAGACATTCTAAATGAGGAAGCGGGGGGATGAAAACGTTGAGACTAAATTCGTCTGTCTGAGTCAAGATAAGCTCCAGACACTTTAACGAATCCTTGCTTGCACTCAAAATAAGGCTGACAGCGTTCGCCACAACACCACAGGTGCCTCCGAATGTGCAAATATTGGAAAACATGACTGACAATTTGCTTAGTTTCAGAGCTTGGACGTTTTGTGCCAAAATGTTTTCCTTCAAAAGATTTGAAAGTTGCTGAATTGTTGACATTTCGAGGAATGTGGGATTAAATTGTAAATCTTCAATGAGATGAGATTTTTCCATTTTAAGCAACACTCCGAGTGAAGACACATCTACATTTTTTAAAGCCCTCAAGTTTGGTGAAACGCGGATGAGCTCTTTCACAAAGTTGAGTGTGGGACCCCAGTCTTGATGTCCCAAACAAATCTTTTTTATTTTAAGTATTGACGGTGGAGGGAGGCAAACTTGCATTGCATTTCTGTTCTCGGTTTGATCTTCAATCATACACACCCCAAAAAATGTTGAATATCTAAGGAAATTAAAGAAGGCAAGTGGACGTAAAGCAGATTTTGAACTGCTTTTTTGAGATTCTGCATTGCAGCGAAAGTTTCTTGATTTTCTTCCAAAAGACAGAAAGGAAGTGGAATAAATCTTTTTTATGTTGATTTTCAATGGTGTTTACAGATTTTGGACAGAGATTTTCAAAACTCAAGCTACATCCAAAATTGAAGCAAATGCTGGCGGATAGGAATTTCGAAGAATTAGATATAAGTTGAGACAGATCCGACAGAAAAAATCTGGGGTGGAGGGTATTAAAATATTTGCCAGAAACTAGGGAGTCGCCTGGTACAAACGCTGAGTACCAAACTTCGCTGTCACCGATGAGCTCCACTTAACCAAAGTTTATGTTTATTTCCATGGGTTGTTTGTATTAAGATAGTCGATGGGAGAGGACGCAGACTCTTGAACTGTGACCAGTGCATCTTCACAATGGAGATAAGGGATGCGAGCGTCTTCTCAATCAGCGCCTGGAGTTTCTCTCCCTTCACGAATGGGGCGAGGAGAAGGAATTTCACGATTTCTTCGTCTACTTGTTTCTTAGCAGAGTTGAGTGAATTTTGAATGATCTCTACTTCGGATCTTCCCTCTGCAAGTTCCGCGAGGTCCTCCCCATAATGGATGATTGCGGCAATGATGTCGTGGATTGTTCTCGGAACGGAGGCAATAAAAGTATGTCAATGTCTGCCTTGGGGAATACAATCAGGATCGCATCTATGAGGTCATTTATGAGATCCTCCAGAGAATCTAGGCCAATCAGAGCCTGCAAATTTGTGATTACAATTTTAAGTTGGGCTGTGCTAATTAATTATCAACAATAATCTAGCGTGTCCTGGTGTCCCTATGAAATTGAATTTTTTTTTTAAACTTACCTTTGAATTAAAATCAGCGACATTAGTTGACTCTACAAGTTTTGATTTCAAAATTAAACCTCTTACAGTCTCTACGAGTTCCTCACAGTCAGCATCATGGTGGCTGGATTTCGTTTCAATTCCAGCTTTTATTTTGAGGAAGGCACGGAGTAGCTCGGCTGTTACTGGAGCTGATTCAAAAGTAATTTAAAAAATTAATGTTATATAACCTAATCCGGTAAATTATGTAGATAGGTAGGAATTAGTATATCGTCTGTGAAGAACCAAAATGACCCTTATCCAATTTTAGCTGAAAACAATATCTAATATCTAAAAAAATATTGTAATACGTCTTACATGCATTTAAATAGAACATTTTACACTTTTCAAAAACTTGTAATTCAGACATTTTGCAGTTTTTCAAAAACGTGTAAATAGAACATTTTACACTTTTGAAAAACATGTAAATCGAACATTTTACACTTTTCAAAAAACATGTAAATCGAACATTTTACGCATGTTTCTCAATTTATTTTTAGGACATAGCTTATTTTGATTGTAGGTTAAATTTGATATGGGTCATTTTGGTTCTTCACAGACGATTTGCTTTGTCTACTGTTGTAGCTTAGTATGTATTAGATTGTGATTTTTCAAGTATGTAAGAAGTCTGCTTAATAACATACAAAAAATAGGAGTTTACTTACTTGTCTTTGTTGGGATGGCAACAGAGTTATCAAGGTGTGGAGCTGCAAGTACAGTTGTCAAGGCAACTGCCAAAATGACAAAAATTGTGTAGTGTTTTTCATTGCCACGCGTATGGATGGACTGGTACTGGTAGTGTAACCAAAGAAATCAAAGTGTGGAATGAATAATTAATTGAGTTAATTGTGGGCATTTATAGTTGTGGAATTCAATTGGATTGCTCTTAAATTGTGCGTAGTTAGTTATTAATACAATTAATTGAGATTGGGATTGGAATGACATAGGTATTCGGAGAAGTTTTTAATTCGAAATAGCTTTTATTTTTTTGTCGGCGTATTTACAAGTGTGACCCTCAATTTAGATTTTCCAGGTTAGCCATTAATATTATTATCTGTTTATGTTTGGGAATCCACAACTAATTAATAAAATTAAATAATACATAATTAATATCATTAATGTATTGAATCTACCCAAATCCTATGAATTGAAAACATGTTTGTATTTTACTGTGCATTAAAGGCAAATACTATTATAGTATCAGTGTAAGAAAGTTACAGTCTCTCTCTACGAAGCAAAATAAAGTAATAATACTTTTAGAGTTCGGCCCTTGAACGATAACATTAATTTATTGAAAAGTGAAATTTGATTAAAGTGATTTGTTGCCATATTTACATTTTTAAAGCTCTCAACATTACTACTTAGCGCAAAGATACTAACAACCCAGCAACATTTCGAGCTATAAAATCAAAGAAAAGAGGCGTCGACTCTCGTTCCATTGTCCGAAACTCACCCTGTCTCACCCCAACATTTCTTACAGATTTAAAGAGCAACCGAAAAAAATGGCGATGTTTCCGAGTCATTCTCCGACACTGTCCACTCAGCAGAAGCATTTTCAGTTTAAGATTTTCGATATTTTTAGGGATTTTGAATGCCTTGTCGAACAGTGAGACATAGATGGTACCTACAATGACTGGTGCTAAACAAGTGAAAACGCTTGTGACGACATCAATCATTGTAAATTTGATGAAATAAATTGAGCCAATAATCGATGCTGAGATAAATAGGTTTTTTAAGAAAAAAATAATGTAGCCAGTGCTGATGTTAAAATAGTTGATAGATAGTTCTATCGTCCTGCACTCTTTGTATGTGTTATAGAGTATAAGTTTTAATGGCAATGAGGCCGCAGGTTTATTTTTGAGACGAGTAGAGTAAATTTTCATTTTCTGAATTAAATTATGAATGCGGAAGTCAATTTCCATTATAAAAAGCATTTGCAGAACTAATTCAAATATTGCAGCCGTTGTCCAAAAAATTATAATTGTGAATTCCAGGATGAAAAAAGCAGAAAACGTGGCCAAGATTTTGTGTTTTTCATCAAGTGCAGAGTATAGAAGAAAATTGAGTGTAGGATCGTACAAGAAAAGAACGAGGGGTAAAAATACATATGGAAGAATGACGAACGGGGCGTAGAGGGCTGTGAGCTCCATCAAACCAAACTCACGAACAGATTTTCGTACTTTGGTTCCACAAGCGTTACCTGGAAATTCAAAAAATAAATTAGGCACGTCAAAAGTGGGCAAACATTTCAGATGATGTAACACCAAATTTACCTGGGTGGTGTTTGAATAATTGATTAAATATCCCAACAGTGACTTCTGGCCAACTAATGAACCTTGAGTGAACTGTGTAACAAGTAAAGTTGTAAGCTAACATCAAAATAAAGTGAATTGGAAAGTGATGTATTACAAAATGCTTCGCAGAAACCAAAGACTGAAAAAACCGTCCATTCACGTAAGTTAATCCTAAAATTGAAACTATATAGTAACAGCCCCATACTACTCTTTTAAGTTTAGGCTTTCTCTTTATTTTCCCGGAATTTAATTCCACGTCAAAAGGATAAATGTTAAGTTGTGAAAAGAATCGAAAGAGTTTCAAAGTGGATCCAAATTCCTCTTTAGTTAGCATTTTGTTTTTTTTTAGGCAACTGCATGTATAGTGATAAGCTTTTTAAAATCAGTGAAGATTATATTGTGTAAAAATTAATAATGCGATCACCTTGCAAGACAAAATGAGTCTCACTATAAAAAATGGTTTATTGAGTTTATTTTAAACTCTTCGCTGGACTCATTTAAAATTGAAAATGAAGCAAGTTGTCAAGTGAACGTTTTGGGTTTCCTCTTCATATGTCATAGGAAATACTTGGGATTTGTTTTCTTGCCTTTAAACTTTAACCATTCTGGCTCGGTAGAAGTTATATAGATAATTAAGTAATAATTAATTTAATTACATGTACGTAGCAGTAAAATGCTAGGAAGTAAATTAAATGTTTTCCTTTTCCCTTCTTGAAAGCGATTGCACTGTAACTGTATGTAATAAAAGTTTGATTAAAATGTAAACAACAGCTTTTAATTGCGCTTATAATCGCAACGAATTGGTGGTGTCAGGTTTCAGTAAATAATATAACAAGACCCTTAATTGATGAAATTACTTTTTGAGTACTATAGAAAAAGTAGGTTGTGGCTAAAACATTGGCGCTAAATTAAATTCTTTCTTTTAATCGTTTTTAAATTTCATTTAAGCAGATACGAAAACAAATATTTTTGTGACCTGCTTGTGAAAATAATATTGTTCTTTCCTGCTAGTAAAATTACATTGGTGATTTTTGTTGACTTGAAACGTAGTAAATTGAGTTTTTTCTATTTTTTTGTTTTCTTTAATCCTAAAAGCAGTTTAAACTTCAATTATCACATACTTATCACTACTTATTACATAATCATAAGTGAAGTATAACCCGACTACTTTATGATGAAATTGCCTTTAATTTCTAGGAAAAGTAGTAAACGTACACTTTGCTCCTAACAATTTTCCTCCCGGACATTTTTCTCCCAGTATCAAATTTACATTTAAAAAATTTTAATGTGACTCTAAAAATCTTTATTTTTTGAGACAATTTATGTATTCGTGTACAATACAAAAATACCTAAAATTTATAACCTGAAGTAGAAGGAAAGTGTATTGCAATTAATTTATTTAATGTACTAACCTTAATTATATACAAAAGCAAAGTAGTTGTAGTAGTAGTAGTAGACACGTGAGACGAATTGCTTGTTGATTTTAATGATTTCGCACTTTAATTCTGACAGATAAATTTCCTCTGTACCACTTTGGGAGAAAAATATTCGGGAGGAAAATGTCCTACAATACAACCAGGAAAAGTAGGATGTAGTAAAGCAAATAAGGCTAAATTAAATGCTTCATTTTTTTCTTTTCCATTTAAGGAAATTTAAAAACATATTTTTCTGGCTTATGAGTAATTGCATAGGTAATTTAAAATTGCTGAATTAAAAAGTAGTAGGTTCAGTCCCTTCTATGATTTTATTTTTTCAAACCCCAAAATCTATTGACATTGCAATTACTACAAATTCAAATTTGACGTTGAACAGTTGCGGTAACAATCGCAAAATTCAATTTTGTGGTTTGAAGTTTGAGTAAACAACATAAAAATCCAACGAAATAAAGACATCTTTTGCTTACCAGGAAATAGTGAAATTGAAACTAATTCGTAATAAACCCCTAGCTCTAATAAAGTTAATTATTTGTAACGACCACATAAAAGTTCAGTTAGTCTGAATTCAGTATAATTTTTTTTAAATTGCCAACAAAATAATGCTTTGAAAATTATTCGCAGGAAGTGTGATCATCTAATACTAAATTGCTTAAATTCTTGACTACTCAGCTAAAAGAGGAATGCCCCTAAAATATCCTAAAAATGTTGATTGCGGATTAAAGCAGTGTAAGACATATCCGGACGGGCGAACGATGCCTCGCGAACGAGGAGTCGTTCTTTTTTCCTATGAAGGCATAAGCTTTCGATTTGGAAATCACGAAGGCTGAGCTATTAAGTCCGTTTCGCTCCCGAAGAAGTCTGCAAGCTTTGGGGTGGTGAAGCGTTTTACCATTAACGAGTCGAGCCGACAATTTTTGCTCGCACAGATGAGTAGGCACGATGAGCATTTAGTATGTATATGGTGAACGTGAACACAGTGTAAGAATAATTAAGTACAGTAAATATTATAATCTGAGGGGTCTCGCAGCTATAACGTCATACAAAATTCCTCAAATTCTGTCCACTCCATCAATGTCATATAAATCCGTTTGTACATGACTAATGCTAGTAGTGAGGTGTATTTTTCTCCAAACCCCACCTCACCCAAACTGTCTGTATGACGTAAGAATTTTAAGATCCCTATAGCAATAATGCTAAAGGATATTTAAGCTGTTCTTTAGGAAAAAACCTAAAATATTCAGGTATTTTCGATTTAAAAATTAGATAGGCCTAGGCTTCACTGTTAGTTGTGGCCTGTAAAACCAAAAGTTACTCAGGTGCAACAACTTATAGTATGGGTAGCGAATGTCGTAGGTTGGATTTTGAGTAGCAAATATGCGGGTCGCAATTGTCCGAGCAGCAATGTCCTACAACTCTTGTGTGGGTAGTTCGTTTTGTTCTTAGCTAAATATGGACAAATAATTTAAATGGACATAATAGTATGCAATTATTTTATATTCAAGATAAAACCCAAATACAGTCTGCACCAAATCGCTCTCAGATTTCCGTTCATCACCCATGCAGCAAATATCTCAGCCGACACACAAATTAGGCAGAGCCCATTCAGAATCGAAAGACCTCTGAATACGAGATAAATATTTCAGCCATCCATCGATAACGGCTTGAACTTCAATTTATATCGTTCATTACTTGCATCTTCATAATCGTCAGAAATGCAATTATCTGACAATAAATGATGGCTTCTATCTGTAAAACGACATTGGCGAAGTTTCTTGTTGATGAACGTACCACGGGCAACAGATATTAAATACACAAGATCCGGCGCTTCGCGCCGGATTTGTCGACCGTGGGCTGGCCCGAAGTAGATGCTGAGCTTCAACAAAGGCGCAAGACAATTTATGTTACGCTAAAAGATGATATAAGATTTATGGAAGCTCCCCTACAATCAATAAGACATATACCAATGTTCTTTTTTTTTTTCTTATAACAGTCAGTACTTTATTTAGTCATTATTCAGTTGTATACAAAGAATGCCAATTGGACGGATAATGATTGTTCCGAATATTATAAAGTAAACTAGTTATAACAATAATTTGGATTAACGGATAAGTGAAACATTTGGATTGATATGTAGCTAATAATTTATATTTTCCTTAATTATGATTGCTCACATCTATTTTAAAGAAAGCATGCGAATTTCAATTTCTGCATTTTTAATTTTGAAAAAAAAATTTAAAGGATTCCAATAGCGTAAGAATATTTCTAAAGGTACGTTTTTCATTTTAGTTTTATGAAACTCAGTGTAAAGTAACTCGAAGAACTTTTGCTTGTATCGCATTAGAGGATTTAGTTTGTATTGGATATGGTTGAATTCGCAGTTTATGGTTTCATACATAATGATATGAGCTAAATATATTGCATGATTTACACTTGTGTGCTTTCCAGGAATTCCATGTATCTTCATATTTTCTTTCCATGGAATACCTGACCTTATAACTATTTGCTTAATATATTCCCACAAGGGGCTAAAGAAAATACAAGACAGAAAGTGTCTAAATTTGGAGTTATAATTTTGGCAAAATGGGCAATTATTTGACACTATTAGTCCTAATATTTGTGCAAGCTTTGGCGTAGTCACTGCATTGTGCCTAAACCTCCATACTATTTCATTTTCTCGTAAGTTAACACAATGCTTAAGATTACTCCAAGAATATAAATTACACAATCTTAGGTCCTCATCGGTATAATTACATTTTGTTGCAAACAAACATAACATGTAGAGATTTAAAACTGAAATTTCCGTTCTTTCTTTTATAAACGGATTGTACACTAATATATTGGGGTTTTCACTTTCTGATATTAGAGGCTGTAGGTCATTTTTACATTGTTTGGTTATTAGGGTAAGCGATCGTAGTTTATGTATTGGAGCACTTTTAAGTATAAGTTTGGTTCTTGGTTCACTACAGATGTCATGTAAAGTTTTGAAACCATGTGTTTCAAGTTCATTACCAGCCCCACTTGCAATATACATTGGATTAGATACACTTATATTATGGAGTAAATTTTCATTTAAGTTGGTTAATTGAAGCTTGAGGCGTATTATGACACATTGGATATTTTTATAAAAGTTTGATTTATTTTCACATAGTTGGTAGTTTAGTATTCGGCTAATCGTTTGGTTTGCATTAATCATGAAGTATGGATTATAATTGCTACGAATACATTGCATTAGTAATCTGATTCTAAAGATCATTATTTGCACTGAAATATGCTTGACCCCAAGTCCTCCTTGATCAGGTGGAGCATACACAAAAAACTTTTTCACCCATTTTTTCTTCCCATTCCAAAGGTATGTTTCTATTATGTCCATTACATTTTCTGTAAATGACTGTGGTGGGTCTAAGACTTTTAGTCGAAACCATATTATAGGTAAAATAAATAGATTTAAGATTTTGACTTTCATCAGAATGTTGCAATGTTCAAACTTTGAATTATAGTAGTTTATTTTGCTGTTAAACTTAATTGTTAATTCATCCCAATTAAGATCAGTATAGGATTTTGCACCAAAGTGGATTCCAAGAATTTTTGTTCCGCCTTTAATTATTGGGAAATCAGTTGTAATTGTTTTTTCCTTTCAAATTCCAAGAGGTAATAAACTACATTTATTTCGGTTTAGTTTTCCACCTGAATAGGAAAGGTACTTACTTATCTCTTCTTCCACAATTAGAATTTGATTATCATCTTTTACTAGAATGTGAGTATCATCTGCGTAAGCGGATAAAAAAGTTGTAGGTGAAAAGGTACATGGACTTGCTCCACTTTGTCGCAGTCGAGATGATAAGCTTAATAAGAAGGGTTCGATGATTAGTACAAACAAAGTACTAGCTATTGGATCGCCTTGTTTTATTCCTCTGAGGACTTGGATATTTGTTGTGAGTTTACATCCAATTTTAACAATCACAGATGTATTTTTATAGAGCAACAGTATTATAGCGATCATGAATTCACACATTCCAAAAGCTTCTAAAACGGCTTTGAGGTAGTCATGATCCGGATTGTCAAATGCTGATTCTTGATCTAATGATATGATAGCCCCCTCGGTAACACTATGAAAAAAATCCCTAAGAAAGTGTAAATTATCAAATATTGAGCGTTTATTTATATTGCAGGTTTGATAATGTCCAATTATGCATGGCATAACATTAACTAGGCGATTTTTGATTGTAGCAGATATTATTTTATAGTCACTATTACACAAGGTGATAGGACGCCAATTTTTCAAATCTTTCGGATCGCCTTTTTTAAAAATTAATGTGATTACCCCAAGTCGCATAGATGAAGGTAATTCATTGAGTTGTACACTTGATTCAAACACCCATTTGATAATTTTGACATAATGATTATGAAATTTCTTATAAAACTCTGATGTTAGGCCATCAGAGCCAGGACTTTTGTTGTTCTGAAGTTTCATAATTGCTTTAGATATTTCCTCCTCACAAAGGGGCTGTGACATCTTCTCATTATCACTATCACAAATTTTTGGTAGACAGGAGAGATAACTTAAAAGCCCATCCTTTGGATTGCTTTGTTTAGCATATTTATTGGTAAAAAAATCTTGAATCATTTCTAAAGTTTTATGGTTATCTGTATCACTAAATACATTTTCCAGCAGTACTGTAGTATTACATTCTGGCAGCCGTCTTAATGTCTCATTGTCATCTTGACTGACTGTTATAGACTTAATCATATCACTATATATTTCTTTGCTGTTTATATTTTGTGATTGTAAGTAGTTTTGAAAGTCACTGGAACATTTGGTTTTTTCGAGTTTGATTCTCCAGCGGTTATATTGCTCAGTGCTAAGCGCACATTCTTGAATGTTGAACTTTAAAATTTCGTAATCCTTTATCGTTTTAAAATCATTACTAACAAACGAGCTTAACAACGTTTCTACTTGGAACAAAAAGTCTTTATTACTTAGTAGATTATTGTTCAATTTCCACATTGGGCTAGCATGGGGGGAGCTGTTGCGTAATTGAGCTTCAACTATACCATGGTCGCTTGGAGATGGTAGTATACTAGTATAAATTAGTGACTTACATTCTTCAGTCTGTATGTATATTCTGTCTAGCCTCGCTTGTGGTTTATGTGATTGGACTCCGACGTGGGTCATGGCTTTTTCACTAGGATTTAAAAATCTAAAAGTGTCAACTAATCCATGTATTGTACATAGCTTCAGCATTTTTCTCTGTAGTTTTAGTCGTCGCTCTCTTGAGTTAATTCTGTCTAGGGACTCGTTTTCCACAAAATTCCAATCTCCACACATGATAATTTTGTCACTCTTGGCTTTGGCTTTAATATTATCTGACATGGCTGAAAGAAGCTGCACAGATTCTTTATCATTGTGGGACATGTACATGTTATATATATAATAGTTAGTAGCCATATGCTGAAAGTTTAGTACTTGTAGTCGTCCTGGAGCTAGAATTTCGTGGGATATGACAGATAACTTTTTGTTAATTATTATGCTTGTGCCGCTGCAGTGCTGTGTAGCTGGATTAATAAATTGGCTATAATTGTGTATAGGCTGTATACTGTGAATTGTCGGGTTTATGTTGGTTTCTTGTAAGCATAATATTGAAGGTTGAAATGTTTTGATAAATTCATTAATTTGTTTTCGTTTCTCGGTGTTAACATAGCCTTGAATATTATTACTATATAATGTTAATTTCATTAGAGATCAGTTGGTTGTCCTCCTCCATTGGAATAGATTGTGGAATTTCGTTAATCAGTTTGAAAATGTTAGCTTTCGTTTGCTTGTGCCTAGCACTTAGGGATGTGTGAAACTCCAACAGTAAGTCTTTGAAAGCTTCGGTTTCAGTAGTCGTTTGCATGAGTTGTTCCTTAAGATTGAGAACGTTTCCCAAATTATCCCGCTTGAGGCTTTTAAGGAAATCCAATAACTGTGAGTTGCTAACTGGACTTTTACCATTCATGAATTTTTTTGATTTCCATTCACTAAAATGCCAGTCGTATTTAGTTTGGCCACGTAGACGTTGAAAGGGCAACGACGATGCTAAGGCTTCAAATCTTGTTTTCTTTTGTGACGTTGTAGTTCTGTCTGATTCGTCTTCTGTATCCGTCGCAGTTCCATATATTGAGCAAGTATCACTCAGATTATCATCCTTATCTTGTGAACTGATAATAGTATCTCGTGGTGTCTTTTCTTTATTACGGCCGGTAATGGGGGTAAAGAAAAGCTGTGTATCTTTGAGTGTTGGAGTTTGAGCTGGGGTTTGACTTGTGTTTGGTTTGGCATTGCTTATTCTCTCTGCCCAAGTTGGATCTTTGCCTATCCTCAAAGGGCAGTCTCTACCAATATGGTCAGTACTTCTACATTCAAAGCATTTCCGTCTTCCAACTTGGGTTTGAATTGAGTATTCGTTGCCTTTGAATGTTATGTAGATAGTATCAGGTAGCTTTTGGCCTTTTTTGAACGTCATCTTCACATTCCTAGTTATGCCCTTCAAATTAGGAAATAATTCTACTGATATACCTTTTACTGTCTCGTGCTCGATTTCTCCTCTCAATGATCCGTATTTAACTAACTCATTTGCTATTTGAGTGTTATCAATGAAGGGGGGGCATCCCATAAGCTTAACGAGTCTTGTCGGGTTGATGTACGGCCACAAGGCCACTGTTTCCTTTTTAATTTCAACATGTTTCTTCTCTTTCAGCTTTTCAGCAGCTTCCTCAGACCGTACCCAAATTCCGTAGTTTGAATTTATTTTTCCAATGAATGAAATATTATCGTTACCAACAACTTCTCCAATTACGGTGCAATAATCTAGAAACGTCGCGTTTTCTACGGCTTTCAATACGAATCCAAATTTTTCCATAGTCGGCCCCTTACCAGCATTTTCAGTGCTGGGTAGGGGGTGGCCGTCCATGGCCAATGGGTGGGTGAAGAATCACTCACCAACAAAAAAAAATTTTGAGGATTTAGATTTTAAATCTTATGAAATAATCCACTAATTGTTATAAATAATATTATAAATCACTTGCGTCACTTATATCAATTATTTTCCGGGACACAGCAGACTTCAAGCTTCACAATTGTGCAAATTAGGTGTAAAAAGGCCTCGTATTACTTAAGAAAATCGGATTAGAAACCACAGCCCCAACGGAGCACGTCTTTCCCCTCCGACAACTCTAAGCTTTATGCCAATGTTCGTAGCATGTAGCCTAATATAGCTGAAATTTTTGTATAAATTGCACCATTCACAAATAACGTCATTATGGACAATCCCTGAATATCTGTTACGCATACAGGTAAGTACGTGACATGTAGTTAAAATAGGATGCAAAAAAATTTAAAGTTGGGACTTGGGGTACTAGCAACTATGGTATTTGAAGGACGTTATTATGGACGATCTCTGAACATCTATAACACATATAGGTCAGTCCGTGACATGTACAAGAAATTTTCACGTGACATCATTTGCGCGTCACCCTTAACCTGCTTACCTAATAAGAATGCGATAACATCTGGGTGGGGGTGTCTAAAAGAAATTTTCGCCTGCCGTCAGTTGCGCGTAACCCCTATCCTGCTTATTTTATGTGAATGCAATAGCAGCTGAGTAGTGAAAATTTTCACGTGACGTCATTTGCGCGTCACCCCTAGCCTGCTTACCTAATGTGAATGCGGAAGCAGCTGGGTGGGGCTGTCTAACAGAAATTTTCACGTGACGTCATTTGCACGTCACCCCTATCCTGCTTACTTAATGTTAATGCGATAGCAGCTGGGTGGGGGTGTCTAAAAGAAATTTTCATGTGACGCCATCTGCACGTCACCCCTAACCTGCTTACCTAATGTGAATGCGATAGCAGCTGGGTGGGGGAGTCTGATAGAAATTTCCGCCTGACGTCATTTGCGCGTCACCCCTAACCTGCTTACCTAATGCGAATGCAATAGCAATCTCTAAAATGGCATAATTTGAATAACACCATGTATGGACGATCTCCGCACGTATGCTTGAAGAATTCAATGTTAAAGATATATTTTAATCTAATTTTGGAACTAATGGCATTGGAACCTCTAAACTAGTAAAATTTGTATGGCGTTATTTAAAGACAATCCCTGCTTGCATATTTGTGAAATCCTGTGTTAAAAATATATGTCAATCTAATTTCTAATTTAATAACATTGGGGATTCCTAAAATAGTAAAATTTGTATGACGTCATTTATGGACGTTCCCTGCATGCATACTAGTGAAATATTATGTCGAGGATACATGTCAACCTAATTTCTAAACTAATGAAAATGAGGATTCTTAAAATGGTAAAATTTGTATGACGTCATTTATAGACGACCCCTGCATGCATTCTAGTAAAATCCTATGTTAAGAATATATGTCAATCTAATTTCTAATTTTTAATTTCATGAAAGTGGGGATCCCTAAAATGGTAAAATTTGTATGAAGCCATTTATAACCGACCCCTGCATGCATTCTAGTAAAACCCTATGTTAAGGATATATGCCAATCTAATTTATAATTTTATGAAAATGGGGATCTCTAAAATCGTAAAACTTGTATGACGTCATTTGTGGACGATCCCTGCATGCATACTAGTAAAATCCTATTTTAAAAATATATGTCAATCTAATTTCCAACCTAATGAAAGTGGGGATCCCTAAAATAGTAAAATTTGTATGACGTCATTTATGGAAGACCCCTGCATGCATACTACAGCAATATATAAACGTGAATTATTATTCACGGGACATCATTTGTTCGTAACCCCTATGCCCCCAGAACGATATTCCTTGCGTGCCTGGCCTGAAGTGAGAGACAAATTGACCACTGCCTGCAGTGCACTGTCGCATATTGTCGGGATACAAAGTCGAGATACCTGGGCAAGGTGTCCAAACCCTGCCGCTTCCATTTGATTGCATGGATATGAAACTATTTGGACACCTTGCCCAGGTATCTCGACTTTGTATCCAGACAATAGATTGGAATACTTGTGTTTGCCCGGCAGAGTTAAAACACAATGTTATGTATTTTGTTTTCTGCATTTGTTTAATATGCGTTTACACGCATTCCAGTCGTTTTTAGAAGCTCACTTTCCTGATTTTTGACATGGGTCCACTCAACTGTTAATTGTGGATAAGTGGTTGGTCCGATCATCCTCAAAAACAATAGGGCACCTCTTGCTCGCATTCCTGAGAGTTTAAAATTAGTTTGAAAGTAATCACTTAAAAACTGTGACCTGTAGAGCAACCCCAACAGACGGACAGACGTACAGACAGACAGACAAAACCATTTCAATAGATGCTCAGCATCTAAAAATCAATAATTACTCTTAACCCGAAACATTTACGTCCTACATACGGCCTTGCAAAATACTTTTTCAGGTACCGACAGAAAGTAAAAATCTTACAGAATTTAATGATCCTCAAACGTCAAGTTTAACAGCTGTATCTTGAGACGCTCAAAATATTATGGATCATGGATTACATTTATGAATCTGCTTTTAGTCGCATTTGGTTGTATTCAACCATCAAATGTATAATAAATGGGTAGACAAATAAAAAAAGTACACTAAAGAATTGGTAATATATTGTGAACAATATATATAAAATACATTTCGAAAACGAGGCAGACTGGCAGACTGCATTATCGGTAAATCTTTAACTGAAATTCCTGTTGACCGCTGTTAATAGCTTCTGCTGTTTATGTCGGAGTAACAACAAAAAGAGTCAAAAATTAACAGTAACGTTGTAACTCCTGCCATATTTTTCTAAGCGTGCTCTTGTGTCATGTGTAACAGTGTAACCTTATATTCTATTAACCCTTCTGACGATCGTGACGCGCGATTAGCTATTTTAATGTTTAGTTATTAATGATTGAATGATTCGCATTTATAATCATGCACTACTCTACACTGCACTACAACTATTTGCCATAACTTTAAAACTATATATAACTGTATTCAGACATAAAAACATATCTAGTAATTAAATGCAACGGCATCAAACTATTTGGGCAAAGTCTAACACAGATATATGAAAACGCGGTAAGAGGTTGTACTTAATTAAATGGCATCATTGAAAAATCTTTATTTTAAATAGCATATGCCCTCTATGTGTCAGCAGCTTAACCATTGCATAATGCCAGGGCCGGACAAAGAAATTGCTTTTAGGCAGCAAATTGTTTCTATACAAAAACCACCGTTTAGATTTTATTAGGGTAGGGTCGGGTAATTGTGGTAGGTCCGATAACTGTGGTAGCGATAGTTTTCACCAGGAAAACACCAGAACTGGCAGTAAAGAAATTTCTTAAAAAGAAGAGCGAACCCTGTTCTTCGATGCAAGGTATTCTTTTACTGTCAGTTCTGATGTTTTCGTGGTGAAAACTGTCGCTACCACAGTTATCGGACCTACCACAGTTACCCTATACTACCCTAATGGTTTACTTTGGTAAAGCAACATGTTTGTATTTACATGTTTCAGTTTCAGAGAAACACAAAATGTTTAATTTCCATGTTAATTAAAAGTGGTAAATGTTTTATTTGCATGTTTTTGAAATGTAAAAAAAAATGTATTTGAATGTTTTTGAAAAGTCATAATATTCTTTTTACAGATTTCAAAAAATTTTGCATCCGATATTTGAAACAGAATAATTCTCTCCCCCCATCGAACTCGCTGTTGGTAGTTCCCTTGACGATCAATATTGAGTGATAGAACAAAAATACATTTCTTAAAAGCTTCCATCTTCTCCGGGATTTGAAATGCTTTTTCATACAGTATCAAGTAGCCCACACGTCTACCCAATGCTATTGCGCCATTAAAACATCCAATAAGCGGACCATGACCCACAAACTTGATTGCAAAGAATAGTCCAAATATTGACAGTGTGATAGAATACACTTTTGTGACGACGATTTGACTTGAATTGCTTTGATTAAATAGGTGAATGAGCAATAGCTGGTTTCGGCAAATTCGGATCGATCCCATTACGGCTTTTGCTCCAATCCAACCGGTCGCTCTATATTCATAAATATTATTAACAAACATCTATAACTGTTAATTAAAATTATAGTTAATGATCAGGGACAGACGAGGGAATGACTTGTAGGCAGGAATTTGTTTCCATACAAAAGCCACCATTTTAATTTTATTGATGGTTTTCTTTGGTAAAGCAAAATGTTATATTTACATGTTTTAGAAAAGTGCAAAATGTCGTTTTTACTTGATTTAGAAAAGTTTAAAATGTTCTATTTACATGTTTTGAGAATAGTGTTAAATGTTTTATTCCCATGTTTTTGAAATGTACGAAAAATTTTATTTTGGAAGTTGTTGAAAAATCAAAATATTCTTTTTACACATTTTTGAAAAGTGCAAAAAGTTCCATTTACATTTTTTTCAAAATTCAAGCAGCGGGGGCTTTTGCCTGCTCTTTCCGCATTATCCGGCCCTGTTAATGATTTGCAATCAAAGTTTTTTGACTGACAAAAACTTTTCCAACGTCTGGATAATGCCGCTTAAGTTTTGTGACGAATGCTCCAGAAACCAGAGGGGGAAATATGTGATGATGTAAATGTATGAAATTATGAAATTGCGTACATGACAATAAAAAACTCAATAAAACCAAACAAATGTAAGCCACTGTTTTTCTATAGATGCACCCTTCGTCACTTTCAACTTAAACAACGTGGAATAAACGATATGGCCTCGAAGTGTCAGACAGGAGAATTATCCAGGCAAATAAACCCAGCGTCCAAAGAAGGTTTCTGGCAGAAACTTGAGAAACAATTCCTGTTTTGACATTTCCCAGAATTTTGCATTTGTAGGCTGCTGACCATTTTTGTAGTGGGACGCTACTACTGCTGAACAAGATTCTCCCGAGTTCTCTGAGATCCTTCGGTTAATTTCATTCTAAACAATAAAAATAGCCCCCTGTGTTTGAACGTGTTCATTAAATGGAATAGCCCTGCTAAGCAGATGCAAGTGTAAAGAAAAAGAACCGAAAAATGATTAAAATTAAAATCAGCAGATGGTAGATGGGACGAAGAAGAAGATTTAAAAATCATTTGAGAAATTGTGGAACCACACGCCTAGAACTGAGCAGAAAAATTATGTAAAACCTGAGCTGTAAAATTTTTTACCATATTGTGTGGTGAATCTGAATTTGGCCAGTTTTTGAGTTAAAATCAAATGGAATTAGGTAACATTTTGAGAGTATTCGCATGACTAATAAATGTGCCATAGTTAATTAGGTTAAAATTATTGTTGACCCCTATGTTGCTGTTAACAGATTGTACTGTCGATGTCGGAATAACAGCAAAATATGTTACAAGTTATTAGCTACGTGGTAAATTCGCTTTTACATTTCTAAGCGTGTGCACAGTTTAAATAATTTTAACTGTGTTCTGGTCCTTTACACCGCAGTGTTTCAAGAAGCTCAGCAGAACGACGATAAAATAAAGAGCGTTTTTAGTTTTAATTGAAACTAGAATTTAGGCCAGTCGCCAGCGACTGCGTTCGTGTTGTATGGGCTGTCTTGGTGTGTGGAACTGCGCTGAGTTATTCTAAATTTTGTTCCACACACCTAACCAGCCCATACAACACGAACGCAGTCGCTGGCGACTGGCCTAAGTTCTAGTTGAAAAGAAGTGACACTATAGTGAATAGAAGGAAGGGATGTTAGCTACTGAAAGTGTTGTTTTACATATTAATATGTAAGCATCTCAAAAACACTTTAGGAAGAAGCTCAGTAATTGTATTTTTTCCCGTTTACTAATAAATGTGGATTTATTTAAAAAAATATACAGACAATACAATGGATTACACAATATTAGAAACACAAAACACAAAAGTAAAGAAAATGTAATATAAGATTATTGAGATGCAAGTTATTTGTCAATTTCCGCCATCAACTCTTCAGCTGCTTTAGTTTCAGCATCATCTAATTTCCCCATCAGGTCTTCATCCTCATCGCTCTCACTACAATCCATTGTTTGTTTGCTCAATGCTTCCAACTGCAATTTCATGCGTGCCACAGTTTTGACATTAGCAAAAAAGTGCCGCCCACCTTGTCCTGCGTGTGCACAAAGGCGGCAAAAATTTGTTCCAGTTTTTCTTGCGACGACTTTGCACTGTCCGCAATATTTCCAACCCTTTGGTAAAATTGGAACCTCGTCGTCTTCAGCAAGTGATGCTCCACATGAGGTAGCAGGGCATTTTGCTACGAATACCAAAGTTTTTAAATTTTGGAAGAAAACAAAACTTATAACCAACAAATTACTATACTTGGTTATTGGATTATAAAATAACTTGACTTACGCCAAAAGCTCTTAACTGGAGTAGCACATCTTCCGCAGTAGCGGTCATTTCGATGAGTAAGAATAGGCAAATAAAAAGAAACATTCTCATTCCCATTTCCATTACTGTTACTATTCCCAGGTGCATTGCCATTACCGTTACAATTCGCAGGTGCATTGCTATTTGCATTACTGTTCCAGTTTGAATTTCCATTTCCATTACAATTTCTCTTGCCATTATTATTTTCCTTGCCATTATTATATCCCCTGCCATTGCCATTTTGTTGCGCATTAGAAGCCATTCTGTGCAAAGTTTAAATTATAAGATTAAATTAACGAATAATTAATTTTAAAACAAACAAATAAAATTGTAATTTGAAATGCAGTTCCATCACCATCCACGATTCACTATTCACAGAACTTGTTTTCCCCCCACGTTTGTACTATCACCTGACCACCACGACCACCACTTACAGAAATTGTTGAATTTAATCCCCACCACTACCACTTACAAAATATTTATTAATTTAACATTGAATTAATTATTAAACAGTTTTTTTAGAAGATGGTGATGGTGTGGATTGAATAGTTTCTGTAAGTGTTGGTAGCGGTGGTTGTGAGTACTGAATGCAACAGTTTTTGTAAGTAATAGAGGTGACGGCGTTGGTGGTTATGGTAGTTGGAAAAACACTTGTCGAAAAAGTAAGTCCCCCGTCAACATTGAAGAGGTTAGTGCATTGGTTTTCTATAGTCAATACTGATAAAAAAATAATTGTAAGAACGCTTGTTGAAAAAAAAAATTTTCACCTGTTAAACTTCAGGGCCGTTCAGAATCCAGAGAGAGAGAGTGCTAAAAAATCTCTATTTTGGATAGGAGAAAACGATGAGCTCACGACTACGACACAAATGAAGTTTTCTTAAAAGGAAAATCTCAGGAAGATACTTGTAGTTTGTGTCCTGGTTGAGAAGAAGGAGGATACGGACGGGAATCACTTTGCCTCTAACTACAGGCTACAGTGTGTAGTGGAAGAGGATTTGTGCTTAGATTTAAGCTGAGTTAATACGCACGCACGCACTACTAATTAACAAAATAATAATTGCCAATTAACACAATACGGGAACAAGTTGGTCTTTCGCTTTCGGCGTCAGATTGTTACTCTGTAGGCCTCAGTGTGTTATGCCGCAAACAACTAATATGTAACCAAATGAACTACAAAATGCAATAATCAAACGCATAAATGAAATGCAGATGAGGAAAATCATAGTGAAAAATTGCAACCACTAAAAGGATGTGTTGTTTGTGTTAAAACGTAAGCCAAACCTCTACTGGTTGTGTGTATCTGTTAGAATTATCCGCTAAATTGTAAAGCGGGTTAAGTTGCCATAAAAACACCTACTTCGAGAATCAACGTGATAACATTGAAACTCCCACTCCCACTCCACTGCCACTTGCTTGTACGAACTGGAGTGTTGATATAAATGTCGCCGTTGCCATAGTTTACTTTGAGATTGTGTGTTGGATTCAACTTAGTTGTTCATAATAATTTGTAGATTATCAGCAACACATTTATTTTATTCTCCACATTTAAATACTTTTTTTGTCAACCTCTGACTTTTTAATATTATTTTTATTATTTTGTCTACGGTCAGTGCAATACTTCACTATAGTCAATACTGACAGTGAAAAAAGAACTTTTTATTACTCCCTATAAATTACTACTGCTTTTATTGCCATCCACACCACTATTGTCATAGAAATACCCTCAATTCAAAATCAACAACCGGACATAACCACGAACACGATTCTTAAAATAGTAATTGAATACCAATTTCCAAAAGCTTTTATATAAAATAATACGTTGTGTAGATTTTGCAGCAATATGTTTAGCACTTTTAAGTGTTTTTGTTATTAGTATGTCTGTACTATGTGTTGTGTACATTCTGATAGGATGTACAAAAGTAATAGGGAAAACCCAACGGTAGAAATCTCACGCACAAGACGCGTGAAGCGTAGGAATATAGGTTACTCATTTTGTATAAAAAGCGTATGTACATGACATACTGCATGACCAGTTGGTTGAGACGAGTAGAAGAGATTCGACAGAGTATCTGTGCTCAGCTGGGAGGCTGGGACTCTCTCAGTACTGTGCACTGATCAGAGGCTCCTTCGTCTTCCAGCTCAAAACTAACAAGAAAGAGATTGAATAAAGTTATATCCTTCCATTTTTTTATATAGTCTATAGTAAAGACTTCTTTCTCATTTTTTATCGTGGGCTATAGCCCGATCTCGCATGGAGTAGTCATCAGGGCCAATAGAAGCAGTAGCTGCCTTCTACAAGCATAGTGCCACATATTAGCCCCCGTGCCCTCTCCGGGCTTTCCACTGGAGCTCTTCTCCCAATCCATAGAGACTCGGTAGGCAACTATTTTCTTGTGGAGTTATCTCTCCACTGCCTTCTTCCACTTCGTTCTGGTACTTACCTGATCTAATCCAGAGTAGTCCCCATTGTACCACTGCAGCTAACATGGACCGACACTGCTGTGGTATGTTCCCGTCCGCCGTCCACAACAGACAGTGAGAGAAGAAGGCAGCACAAGATGACACCAGAAGAAGACACCAGAAGAAGACAACAGAAGGAGGGAAGACAAGAAGATAAGAGTAGAACGTAAGTTCTATCTCTCTCTCTCTCACTTCCAACTCCCTCCAGCCAGCGTCGTTGGCCTACGGACCGACTTTAAACCGGAACAATCCGCGTCTCCTGCTCACTCTCTCTCTGTCATCTCGGGGACGTGTTCGGTGGATTCTGGAATGAACCACAACAAAATAGTGGTTCAAGAGGTAATCGTTTCTATATCACCACGACTCTAAACACTTTACTTTTAAATCGAATTTATATAACACTTTCCACAAAAAAATTTTTTAGGGGTTTTCTGCAAATTAATTTACAATTGATTCAGGCAAAGACTTTTTAACCGCTTGAAAATGGATATCAATTTAAATCTTTCACTTTCCCATATAAATTTTTTTCAAACAATTTACTCCATTATTGAAGACATCAACGAACTCAACCGCCTTTCTGCCATAGTTGCGTCAATCAACCCACTCCACATTGTTAATCAATATCATTCGGAATCTCTTGATTATATTCAAAAATCAGTTCAGACTGCTCATCATATCAAAACAAAAGTGAGCCCAATATCAGTGCAGTTCACTATTTTCAATTTACTCCTTCAAGAAATAGAACTTTACTTAATCTCATACTATAAAAATTGTTCTCGTCAACTTCTCTTCTGGACTGGTCGAATTAACTACGCTCAAGCTCTCATTAAATTTTTTCTCCAACAATTTCACTTCCGAGTTTTTTGTATATTCAATATGGCACTAGTATGGTCGGGTTCTGTCTCCGTACATAATACTCAAAACAAATCAACTGATACATCAGATTTCTTCGTCTACCTGTCTACACAACTACTCCCTCAGAGACAATTTCAACCTTCTACAGACATAGCAGCATATTATGCCTCCCGTGATTACCGAATTACTCCAGCTCAACAGCTTAACAGGAACTTCCCGTTTGCCGAGTACTCTACACAACCACATGAAAAATTTGACTGCATTCCATTTTCTCTTCAACAAGACACATCAACAATACCACGACTTGTACTCATCCATCGAGCACCACACAGAACACCTCCAGCTCAGCGGATGCCACAGAAAATTCGACGCAATTCCGTCTTGGACTAAAAATCAGGCAAAAATTTATTTAACTTTCGTTTCTTTTATTTTTTCTCCAGTCTCATTTCTAATCATCTTGGGACCAGTCTCCGGGGATAGCCATAACATTGGATTTTCTTTGGACCGTCTCATTCTAATATCTTCTCATTCCAGCTGTAGCCATATCATCATTCAAGCTGCAAGTCACTTCATCCAATTTTGAATAACTTCCGTCCTAAATTCCCTGCATTCATCATCTCTTCAGGATATCACCACCATCCGGCTCAACCCACCACCAAGTCTCCATCATCCTTCGGCGGCAGTTCCATATCTCACCACTAGCAGCTCATCGAAATCTCTGTCCGAAAATCCTTCTCAACGTCATCACTGCCATGTCATCGGGATTCTTCAGGTTATGTTATAATTTAGATTATTGTTTACCATAATCTTAATCAAAACCTTAGATATTACTTAGGTATAATGAAGTAAATTACATAGATAATCATACATAAATATATAAGTTAAGACCAATAAGGTAGCCTTAAATATTAGCCTATACAGTATATTCTATGAACGTAGCCATAAGTACTATAGTAATTATATAATATATCATCAATACATAGCACATATCATAAGTATTCACGAGATATTTGACTTTTTAAGTTTAGTTTAGACTTTGAGTATACTAGTATACAGGGGAATAGTTTATATACGCTAGTAAGTTATGTACATCTTGTATATTGGATACCATTAGTTTTTACGATAGTGGTCATTATCATAAGTTGAGCTTAGATACATATTATTTTTTCACTCGTACAGTTCCGTTTAACATGATATCTTGACATCACGGACGCAGAACAAAAAGTAGTTTGAACTTTTTACCTTTAGTATATTTCCACAATTGCATATTTGGGATACACGTGTCTTTTTTGTTATTCTCCAAATACTATGGTTCCCATCTATTCACATTTTTATCAATTTTCACAACCTCTACTCAGGTTCCACAAAAACTAGTTTTTTATCCAATATTTAAATCAGAAATTTCAAATTATACGATTGGTTCATAACCACATTCTTTATTTTATGTTCGTATTATTCCCATTATTTTTTATTACGCATCCTTGTGCCATCTCCGTTTGAGTACGCAGTATCTTACGCATCTCATTTAAAATGAAAGGCAGTAAGCGGTAGTAGCGTGCACCGGATACGTAGGCTATCCAACTTCTTATACATAAGTAGACCCCTTCCGTATCATAAATGTAACATTTTAGATAGCATAGTACATACCCAGGACTCGATACTTGGTGACCCCAGTATGCGTAAATTTTTTCTCTTTAATTCTCAATTCACATTAATTTTCAGTACATTTTCCACTCAGTACACGTGTACCGGACATTCCACGTAGGATACATTTAAATATTTGGTTTTATACCATTACTTATACAACTTTTAAGATAACCAGTTTATCTCTGGTTCAACCAACTATCATTCTAACATATTTAGAATATTTGAAACTTTTTAAGTTTCTCTACAACATTCATACTTCTTAGCTCTGCGTCGTTACTTTCGAATCAGGTTTATTGTAGTACAAGAATCAGTCACGCCTTATTTTTATTACATTCCTGAATCGACTTGTTCCTAATGTACTCAGAAATGATTCGACCTGTTTCCGTTTAAATGTACAGAGTTGTTATTTTAGTTGTATCTATACGTTTAAGCTGTATAATTATAAGAAACCTGACATATAACAGTCGACGGTTGTCTGTTTAGTTTTATGTATTGACGGAAATTTTTTATGCATTCCCATGCACCACTAAGTTAGTTCCACCCATCGGATTCTTCCGACGTGTAAGTTTCTCTTTTCAGTCGCTCTGATAGGCTTAAAACCCAAGCTTCATGTTCAAATTTATTACTTTTACTCAGCCAATCCCGTCTGCGTGTACCACAACACTTTTTTATTAGATTCATGTTTCGTAGAACCTATATCGCATACAGATAGTCTGGAATCAGTTTTATAGGTATATACAGGGGTTTATGTAGTAAATTACACATATTCCAAATCATCGAAAGAGATGGACATTTTCTTTTAATTTTTTTTTTGCTTTGTCGAGTATTTTTCTCATTATTATTATCTCGTGTTGTTGGTAGTCCATCGACATGCAATGTAGGCATGTCCCACAAACAGAAACCAGAAAATTAGTTGACATTAATGAGTATACAATAAAGTTTTATTTATTCTATGTAGTATAATCTAGGTTGGGATATCAGACACGTTTTTGTTAGTTCACTTGAGGCTTTCCCATGAAAGTTATTCATTTTTGTAAATATTGTTTCTCTGCGCGTGTTGGACACAGAATTGTGTACCCAGTAAGTTTATATTACACATTCAAGATTTAGTAGATTCTTATTTCTTGTTTGGACTCTGTACTTATACTTGTGAACATTCTTGTCTTTGTAAGCCACGCAACGACTTGAGTCGACCTGTGTCGAGGGTCGTATTAGGTAGAGCTTGTCGACCAACTTTTATTAGTGACAGATAAGAGACCCAAGCTTTTCCATCTTCGTTATTTAGTCAGTCTACGGGTTCCTCTGACCGTATAAGTACAACTACGTTATTACATACCGACAAACTGGTTTTCTACTGAACTTTCTATTACAACTAGTAGTCAGTTTAGCGTTCATGATCGTTTCACATTATTACATTTTTCCATTATAATATTTTTTTAGTCAACAGAGAGAGTACAGTCCACACAAACCCGTCATTCTTTTGTATTTTTTTTACTGTCGTCCTTAATCTTATTAACAAATCCATTTAGATTTAGGCATGTTAAAAGATGGCCATCTATCCGGAACAAATGAAAAATTCTCGTTTTTACATGTGTCTTCTTTATTCGAACCACATGACACACTTTATAAGTATACAATAATTAAGTCGTTTGTAATCTAGACGATTAGGAATCTAGTGCAAAATGATCAAATGCGTATTGTATTATTGCTATTCATTTCCTTTATTTTTTTTTACTGAGTCCTGCAATTCTACGCACGACGTTTTCTGCTTGTCGAGTTTCTTTCAGAGCACAAATACTACATCATAACTACACAGTATTCTTTTTACACACACTCGTTACACATGGTTATACATTTTTATACCCGTTATTATACACAGACACAAAATCATAATCTTGACTTACATAGCCTTAATTCACAACAGGTTCTGTTTAATGATAAACTCTTTTCTACGAGTACTACGAAACTAAACATCTCAGTTTGTCTCTAGCATTCCACTTCGATACGATAATCGTACCAATCCATGTACGTTTTTCCTACAACCTATTATTAATTTTAGTCATGCAATTAAACTATAAAGCTTATTTGCATTTTTTAATAATTAATTCATCATCTCCTGTTTCTTACTAGAAATACAAATGAATAGGCAGTTATTTTCTTGTGTTGAAAGAAAGCACACTCAGATTTAAAGTCAACGCACTAGAAATTTCTCTATAAATAGGAAAAATCTAGACCCTTTACTTCTACCTTAAAATGTAACATTGGTATTTCTATTAATTTAGCGAGATCATTCGCCACCCAACTCAAATTATTTTAATTTTCTTTGACACTTTTAGCAATAAAAGTCAAAGCATCTCAGGAATGCATCCAGTATACATTACCAAGGAAAAGAGTATCAGTAAAAGATTAGAAAAACAACACATATTAGTTGTCATTGAGCGTTCTGATTTTTCTCAGATATTAGTACGCCAAACACAAAATGTTGCACATCTATCAGAGTATGTATTTTTGCCTTCTTATTGTCAGAAATGTCTCGTCGAACTTGTTATTCACCTGATCATGAGACAACCAATTTTGTGATCTTAGAAATGCATTATTCCAGTCACTATTATTTCGCACAAACAATTATAAGGTGTACATAATCGTAAGTGCGAATTTAACGAATCACGCGGCGATAACAATTTGCTTTTGGTAGCAGCCTCTTACGAGTGTTGCCGCGATTAGTAAAAAACCTTAATTTTAAGTTCATATCAGAGATTAGGAACTATACTTCACGTTCACTATACATAGACTAAAGTTAGAATTAATTACCTGATACTTGATTCAGAAAATCGCGACGAGGCGAAAGGCCACCGTCGATTACTTTATGACCTCAGCAAACACATCACTCAAAGCAGCCAATTTTATCATATGTGTATTGCCACATCATTACTGATTATTTCTTAATCAACAATTACGGGATACTTTTGCTAAGTCGCGAAGGGCGATTTCAAATCATCATACAACAATAGACCACGCCTAGGAGAAGCCTCGTCATTTAATTTAGACCTTACGGTTCTAAATACATGCGTCTGCTGAATTACAGGAGGAGTCAAGGGCCCACATAATGGCCTAATTGTTGACATATCAAAATTGGTACCTTGTGGCCACTTCCGGTTGCTGGACGTGCATATAAAGAAATATGCGAAACAACACTACGACAACAACTTTAAAAATTCAAGTTAACTCAGTATAGCGACCACCATGACTTCGGTATTATGGTCACCCTATAAAATCACACATCTTCCGGGTATATGTCCTATGATCTATTTTTTTTTCCCTTATACGATTGATATCGTTGGCTTCTTCAATAATCTTAGGCTTATTCTCCTCTACAGAACACAATACCAATATCTTGTCTATTATCGCCCTCTAGCTATTCGTTTGCAAATCGCGTACGATAAATTTCAATCACTACACCAACTCTCTGAAGGATAGCCTAACATCAGATCTAGTGCTTCCAATATGTCATATTGTTGAGTCGACCTAATTTCGGTCATTGCATCCAAATTTTAATTACGGCATTATTAAAACCTAATTGCCATGCACATCTGTGTATGGGTCTTATTTGCAGGCACGATATGATTCTTTATGGTTCTACACCGATTGAATATTTGTTAGTTCTATCCTCGCAAATGGCACTATTCTATAGGTATTCTCCATAATTATCTATTCCATTCTTTAATTAACGGGTACGAAGCATAAAATAGCACCAACGACTAGAGCCATCCTGTAATCTATTAGCTATATTTCGGGGCTAGAAAGTTGCTTCCATTCTATACCAAATTTAACATCCCACGTTAAAGTTCATTCATGATCATATCCTTCGATACCCATCGGTACGGACTTTTATTTTCTATCAGTCTCCAAATCCATACTAATGGAGGATTTCTTTATTCCAGCTCTAAAGTTAAACCCAACCATAATCGGTTATTTTTAGTATTTTTCTTATTCTTTGATTTAAATATCTCAGTCTAGAAATTACTTCAATAACTGAAGTATTTATTATTAATTTTGAAAAATCTTGTTAGCGTAAAGGTTATAAATACCTACGTTTAAAGTTTTTCTTTATTTCTTTTATAATACCATTGATCCATCACAACTTTGAAATCACCTTAGTTTCAAATGCCTCAAAATTCTGTATTCGGTTTTCTACTAACCGATACTATATACGGGTAAATGAAAAGATCACATGAATAACATGCATAAAATAATCTCTATTCACGCAATCTTTTGCCAGTTACGTAGTATTCCTAACTGGAATACGCAAATATCCACTTTTCCGAAGCGTTTTTGAGCTCTTTATTTTTGGCCTTTTTTCAAATACCACTAGGCATTTAAGCTCAGGCCAAAACAAAAACTCTGATTTAGAGTATTATTTTTTAACATACACAGTAAATACTGAAATCATATCGAGAGAAAAGCATTGGGAACAACATCAACCAATTATAGATAAATCATAGCGAATTCATTCTTTTTCGCCAGCGATAGAGTATTCTATTTCTAGAATACGTATTCATCCACCCCTTGGAAACTTTTATTAGGTCAGCAGCATTTCAGCCTTCAATCCTAATTCCAAATACTTTAATACGGCTACGTACAAGGATTGTCGATCCTTTGTTAGAAGATTTATCGTGCATAGTACGTTGGTACAGATTCATGAAGTAGCATCTTTGAAATTCCCTATTTTTTTCGATGCGATTGGTCAAAAAATCTTGAATTTTTTATCCATTATAATTGGCACAGTCCAATGGCGATTTAGAACATTGCGCTCGGTTATAACCCAGTCGCCTGCAATGGTGACAGCGTCCTTTTATATTGAAAATTAAATTAAATGTAGGGATAGCCGATGATAGTCACTCACATCAATTATTAATATCTATCATATCAAATCAAAATTCGTTATATTTCTCTCTTTTTCGGATTTGACGGGTAAAATATCTAACAAAAATTGCTCGTTTATAAATTTTGATAGCATCGTACGGTGCATTATTGCTTCTTTCCTTACAGTGACACTTATACATCACATTTATAAATTTTTTCTAGCTACCATAAAATTTCATACTTATCAAATCCAAAAACACGATTTTTTTATATACACAGCCACACTTGACATTTATCAACAATTAACCATATCGCGTAACCTATATTACATATTTCATCTGTACAGTTACATTCCCATAACATCATTTTTTACGTATAGACAAAAATCACACACTTACAAAACTCGTATGAAACTCGACTCTTCCTTTATTTTAAAAAAAAATAAAACAAACCTCACCTTTGATTTTTTGCATTAGCGTTCGTATAATCCGATAAGTAATTTTAAGATATAAATATAAACTAGGACGAAAAGAATTTAATTTTAAATACATTATACGTTCAATTTAAGGGATGATTACATAATATCTACATGATATTTAGCTATTGTACCTAGTATTATTGCTAAAATTCTTGCACATAGTGTAATAATACAAAATTACTCTGTACTGTTATTCATTATATTCAAATACTGGATGGCATTAGTTATATTAATTTTTAATCTAGCACGTAATTACCATGGTCAAGTTAGTATCTTTATTCGGTCTTAGTCGTTTCCCAAACTCTTGGAATACAATATTGTTTTTCTACTATATGCGGAAAGTTCACACGAATTTTTAATCTGCCACGACGATTTCCTTTCAACATCCATAAAAATGTTCAAAGCAAACCGACTGAAGGATTAAAATAATAATATGGAATAATAGAGTAATTAACTATTTAATTTCATATGCCATGTTAACAATTTGCCTTTAAGCATATCTACAACTATGCCATATTCCCAGTATTGTTGCCAACAATTGTCATTGACATTAGATTCGTTACATAAATCAACCATCGTCGTGTACACTTTAAAAATCAAATAGTCATATTTAATATAGCACAACTGGTTTTTGGCCTATTTACTATATGTTTCTAATTTTTTTGTTTTTTAATTCTCGAACGCCATCCATCGGCTGTAATGTATACCCTTAGCACATGATCAATGCTATATAAAGCATCAGCCTCTTACCTTCTTATCCTACCTTCTTATCTTACCTTCTTATCCTACCTTCTTATATTACCTTCTTATCCTACCTTCTTATCTTACCTTCTTATCCTACCTTCTTATATTACCTTCTTATCTTACCTTATTATCCTACCGTCTTCTCTTACCTTCTTATCCTACCGTCTATTCCTCCATTTACGTTCTAAATCATTAAAATTAAAATACAATCCGCGCTATTATTTTTATTTAACAATCCACTATTCTACATTTTTATTACAATTTTTCTCAGTATATATATACTCGGAATGCAAATATCCAAGTTCGTAACAGCTCGATAACGCTATTTCAGTTCTTTTTTTTAACTAAAAATATTACCTTACCTGGAATACCTCCAGTATTCTCAGCTAGGCTCAGACTATCTTCAGAATACGACCATCACACGGATTTTTCCAATTTATGAGATGCATCACTATTTTTCAAATGCAAATTTTGGTATCCTTATGCAAATTCAAATAATTTATTTCATTATCCATTCTCGAATCTCAGTGTACTAATAAATATAATTCCATTAGCCAAATTTTTCTGAATATATGCAAGTTATAAACTACTCAGTCAACCCGATTCTAGATCATTTCTATTTACAATAAGAAGACCTGCTCAATTAAGTGATATTATTAACAAAATTTTTTCTTGTAAAACTCAAATATTAGTCTTCATTAAAAAATATTTACAACTTTTTTTTATTAGTTTATTTTCCATTTCAACACAAAAAATTCAAAATCATAGAAATTCAACTAAAATTTTTTTTGAGCAAGCAGGTTACTAGTATTTTCAAATATTTCTTGAGCTGTAAAACATTTTTTACAAAAATTATTATCATTCCTGGGCGTATAAAACAAATTCTATAAAATATCTTAAAACAATCAGTGCTGAAATCAGTCGATTAATTCATTATTGGCACTTCGTTCACATAATTGCAGGATAACTATTCAGTCAACATTTATATATATAACTTTCTTAATATTAATGATTATTGCTCTTTGTACATCTTGTTCATGATTTCGACTCGCTATTCAGTATAAGTTACAATCTAACCCTATAAGGCACGCAATAAGCTCATTATTAGACTATTAAAATCACGTATAATTAATATATTTTGTTTTATATAAATTTTTGTAGAATCATTGCTGTATACGTTGTCTTGACTACCCGTCCTGTATACCACTTCCTCCATACTCCTGTATTCATCCCTTCAATTCAGCCATTCATCCTAACCACATCCATTTTCCGCAGCTTCGGCACTAGAACATGCGCAAAGATAAATCAAAAACATCACTATGTGAAATACTACTAGACACACATCCCGAATCAGCCCAATTTCTTCTATCCTATATCGTTTCGTTCTTTTATAAATTCTTTTTATTTTTTTTTCTCTCTCCACTCACGACATTTGTTCTTACCGTAGTTCCGCATAAAAGCGTTCCAACATCTCCTTTTGTTGTCCAGACAGCAACGGCTTAGCTCCTCCTTTTATCTCACGAGAACTAATCCCCGATAAAACACAAGAACAAAATTAGTCACAATTAGAAAGAAGAAAATTATATCTCATCCCCACTCATCCCTTCAATACCATATTAACAAACTACCATCAAGTAGATTACAAGTTCCGTACTAAGCTTTTTTGGTTCTCTGCACAGCCAACGCTTTTAGAGGATCCTCCCTCAATACACGTCGAATTAATTTCTTATGATGAGCGGAAAAGAGATGATCCGTCCCATCGGTAGGCTCAATCAACTCTTGACAATAAGGACATTGATGCAATTCTGGTTCTATATAGATTTCACCTTCGACGTGGGTCTTCACATGTGTATAAGCCCTAAGACTAAAAACCTTTGGCTTAGTACAAGTAGTCACGCCACTTTTTAGTCTCGGAAAATGGCCAGTGAAATGTTGACCACGGTCAACATACTGCTCCCAACACCACCCAACACATTTTTTACTTAATCCGCAAACATATTCATCACCGAATCTTCTTTTTACCTTGCGTTTTACCGATCTCTGGCTAGGGCGAAGTATCTCTGGTTCCTCTCGTTCTTCCAACGTATGGTCGGCTCCATCAATCATGCTACCCTCATTACTATTACATTGTAATAAATCAGTGATATTTGAATCAGGAATCACTACAACACCAACAGGTTCTGACTCTTCGTCACTCACCTCGCCCACACTTAGTTGATTCGACAGCGCAACCACTCGTTCTGTACCCACAAGTTCTACACACCACATCGGCGAATCAACGGTCCCTTTAGGACCCATAGCCTGATTTAATAACTTAGACGGTAAAATAAGGGAATCTGTCATCACATTTTTGGTAGAACACTCCCATCTTGTATATCAATAGAAAGTGGAGTCTCGTCCAGACCGGTAACTGCCAGGTCCATTTCCTGACTCTGAACCTCTTCATATTCTCCCTGTTCTGAAATAGACACTATACTCATATCCTCAGTATTATTAGACAATCCCATATAAGTAGTAATTTCGATATCTTTTTCAATAGAAATCTCCTCATTGATTTCTTCTATTTCTTCAGTAAGTGCCTTTTCCGTTCCGTCAGTCTGTTCTCCTTTAGACACCTTAACATATTCCTCATCACACTCATTCTCACCCGAACCCTCTCTGGTTCCATCACAGTCTCCTTCACGACCTTCTTCGTCTGAGTCGTTTAGTACTTCTTCTTCATTCCCATCAATCCGAATTACTTCAGGTACTGCAATTCCATCATTGTCTTCGTTTTCTGACACGTCAGCCCGTCCCTCGTCATCTGCGTCCGATTTACTTGATGAACTCGAACTCAGTGTTACGTCGGAATCAACTTTCGGTAATTTTCTTTTATGGCTATCAAGATAACAACCTTGTGGTCTTTACCGAGTCTGGCTCATCACTATCTTCGGAAGCACTTGAAACAATCACACGAGGGCGCACATATAAAACCTTTGGTGCAATTTTATTCCATCTTAATTCATTTACAAATCTGGTCAACAAACCATGATTACACCAACTTTCGTCGTCAGAAAACTCACGTGGAATATCTACTGAGATTTGCCCATTAACACCCCAGATGTCTTGAAACATCTCATCCTCAACGAGCGAACTGCCATAATTAACTGAAATATCAAAGTAATCCGAAAACTCGGTATACACCCAATTTTTAACTTGCATTCCACTTATTTCACTCATTTCTTCAGTCACACGATGTCCAAAATTCGGGCAGGCACCAATTGTCCAAAATGGATATTTTTTAACATCCATACTACAATCCATATAACACATAGTCTGCCAAACATCAGTCTCAAATGTAATCTCTTCCGGCAACACCGATTCTATTCTTTTTAACAGGAACTCATCTAGAAATTGTTTAACACCGACAGTTAGGAAAATGTCATAAGCAGCGGTAGACATATTGCTTACAAACACAATTTCAGGATAAAACTGAAATTGCAACCCGTCTTTACCAATCTTAACCCGTCGAATCACGTAACGCAACCCTCGATGTTCACAAATAAGTGTGGAAAGGGAAATATCTGGGATGTATAATTTACACCCTGTTAGCAAAGTCTCACAAATCAACATCATCGTATAGGTAACACGAAATTTCTTCCCTTTCCTAAGCTCCTCAACAGAAATGTTCACCACTCTGCAAAGATACCATCAGTTTATATAATTTCCATAACACATCTCGCCCTCACATTCAAATTTCCCAAATAGCCGAAACATTGTTTTACTAACTTTTTCATTTCAGTATTAGTAGTCTATTAGCCTACCTCTGGTCAAAAACAACGATAGGTTTCAGTATAGATTTTACTCGTACAAAACCCCAACTAACAGCACAGGATCCTCGACATTCGACACTCAATCGTCGAGACCTAGACCGTAGATAAAATTTCTGGTAATGAGTAACGTCTAGTCCCGACCAATACTCGACATCGTACCACGTACTTACTCCTTCCGACTGAGGTCCCAATTCTCCAATTATTTTGGGCTATAATTTCAATAATAGACTAAAATTTATTTCCAAATTCTCTTTAGTGATAAGTACCTAACAATCTACTTCATTTGGCGGCCTGTTCTGTAGTTAAACAGTATTCTTTACCTTAACTATTTCCGTTTCCGAGCCCTCTACAGCAGCAGAACTGGATTCTTTAGCAGATTTAATCTTTCCAGTTGGCCCAATTGTGTTCCGTCCACGCTTCTTTTTTCCAATTTTTACTAAAAACACCTAAAAGTGTTTATTTAATTCATTCCTTACGCCAAGTTCATCCCACATTCATAAATTCATTAACAACGAAGAAATTATTATGTTTCGATTGATACAAATTTTATACTGCATAACGGTGCTCTGTATTACATACTATATTTCACCAACACAATTCAATTCTAACAGGCACCGTCTCTTTTACACGCATGGTCCGCCCAAAACAGACTGTGCCCATTTTTAAATTATTTTTGTGATTTAATTCATTGTACTATCGGTTTTCATTTTATATCCAATTTCTTTTCAATTAAATAGCAACCCGTGAGAAACTGCTCATTTCAGGGTGTCTAGTCCTCCCTGAATTGGCCAGTCTTTCTCCTGATTCCTTTCTAATTTCATGGATTTTATGATATCATCCATAAGTTCTCATTCTTATTTTATTTTTTTATATTTTTTCAAAGTTAGCAGTAACTGCTTTAAAAACATTCAATAATTTTCACTTTCTCTCAATGTCGAATTTTCCAAATCCGTTATCACTTATAGATATATACTACCAACGTTCTATTTTTTTTATCATTTCATTTAATAATTTCTCCGTAGTTGACCATTTCTCACATTTCCGTTATTTAATTATATTAGTACGGCTAACTAGAACGAGCTCGGATCACGGACCCTCCAGAAGTCGATTACGACTAGTGCAGCGACCGTGTCCCTCCCTCATTTCATGAATTAGCCGTCAAATATATTATATTTTTATATAGTCAATTTTTTTTACGTCAAAATCATTAGTATTATTCACATCAACACAAGTAATTTTTCTCAATCCATAATGATTAATTCATTAGTATCATAACATTCACCAAATTAACAAACATACATGCAATATCTCACATAAACATCATTTGTTTACACCACATAATGAAATATACTTACAATCATTCGACTGCAGGCGTGCTACCAGTACAATAGGTAACGAAGCCGTTTCTCCCTTTCGTGCCGCCGGCATATTTTTTCCGCACAAAAAACTTCACATAGGATGTTCATCAACTTTTAACATGTATCTGTCATAATCATCTATCCCTCACCTGTTATTTACTACTCTACTCCACATCCTTCCACTCCTCCATTCAGTCTCCTTTCTCAGGTGTTCCGCCTCACACACAGTTAAAACACGATCCTACCACTCTGTCAAATTATGTATAATGTTTGTGTACTTTATGTATTATTACTCATGTTCCTCATTTGTACTCTTTTACACTATTATCAAGGCCAACTATGAAATTGTAACACTTTACACTATAATTGTGAAATATTATGAATTATTTAAACTTCGAACCGATAAACTGTCAACACTATGAAATTGTTCTAGAAAATTACTACTAACTACTATAAAGGTAATAATTTGTAAACAGAAATAATTTGTAACAAACTCCAGCGATCCACATCACAATGTAATCCTCACCAATTTAATTGTACTTGTGAGTTTGTAATTTTATATTTGTGTACATTGTACTCCGTCTAAATTTAAAAATATTGTCACCAAACTCCTGTATTTGTCATTCTTAAAGTTATCATATATACATGTATGTAAGTCATTTCTACGATATATCTCTCCGTTGTTTTGACGCTCGGAGGACCTCGCGCTTTTGCCGGTGGGATGTTCTGTTGTGTACATTCTGATGGGATGTACAAAAGTAATAGGGAAAACCCAACGGTAGAAATCTCACGCACAAGACGCGTGAAGCGTAGGAATATAGGTTACTCATTTTGTATAAAAACCGTATGTACATGACATACTGCATGACCAGTTGGTTGAGACGAGTAGAAGAGATTCGACAGAGTATCTGTGCTCAGCTGGGAGGCTGGGACTCTCTCAGTACTGTGCACTGATCAGAGGCTCCTTCGTCTTCCAGCTCAAAACTAACAAGAAAGAGATTGAATAAAGTTATATCCTTCCATTTTTTTATATAGTCTATAGTAAAGACTTCTTTCTCATTTTTCATCGTGGGCTATAGCCCGATCTCGCATGGAGTAGTCATCAGGGCCAATAGAAGCAGTAGCTGCCTTCTACAAGCATAGTGCCACATATTAGCCCCCGTGCCCTCTCCGGGCTTTCCACTGGAGCTCTTCTCCCAATCCTTAGAGACTCGGTAGGCAACTATTTTCTTGTGGAGTTATCTCTCCACTGCCTTCTTCCACTTCGTTCTGGTACTTACCTGATCTAATCCAGAGTAGTCCCCATTGTACCACTGCAGCTAACATGGACCGACACTTCTGTGGTATGTTCCCGTCCGCCGTCCACAACAGACAGTAAAAGAAGAAGGCAGCACAAGAAGACACCAGAAGAAGACACCAGAAGAAGACAACAGAAGAAGGGAAGACAAGAAGATGAGAGTAGAACGTAAGTTCTATCTCTCTCTCTCTCACATCAAACTCCCTCCAGCCAGCGTCGTTGGCCTACGGACCGACTTTAAACCGGAACAATCCGCGTCTCCTGCTCACTCTCTCTTTGTCATCTCGGGGACGTGTTCGGTGGATTCTGGAATGAACCACAACATATGTTCATATCGTCTATAAAGAAACAAAATGACCCATATCCATTTTTAGCTGCAAACAATATCAACTATTTACAAGAATATTCAATTATGTCTTTCGCGCATGTTAATAGAACATTTTGCACCTTTTCAAAAACATGGAATTAGAACATTTTGTAACTTTTCGAAAATATTTAAATGGGACATTTTGCACCTTTTCAAAAAGATGTAAATAGAACATTTTGCACCGTTTTGACAAACATGGAATTAGAACATTTTGCATCTTTTTAAAAACACGGAATTAGAACATGTTACACCTTTACAAAAACATTGAATTAGAACATTTTGCAACTTTTCAAAACCATGCAAATAGGACGGTTTACGTTTTTCAAAAACCTCATTAACATTGGACGCATATGTTTCTTATTTTGTTTTTAAGACATAGCTCATTTTTATTGTAGCTTCAATTAGAAATGGGTCATTTCGATTCTTTACAGACGATATAATCCCTTGGTTGACTAACTTGTTGTTAATAGTAATAATAGCGTACAATTAACTTCCTGTTATTAACACTTATGATTGATATCTTCTAACTAAATATGAACAGGTTCATTGATGTTATTGCACCTTTTTGTTTCTAACAGTGGTTAAGTAGCGACACGTGCCAATTATAGAAACGAGAGTAGGACATGATGTGTAATTTTGTAAAAATTCTACAAACATTTTTAGTTTGAATATGAATATCAATAAATTTACATATAATCATCTATAGCCTATGTCAGTGACACGATTGATTACTGACCTTAATTAAAATAATATCTATTTTCTCTTTTCTTTAATAAAATACACAGTAGTATTTTATATAATTTAAACAATAAATCGTAGTTTATTAAACACACAATAAATACTCAAACGTGGTTTCGAATCTCAAATATAAATTATAAGTGTAAATTTCGATAGTATCTTTCTTCATTGAATGTCAAAAATGCATTGAAGTTTCTTCTCAAACATGAATCAAAAAATAATACAGTTAACACTTTGTCTCCACAGAGAAATAATAATATAAATTCATTGGTTGAATTCTTCAGGATTTCGGGGGATTTAAAAAATGATAGTAGTATCATTTCTAAATACAGGGGTAAGATGAAACTAGTAACTATGACGCCGTAACATCCTTCTCCCTCATGAAGTATCTTCATCTAATTTAAGAACACATAGTTTAGTAACAGCTCGTCTGTAAACACAATCTTTTGTGCGCACGTCCACTACTCGAGTAACACCATCTTTTCCAGGATACACATTTTCAATTCTCCTAAGTGGCCAATAATAACGAGATCTATGAGAATCAACTAAAAGAACAATGACACCAATTTTCACATTAGAACAGTTTTTATACTACTTTGTTCTCTCATTCAGACTAGGTAAATATTCTTTCACAAATCGAGCCCAGAAGTAATCAGATAGCCGTTGAGCCATTCTCCACTGTTTTCTAAGTTTAAATCTTTATCTAAAAATACACCAGGACCTAAAGCTGAACTAGAAGAGCCAATCAAAAAACAATTTGGGGTTAGACTTTCAGGTTCACTATGATCATTAGATACTAAAGTTAAGGGTCTCGAGTTCACAATGCTTTCAGCTTCTGTCAATAAAGTCATAAGAACTTGTTCTCTTGAAATTCGTTCTTTCAGTGCAACTTGTAGTGACTTCTTTACACACTGAATAAGTCTTTCCCAGCTACCCCTAAAGTAAGGTGCAGCTGGTGGATTAAATAACCATTGAACTTTCTGCCTAATATGACGTTGTTGAATTTTAAAGTAATCGATTGATTTCAGGGCTTCTTTTAACTCTATCTCTGCTCCACGTAGATTTCGACTATTATCAGAATAAATCTCTTTTGGATTTCCTCTTCTTTTTACAAAACGTCGGAAAACTAGAATACAAGAGTCAAATGAATCAGTCAATTCCAAATGTACAGCACGAGTAGTCATGCAGACAAAAATCACTCTATATCTTTTTTCAGTTGATTTCTTAACCTTCACTTTCAACGAACCAAAGTAATCTAAACTAACAAAAACAAAAGCTCGAACCTAAATAGTAACTTGGCACGCTGAAACCTGTCATATTAAAGGTTGTTCAGGTTTAACTTTTCTCCGACGACAAACTAAACACTTGTAAATTTCTGATTTAACTGTACTTCGAAGAGTTAATATCTAATCACGCTGTCGTAATTCATTTATAATTGTTTTAGTTTCTTGGTGAATAAATCGTTCGTAATATTCCTTTATCAACAACCTTGTGTAACCATGACGTGGATGAAGAATTGAAGGTTGCTTAGCATAAAATGCCAATGAGGAATTTTCTAGACGTCCTTGAGTTCTTAACACCATTATTTAATCTTGGATTCGACCTGTAAATGGAACTGTTGATTTAAATTGGTTTCAGACTTTTGATTTGAGAAATTTCCGTTAAAAAATAGCAAGCTTGAACTTTTTTTATCCAAGCTATCTCAGCATTATCGATCTCCTGCACTGTCAGTGCTTTAGGGAATATCATCTTATCTTTCCCTTTTTTGCTCAAAAATGTCTTTATTGCTCTAAAGTAGAAAGCTGTACAGCGGATAAGTTTTCTCCATGAAGATAACTGAAGAATATCTGGAAGACTGGGTCTTTTTTCAACAATCACATTACAATATTCTGCCTTAAGTTGTAAATCTTCGGGCTTTGCTAAAGATGTAAAGTTTTCAGATTCTTTTGGCCAGAAACTGGGATCCTTCTTAAAGAATTCGGGTCTTTTTCACCATCTGTTAGTGCTTTTAAAACTTGTTTTAACGTTATCGCGGGTAGCATCATCAGCTACGTTGTCGTAAGTACTCACTAAATGCTAATCGTTTACATCTATCAGCTCCTTAATTTCTCCAACACGATGTCTAACGAACTGTTTGAACTGACGAGCATCAGCTCTGAGCCAACAAACAACAATTCTTGCATCTATTTAGAAATGAGTTGAATTAATCTGAACCTTGTGTTCTGACTTAATAGAAGCTAATAATCTACTTGCTAAAAGAGCAGCTTGTAGCTCCATGCGAGGAATTGATAAAAGCTTTAATGGAGCAACACGAGCTTTTGCGACAATAAATAAAGTGGCAATAACCGAATCTTTTTCAAATCTAAAATAAGCTACAGCAGCAAAGGCTGTTTCACTAGCATCTGCAAAAATATGAAGTTAAATTAAAGATGCTGTTGAAAATGCAGATCCATAAAATTGTGGAATTTGTATTAAAGAAATTTTTTGAAGATCAGTTATCCATCGTTTCTATTTCAAATTTAGATCATCTGTCAGTTTATCATCCCACCCTAGATTTGATCTCCAAATTTCTTGAAGTAGAATTCTAGCTTTAATCATTAAGTGAGCTATAATACCAAGGGAATCAAAAACAGACATGATAAGCTTTAGAATATCTCGTTTTGTGGGTTTCACAAGACCTTGAATAATCTCAGGTTTGCCTCTATGGAAATTCAGTTTAAACGTGAAATTGTCAGTTTTAGGATTCCACCACAGTCCAAGTACTCGTTCCATTGGTAACTCTGTATCTATACTGATTTCCTGTAAATATTTTTTTCGTGAATTAGATGGAATACTTTTCATCACTTCTTTAGAGTTACATATAAAATTTAAAATTTCGAAATTGCCTTGTCTGTATACAGAAATAACATCGTTGATAAGTTTCTTTGCTTCATTTTCTGTATCCGTACTGTCAAGCCAATCATCTATGTAGGTATGAAGTCAGATGGCCTTAGAGGCGTCTAGATATTCCTTTTTAAATTCTTTTGCGATTAAATTCTTCACAAACTGAGCTAATGATGGAGAGCACGCTGCACTAAACAAAACTCTTGTAATTACATAAATATCTGGTTCTTTAGTTGTATCAAAATCTCGCCACAGAAAACGTTAAGCGTGTTGATCTTTTTCACGAATGAAAACTCTTGAAAAAATTTCTTCGATATCTTCTAAAAATCCGATCTTTTTCAAGCAAAAATTATGAATTACTGATTGAAGGGGAAGTAGTTAATCTTTTCCAGTCAAGAAGAAATCGTTTAAACTGTATCCATGAGACTCAGCTGCAGCATCAAAAACCGGCCGGACCTTTCCTGGTTTATTTGGATTTATGACAGGAAAATGAGGCAAGTACCACATGTGCCTATCTCGAACAGCTGCTTTAGCAGCAGTCAACTTTCGGTAATAACCTTTAGCTATCATATCATCTATTGTATCTTTATAAGCTTTGGCTAATATTGGAACTCGTTTTGCTTTCTTTTTGGTATATAATAATCTCTGCATTGCTTAGTACTTACTTTTAGGAAGATGACATTCACTATTTCTCTTTAGTAGTCCATTCTCAAACCCACCTTGTAGTCTCTTAGTCGTTCTATGCATAATTTCTAAAGATGATTTGTCTTATTTTGATCTCGGATTTTTATGTATCACCTTCACCCCAAACGATTCTGTGGAGAAGGAATCTTTGACTAACTGATGGAGAAAATCGTTTACATCTTCAGTTTCATAGACTTGTTAAATGGTATAAGTTACATCCGAAACTCTTCCCAAGTTAGTTGCCGGACCATGAACTACCCAACCTAAACGAGTTTTTAAGGCAAACGGAGCAATCCACGCGCCATGAACGGACTTGAAACTACTAAGTAGCATCGGATTGTTTTGACCAATAAGGATAACTGGAGTAGCATGATGAAGTGACGAAAATGGAATATCTTGCAAATATGGCCAATGACTACGAAGTTCATCAATATTCAAAGATTGAGATCGTAGAGCTAAATTCTGAACAGTTCTTGCTGACGTTATCCTATACGACTTAGCATTCTCGTGAACTCCTTCAATTTCTGAAGCCACACTCTTAGAATTCATTTCAATCTGAACCGTTTTATTTGTCCATTGAAGACTTAACGGTTGCTCAGACCCTTTTAATCCAAGTATAGAACTAATCCTTTCATCAATTTAAGTAAAAGTTGACGCGTCATCTAATAAAGCATACGTTTCAATCGATCCGGAAGGTCCTACTAGACAAACAGGCGAAATTTGTAAAAGACAAGCATCATTGGACTTCAACCAAGTATTACCGCACCAACTTCTTAGATCTGTGGAAGCTGCAGTTGTTGAACAAGTATCATCACGATTAACCTTTTTTTCCGTATTATCAGGATTAGGGTTTTTTGTTACATTAGGGTTATAAAGAAGAGTATGATGAATATGAGTGCAACTACCTACTCCACACTATTTTTTATTAGGACAATTTGAAGTCTAATGACTCTTCTGAAAACAACAAAAGCACACTTTTGCCGACCAAATTATTTCGCATCTCTTATCAATATCAGCTTTTGTCAATTTAAAACAATCTATGGTTTCATGATTGGATTTTGAACAACACTGACAAGACGACTTAGTTCCCTTTGAAGGTTTCTTTTCCTGTGTACTCAAAACTGTATCTCGACTGTTACGTTGCCTGGCATGATGATGACCGGACGTAGAAGCTCTAGTAGACCTAGACGGTAAACAAGAAACAGCTGAAGCTACTGTATCTAACCAGGACGAAAAATCTTTTAAATTTGCATTATTAATCATTTTCTTTTCCGCAACTTCAAATCCCCAACGCGTACGATAGCTTTGAGGCAACTTTAAAACTAGTTCTTCTAACAGTTGAGGGTTGAATAAGTAGCCATGCATATTGACTACTTCAATAGTTGTAACCAAGTTTTGAACTACATTCACATACAAGATGATGGACTCAGGATTATTTTCATTTGGAGAAGCTAATTGATGGACTTTAGTCGTAAAAGCTTGGATGATCTGCAAAGGCCTACCAAGTGTTTGTCTTAGAGTTTCTAAAACTTTGGCTAAATTTTCTGGAAAACCAAGAAGTGAAGCTACGGCTTCTCTTGCTTCACCCCGTAAACACTTATCAAGTCTGTCCATCTGTTCAGTATCTGAGAGTCCACATGACTCAGTGATTTGATTAAACTGACAAATAAAAGCAGGCCATTCTTCAGGCTTGCCTGTAAAATTCGTAAATTTTTGGCAATAAGTTTGTCGAGACAGAAACTCCTTCATTTTGGAGTTGCTCACAGCTGAATTTGATTGTTGCTGCAAACCCATCGTTATTGCTTTTGCAATTTCCATACCAATTTTCAATGTATCTGAAACTTGATCAGTCGATTGACTTTCAATTATAATTGGTTTTTCAATAGAATTATTTCGGGAAAAATTAAATATCAGGGACAAATTTGATCGGGGGAAGGGGTTGTTAGAATTATTAAGATCTTTCAATAAGGGACACGGGGGCTTATCACTACTCTGTAGATAAGTTTGAATTGTTGATGTTTTCAGAATGCTGCCCATGATTATCATTGCCAGTTAAATGTGTGCTGGATGGTACTGCAGGTAACTTGTCTACAGCAAGATCTATCTCAGTTACTGGGTTTCTACAATTTGTAGTGTCTCCTGTAGCTTTATTCATAGTGTTAGTTGAAGCCAGGTCTAAATTTGGATGAAATAAGTGAGAACGCAATACTAATTCTTTTACGGTCAAAGCTAACTCTATTTCTTTTCTTTTTTTTTCTCGCTCTTGTCTAAGCATCTCTTCAAGCCATTGTACAAGTTCTACCCTACTATGAAATGTTGGAATGTTGGATGCCATTGCCATTGTTGTATGCATTGTCGTTGAATTGGAACTAGATGTCATATTATCGAATGACTGACCACTACGTATACTAGGATTGTGCAAATTAGCATTACCTGTGTCAGCTGGACTACTAGCATTTTTATGAGCTTTATAGTGGTCGTTGTTTTCTCCAGAACTAGAAATTCCATAGGAACAGTGAGCAACAGGCATTTGGCCACCATCTGGGATGTCATCAGTGGCATCAATAGGACTTGGGGCGATTTGAGATGGCACCGGTGGTACATCACCTTGACTATGGTCACAGCCTCGGATCATCGCTGGGTCATCTATACGTCTATCTCGGGTTTTATCTTGACGTGGGGTACTATTTCGACTTCTATCAGTTGAATTGTTTCTTTTTTCGAACAGCCTAGCACTGACACGCCGGCTAGGAGGTTTTTTGTCTTCGTCTTTTATCCCCAAAAAGAGGAATGCAGAAATGCAGGTCCTTTTTAGATGCTGAGCTTAAGCATCTATTGTAATGGTCATGTCCGTCCGTCCGTCCGTCCGTCCGTCCGTTGGCCGCACGCTACAGGTCAAACCGTTTACACTATTGTCTTAGAACTTTTTTAAAACAATCACAAAAGCGAGCCGGCAGGTCTGTATTGTTTTTTCACTGTAATCGAACTGACCATTTCTTCCCAATTAACAGTTAACTGGACCAAGATCACAAATTTTTGAAGTAAAATCATGCAAAAACGGATAAAGGGGCAGGACATAAATGACGCCACACTTTACCCAAATTTTTGACCCACCCACCTACCTTGTTAATCTCGTTAGCCCTGCTTAAATGGCTATATCTTTAATACAGTGTGTCATTTTTTTCCAAGTGACCCACCCTGAACGTGGGCGGCGCCTTTTGTGTCCGACCCCAATGCGTACAACTTAGATTAGAGTTGCACCAGGCAAACACACCAGTCAACAGTACCAGTTACACTCACCAGCCTAATGCACAAACCCAATGTACCAGCCAAATGCACCAGCCAAATGTACAAGCCAAATGCACCAGCCAAATGCACCAACCAAATTCACAAGCCAAATGCACCAGCTAAATGCACCAGGGCTTATCAAGCTTCGCCATTTAAAATACACATGGAAACTTTTTACGAATTTCCATCACAAGTACGCGTACTACTTGCATATGTACGTTCACAGGGGAACCTAGTATAGTACTATTGGGTCTGGGAATGTAATAAATGGGTTATAGATGGTGACGGATCGCCCATAAATGACGTCCTTCACATTTTACAGTTTTGAGTACCCCCAATTTCAACCTTTTCTTCAACCTATTTTAACTACATGTCATGGACTTACCTATATATGTTTTAGGTATTCAGGGATCGTCTATAATGACGTCCTTAAAAAAACATAGTTTTTTTTTCACTGTAATCGAACTGACCATTGCTTAGCAATTAAATGTTGAACTGACCAAGGTCAACAAATTTACAAGTAAGCACCATAAAAACGGGGGTAGCGATAAACATAGCTGAGCGCAAGACATATGCCTAGCTATGAAACGAAATACATAGAACCATTTCCAGCCAGGTTCACGTGAAAATTTCTTTCAGACACCCCCCCCCCCTCCCTAAGCTGCTATCGCATTTACATTAGGTAAGCAGGTTAGGGGTGACGCGCAAATGACGTCAGGCAAAAAATTCTTTTAAACACCCCCACCCAGCTGCTATTGCATTCACATTTAGTAAGCAGGCCCGGGATGACGCGCAAATGACGTCACGTGCAAATTTCTTCTACACACCCCCAACCAGCAGTTATCGCATTAACATTAGGTAAGCAGGTTAGGGGTGACGCGCAAATGACGTCACGTGAAAATTTATGTTAGACAGCCCAATCCAGCTGCTTTTGCATTCACATTAGGTAAGCAGGTTGGGGAGGACCGTCAAATGACGTCAGATTAATATCTCTTTGAGACACCTTTACTCAGCTGCTGTTGCATTCACATAAAGTAAGCAGGCTTGGGGTGACGCACAAATGACGTCACGTGAAAATTTCTTTTAGACACCCCCACCCAGCTGTTATCGCATTCACATTGGGTAAGCAGGTTACGGGTGACGCGCAAATGACGTCACGTAAAAATTTATGTTTGACAGCCCCACCCAGCTGCTATCGCATTAAAATTAGGTGAGCAGGCTAGGGGTGACGCGCAAATGACGTCACGTAAAAATTTATGTTAGACAACTCTACCCAGCTGCTATTGCATTAACATTAGGTATATATTTAACATGGAATCATACTAATATGCATACGGGGATCGTACGTAAATGACGTTATCTGAAAATTATCTCTTTCGAAATTTGCTTTGTCATTAGTTTAAGAATTAAGTAATCCGATATATTTGACATAGGATCTTACTGGTATGCATACAAGGATCGTTCATAAATGACGTTATTCAAAAATTAATATTTTAGAGATCCCCTTTGTCATTTGTTTAAGAATGAAGTAATCAGATATATTTGACATGGGATCTTACTAGTATGCATACGGGGATCGTCCATAAATGACGTTATTTGAAATTCACTACATTAGAAATCCCCTTTGTCATTAGTTCAAGAATTAAGTAATTACATTTATTTAACATGCGATCTTACTAGTATGCATACGGAGATCGTCCATAAATGACGTTACTTAAATATTTCTACTTGCGAAATCCCCTTTGGCATCAGTTTAAAAATTAAGTAATCGGATATATTTGACATAGGATTTTACTAGTATGCATACGAGGATCGCTCGTAAATAACGTTATTTAGCAAACACTACTTTACAGATCCTCTTTCTGATTTGTTCAAGTTGTTAAAGCTCAGCATCTACTTCGGGCCCGCCTCCGGTCGACAAATCCGGCGCGAAGCGCCGGATTTTTAATTTCAAATCTGGCCACCCTAGATCTTGATTTCGTCAAAGCAGGAAATTGGGGCCAGCATAGGACTCAGTGACAGTAGAAATGACCAATGTAGGACGGTGGCAGCAAAAACCCGTAGAAAAATACTTACCGTAATGACTGGGTTTCTTATCGTAGCCTGGAAGTCCAAAATTTCAATTTTCAAATTTCAATTTCTTCAAAAAATGGACTTTACCAGGGCGGAGATGGATTCCAGAAGTAGCAAACGGACAAATTGTAAATTTCAGATGATTCCCGCCGAAATTCAAGAAAGGTCAAGTGGAGGTCAGAAGGTCACGGATGAAGAGTACGATACAGGAAGGTAAGTAGAGATGACTGACACGTCCAATTTCAAATTAGAAAAAATCCCGCAAAGAAAATACGAAATTCTCGAAATTTTTGAAAAGGTCACAGTCAAGGTCAACAAAAATTCCAGGTAAGGGTAGTATTTTAAATTTCATTAATGTAGGTATCTCCAGAAAAAAGAATTTTTAAAATCGGACCAGAATTGAGGAAGTTGCCAAATCTGTAGCCGGAGCCGGAAGTCAGGAGCGGGTAGCAAAGAAGAATTCGGATTGCTCCACACCCCACAGAAACTCCGTTGAAAATTTTTGCACCACGCTGGTAGCCGGAGGAGGATGTCTCGGATTTTTATCACAGGGAAGGTTCGGAGGATTGAGGGCGCCAAAATGTCAGTGACACGATTGATCACTGACCTTAATTAAAATAATATCTATTTTCTCTTTTCTTTAATAAAATACACAGTAGTATTTTATATAATTTAAACAATAACTCGTAGTTTATTAAACACACAATAAATACTCAAACGTGGTTTCGAATCTCAAATATAAATTATTAGTGTAAATTTCGATAGTATCTTTCTTTATTGAATGTCAAAAATGCATTGAAGTTTCTTCTCAAACATGAATCAAAAAATAATAGATTTAACACTTTGTCTCTACAGAGAAATAATAATATAAATTCATTGGTTGAATTCTTCGGGATTTCGGGGGATTTTAGAAATGATATTAGTATCATTTCTAAATACGGGGGTAGGATGAAACTAGTAATTATGACGCCGTAACAGCCTATCAAATGTACGGTTTATACTATAGTATAGTACATTCTACAATATAATTATTCCCATGTGGTTGTGCAAATAATTTATTTAATAATTTTGTTTTTGTTATGAGACTAAAGCGTCACCACTATGATAGATATTTGAGGTAGTATACTGTAATTGGTACTATCACATTTAATCATTATGTATGTATATAGCTTTGAATACCTTATAATTACTTTATAATTTTTAGTTATAAAATTACAACATCTTTAAATTGTATAGAGTAGAGAGAACACTGTCAACTGAAGTGGAAATGTGTCCTATTATTTACTTGTACCACTTCTGTTACGTGGATGAGTGTATTATTGAATTTAGCCTTGTTCGGTGACCGTGTTGAACTTGTCAGTTCCTTTTCTCAAAATAATGCAATGTTATTAGGTATATGTATATATCGTCTGATCGAAAATAACTAAAATGACCCATATCCATTTGTAGCTAAAAACAACATCCACTATCTACAAAAAATATTGAAACATGTTTACAAAGCATTCAAATAGAATTTTTTGCAATTTAAAAAAATATATAAGTAGAATATTTTGCACTTTTCTAAAACACGAATTAGAAAATTTTTCACCTTTTCAAACACATGGAATTAGAACATTTTGCTCCTTTTCAAAAACATGTAAATTAGATAATTTTGTACTTTTCACAAGCTCTTAATTAACATGTTACACATGTTTCTCATTTTGTTTTTATGACATACATAGCTCATTTTGATTCAAGCTTAAATTGGATATGGGTCATTTTGGTTCTTCACAGACGATATTATGCTGCAAAACGGGAAAATTTTGGAATTGGCACTTGAATTTTTGAATGAGTTAAAAAATCGAATCGTCCAAATGAAATTGAGGCAATTATATAATATAAACAGTTAACATTTTCGTCTTTATCATTTTTTAAGCGTCATTTTGTTTTATTAAGAATTAAGATAGGAAAACGTAAAAATGTGCACATCAACATTTCAAAACTCGAGAAAAAATATAAAATGATTTGATAAAAGATTGCAATCAAAAAAATCACAGTAAAATTATCCTATTATCGCAATATCCCTTAACATTCTCTTATCAAAATTTAATAAGTTACTGCAATAGGAAAAATACAATTAAATGAAACAGCTTCAGGTTCCGGTCCTTGTGTAGTACAAGAAATCCGCAGCAAGCCGTACGAAATGACGAAATTATTCTAGCTTTTGAAGAATAGGAGGGCTCTTCTTAAGGAAGGTTTTCAGAGCTGCTTCTGCAGAAAACTGATTTCGAATCGGACTCATCAAGTCTGCTGATTTGGCTGGGCTCGCCACTTTAAGCGTAGGAGCTACTGCTGCTCCTGTCTTGACTTTGACTTTGTTTGGGTCTTCAACAGAAATCACAAAAACTTGAGCCATTTTCTCTTCTAGAGCATTCCTTCCTTTTCTTCAGCTCGAAGTTTCGAAAGGAGTCGATGACGCAAAGCCACAGCTTCGGGATGTCCAGGTTCCAGTTTTGAAGAGTTGGCCAGGGATTTGAACGCCTCCTCCAGCTTGTTCTGCTTCCAAAGTCCTTTCGCATTCCTTTTGTAAGAAGATTCACGAAAGGAAACAAAATACAATCAGTCATAAATAAGTTGCTTAAAAACATGATATTATTTGTAGGTAGATATATAATTTAAAAGTAGTAGTTTATTTGTGTGTATGGTTAATTACCGATAGTACAGTTTCCCATTTAGCATTGGAAGCTTTTTCCGCTTAACTATTTCAAATACTTCACAAGCCCTGTGTGGCTCTTCAAGTCCCAAGAAAGTTGCTGCAAGATTCGAGTACATTTTGTACAACTGGCGTTCTTTTTCTTCTCCATCAGCAGGGTATACTGTGTTGTAGTTAACTAGGATGTGGATTCCAGTGTTATAGCTAAAAGAAAATTATTTTACAATACATCGTCAGTGAAGAACCAAAATGACTCATATTCAATTTAAACTATAATCAAAATAAGCTATGTCATAAAAACAAAATGAGAAACATGCGCAAAATGTTAATTAAGAGTTTCTGAAAGGCTTACAATATTCTATTTGCATGTTTTTGAAAAGTGGGAAATGTTCTATATATTTACATTTTTTTTTGAAAAGTGTAAAATGTTCTATTTTCATGATTTTGAAAAGTGTAACACGTTCTATTTACATATTTTTGAAAAGTGTAAATTGTTCGATTTACGTATTTTGTAAAAGTGCAATATTGTCTATTTAAATGTTTTCAAGACATGTTTCAATATTTTTGTAGATAGTGGATATTGGTTTTAGCTACAAATGGATATGGGTCATTTTGGTTCATCACAGACGATATAAAAAATAAAATAAAATAATTCTAGAATAACTTTTTGAATTCGACATTATTTTTACTCGTTCATTGTACTCACCATCTCACAGCATCATGATACTCTTCCCCACTGAAAAATGCGTTCCCATCCTGATTCATGTCTTCAACTTCTTCCAAAATCTGAGAAAATTCAAGACGCTGACGTTCCCCAACCGACATTTGGAACAGCGGCGTGGAAGAAGAAACATCCAGCTCAGTCAGCTCGATAATGAAAAGGATCTTCGAATCTGTATGAACAATAAGCAAATTAAAATAATTATTATTAGCGTTAGATTAGTCTTGTAATGTAATGCAATTTATAAAAAAATCAATTTTCATAATATTATATAGTTTCGTACCGCGTGGGACTCTTGGAGGACATCCACAAAAGCCATAAGCATAGTCCGATGTGCTGATGAAGAGAGATACTTCTCCGTATTCCATTGTGGCCAGAGCAATATTCATCGAGAGAATCCTTTGACTTTTATCCAATTTAAATGTTTCCAGTCACTGTCGCTCCTCTGTAGAGTCAATGGGCGATCGTGTCGGCCCGTCCTTCACCTCAGCAAACATGATGTAATGGATCCAGATTTAAACCCCTTTTTTAGGGGCAGTGCCATTTCCTTCTCGCAGCACCTGTGAGAAAAAAATGGAATCACGGTTTAGTCTTAATAATTCATAGAACTATAATTAATTAATCAGCATTAATAAATTCATGGTAAAAAATGTCATATGTATCGTCTGTGAAGAACTAAAATGACCCATATCCATTCTTATAATATTACAAAATGCGCTGATTATTTATGAAACTCATACAATATAATATTATGTATGATGTTGAAAGCGTGTAAATAGGACATTTTGGACTTTTCAAAACTATGTATTTAGAACAATTTGCACTTTTCAAAACCAAGTATACTAAAACATTTTGCACTTTTCAAAAACATGTAAATCGAACATTTTACACTTTTTAAAACCACATAAATAGAACGTTGAGCACTTTTCAAAAGCATGTGATGTAAATAGAACCTTTTCACCTATCAAAAACTCATATTTAACATTCTACGCACCCATATAGGCATCATTTCGTCTTTTTTGACATAGCTAATTTTGATTCTAGCTGAAAGTGGATATGGGTCACTTTGGTTCTTCACAGACGACATTTGAAATAATTAAAAATCTCTTACAAGTTTTTGAACCTCGCCATCCTCGGTGATAGGTGTACTATCTGTATTCGGGAACAACGTGTCGAAGGTGGAAGTGGACCTTATCCCTTTGAGAATGGGAGCATTGAAAACCAGAGAATTAGATCCATCATCCAGCTCTTGCTTCAGCTTGTGATACTTCCCGTACAACACATCGTCCGAATCTGCATAGTTCTCAACCGAATAGTTATTTTGCCTCCCTGAGCCGTTGGACGAAAAGAATTCTTCATCGTCTACAAGATCTTCGAGATATGTATAGCCTGCCTTTGTTAGTTTCCTGTAAGAAAATTTTCAAAATTTACAATAATAAGAAATTAGTAATATTTCGAAATATTATTTTATTATTTTAGGATTAATTGTGATTAGTCACAATAATTTCCAATCACTGCGTTTGCTGAACCTAATTATATACAGTATTTTACAAACTTCAAAATCAGCAAAGTATACATACCTACATCAATAAATAAATGAAATAAAATATGGTTTAATTAGGTATTTATAAAGAGCCATACCGTAAATCCATATCTGCACCATTAGAAGTCCGATATTTGCTTGACGAATCTCCAAAGGAGTTTCCAGTGGAGCCCATGATTCAGATGATGAACTTGCTTTCAAAAATAAGAGTATTGAGATTTCAGATGGACTTGAAAAACCAGTCAACCACTGCAGTGGAAAAAAAGCCACTTTTGAGAAGAAAATTCAAACAGGGGACTTACTACGAAACTACTGAAGGTATTGGGATAGGACGGCAGACGAGCTAAAAAGTAGACAACCCTCCAAGAAACACGGGTATGAGCGAAATAAAAAATAAACTGAAAAGTATCTGGCTTTTATAGGCAAAGCCATGCACTGACTAGTGAGCTAGATAGGCAGTCGTCGCCGTCGTAGAATCGAAATTGGAACTGAAAATTCGTTGACTATTCAAATCCTAATTAAGAGCCAATCAAGATCGAGAACCAACGACAAGGATTCGACGATTATTCCTGAAGCAAGGTACTAGGGACTGGGGACTGGGAGTGTTCGAGTTTTGCATTAAAGTTTGAGGTACCTTCGTGAAAATTAGGGAATTTCGTTTAATTCCAACTAGGGTTACAAAATGTATCATTTTCCAAACGTTTGTCGAATACTCGTATTATACAATTCGACCAAAGTAATTTAGGCAGTAAAATGTACACTAAAGTGGAGAAACGTAGCAGCACTGAAATTGCAACGAAATAATCCTAAAAAGTTCTAGAACCCTAGCTAAAGCTAATGCATATTTATTATTAATAATATCGTCACTAGCATAGCCCACAGGATCATTCATAAATGATGTCATCAATGCAATGGTGTTTTTCGGATAACCTTCCTCCAGAATATGACAGTCAGTTCTAATAATACTATGCATCCCAGTTAACATCATTTTTGGCATTTTTAAAATAACTGGCTTAGTGTGTACCGGAACCAGATTAAAGACAGCTTTATTAATTAACTTGACGTTGTTAGTTTTGTTAATGACGTAATAATATTACATTAATATTAATGAAATTGAAATTGAAAATTCAAGGAATTCGCTAACAGCAGTAGCAGTCAGTTGATTATAATAATTTGAATTAAATTAATAATTATATTAAATTAAACTCCATAACGTTGATAAGGATACAGAAATATCGTGTAGGCAGATTTTTCTAATTTATCACATGGCATGCTACACTAAAAGTTTCGATCGAAGTTTCTCACCCCAAAGCCAAAACCCTTTAATACTAATTATACTATTTAATTATTAGTTTTATATTAAGAGGAAAGAATTTATGCAACAAATCAATCATTAGCATACAATTATATGCTTACCCTGTAGGATACAGTTATACCTATACACAATGTTTATGACAGATTTGATTAGATTATGTAATTAGGATATGAACTAATTTAAATTAGGTTATTTGTGCTGCATTTAATGTATTGGATTTAGAGCCTGGATCGTAGACATGATGGCGATCATAGATTCTCTGGCTTCCTCTTAGGGCTTCTCTACTTTACTCCCTCATCCGAATATCAACGTACGCTGCAACAGGTTCTAGGTTGAGACGTGTTTCTGGAATAAATTCGGTTTTAAATAATTAATGTAATACATTTTGTTAACGTGAGGATACTTTCCGAGCAATTTCGGTAATGGCATTTTGTAAATGTTAATGCTAAATTAAATTGAAAAACTACCAGCTTTATCATAAACTACTGCCATAGTGATATTATGACTACGTTAATTTACTGATCAAACTTATTTGAACGCTTTGTTATGTTTGTGTAAATAGCATTAAATAATTTAAACTTTTAGTTGTACCTTCCATTTCTTTAACGTTCTGACGGCAATTAAAATAAAACATGATCTTGGTCCGGTGAATTACATGTTGGAAACCATGAATGGCTGTTATTTTTGAGGCAAACTTGTCGCACAATTTGTAACAAAATGTGAATTTGAATTCCTTCAAATCTGCGACAAAAATACGTATTATCAAATATTAACAGAATGAGTATTGGGCTTGAGTCACCGACTGTAAACCACAATAATGCCACCAGAAGATTTAGTCTACAAAGAATCAAAGACATAGGAAATGACATACTTACTCTTACTATCCCCGATGTATGGTTGAGTTCGTTCGAAAACTGCCCCAGGACCCACACCTAACTCACTTTTAGTATCAGTTACGCTAGTCTCAATTTTCGCACATATTTCTTTCGAAAACCCTGTAAAGAAGCTGTCCACATCCGCCATACTCCAACCAGACTCCGGTACCATTTTGCATACTAATTCAAATCTCTGTAATTGTGGAAATACACTCCAGACCCAGTTTTGATTCAAAACGCACTCGAGAGACTGGAACGTAATGTTTAAATGGGAAACATTAGGGAATAATTGTGACATCTTTTCGCCATCCAGTGGGAATCGACCTAATTCCAAGCTGGTCACTATTGGGAGAGTATCACCAGGAACAGTGGTCACTCCATCCGCTTCAAGATGTTCCAGGGAAAAGAATTCTAGAAATTTGTCACCTCGAGTAAACATAGATTCCCTAGAAAACACCTTCACGTCGCGGAGACGTGGAAAATAATCTGCTGGGATATTGATATTATTATTCCCTTGATTTCGCCGTATAAGCTCACTAGTAAAGACATCAACTGGACCATCGGCAGTTAATTCCCCAGCTTGCAATGCTCGTCCCAGAACATCTCCTACGAAATGGAATCGGATAGTGGATGGGGCTTTGTAACATACCAATTCAAGACATCTTAAATGAGGAAGCGGGGGAACAAAAATGTTGACAAGGTGGTCTGTTCCACGCAAAGTAATCTCGAGATGTTTTAACGACGTCTTGCTTGCACTCAAAATTAAATTGAGACCATTTATCATAACATCATTCGTGTTATTAACAACTCCCCAATCTTCTATAAACACGACTGTTAATTTGCTTAGTTGAAATGTGGGAACATTTGGAAGGCTGCCTTTCAAAATCGTATCCATCACAAGTTTTTTGAAACGCGGAGTTAGATGTAGCAGACCAAACCATGCACCTTTCACCAAATGGCATTTTTCCATTTCAAGCAAATCTTCGAGTGATGACGTCGCAATATCTTGAATAGCAATCAAATTCGGCGAACATTTTATTTGTTCCTTCACAAAATTAAATCTAACCTCGTCACAAACGTGCGGAGGTCCTCTGCCTCCCAGAAAAATCTCTTTTAATTGTAGTGTTGACGGCGGAGGGAGACACACTGGCATTCCACGTTGACTCGCCTCATTGTATTTATTTTCATACTGAAAATCAAAATCTGGAATATCCAAGGAAATTAAATGAGGCGTGTGGACGTAGAGTAGATTTTGAAGCGCGTTTTTCGAGATTGCGTTAACCAACGAAAGCTTTCTCATTTTCTTTCCATGCAGGGACAGGAAGAGGAGTAGATCTGCGCAAAACTCAGCCACGCCGGCATCGGCAGAGTCGGGTATAGACCACCGTTCATTAGAACAAGGTCCACATATTAGATAATTGATGACAAAGCTGGTAGATGGGAATTTCGGAGAAGTAGAAATTAGTTCACTCAGATTTGAAAGGTCGCTGTTTTCGAGAGGACGAGTATCGAGTCCCGACATAACTTTTTTTATCTTGCCACAGGACAGCGGTATTCTACACAGATTTCTTTTAAGAAGCACTGATGTTGCGGCACTTGCGGCATCTCTCCAACATCGATTTACAAGGCGAAATTGCAACAGATCTTTTGCAGTGAGAATCCGTAGGTTGTCTAATATATCGGGGAGGATCTGTCACAATATATTGTGCATCATATTTCATAAATTAAATAAACTAGGCAGTATAGTGAAATTTTGTTTCGATGTAACTACTTTTAAGATGTATTATGTAAGCCACTACTTCAGTAAATAGTTAAATCAGCCAATCGAGTTTTTATTTACATTAAAAATCACTTACATCCTCTGTAAACACATTGGCAAAAGCTTCAGTAACATCTTCAGAGTTGGCCACTTGAGATACATCTGGAACTGAACCAGCGATATCATCCGTCACACTTTCCTTCTCATCTTTAGTAGTGGCTTCAGTCCGGATACATTTTGAAACTGGATTCGAATCCGAATTCATTTTGAATTTAGTGCTTCAACTAAAATACATTAAATAAAAACAAAAACATGATATTATTATACAGAAACAATACCATCTGCTGGTTTTGTTCTACTAGTTGAGTCTCAAAAATATTCAACTGTGTTTGGTGGCGAACCCAGAGTTGTATGAAATATGGAAATATGAAACTTCAGGTCATGAAGCTGTTGTCTCAACTTCCGTAGATGAAGGTAGGTGTAAAACCCTAAATAATAGTAGCTTCTAAAATCCAGATTTATGCAGCACAGCAATAATGGAAATAATAATAATTCCTCAAATGGACTTAAACCCAAAAACCAACACTTCTACAAAATAATAAATAAGATTTATTTAACTATAGGAAGATGAAGGCAAAGCAGTAGTATAGTTTACAATGGAACGTGTTAAAAGATACAGGTAGAGCAGATCAGTTTGTAAGTCCGATCCGCAACGGAGTTGGATTGAAAGCCGGAGATTTTAGGCTGAGTTGGTCTGATTACATCGAAAAGACGGCGTGGTCGGACCGCATGGGGAACTCGAAGTTTCCAGAAATAATACATAGCACAATTAATAAAAATGTAGTTCTAGTCAACGTGGACTAGAACACAGAATCTAATGCATAGCAGGACTTGAGTTCAAGGATGGATCTGGCCGGAAATGTAAAGAATGTAAGAATTAACATAATTAGCATATAGATAAGTGACCGAGCCAGATCGAAGAATAGAATTATACATAGAATGTCAGGAATGAGGAAAGTCATGACTAAATTAATATTTATCTAGGCATAACTTACAGATATGTGACATCTTGATCGATAATGCTCCTTAATATTGCACTAATGACTAATACATATTTACATCAAAATCACATTAAATATGAATATTAATGCTGGCATTTCAACTTACAAACTTGAGAAGTTGAACAAACTTTTAGGAGTAAAATAAAATAAATCAAAACTTCAATTCAATACCGAACAAACTGATACGAATTTAATCCACGGGCCACTATAACAACACCAGCCACAATGCAATTAGGCACCATCACCCCACAGTAACCTCACGAAAAGATTATGGACCTAAATAGCTACACCTGTAAACTAAACTGTACAGATACAGTACAGCTTCCGGTACGGGTGTCGGTTATGCGAATGATAGCATGGAAACTATAATTTATCTGATTGAATATTCGACTGAATAAAAGACAAGTTCCAGAGGATACAAGTCCAAATGAAGAAAAATAAGTTTAGATGCTTACAGCTCCACAAGTTTCTATCGAATGAATTTTTATTTATCATAATGGTTCAGACTTAAACTATTCATGTTTCATAAATAAAATAATAACAGTTACAATTTTGGTTTGAAGTCACGTTCATATAAATTGTTGAATGTTCCGAATTGCACATAATACATATAATTCATATTAGGTATATACACCTCAGTGAAATACAGGAGGTGTGAAATGTGAAATTCATAGAATGGAATTGGATTGCGTTATTAAAGAAATGCCGATGTCTACAATAATACAGCAATAAAAGACAGAGACTCGAAGGTCCTGTTTACAAGTTTGAGACTCGGTTGCAACTTACAATGAATGTTGCTGACCAAGGTATTTGTGTCACAATATTATATTACGCTGAAGAATATTATAAGTGACACGGAAAATATTTTAACATGATAATATAATTTCCAATGAATGCTTTACATTTAGCGTTAAGTTGATTATAGATTATAACTATATGTATTGGTTATATATATAGTTGCATATATCTGTATATCTATACTTAATACCCTCCTCGATTTAGGTTTACACTAATTAATCCAATTGATTAGGGGAGAGCTGAATCGTCAATTCCAATAGGTGGTGAATTCGGTTGTGGTAGCAGAAATCCAAGGATTAGTTGCTACGTCTGGGAACCTCGGGGTGCAGGAGCGGGAAATACGTATGGTTGATCTGCTCCGGCTGAATCCAAATTAGAAGTAGAAGTATATGAGCTCCGTCTCTGCAAAGTGGAAGGAGTATGTCCTGTAGGTGCAGACTGGACAGCTGGGGAGGTTTGGATATTCCCCATCTCTATTCCGGCTTGTAGGCGTAAATGAGAGTCCTGATGGTTGTCATCTGATCTTTTACTGGGCCAACGTAAACTGGGCCAGGTACTGGTGTTGATAGTCCGGGTTTTCTTGTAGATTCTGTATAATAGAAATGCCAGAACTACTACAGATACGAACATTGTGATCCAGATCCATGTGGTGAACCAGGATGATGTAGGAACATCCGACCAGTGAATGTAGTCCGGTTCCTCTATTTTGAAGGTGTCATTCAGTGTTCCATAGTCAAGTTTTGGAATGACAAGCCAATTGATACTGTCCTGTATCCGGGGATCCTCACGTTGAGTGAAAATGAGATCTAGAATATTTCCACGGTAAGTGTTGTTCAGGATTGTGAATGTGGAACTTATCGGAAGAGTAAATACTCCAATTGGACAAGGAGTAATACGATTGTCATTTATCTGTATATTTAAATAAGGACAATAGATATGGTATTTCCCGTCAAAGGCTTTCACTTGTATGTGATCTTCCTCGTCCGTGGCGACACGAGAGTGGCACTTTTTTAGGGTGTACAAGTCTTTCGGATTCTTGAAGACATCCCAGGGACGGCAAGCTTGACGGGTGGTAGCCATAATACGATCTTTAAATTTGAAATCAAGATCAGTGTCGTAGACACAGTCATCATCCACAGAGATTAATGCGTTTCGTGGGCCAGTGTATTCCAGAGTACAAGAGATGTTATTCTGGATTGTGAGGAGATGGAAAGGATCAGCTTCGATAATTGTCAGATTCGGGTTAATCAATGGTACAATGAAACTCATATAGATGTTGTCCTTGGTTATGTCAGTTTGACAATTTCGAAAATCAGCCAGATCCAGGGGACATAATTTTCCACAGGGGAGTGTGAAATTAAGGTAATCGAAAAATGTGTCGTCCATGTCTCCTTTTTCCCATAATTTTTTAGTGTGGTGCACTACTTTTTTGCTGGCGGCGAGTCGAGTAACCAGGTAAGCAATATCGAACTCATATTTTTCCAATGTTGATGGTAGTTTATTCACTTTAGCGGTGATTTTGTTGATATCGTCCATGATAAACTTCATGTGGTCTTCCAGTCGAGCAACTTTGTGTGAGAGAGCCCAGACTGTCTTCTCGCGTTCATTAAAATGTGCAGCAAGATCTTTATCATGCTCTTTATTTATTTCAGCCTGATGATGAGCCTGGAGAGACATTCCGAGTCCAGCACTCGTCATGACGTAGAGAAAAGTCATGGCTATGGCAGTAAAAATAAATCTTTTCGGACGGATGGACGGTAACGAATCTTTGGAGGGACAGATTTTCTCGAGTTCATTGGTGAACGTGCGGTGGTATTCCTCTTGACACTTATATTTTAAATCTTTAATGTCACTTGTCAAATTCACATTCGTTTCCGTAGCCAGAAGTAACTTACATGGTGATTGTAAATTAATTCGCAGGTGGACGGTATTGTATCCAGTGATGGCGGGATGACCAGATTTTCTCCACAGAATAGGGGGGCCTTCAGTCATCTTGGAGCCAGCACAAACACAAATAAAGTAGAGCAAAGCAAGAGTCAGAATTCCAAGTCGGTTCGGATTGACAGCCATTCTTGGTCTGGACGGACGGAGATGTCTTTTCGCTTCGTCTTCGGATCGGGCAATTTCAGCGAGATGATTTTTCCGAATGATTTCACGACGTTGCTTCCAGCTCGGTCTTTGAAGAACTGAGGGGATGCTTTTATTAGTATCGGAGTTCGGAAGCTTTTGGATTTTGATTTGAGTTTGTCAGAGGGAAAGAATATTTTATCCAGTGCTTTGTGAGTCAGAGTTTTCCTCGGAGGGACAACAGTACGACTGGCCTCCGCAGTGTCATAATCCTTAGGGATTATTTGTATAGACTTTGGTTCCGTGGAAGGTTTACGGACGGGATGAGCCGAGAGAGCTCGGGGAAGATTATCAGTGTGAGACTTATCTTCGACCATTCCAATCATAGACATGAATTTCCTCTGAGTGGGTTCAGGTAGGGGCTTGGTAAACATATCAGCCTGTAGGTCCTCAGTGCGACGATGAGAGAAAATAAGTTGGTTTGTTTCTACTAATTCTCGCACCCAGAAAATTCTTGTCCGAACATGTTTCGTCCTTCCGTGATGGTTTTCTTGGTTGTAAATGAGTCGCCATCCCGACTCGGAGTCCGTGACCTGGTGGATAGGATCAAACCATTCACGAAGTCCCATGTCACATAACAGGTTATGACACCAGACCGCAGTTTTCGCCATGTCATTAATGCCATACAGTTCTGCTGTGCATGTTGATTGGGCTACTAAATTTTCCAATTTTGATTTCCAGAGCCAGGCTGAGTCATTAAGAAGGATACAGCCTCCCATAATAGATTTCGCTTTGGGTGCTCCGTGGCAAAAGCTCGCATCCGACTGTACTTCCATTACTATCGCATGACGATCGTTATAGTAGTAGCGGATGGATTGGTGCTGGGTGTTTATTAAATAGTGTAAAACACGCAGTGCTGCCAAATAATGATCCACATCCCATTTGACGAATTGTTGAGTGAGACGTCCAACAGCATAGAATATGTCAGGCCTGCTGATACGGCTAATAAAAAGAAGAGAGCCCACAAGGGACTGGTAGGGCACAGATTCATCACATGTCCAATCTCCTTCGCGTTCAGCAATGTAGTTCTTGGCCATCGGGGTTTTGATTTTGTGGTAATTCCCGAACTGTCCGAATTTCTCCTGAAGTTCACGGATTTTCGTGACTTGATTAATTTGGACATATGAGTCACAGATCCTGAGATCCATACCCAGGAAGTTTGTGATCTCATCAGTCTCCTTGATTTTAAATACAGTGCGTAACTGTGTGGAGAGTACTTCTAGGTCCTCGAGATGTGTAGAGGTAGCGAGACTATCATCCACGAACCATCCCATGTATACAGAATGCAGTTCCTCGGAGATATCAGTGAAGTGTTTTATGAATAGGCAGGGATCATAGTGACAGGTGCAATAGCCTATGGACACCATAAATTTCCGTACCTTTTTCTGGAAATTTTTAGGGCTTTGACAGAGTCCATAGATCGACTTCTTGAGTTTACACACCATGTTTGAGCCTTCAGCATAGTAACCCTGAGGCTGGTGCATGTAAACTTCCTCCTCCAGATCAGCGCTGAGGAAGGCAGTGCTCACATCAAATTGTTTGATGTATTTATGCTTCGCTCCGACGTCAGCCAAAAGGAGACGGAAAACATCATATTTTGACAGTAGGGGCAAAGGTCTCAACGTAGTCGATTCCTTTGACTTGCATGTTTCCTTTTGCTACTACTCGGGCTTTGTATGTATCCGTCTCGGGCTTATAGCCATAGATCCACATACAAGGTATTATGTTTTTGTTGGGTGGACGAGGTACCAAGTCCCAGGTACCATTGCTAATGAGAGCCTTGAACTCCACATCCATGGCTTCCTTCCATTCGTTACGTTCAATCATTTTCTGGGCTTGAGTGTAATTTGAAGGGATTTTAATTGGTCTACTCTCAGTCCTTCGTCGCATTTCAGTGATGTGTTGACGGGCAGGGCCAAGGGAGTTTTCATCTGGGAGGTATTCGTCATCGCTGCCAATACCAGAGTCATAGTGTATGAGCTCCGTTGGACCGGGTAGTTTTTGAGCAGCGAACATCAATGCGAGTGGATTAAGATGTTCTATTTTATCATCTTGTACCGGAGTAGCACTCATTTTAGTGATGAGTCTGGTAGGTTCTTTCCTATTGCGAGAGGAGCGACGAAGCGTTTCCTCACGAATCTCTTGTACAAGAGAGGGATTGGGAGGCTCTTTTCCAACCGTGACGACAGTGTTGGGATTATTCTCCGCTTCCTCCTCTTCCACATGTTGAGCCCACATGTAAGTAGTAGGGTCCTGTGGACGAGTGTAGACGAGTGGTCTATCATCTTCCTCAAGCATTTTTTGATACGTTTCAGTAGTATCCTCGCCTAGATCAATGACGAGAGAGCCGGTGTCACTTTCATAATCAGGTAGATCATGGAGAGGTGCTTCGGGTGCATACAGATCAATTTCCGTATCTGGGATCCCTTCTGTACGTTCCTTGTAGAATCCAATGGGTGGTTCACCTCCCGGTAATTGGTTTAGTTCCGGAATGATGTCGCCACGCGCATCTCGTTTATGAGTTAGATGCATACGAAAATCTTGACAGCGATCCCCTCCTTCCTCATGGGCGTTATAGAAGATCGTGTCGTCAAAGAGTTCTTGTGGGGGAGGTACTTTGGGCACCCGGGCATCGAAGAAGTCAGCATTTCTACAGGTGAAATAACTGCTTGTGGAGGGTTCGTAAATGATATATTCGATGTTGTGCTCCACGTAGCCGACGAGTGTGCCGTACCTTGATTTGCCTTGCCAAATTTGTTGCTTCATATTTTTGGCTCCCACTGAGCATCCGTAGATGTGCATATGAGAAAGATCCGTGGGTTTGTTTGTAATAGCAGTGAAAGGGGTTTTCTTCTCTCCTGCATGTAACACACGGTTATGTATGTAGGCTGCACAGCCTACTGCGTCTTGCCAGAATCGGGCTTGGAGATTCGCTTCCATGAGAAGAGCAACAGCAGTCTCCTTGATGGTTCTCATTTCTCGCTCGATGAATCCATTAGATTGAGAGCATGCGACAGGAGTAGTTTCGAAAGTGAATCCAAATTTACGGGCAAGTGCGGTCATCCACTGGTTGTCGAATTCAGTGCCACTGTCAGTGCGTACGAATTTTATTTTGCGTCCTGTCCGGGTGTGCATCCAGATAGCGAATTCTTCAATGGATCCTACTATCTCGTGTCCCATCTTAGTGTTATGGAAGGTGATCTTCCGGTAACCAGATTCATCTTTCATGAGAAGGAAGTATTTGTTTCCATGATTAGATGTGTGCTTGGCATACCCCAGGTCAGCGTGAATGCATTCACCTGGTTCGTATGTATGCCGCTTTGGTTGTGACTCGTAGGGTTGCATGGTTGCCTTAGCTTGATGACAAATTAAACAGTCATGTGGAGGTTCGAGTTGCCCTCCTTTCCCTAGAGTTGCTGCGCCACTATCAATAGTATTTTTGAGATATTTGTAGCACACATGTCCCATTTTTTCATGCCAGCATTGGACTTTGCCTAAGACAATGCCGCAAACAGCCATGGCTTTGGGAACATTATCCATTGCACGGAACATCATGACTAGTTGGCTATAGTCATTATCATCTTCTTCCGTCATAATGCTACGGTAGACATAGCGTCCTCCCTCCTCAGCTTGATCATCGCCCTCCTGACTTGTGTCATTTTGAGATATAGGACGATTCATGAGTTTCTGAGCTCGTTTGTTGCGTTTCTGACGTTGCCTTTTCTTGAGCTTCTTGTTCGCTAATTCTTTTTCCTGTGGAGAGAGTTGAAGCGGTTTTTTGTGAAAGATCATTTCGCCTCCATCTCCAGTATAGTATAGTTTTTCATCATCACATGCTTTAGTGACTGAAAAAAGATTTGCTGAGAAAGGTAGGTACCAGACATTGTGAAGTTCTCGGGGTACCTATTGTTTTCCATCAAAGGCTTTGACCAGAACAGTGCCCGCTCCGGGGGAGTAGACGACTGAGTTGTCCGCAAGTTTAATGCCTTGCTGTTCCTCGAAAGGATTGTAATCCGTGAACCATTCACGGCGTCCACACAGGTGCATGGAGGCTCCAGAATCACATGGCCAAACAAAGTGATTCTTTTGGGGGATATAAGCCTCCAGTAATTTCTTGGTAGCTTGCATCGCAGCGGCTTTCGCTTCAATATCCTTATCTACCACAGTTATTTTGAGTGCGTGTAGATTTACATTTGTGCAGATTTCAGAAGGATCAGGTTTGGTGTGGTATTCCATCCGAGCCTTATCTATTGCCTTCCAAATGAGAGTCACAGTACGCTCGAAATCGGTAATGCTTTGCTTATGTAGATCCTAAGGCATATTATATATGTTCTCCATTGTAGGAGTGGGCTCCGAGGGTGAGTTATGGATGTTGTCCACACGTCGTTGCTTAGTAGGCTTCACCATGAATGCGCGTCTATGACGAGTATTTCTCGGTGGTTTAGGACAAGGTGGCTCCGGTCTCCGAGTTGGTTGTGGGCGAGGAGGCTCCGGGCGCCGGGTTGGTTGCGAAGGTCTTCGACCCGCATTTCTTTGAGCATTGGCGGAAATAGCGCGTACTGGGGAACGTGTATGTTGACGTTGAGCACGTTCCTGACGGTGGCGTGGTAGAGCAGAGACCGACCGCGGCCGTCTCCGTTGTCTCGGTGGTGAGTGCATCGTGGTGAAAATGCACAGGGTTGGTGGTGGACAATCCCTCCTATCACGACGGATAGGATCAAATGGGTTAATTGGTCGTGAGGGTTCTCGACGTGGGTTCCGATTTGGAGGTTGTGCGAGAGGATGATTGGGGGATCTATCCCTTCGAATCCGACAAGGTTGACAGTCATTAGCTGCGCGTTCTCGAGAAATTGGTCCTGGGGTAGATGATATAGATCTATCCAGACGTGGTGGTGTAGATGAAGCCGGGTCGCTTCGGGGTGAATCACCTCTAGCAACTGCTTCAGCTTGGCGGCGTAGAAACCGAACACGTGATGGTGACATATGAAAAGGACTGCGAGATGACATCACCTCATGGATCCGACGTGGAATCGCATCCTCGGTTTGGGGTGGAAAATATGGCGGTGGTGCTTGCCTACTGTGAATGAGAGGTGGATCTTCCCGGGTAGAGGGAGCCGGGCAGAGTAGGCAAGGTGAGCGTCTACGTGAGGATAAAGGTGAACGCTCTCGTTGAGAGGATTGATTGCGTCCTCGCGAGTGTGCAGAGGCAGATCGAACTCTGGGGGAAAGGGATGGAATCCCTAAAATTGCATTTAGATTTGCAGTCGCAATACGCAATTGATGTTGTGTATTCTCGACTTCCTGGTGGGCATTCTCCTCTTCTCTTTGCATACGTTCAAAATTGCGTTCCAGAGTTCTCACATCTGATGCAATCATGTTGGAGCCTGGGCGTCTGCGCTCCAAGTTTGCTCTGTACACCGGTGGAGTAGGACTTAAAGTTCCGTTGCGGTTGTTCAGAGGTGCGGGGTTTCCATAAACTTGATCCCGACGGGTGTTGGTGTTACTGTCCACTGAGGCATCACACTCAAAAGGATTGTTGTTATCAAAGCAAGAGAGACAGCATTGTCGTCCAAGATTGATACATAGGTAACGTGTGGGCCGAGAGCCTGGTGATTTCGTACGTTGAAGAGCACATTGTTGGCAGTCCCATGATTGACACGTACGTCCAGTGGTAGCCACACATCGGGATTGACATTCAGGACAGTGACAGTTACGATGACCAGTTTCTAAGTCCCCATGATTCGTGTGATTGAGAGTACATGGCTTGGGTACTCCTCGGAGTGCGTTGCGAGACCTTGATTCGGCTTGGCGGTTCATGAAGGTGCAACTATCACAGAAGCAGTAGGGTCGTCCTCCCAGAATGTCAATGGTGGTGCGGTTCCGGTCGTGAAGTTCTCTGGTGGGAGCCATTTCCGGTGAGACACGTCTTCCTTGATTCACGGTGGAGTAAGGAGGTGGAGGTGCCTCTTGGCTTTGGGGTTGAGTTAGCGGAGCGGAAGCTGAAGCCGCACCTGGCGTGGGTGGACTGTCTCCCGTGTTACCAAAACTAACTCGAGCTCTGCCTCTTCCCCGTTGTCTAGGTGAAGGTTCTGGTTGTTCAGTAGTACTAGGACCCGAAGAGCGAGTTGCTCTGGTCTGTGGAGCTATTTCCAGAGAGTTGGGTCTGGTAGACAACGCACGAGGGGTCTCCTCATTCGTTAGGTCTACCAGTGGGATTGTTTCTAGTGCGGGCATGACATCGGGCGTGTGAGCACGCGATACTTCCCCACTTGGTGGTAGCGGTAGGATGGGGTTGCGTGACATGCGGCGTTGATGTTCGCTTTGCTGTTGTTCTCCCCTCCTAGTTTTACGAAGTTGTTTCTTCTTCTTCGTATACTTCTTCATCTGCTCATAGTCATCCTCATCAAATCTTTTTCCCGTGTCGGAGTCGTACATCACAGCAGAGCTTCCAGAGGTATTCCCGCAGGATGTGAGGAGACCAGTGTCAGAGTCATAAGTCTGACCCTTGTTGCCTTTATGAAAGAAGTTAATTTTTTTTGTGCTGCCAAAACATTTGTTGTTATTATTTCGGCAATCATGCCACTCGTTTACTTGTATATCCTGATCCTTGGTAGGTGCGAAAAAGGTAGAGTCGCCTATTATGTAGCAGTCGGTGGCTTCATTATATGTGACTTGAGTATATACATGACCCCAATAGGATGTGGAATGTCTATGAGGACGGAGTGCTCGAGCAGAATCCAAAGCCTCCTGCGGAGTCGGTACTGGTGAAAGAGCTCGAGCCCCTTGTGGTGAGGGTGAGCGTTGAGGATTAGCCTCTCCAGGTAGTGGTTGTCCCGCTTCCGTGGGTATGGGTATAGGAATGGCATTTATTGCCTCATCTACGGAGTCCTCACTATCAGATGTGTATACGTCATCCACTCTGAGTTTATTAGGCTTGGTGGGGTGGACCATAAAACATCGAGGCATTTTCAATAAGTATTCTCGATTTTCATATTCTGGAGATGGTGGAGCTTTGTCCAATAAGTGGGCAGGAATACATCCTTCTTCATCGGCGTATTCGGAGCATACATGTTCGTCCTCGGGTGTACGGGGATTTTGACGTGCAGCGTCAAGTTCCTCTTGAGTGAATGGCTCCTTGCGCATTTGAAAACAGCCAGTTTTAGGATGGAAAATGATCCCAACATGTAGGTCTTTGACTGGAATTATGGGCATGCCAGTCATGTCTCCCTCCAAGGGCTTAATGAATTCGGAGATATCCATTTGATTGTGTTCATTTTCTGAGGTTAATTCTTTACTGAGGAAGAATATGTCTTTCCATTCTGGTCTTGCAGGTGTACATTCTTCAAACTCCTCACAGTCATGGTGAGTGTTATTAACAGAAGGAAATTTCAGCATCATGTCCCGTACTAGGGGTTCGGGTTGCACATGATAACAATCCGTTTGTGGAAAGTATGTGACGGGGTTATACTTCTTCCGTAGGTTACTGAGAGAACGAGAGATTCGCATGGAATGACCCCTCTGTTCCCGGATGATGGCTCGACTCCGATCAATGTTGTCCAAGACTGGATTGGGACGGGTAGTCCCGGATGGGCGTATCATGTTTGCGTGGCGCACAGCATTGGAGACTGTAGGTAGCGGACCATCAATATCCTGTATTGTTCCCTGGGCCACTCCAGCATAGGTCAATCGCTGCCTAGCGTGATTCGGAGGTTGAATGTGTATATCGGGTAGTGCATACACAGGATGAGCATATTGAGCATTTGCAGTACGCGGCCCTCCTTGTGATAATGCTCTTCCACAGTTGGACGAGTTTCTCGGTGGAGGGGGTGGTGGAGGCGGAGGAGCTCCGTTTCCACCTTGAGCTTGGTTATTGTCATTATTGTTTGCATAGCGCACATTCTGAGCAGGAACAGATCTGCCTCTTGCTCCAGCTCTAGCACCGTTTCCTTGTCTGGGTTGCGCTGGGGACTGGTTCCTCCACGGATCATTTCGGCGTTGAGGAATCTCAGTAGCTTTGGCGAATCCATTTTTCTTATTGTTACAGATTGCCTCTGCATGTCCTTTGTTTAGACACCAGTAACAGCGTCCTTCAAGATCAGTGGCGGTGAGATTCTGCCGCGGAGTACCTCCCGGAGCTGCCGGTGGAGGATTGTCCATTTGTTTGTAACGGGCATCACGACGCTCGAGGCGCGGACGTTGTTTCTGAGCGTGTAGTTGCTCCTTCAGACCCCCTTTGTTTTGGCGAGACTGGACTTGCTGGGCTTGGAAAACTCCAGGTAGTTGTACATTTCCTCGGCGGGTATTACGGTCGACATTACCGTCATGGTCACTTAGCTTGGCTAGAAGACGGGCAACTGTCTTTTGTCCAGAAGGAAGGACGTCCCAAGTATCAAGAAAGGCTATGTACTTTCGTGAGCATTTGAGCTTGGAGAGGGTGAGCCCCAGTATTGTTTTGTCTGGAACTTTGTTCCCTTCCGCTTGCATTCGAGTATTCTGGTTTAACAGTTCACTTAAGTATTCAGAGCCATTAGTGGTGAGTTCCAGGCAATAAAAATCATCCATGACATCGAATTCCACTTGGTCCTCTGGTACTCCGTAAATAGAGTCCAGGTATGTCAAAATTTCAAATGCAGTTTTACAACTTGAAATTTTCGCCTCCACTGTCGGGTCAACAGCCGCTTGGAGGACGGAGACACTGCAGGCATCAGCTGCCTCCCAGTTCCGTTTTTCATTCTTTTGAGATACTGTTGTAGTTGAAAGTGTCTCGTCAATGTCGGGAATTTTCACTGCTCCATTGGTTATTCTCCAGCAGTGGATAGTGGTAAGGAGATTTTCGAGTTTTCGTCTCCATTCTTGATAGCCTCCTTTTCCCGTTAGTTTGGGAAAACGGACGGCTGGAACCGTGTACGATTGCAGTTGAATGATGGACATCGCAAAATTCGTAGGGTTGTCGAGTGCTCGTTGAAAGATAGTAATTTGACGGGTATAGAATTCTCGTAATACGTTCGTTTCAACTTCCAGGTGTCTATTAAAGTTAGCAACAATATCCTAGATGGGTGGAAGGTCGTCTATTCTTTTCCACGTGCGCTGAGTTGCGACGGTGGACTGAGTTCCTCCAAATGAGGGTGATTGAATCGGGTCGTTTGTATATTCCACACCCGAAAAGCGTTCAGTAGTTGGTGGGTTCTCAATTTTGATTCTGATACGTCCTGCTGTTTCAACAGAGACGCTTGGTTCTGACATGTAGAAATTACCTACACGCCCTCCTTGATGTGAGGATGTGTGACAATTGTGACAATACCAGATTTCACTGAGAAGTTACCTCAGTTTGCTTTGGAAGCGTGAAATCCTTTGCTTCGTATCAAACAGACGTGATCCTGAGGAAGATTCAGTCTTATTATCAACTCAACAAGATGTTTATCAGTCCTTCGATGTCAATATCAACGGACAGAAACGGGTATTACACTGGGTAATGGAAGTGAAGTTGGGTGGTGATCAGAACAGAACAAACAGTGCAGAGCAATTCCTGACTTGTAGGAAAGAAATTACTTTTGCGGTGGAATGAAGTTGGTTTCGCTACTTCAATTGAATCCGGATTGGAAAGGAGAAGGTTGTGGCCGGCCAGGGTCCTTTAATTCTCCAGGGTAAAACTCGGTAGAGTCAAGTGCAAGATAACGTGTACAGATACAGTACAGCTTTCGGTACGGGTGTCGGTTATGCGAATGATAGCATGGAAACTATAATTTATCTGATTGAATATTCGACTGAATAAAAGACAAGTTCCAGAGGATACAAGTCCAAATGAAGAGAAATAAGTTTAGATGCTTACAGCTCCACAAGTTTCTATCGAATGAATTTTTATTTATCATAATGGTTCAGACTTAAACTTCTCATGTTTCATAAATAAAATAATAACAGTTACAATTTTGGTTTGAAGTCACGTTCATATAAATTGTTGAATGTTCCGAATTGCACATAATACATATAATTCATATTAGGTATATACACCTCAGTGAAATACAGGAGGTGTGAAATGTGAAATTCATAGAATGGAATTGGATTGCGTTATTAAAGAAATGCCGATGTCTACAATAATACAGCAATAAAAGACAGAGACTCGAAGGTCCTGTTTACAAGTTTGAGACTCGGTTACAACTTACAATGAATGTTGCTGACCAAGGTATTTGTGTCACAATATTATATTACGCTGAGGAATATTATAAGTGACACGGAAAATATTTTAACATGATAATATAATTTCCAATGAATGCTTTACATTTAGCGTTAAGTTGATTATAGATTATAACTATATGTATTGGTTATATATATAGTTGCATATATCTGTATATCTATACTTAATATAAACAGAAACGGCCAGACTAAAAATAGCATTAATAACATCTAACAGCAGGATGTAGGCACATGCCATTGTAATGTTAGAATCATTATACACAAATAATCAAGTTTTTCACTTACAATTGATTGGATAGCAGCCTCACATAAACATAAAATATTAACCAGAGTCGAGTGTCGGTGACCTACTGACTGTCTCCAAGGAACTATTAACGCTCAAATTACACACACCATATCCATAGGGAATCAGAAAAGCACTTCCCTTAATCCTAGGAGATGCATTTTCCCACACCGGGACCGGGATCAACTTTAGTCTGAAATTATGTAATTGCAAGATCTGCTACCGCTAACAGCCATGGTATGTCTCGTTATGCCTTACACCCTAACACCTAACGACAACAGCAAGCCTGAAGACATAATAACACAAAAATTAGGAAACCCAGAATAATAGGAAAATGAAATTGTTAATCATTTCATTAGGCATACATGAACATGAAATTCAATTGACATGTCCAGGAGTCTCACAAGTCTACTATCATTATTACACACGGACGGTAAGTAACAAAATGAACAATAAAACCACCAGAAGTTAACGAACCAAGAACCAAAAATTTCAAATTACAAAAATGGGAAAATCACTTATTGCCGAATAGACAACAGAACTGGATACTAAATGAAAGATAAGTAACTAAATCCAAGATCTGGGGATCTCTAACATCTGTCATCTGTCTGTAAATGGTAAAGGAACTAATATATTATGGAAAGTTGTAAATATGTGCAGGATTCACATGGATGACTGTACACGCCAATACTATTTCCTAGGTTTACATTTTCCACGGACTGGTATTTTAACAGGCGAAGGGAATATAAAATACACCATGAAATAAATAAGATATTAAGTAAACAAAACCAGACACATTCAACATTATATTGCATCATACATAGCACAAAAACAAAAGGAATGAAAATTGAATTAAAAAATGTAGACATACTTACACACAATCGAGCAACGGGCAACTGTCGGTTTCAGTTAACAATCCAAAAAATAATTCAAAAAATACAATGTTGAATGTATTTCTTTGGCGTGAGCTTGCGGTTATTTAGTATTTTCAATTGAATCCTATGAGTAATACAAATTATATTCACTAGTCAGTACAAGAAAGATAGAGTGGCTGCGGTGGCTGTGTAAGAACTACAGACTAATTAATACGGCGAGCACGACGACGACGACCGAGGACCGACTGACCAAAACAGTCACCAGTAGAATCTATAATCTACAAGTTTAGGGTCGTCCGTAAATGATGTCATTGAAATATCTACATTTCTAGAATCTAAAGTCCTTTCTGTCATATGCTTAACAATCGCGCTGATGGCTATATTTTACGTGGGATGATGACAGTGCCCAAGTAGACCCAATGCAATGGCCCTACACCAGACGTCTTTTATGGACGATCTCTTTACAAGTTAAAACTTTTGCTGCATACTGATACATACGTCACTAGTATTTAAAACTTTAATTTTAACACAAATATTATGAAGCTGTAGCTATTTACGATTTTACGAATAGAAGACAGTATCAATCATTTAAAGAATTTGAGTACTGATAGCTGACTAGTGAGAATAAACTGCAAATAAGATGTAGGTACCTAGGTACAAAGTAGGAATACAAAGTGCACTGCACTTCTCTCTCAATTCATTAATCATGTACGGTACTTGGAATTATAACTATAATTTATTATAACATGAACAAGTTATTATTACATACAATATATACAAATTATTCATCAATAACATTCAATATATGTAACAAAATCTTTAAAAGCAAACTAATCTATCTGAAATTATTTTCAGTTCACAATTCTTTGTAAGGGCGGTAGTGACTCACACTACCGCCCCATCTCACAAAAATAGCTACACACACAAAATTCCAATACACTGATAATTCTCCTTCAGAGAATTATCCATGCATCAGCTCGTTCTCACTGACCGTACGTGCTTAAGCACTACAATTAAGAACGTTGCACCGAGTCACTCCACTCGGCCCTTTTCTTTTTATGGCTCTGTTATTGCTAACAGAAGCACATACCATAAAACAATAAGAAAACCAATTCACTAACAAAATCAATACAATTCAATACATACATACTCTTTATTTTTGTCACCAAGACTGAACTATGGATGACTCCACTATTTAAGTAGAGCATCATTTCCTTTCATAAAATTAAACAATATACTCAAATTACACATTGAAAAATAAAGAACCAACACAATTCGATCACAATCTCAACGAGTCGGACGTATTCTTTTCTTTCTCATAAAAGAATCATAGAGATTTTTATGAAATTTCTCACAGAGATTTTCATAATTAATATCTCAGTCACACATACACAGTAAAATTCCTCACAGAGGTTTTTACAGTGGTATCATCCAACACTACAACTCACAATACAAATTCATGAGTTCTTAACAAAGCTACAATATTAAAATTCCTCACAGAGGTTTTTAATACGAAAAGCTCATGGATATATAAAAACGGGAACCGACTAACCGGATACAAACTCAACTCTACCCGCTTTTATACGTTATCATGCACATCTCTACCCTGTAGAGCTACAAAGGAGCCCGATACCCGGACGGATCTGGAGTGACTGCAGCACTTCAGACCTCGCTCCCGAATTTCCCCAAGGACCCCAGGAAGGAAGCAAATCCAATCACAATCACAAATCCACCTGGACCATTTCCCACAAAACAAACACAAAGGGAAAAATCTCACAACCACAAGAGATATCTACAAAAATAAAATTGTCATAAATTCCTCCCAGAGGTTTTATTTCATTTTTTATTTCCGAAAGGGCACACAATAACCCTATAATTTTTATAACTTCCTCCCAGAGGTTTTATATTCAATTCAAAATTCGGAAGGGTACAAATACCCAGAGATTTTAAGTGAATTCCTCCCAGAGGTTTTACTATAAAAATCTATATAATTGGGTTGTTGTAAATTCCTCCCAGAGGTTTTACTTCATTCCCAAATTATTCGGAAGGGCACACAATAACCCTGTAATTAATTGTAAATTCCTCCCAGAGGTTTTACATTAATTTTACAAAATATCCGAAAAAGGGCACACAATAACCCTGTAATTAATTGTAAATTCCTCCCAGAGGTTTTACATTAATTTTCTATTTTTTTTGGGCACACAATAACCCAGTGGCTTATTGTAAATTCCTCCCAGAGGTTTTACTTAAGTCTACAATTTTACAAAACTTTGCAAATTCCTCCCAGAGGGTTTGCATTAGTTATTTTTTTACAGGACCGACAAAAGGCCACATTTACAAAATCAATAGTAAATTCCTCACTCACAACAAAAATAATCAAAATACAGAGGATTATACAAGTCCATCAACCAAGGACCTACAAAACAAAATCCAAAATAACAAAGCACTGACCAAGACGGAATTTTGACTACAATTCAAAATTCACAACCTTAAGGAGGGCCTGATCATCCCCCTGGACAGGAAAAAGACAACCATATGTCACAATCAAAAGCAACAAAAAATCCACCCAACCCACCGTCAGTGAGCGATATTGACATAACTATCGCACCATTTACAACGACAACCCCACAAGCACCTCCATTACAAAAATTACCCTACGACCAATTTTACAAAACAAGCGAAGTAAAAAATTCCCAAGGCTCATACGACCGTCATTGGACCACCTCAAATCCACAGGACGTAATTGATGCTGCTCGGATATTCTATGAGAAAGAATATTTAGCTACCTGCACTTATTACGACAAATTCATAAGTGATATCTACAGAGCACAGGACAAGAAAACCGAGGCCTGGAATACAAAATTAAAATCCCTCAAACTTCTGGTTACAACCCAAGACGATTATATACGTAGACACCAATCTATCCCAGAACCAGACAATATGGGTTCAAATCCAGACCATGCAGCAACACTCTCTCTCATCTCCAATCCCATTGCTCGCCTACCTCAACTCTCTTTCCCCCGCTTAACGGGTTTCCAAAATTATGACCACTGGAAAAACAGATTCGACCAACAAGCCAAACTAAACGGTTTACAATCATATTTTGACGACTCATGCAAACGCCCAGAAATCACTGAAACCGTAGGCAGTACGGGTCATACAACAGAGCTCAAAGCTCAAGAGGACTGGGACCTACAAAACATAATGGCCATTGAAGTCATTCTTCTCTCGGTCAACAATGCCATAGCACACAAATTACAATGCTACCCAACGGCGGCTGGGATGATGAACTTTCTCAAAACCCAATACTCTAAGACTCCTCCCACAAAAAGGACGGAGCTCCTCCTCAAACTAGTGAACCTCAAAATGGAAACTACAGGTTCCAATTACTTCTTCGAACTACTCCGGATTAGAGAAGATTGCAAACAAGCCGGAGCAGAAGTCCCCGTGGGACTCACACTTGCACTTGGCCTAAAAACCCTCACCGATTCATACAAATACAAGCATTTCTTAGTCACATGGTACGCCTTGGATGACACACTGCAATCGGAAGAAAAGTTCCAGTCACTATTGAGCTCAACAGACAACACAATGGAACCAGAGGAAGGCAGCAACCTTAAACCCACAGTTTCAGCACTATCCGCACAATCTCAAAGACTCCCTCGCCGACAAACTCGAGACAATGACCTCCGACGGCAAGCCCAACAATATTACAGAGAAAAAGCTAAAACAATGGGCAGGGGAACATCCACAAACAATGACAATAAAACCCCAGCAGAAACAAAAAATACGGATAGATGCGGCCACTGTCTCAATATTGGACACAGTGAAGCAGATTGCATCAACAAAAAAATAGGCCACCCAAAAGCCACAGAAATTCCAATTCCCAGATCGAGAGCCCTCAATCACCCCTCCCCCATAAGAGGACATGGCTCTGGAATCAGAGGAAGAGGACGCGGACGAGGTCGTGCACAATCTCGCCGCCAACCAAACAATCAACCCGAAAACAACCAACCCGGAAACAATACGCCTGGAAACAACCAAAACAATCAACCAGGATCGACCAACCAAGGTCAAGGAGGGTCAGGCCAGGCCCCCGCAGCCCTACTCGCCGCCTCCACTGAATCTATCCACAGTGATGATTCAGTACACTACTACTCAACAGATGAGGAAGACATTCCAGTTGACCAAGGTAGAAATCCGCTACCCCGCACCTTGGAAGTCATTACTAACAATGCAAGGCAGTACCGTTCGCATGCATTTATGGTACGTCCAAGCCCAAAGCCCTGCGGCAATCCCTACAAATCAAACCAACAACTCGAGCCACCTCAACTCGTATACAATATCGCAACAAACTGCTACATTTTTAGAACAACAGAACAAGATCTTTATCTCCTACCCAAAATCCACAAATGTGAAGTAGGACGATGTATACCTGAACACCTTGTCCGCCCTTTCCAAAACTCAGATGCAATTTCTACCGGAAATCCCGATGAACAGCAAGCAATCGCCCAAGGTTTTGAAGAATTACCTGGCGCTACCATGGACATACTAAGTGAAGCAGACGATCCTCTGACTCCGTCCAAAGGCACAAAAAGGAAGGAACAACACAATTCACCACACACAAACTATGAGTCCGAAGATGACCAGGAGTCAGTCTACAATGAACCTCCTACGGTCAATGATCCTTCAGACTTTCCACAAGGACAAGAAGAGGAGGGACACACCCCCCCAGGGACTCCACCCTCAACTTCAAAGGTCAGCGATACAACAGACAAATACAAAATACCTGACCCATACTACGCCGTACAGACGCTTCAAACTTTAATGGAGGCCTTACAAACTACCCCACTAACAGATCCACTTGACAGAACAATAGTGGATTCAATTAATCGATGGATAGCCAATCCGAGTCCTAAGAGACAAACAGTGATGAACAAACTCACCCTACGATTGGAAAAGCATGCTCAGAAGTCAATCACACAAAAAGCACCTCAACCAAGTCCATCGTCCTCCACAGCACAACAATCCATACGAGAAACACCAAAGATAACCACACAAATAGTGCCTACCCCACAGTTTATATTACAAACCCTACAAACTCTCCTTGGAGCCCTACAAACGGGACCATCTGATCCACTGGACCAATCTCTGGTATCATCAATTAATAGATGGATAGACAAGCAACCATGGTACCCGTCCTCACAGGAACCGCAAATTGAACAAGACACAACTAACACAACCCCTACAACACACGTTCAGGAGGGTAAATCAAAAAGGGGCAAGAAAAACAAACGTTCAAACCAAACGACACCCCAACCCTCACCTCCAAGGACGACCGTTCAAACTCAACAAACACAACAAAGGTTCTCACCCCTTCATCTTGATCCAAATCAACACAGAGCGATCAAAACCTATTATGACCTCACCCACACGGTTAATGGTCATTTCAAACGTCATTGGGTAACTCCACAACTACCAGTGACTGCTAAAGTTCTACAGAGTCATCATCCCTATGCTCATATAGAACAATACATCCCCCACCCGGATGCACCAGCAATAATGGTGGTTAATGACACTCAAAATCCAAAACAAAGTGACCAGCACCTGTGTCACTGTCCTCACAATCATGATGAACACTCCACACTTGACCCCTGCACCTGGAGAAGTCGGACTCATGAACTAATTAATCATGTACCCACCCTGTACACTAATATGGATACACTGAAACATGACGCAGAACAACCAACTGCAGTCGAGGGACTCACATTCAACCCACAAACCCTATGCTACCAAGTTCCATCCTCGTCAACAACACAAAACAGTTTACGAGTCGCACCTTTCAAATTTGACCTGGAGCACGTCTGTTCAGAAGAATCACGTTGCTTTCCAGCCAATCTAACCAACAAAACCATGATGCGGAGTACAATACCTCCTAAAAAATCGAATTCCTCTCCTGACAATTCAACACGGCCACAACGAACAAAACGAAAACCAATATGGGAACTCAGACATGCGTACATGGTTCAACCCTTTAAAAAAGGCTACTCCACAAAACAGCCAATTACTACTGACCCCACAAATGGTCAGGAAGTCACACAAAACAAGCACAGAAATCCTCCACCAATCATCAACTGTCACAACATACCTGATGAAGCCTTCCGCTCTGCGATGGAAAATTTTTACCACCGGGCCAAACCAAACAAGGAAGCTCTCAGAGTCATACCTGATCAACAAGGGCAGGTACACAAAATCATCTCCACGATGCTAAATGAACGAAAACATCACCTGGACACAATCAAATCCACTCCCACCCCCTATATAATACAAGAGGAAGGCTACTCCTCACTACAGGACCATTTCATTTGGCCTTGCGACACTGGAGCGGGAGTCCACATATGCGGGAACCCAGAATGGTTCTATAGCTTTTACAACTTCAAAAAGGAAACCGGTGTCAAAATGGCAGATGGTACCTGGGTGCAGTCTCCAGGATACGGGACAGTCCTAGTCTCCGCTTTCGACGGCAATGACTGGAATCCACTAGCCATACATGGTGTATGGTACATACCCGGGGCTTCAAATCTATTCTCCGTATCCTGCATCACATTCCAAGAACAGATCACATACGTAGGCGGAAACGAAGATATCTACTTTACCCGTGAGACCCTACAAGTCGCTCCACAAGACAAGAAGAACAAAAAACAATCCATTCTAACCACGGTCATACAAAAAGTTCTCGTAGGCCAGACAATGAAACAAGGCCCGGACGACCCTGGTCAACTAGTGATGCTATTTCGCCCCATCTCCAAACTAAAGGATGACATGACTCAAATCGGACTCAAATTTCCAGTCCTAGAACGATGGCATGAACGCCTGGGTCACTATCCCAAACGCAGACTTGACTTGTCCTTTCTTAATCAAGCTGTCGACACTCATGGAAAAGAAGTCACAATAGGCGCAGAATCCAACTGTGACATCTGTCGCCGCCCAGGACGACTAGCACCTCCTGAAGACCTTAATAGACCATATGACGGCCCCACCCACCCAGTAACAATTGGCGCTGTCCTCATCCTCAAACTGATACAAACCCCAATAATCTCATCTCATGGCAATCGAGATGCCCTCCTAATAATGGACGCATCATCAGAATATGTACAAGTTACATTCCTCACCCACATAAACAAAGATCAAATCCAAAAAGGAGTCAAAAAGGCAATTCAATGGCGTAAAACCAAGAAACACAACACCACCGCCGTTGAAATTCACTCTCAGATGCCCTTTGACCCAGAGTCTCTACAACAATGGAGCATCGACAACAAACTAACAATACAAACTCCTACATACACCCAACTCATGGAGCGCGTTACCTACCAATTAAAGGACGCCACCATGGCCATGCTAATACAGTCAAGCATCACAAATCAATTTTGGGAAGACGCATTCCGCACAGCCGTCTACATGCACAACAGGATAATTAATCACACAGAAATCATCACTCCCTACGAATGCGTACTAGGATCCGCCCCCCGGATCTGCCATTTACAAATATGGGGAACCCCTGCCTTCGTGAAAATCATGAAGAACAATAAAATGACTGGTGACACCAAACAAGGATACCTGATGGGATACGAGTGTGACAAAAAACGCTCCTATTTCTTTGACTCATCAAACGGACAGTACTCCTATGAGTCTCACTTGGATTACTTCCCATCCCGCATTCCGGTAGCACCTCCCCAGGAGTTGCTACACAGAGAATGGATCTTCTATAAGGTTCCTATACCACAACAAACAACCTGTCATCAAGAAATGACCCCAGTCTCTATCCACCTGGACACACAAACAATGCAACGATGCTTCCGGGCGGCCATTCATGAAGAAGTTGAATCAGTCCACCAAACACCCATCACTGAGGAACCCCCTTTAACGGACCTCTCTATAACAATCACTCCTGATGTAGAAGACCCATCACCGGCGTTCTCCCCAATTTCCATCAGGCCTGAACCCTCTTACACAAGAGATCCAATGTGGACTGCACATCTGGACCAAAGAGATATGGACTTCAATGATGACGTTCTCTGTCTAGATGCCCCATCAATAGACCTACTTGCCACGGTCAAAGACACGGACATTCCAAGAAAATACCGAGAGAAGTCAAATATTTTACCGGACAAGGTTGCCGTAGCAAGATGGCTTCAAGACACCCCGTCTACTCTATCCACTAGCTATGTACCCGCTTCTCCTCCGTATTCTGGAAACTGTGAACCAATGTCTATACAATGCACAATAAACAATGATGAAGTCCCACCACAAGAGGACCCACCCTCAGTCATCACTCCAATCCACATTCCAAAAGACTATGACGAAGCTATTCGCTGCTCTGACAGAGATGACTGGAATGCCGCCATGCGCCACTCAATGCTGATCATGGCTGGACAAGACACATGGACATATGTAGACTCAAAAATAACCTCAAGACAAAAACTACATGAACCAGTCTGGATATACTCAGCGGATAACGCTACAGGCCAATTCAAGGCTACACTCGCCCTTAACCTCGGTTCAAGAGACCACTGGGGCACCGAACTCAATCCGTTTCCCACTCCACCGGATCTTACACTAGCCAGACTGCTTCTATCTGATGCAGCAACATATGGGAAACACATATTTAAATTTGTGCTGGACAAACAATTTCAATCAACAAGAACTCCTCACACCCCTACATACATGCAACAACCCCCTGGCTTCCGGCTTAAGGATCCCAGTGACCTAGTATGCCTCCTCAAAATATTACCAAAACGACCCAATCAAGCTTTACAAACAAGCCTGTCGTCCATCTTATCAGATGACCAATTCAAAATAAGTGACCACGCACCCAACCTCTTTGTGAAAAAATACAAAAAAGGTGCAACCAACCACAGGACATTTGTTTACTGGCATGAAGATATCCTTTTGGTCACCACATCTGATGATCATGGACTCCACTCTCTAGTGGATCAATTTAACTTTCTTCATTTCTATGAAGAAAAACAATTCAAATTTCTCTTCGGCATGGATATCTCAGTATATCCTGCCATGATACAAATCAGCAGCACAACTCGCATCCAAACCCTCAGAAAATTGTTTATCATAGAACCACCAAAGGACCAAGATGAACCTCTCCCATACACCTTCAATATGGAAGTAACCAGCCGCAAGGACTATGAATGTGTCCACCACCGAGTCCTTGGATGGCTATATCAAATTGCAATCAGCACCAGACCTGACATTCTACTAGCAGTACAACGCTTAGCTCTACAATTCACCTCATGCTTCATCATCCACTCAACAGCAGCCATTGGGATACTACAATACCTGTGCAAAAATACTCTTTTCTGTATCCAGTACCATGCGAAACTGGAAACCCCGATGGAAATAGCACTGATGTCACACTCAGGACTAACACGTGACTACGTAACAAAAAGCACTACTGAAACGGCAATCACCCTCAACGACACCGTCATTTCATGGGGCTCTAATGTAGAACCTACACAGTCATATCCTCAAAACAAAATGGAAGTAAGTGCAATCTATGAAGTTACCTGGCGCGGCATGTGGATTCACAACGTACTAGTCGAACTAGGAGCTAGACCTCCACAAATGCCGCTCGTACATCGCACCCACTGTGACCCTGGATGGCAGCTAATTTATGACAAACTTGACAAAGCTCCAGACTACATGCGGTCTACACTACAGTGGCTCCAAAAACTCATTGAGAACAAACAACTCACACTGGACGTTCGAGATGGGAACTTACTACCCATCCATCTACTTTCCTCACATATAGGAAAGATCTCACTACAAAATAAGCTACACAGCTTTGGCATGGTTAAGCCACGCAAGGATTCCCCACATATACTTCAAGCGCAACCCTCAGCGCCACCTAAGTCAATCCTGATCAGAACAAAAAAACCATATTCAGCTCCAGTGGACCACTTCCCACCATTTGTGGTAGAAAACGCTCAAGTTACGCCACAAGCCCTCAACAAAATATGGAACTCCGGACGACGACAACGCCCTCAATCGAGATTTCCCCGCAGGGAATCACCTCCGGAACCTCCACACAAACGATCCAAGAAATCCGAATCCCACTCTCAAATGGACAAACCCCAAAGATTGGACAAAACTCCCAAAGTGAAATCTACAATAACTAAGGTCACTCCAGCAGCCACAAACAATGAGCAGCCCAAAAAGAAGTCAAGACACAAGGACTCTAAATCCCGCTCCACAACTGACGAATCAACCTCCAGAGCAGGGATCAGCACACTAGCACTAGCAATGACTGCCCTCTGTGTACTATCTCTTCTACCATCAACACAACCCACAATCATCGACAATGCTCCACCAATCATATGGCGACGCTCAGACCACCCTGCTGTCACAGGTTACAACCAAGTTCATCTCAAACTCCGACTAGTTTCCCCCTGTAAACTTCTCGTCTCGGATAAAACAGAATTTTCGGACATTAAAGCTAAATGCAACGATGAATACCGTCGCATCTTCCTGGAACCTTTCCAAAAAATGTGTCCTCCGAAGATTGGACGCCCGAAGCGATTCATCTTTACAGCCATAGCCCTTCTAGCTATATTCGCTGTCACAAGTGCTGGCCTAGGCATGGCTTATCAAGCCCATGAACAAACACAAGTAAACCACGATCACATCAACGACCTAGCCCATCACTTCCACCGATTGGAAGCAAAAGTCAACAAGGACACCAATCATCTCAATATCTTAAAGCAACAAATGCTTACGTTGGCGAAACAAGTCAACAGCTTAACAATGAAAGTCAACACCCTCAGATCGGAAACAGTAGAACTAGAATTCTCCATTGCCTACCTTATGTCTCGACTCACAATCAGCCAACAAGTTCTAACTCGCACAGCAAAACTCTGGAAAAAGGGAGACATGGACGATAGCCTTTTTGAATATCTCAATTTCACACTTCCATGTGGGACGGACTGTCCTATGGAACTGGCGGATTTTCGCTCATGCACCTTTGACCCTGACCAAGAGGTAGCCAACATCAAATTCATCCTCCCACTTATTGACACATCTCTCACCGTAGTGGAAGCCGATCCTTTCAAACTCATCACAATTCACAACAATCGGACCTGTGATCTACAATACACTGGTCCTACAAATGCTCTCATTTCAATCAAGGAAGACTGCATATACGCTACAAATCTGGAACTACAATTCAAAAAACGTGTACTGGCCACGACTCACCAAAAATGTCGACCACGCAGTACCTTCCAAGGCGGCGAGGAGTTCTACACTCTCACCAACTGTCGACCTCAACAACCTCATGACCTAGAGGACAATGTACAAGTTAAGGCCTATGATGGAAAATACCACATTTATTGCCCTGGCCTACCCATTACTATTGGAGACACACGTACCACTGACTGTCCCTCTGGTATTTTCACACAACCCATTAGCACCACCTTCAGGATCCTGAACCAAACTTTTCGTGGAAATATTCTGGACCTGATATTCATTGAAAGAGAAGACCCCATGTTTCTTGCTGGACTCGACTGGCATCTCACTCCTAAACTAAACATGAGCAAATTACATGAAACCTTTCCTGAGTCTGCCGATAAGGACCCTATTCCCTGGATGGACTCATCTTTTTCCTCCGACTCTACACCCTACATCTGGACAACAACAATCCTCGTTCTTCTCTTGCTTGGACTCATTCTATTCATAACCAGGACCACCTGGACCAATTTCTATTCTAAGTGGAGACAAACAACCCGACAACCGGCTCTTACTCCTTCTTCAAAGGATAAATCAGTGGAGATGACTACACTACCCCCTCTACTGGACCACTCTCCTCCTAAACCATCACCTAGAGTCACCTCAAGCGATTCATCAACACCACCACACTATCACCATACTGGTGGCAGCATCAAAGTTCTCTTTGACTAAAACCTTCCCCACAAATCAACCTTACAAATTTAGCGGAGGGACGTCTTTATATTAAAGGCGCCCCCCCGAGGAGGGTATTATTACATACAATATATACAAATTATTCATCAATAACATTCAATATATGTAACAAAATCTTTAAAAGCAAACTAATCTATCTGAAATTATTTTCAGTTCACAATTCTTTGTAAGGGCGGTAGTGACTCACACTACCGCCCCATCTCACAAAAATAGCTACACACACAAAATTCCAATACACTGATAATTCTCCTTCAGAGAATTATCCATGCATCAGCTCGTTCTCACTGACCGTACGTGCTTAAGCACTACAATTAAGAACGTTGCACCGAGTCACCCCACTCGGCCCTTTTCTTTTTATGGCTCTGTTATTGCTAACAGAAGCACATACCATAAAACAATAAGAAAACCAATTCACTAACAAAATCAATACAATTCAATACATACATACTCTTTATTTTTGTCACCAAGACTGAACTATGGATGACTCCACTATTTAAGTAGAGCATCATTTCCTTTCATAAAATTAAACAATATACTCAAATTACACATTGAAAAATAAAGAACCAACACAATTCGATCACAATCTCAACGAGTCGGACGTATTCTTTTCTTTCTCATAAAAGAATCATAGAGATTTTTATGAAATTTCTCACAGAGATTTTCATAATTAATATCTCAGTCACACATACACAGTAAAATTCCTCACAGAGGTTTTTACAGTGGTATCATCCAACACTACAACTCACAATACAAATTCATGAGTTCTTAACAAAGCTACAATATTAAAATTCCTCACAGAGGTTTTTAATACGAAAAGCTCATGGATATATAAAAACGGGAACCGACTAACCGGATACAAACTCAACTCTACCCGCTTTTATACAAGTATCACACTACTTTAACCTGTTTATAAGAATTGTATTATGTACCTTTTCCTGGGTAAATAAATATAAAACTACAAGTATAATTAATTATTTAAAAATAAGATGTATGTAAATGTGGGAAATGGAGAGTGGAATACATACATTTATAATAATAATGTATGACAATGCAATTAGTAAGTTAAGTATATGCCTCAAATTCGTATCCTATTTTAAATAATTTGGAAATTTGCCTATAATTATTAGGTTAAAAAGGTTGAGTAAATTACCAAATCAAACTGTCACCTTTCGTAAAGCAATTTGGTAATGACTACCATCACCAAATGTCATTCAAGTTTCAATTCGAGTTCCGAAGGGTAGGGGTGACACAGACGTTGAACTGCCAACTCTATATTATACTCCGAGAGTTTTCGATTTTGGGCAAAACTGTATAACATTCACTAGTGTTGCCTGAGTAGCATAAAGAACTAATTACAGTCTGGAAAGCCTGTTACAGAAAAATAATGGTACATGTTAAAAGTAATTCACACCAAGAAATTAGAAGGCAAGCTACCGATTTTGGATTTTGAGACTCCGATGAAACATCATAGACAGTCAGGGGCGGACTGGTTCCTTCTGGGGGCCCGGGAAACTTTAATGACGAGGTTTGGCGATCAGGGGGCCCACGCTGAACCTAGGGGCCCAAGGCTCCCATTTACGTAATGTATAAGGAATTGGGGGCCCATCTGGAATTTCCCGAAATTGCTTATGGCCAGTCCGCCCCTGTCAGTCAATTTATATTTTTAACATTTAGTTTAAATTTTTAAATATTTCCGTATACGGATGCCGTCCCCTACCTATTATAACTACACAATTATTAGACAATAATGTTAGCCACTCAACCAGCCGAGCTCTCTGTTCTGTTCTTCCTGCTGATGCGAATATTTGTAAAGTGCTAAAGTTGAAAGTACTGAATAATACACAACTACGACCACGACCACAACTAGATGAATAATTAAGTAAGAAGAACCATCATTTTAATTGTAATTAATTAATTAATTAGTTAGGTAATTTTAAATTTACACTGCACCATTTCAATCCTGCTGCAAATACATCAGGTACTTTGACTTTGGTTAAGTCCTGTTTAACTATATCGTATGTGAAGATCCGCAAAATGACGCAGATCCAATTTAAGCTACAATCAAAATGAGCTATATCATAAAAACAAAATAAGAAGCATGCGTAAAATTCTAATTATGAATTTTTAAAAAGCGTTACATGATCTAATTCCATGTTTTCGAAAAGGGACAAAATGTTCTAATTCCATGTTTTTGAAAAGGTGCAAAATGTTCAATTTAAAAGCTTTCAAGACATATTTGAATATTCTTGTAGATAATTAGTTGATATTGTTTTTAGAAACAAATGGATATGGATCATTTTGGTTCTTCACAGACGATATGTTATCTGTACATGCCTGATGAAACATAAGGGGATAAAGTATATTTATTATATATGCGCTGGAAACATTTATGCATTATTTTAAACTATGATGGCTTGTAGTTGTATGAAAGATTGATTAAAATAATTTAACTAATCGAGACATAGAAATAGGTGTTTGATTGCGAGATATCTTCAAAAAATAGACTCAATAAAATTATTGAAACGAATAACGAAAATTATGAAGGTGGCGATCGATACGTTTGGATTTTGCCAGTCACTGCTAATTTCCCGCCTATTTCAGACAAGATTATCCACAAATGATGTTATTGATGAAATGTCATTTTTGAGGAGACCCACCCACGACCCACGCACGCTAACCACAGAATGAAAACTTCATCTACAGTGTGATGTGATAAATGTACACAGTCTGAATGACCCACCCACGCAGTATGATAGCATACGTACGACAGCACGTATGGACCATTCCTCAATAATTACACATTAAATCAGCAAAACTGTTCACGTCCCGGAGCTTGAATTGCAACTGCGGAATGAGCCTATTGCAAAACTACCGCCGCTCACGGAGCAAGACTGAACTAACCAATGAAAAATCATACGTATTCTTAAATGGCTTTATTTCCAATATGAGGTTTATAGGCGCAAATTAAAGATAAATGCACAATTAACACTTTAAGATCATTAAATTGGCAGTACCAGGCCTGTGGTGACCGTAAAATTGATTCTCAGGTCGACGTATGTATTTCAACGAAAACCCCGTACCATTTTTATCTATGTCGAAAAAGACATAGATAAAAATGGTACGGGGTTTTCGTTGAAATACATACGTCGACCTGAGAATCAATTTTACGGTCACCACAGGCACGGCACTGCCAATTTAATGATCTTAAAGTGTTAATTGTGCATTTATCTTTAATTTGCGCCTATAAACCTCATATTGGAAATAAAGCCATTTAAGAATACGTATGATTTTTCATTGGTTAGTTCAGTCTTGCTCCGTGAGCGGCGGTAGTTTTGCAATAGGCTCATTAACTGCATCGCTCAATATGTCATGCCATGTAGTCAGTACGCTCTGCTTTCTACCTACTAAACTAAAGTGAAAATTACACCACATTCGAATTGGCTGGCGTTGGCAGACGGATTGACGGATCCCTTCCTGACGACAGGCAAGATCCAACAGAATCCAAGAGAGAAAATTTAACGACAGACAAGCAGGGAAAATCGCAGCAAACTCTTCCTATATTGAAATTCTTTATTACTGACGACTAGTTCACTCAAGTTCTATTTGTTTTAAATTCCGATTTAATTTTAAAGCCAATTTTCAAATGTGAATTCGAGACCTGCTGACTGCAAAACCTGAAATTCAAGAAGTTGTGAAAAGAACTTGGCGGATTCCTGAAAATTTGCTGATTAGACTACTACTGCTGACTAGTGAAAACCGTGAGCCGCGTACTGGCAATGGAAAATAAATTAAAGTCGGAGCCTTCTGAGGTAAGAAACGCTCCAAGAACTATTAATCATCAATGTTTTTAAATGTAGGTAAATGGTAAGTGGTAAGTAAGATGTGAAAAATGAGAAATCAGATTTATATATAGTGAATTCGTTTAAAAATAAGTTAGATATGTATAAAGGGTGGTGCTTTGGCAAAATTTCCGAGTGAATCAAGCTTCAAAGTGCTTAAACAGTGACAACCGGGCTCAACAAGAGACTTGTCTCAAATCCTTTAGGATTCTTCCCGGGAAAAATTTTATTATTATTATTATAAGTAGTTAACAGTCAGGAGTTAAGCTGTATATTAACTGCTCCGAGCAGTTAATCTACACCCTAGCACTAAGGAGTAAATCAACTGCTCCCAGCAGTTTATTTACATCTCCGGGGTGTAGATTAACTGCTTTGGCTAATACTAAAGGCGCCGAGCTGTAGATTTACATCCTAATTTGACATGGCGCGCACGACTATGTCATGTGACTGGCGCAGTCGCAGACCGACCGCCCCAAAGTGATGATTTTCTGAAAGAGTAGATTCGGTTTTCCAAATTGACACAATAACTAAGAGTTTGAAACTTGAATTTAGGAGTTACAGAGAATTAAAATAAATAAATTTCATACAGTAAGGCAACTAATGTAACTGCCGTAATGGTTATAGCTGTTCTTCGATAAGTGATAGCCAGTATTAGTTACTCTAGTAAAAGATGGCCAACTCATCTTTATTAAGTGATGGCCAGCTTGAATCCACAGTCAACAGTAGCAATCCCGAAAAATCAACTGGCAAAACGCATGGGACGTGGAAAAACAGTGCACATTCTGAACTATAGTTGTGGCGACGAGCGGCGTAAAATCGAATTTCAAGTTAAAGGTTGGGGTTTTCTCCCAAAACTTACACCCCAATATACTAACTCATACCCAACTTTGACAGCTCAGGCCCCATTAATCAGTGATAATTTATTTTGAAGTTATTATATTTACTTGTGTTTGTCAGTAAAGTTATTGTTAGTGTAACAGAAATATAAACTGGAATCAAAGTTGGTTTTTTATTAAGATACATTTTTGAAAATAAAACTGAAGCTCTTCTAACGAGCAAACGGCAAGACCTTATTCTCTGAGATTTGAACCAAACCAAATGTAGTTAGTCGAATTAAGCATCGTTAGTATAGTCTAGGAAAACCCAAACTTGATTCGCATATGAATGTTTACTATTTTAAAAAAATTTAAAACAAAACTCAAAATGCCTCAAAATTAAAAAACTGATTTTTCTTATGGCCTTTAACATGGCAATGTTTGAAAAACACGGGTCACAGTATGGATTTTTTTTGTTTTTGCCCAAAAAATGGGAATATAGTTTTTGTAATACTATTTCATTACCTACATGCTTAAACATATTTTATATTACTTTAAATGCAAACGGTGCTATCTACAGCTCATTTGCATCATTTTTTGTTTTAAAATTACCTTTTTTGTTTTAAATTGTTAATGAGCAGTATTTCAAACATGAAATTTGCACGCTTAAAAAAATTTTCGATTGAATTCCAGTAAAGCTATGTTAACTGTGTTTTACGTTAATTGCAACCGATTTAACTGTTAATTTCAAAATTTTGGAGCTTTGGGAACCCAGAAATCCCATCTATTAGTAGTCTTCGTTAGAAAACTGTTTTACCTGAACTTACTTTACTAAACATCCGACAAAGTTATTATATCAGTGTATAATATGCCATGTTAATAAAACATTATTATCTCGGGCCTGTATTGAAGAAGAAAGCCACCTGCGCTGGATGACAGCTGTTCACAGGTTCAGGAGCTGGGTTTTAGATGCTGAGCTTTAGCTCACTTGCATCTATTGAAATAGTTTTTGTTCATCTGTCCGTCTGTAGGTTGTACGCTTCAGGTTACAGTTTAGAACCAATTTGGTTTAAACAACTTTTAAACTGCCGCAAATGCGAGGAAAACGTTTTTTGTTGTTGATAGAGATTGTATCAAAAGTTTTTCCCCACACGATTATTTTTCACGATAGTTGGATCAAAGTTGGATTTGACATAATCAACAAAGAAGACGCGTGAGAGAAAGAGAAATGTACGTAGGTACTTCCCAGCTTGTTCTGCATCAAGCTTTTTAAGTGATTAAGGCTCCTCGGAGCTTGGTGGAGCTTCAACAAGCCTTGCCGGAGGGCAGCCTTCCTCTTTTACTTACAAATCGGGACCCTGGACATTTGAGGCTCTGGATGAACAAATATCCCTTATAGCTTAAATAGAACCAAAAGGCGATCATGAACGGTAGTTTGGCGCTAACAGTTTTTAGGGTGGGTTGCTTTGAAAAAAATAGACAACCCGTTTCAAAAATGATATTTACGCAATACTTAAACACTGACACGGTTGGTGGGTGGGACCTAGCACTAGCACAATTTGGGTGGGATTGGGTGCCATTTGTGTTCGGTTCCTACCTACTCCCGTAATTTACCCTGTAAATGACAGTAGAAAATTACAACAGAAACCACATAGGCTACAGAATTAGGTACATACCTTTAGGTCTTGCTATGTGCGTTACGGTGACGCCGTTTAGAGGCCAGACATCAAAATTAGGAAGGAGTCGCTTTGAAAGAAAGATACCCAGCGCGTAAACCCCCCCCCCCCCCCGCCACTCACTTTACATCACATTAAAATTAATAAAACAGCTTATGGGTTGAGCATACATGCTGTCACGTAAATTTTTGTTTAGGACCCCCCCACCAACCTGTCATCGCAATTACATTGAAAAAGCGACGTATAGATTTATAATTGGTGACTTCAAGTAAAATTTCTCCTTAAGACGCACCCACTTACAAGTAATAGGAAAGAAAGGCGGGAGTTTTAAATCAAAACAAATATTAATGGCTTTGCAAAAAATTCAAAAATTCGTTCTGGCATCCCTCGTGCCGGCGCTATTTTTACAGAGCCCAATAGCATCAGGACCTCTCCGATTGACCCCACTTCATAAGACATCAGTCAACCCCAACCAACCTGACCACTCGTTTTAAACCTATTGTAACTGACCCTACTCGTACCAGCAATACTCGTATCACGCCCAACCCTATCATCATTACTCGTACTAATCCCACTCGAAACGGAAGCATTCGTACCCTGTCTACTGGTACATGCGGTGCCTGCAACACTCGTACATAAATTTTACTGGTGCTTTTGTTTCCAATATACTCATCTCTTGCCCACAAGTATGAAAAACTCGTATCTGGTCTACTTTCACTGGTGCTATTTTTACCAAGCCCACTCGTAACCACCCAACTAGAACTTGCGCCGCTGTTTCCGAGCC